>BSBM01000298.1:4177500-4879254 GCA_027924585.1 Larix kaempferi
CATCATCCACATCATCATTATCATCTCCATTGTCATCATCATCATTATCACCCACTTCCTCGTCATCATCCCCATCCTCATCATCATCACCATCATCATCTTCGCCATCATCTTCATCATCAACATCATCATCATCGTCATCATCATCATCAACGTCATCATCATCATCTTCATCATCATCCATCATCTTCATCATCATCATCATCATCTCCGTCATCATTATCATCATCATCATCATCTTCGTCATCATCACCATTATCAGTGATGGTGATGATGGTGATGATGAAGATGATGGATGATTATGCAGATGAGTTCGAAGATGAAGATGATGATGCTGATGATGACGAACATGATCATCATCCTCCTCCTCGTCCTCATCCCCATCATCATCATCATCATCATCTTGGTCATTGTCTTCATCATCATCATCATCGTCGTCATCATCATCATCATCATCTCCATCATCATCATCTCCATCATCATCATCATCGTCATCACCCTATTCCTCATCATCATCAACATCATCATCATTGTCATCATGGTCATCATCATCATCTTCTTCGTCATCATCATCATTTTCAATCGTCATCATCGTCATCAACATCATCATCATCATCATCTTCGTCATCATCATCTTCTGCATCATCATCATTGATAATGATGATGATGCCGAAGAAGATGATGATGATGATGATGATGATGAAGATGAGTACGAAGATGAAGATGATGATGGTGATGGTGACGAATATGATCATCATCATCATCCTCATCATCATCATAATCATCTTCATCATCATCATCCTCATCATCATCATCATCCTCGTCATCTTTATCATCCACATCATCATCTCCACCATCATCATCATCGTTATCATCCACTTCCTCGTCATCATCCCCATCCTCCTCCTCCTCCTCCTCATCATCTTGGCCATCATCTTCATCATCATCATCATCATCATCATCATCATCATCTTCATCATCATCCATCATCTTCATCATCATCATCATCGTCGTTATCACCCAATTCCTCCTCCTCCTCCTCCTCCTCATCCTCATCCCCATCATCATCATCATCATCATCTTGGTCATCATCTTCATCATCAACATCATAATCATCGTCATCATCATCATCATCATCATCATCATCTCCATCGCCATCATCGTCGTCATCACCCAGTTCCCCCTCATCATGATCATCAACATCATCATCATTGTCAGCATCATCATCATCATCATCATCGTCTTCTTCGTCATCATCATCATTTTCAATCGTCATCATCATCGTCAACATCATCATCAACATCTTCGTCATCATCATCTTCTTCATCATCATCTTCTTCATCATCATCATTGATAATGATGATGATGACGAAGATGATGATGATGAAGATGATGGATGATGATGGAGATGAGTACGAAGATGAAGATGATGATGTTGATGATGACGAATATGATCATCATCATCATCCTCATCCTCATCATCATCATCATAATCATCTTCATCATCATCAACATCATCATCCTCATTCTCGTCATTAACATCATCGTCATCATCCCCATCATCCTCATCATCCTCATCATCATCATCAACATCATCGTCATCATCCCCATCATCCTCCTCATCATCATCAACATCATCGTCATCATCCCCATCATCTTCATCATCATCATCATCATCATCGCCATCATCCCCATCATCCTCATCATCATCAACATCATCGTCATCATCCCCATCCTCCTCCTCATCATCACCATATCAATTTAATTTAATTCAATTTAAAACATTATTAATTATTAAAAAATATATAATTTATAAAATTATTTAATCACTATGACAAATTTCAAACCTTAGTAAAAACAACGCGCACACGCCATTTTACGAGTACGCGCAATTTTGCGCGTACACGCATTTGGGCGCGTACGCGTTTTTTAAATACACGCGCACGCGCCAGTTTAGTTTTTAAATTTTGGCAGGTAATTCGTTTCCCACCAATGTGGTGGATGACTTGGCTGCTATGGTTTTAGGTTCGGGTTGCCAAAATACATATAATAATATAAAAAAAGTACATCTTATAACAAATACATCTTATTCTATAACTTCTTCTTTTTCGAGCATGATTCTGCGTATGTTACACTTGTCCACTGCTAATGAAATTGCACACACTTGTAGAACTATGTGTGTAGATTCCGAATATGTAATTTTTTATTAAAACTATTATTTGTTCCTATTTTTTAGTTAATTTCAATTGCACTAACGTCAATCTTACACAAAGAGTAGGTTATTTCTTCTGTCTATAACTTTTTATTAACTCACCTATTTTGAAAACGGAAAAGAACCCGCACAAGCACACAAAAAAAAATACATCCTAAAAAAAAAAAATTGTTGATTGATTAGGTTAAGACCATGATATCGAGGGCTAACGCTCGGCCTAGTCATTTTAGGGATGGGTTGACTTCCTTAATTAAAAAAAAAAAAAATTAACATAAATAAATATGGAAAAATAACGCTGCACTAGAACGGCCTGTTATCTACGACTGTATATAATTTTTTTAACAAAAATTAACCATTTGAATACCGAACCAGAGGGCAAACACAGACATATTCATTATATTTTCTTAAAAAAATAACATACCAACCTTAGGAGAACCCCATTTTTTGGGAGTTATACTTAATTTCCATAAATAATATTTATATATTCCGGAAGGTAATCCAATTTTCTACGTTTGATCTTCTTGCGCCATATTCCAAAAAGTTGTGTAGGTAGCTCTAATATTGTTTTTTGACGTTCAGATTTATGTTTTTCCAAAAGTCCATTGCGATTAACGCATCATGAGTGGCCAACATTAGCTTGCACTAGCCCGAAAGTATAGTCACTTTTTAGAAATATTTTTGTAGGGAGCAAATTAATAGCACAAATCAGAACATATAGTCTCTGCCTTCGGCAGGGGACTAAAAATAACACTAAAGAAAATGATTATTATAATAATTAGTATTGAGAAAATATGGGAAAATTAATATTGAGAAAACATGGAAAGAATAGAAAAGATTAAGGTGAGAATTTTTTAAAATTTTTGGTTACAACTCTCCAACTCTAAAATTTTCGGTGGTGTCGAATCCGTTTCTACCATCAAAATCACTATTAAAAGACAATTAAATCCATATTTTGCAAAAGAAAAAAAGTCGAATTTTGATGAAAAGCTCGAGTCCAAACCAAATCATCCAATTTTTAGATAGCTACAAGAAAAAACAAAATATTGTATTAAATATAATTAATAAAATATTGTATTCTAATTTAAATAATTAGATCATTTAAAAAAATTATACTCAAATAATTTAATTAATATTATAATATACTTCTGATATTAAAAAGAATGGAAATAATGAAATAATATAAATATTAATCAAGAAAACATTCAAATAATAAATTAAGATGTAATACATCCATGAAAGATGGAATTATTATATATAAATTTAAAAAAAATGATAGTATAAATAAATTTAAAAAGATAGTATATTTTTTTGTTAATTAATATGAAAGAGTGTAGGAATTTGGATTTATTATAAAAATGATAGGGAGTAATTATTTTAATGATGATTATAATAAACATTGAAATAAGATGCAAAACAAAGAATAAATGTCAGAAAAAATCTAAAAATGAAACAATTTAATAAGGGGGATAGTTATGATGTAAAACCTTGTTAAAATAAATTAGGTTAGAAGAAATGATTTGGGTAGGGTATTTAATTTAGGTAAATAATAGTAACAAAAATAAAGGGTTAGAGTGCCAATGAACATTTTCATGACGAGGATGATTTAGATGATGGGAATGACTTTGCTTATAACCATCTTCTTGATTAAATTTATTAAGATTTTTTCTTTGTTTCTAGCACTTCTCTTATAAGTTTGGAGGAGTACTAAGTTGTGGAAGCCAAAATTTGGGTTTGATCAAAGTCAATATCACATTGTTGTTACGTTTCGTGACTTATTTAAAAATTTCCATATCTTTTCATTATATTCAGTGACGAGGATGAACTCTTAAGAAAACTCTTGGAGCTCATTCTGCCACTTGTGTCGAAGATGGTTCACAATAAGCAACTAAAATATGTTGCCGAGCATCCAACTGGCTTGAAGGAGAAATTGCAAGAATTTGAAAACACGGTGCTATCTAAGCAGCAGAGAAGGAGGGCCAAGGTTGTAGGGATTGTGGGTATAGGCGGAGTTGGAAAGACAACTCTAGCCAAAGAAATTTTCAGCAGCAAGATATCATATTACGATGGAGCCTCTTTTTTATTCGACGTCGGAGAAAACGCAGCGAAGGGTTCTCTAACTTCCTTGCAGAGTCGTCTTCTTAAGGACTTGACTAAAAGAGATGTGCAAATAAACAGCATTCATGAAGGTATAGACCAGCTTAGAATGCATCTTTCATCCTGTCGTGCGCTTATCATTTTAGATGATGTAGATCATACCCGTCAATTAGAAGCATTTTTGCCAATTACAGACGTCCTTAGCTCCAATAGTTTGATTTTGGTTACGTCTCGGGATAAGCAAGTCCTTCAATCAGTCAGAATTTCAGAGGCGTCAATTTATAAACTAACGGTTCTCAATCGTCTACACTCAAAAGAGCTTTTCTGCTCGTATGCTTTCCTTCGTCACCAGCAACCACTACATGGATTTGAAGATCTAGTAGAGAGTTTCTTAACAGCCTGTGATGGTTTGCCCTTATCGTTAAAGATATTTGGGGCTCTTCTATATGGAAAAACTGATAGGTCTTATTGGCAAGATCAATTAAATCGACTGGACAAGGCAGTTGATTTACATGCTAGCCTTAAAATAAGTTACGACTCGCTTAATGAAGAGGAACAACAAATATTCTTAGATATTGCTTGCTTCTTCCTAGGAGAAGACAGAGATAAGGCAACAAGAATCTATCAATATTTTTGGAGATCACTTGTCCAAAAATATGGAATTGTGGTGATGTTATGAAGATGGACAATCTCGAAATTTTAGACATTAACAGGTGTTATGAGTTGCTCGAGCTGCCAGGTTTCAGAGTGGGAAGAGCGTTGAGTGAAGGGGGATGCCTGTTTCGGCTGAAGGAGTTAAAGCTGTTTCAGGTTATATCAATATCGGAGGTATCCTTTCCTCAGGGTGTTTGCCCAAACCTTCAACATCTCCGAATTCTGCTTTGTGATGATCTGTTGGAGATATCACTGCCGACAACATTAATATCACTGCTAGTGTCGGCATGTAAGAAATTGATACGTCTTGAAACGTTGACTCTACAGCACACAATGCTTCGCAAAATAGACGTTCACGAATGTGCTGAGTTTCAAGAGCTGCCAGGTGTCGAATATGTGATGTCGTTGGAGGTACTTACAGTTTCCGGCTGTCCCAAAGTGCAGTGGGGTGGGGGAGTGCTGGAGCAGCTTAGCCAACGATTGAAGAAAGGCTTCCGTGTCCACATTTGAAGGAAGGCTTCGATGTCTACCGTTGTGCAAGTTGCAGATGTAATGAGGCGTTGCACCCGTTCACTTTCTGTTAGTGGATTTCATTTATGTATGAAAGTAAGAAGACTTTTGTAGAGCCTCAATGCCAGATCCCCAATGTGGTTAGGCGAATTGCACAGCAAGGAGTAAGATATTTGGAATACAGAATGAAATGGAAATCATAAATATGTCCAGGAATTGGACATACCTGTGGAAGCTGCATGTTTTGTTGATTTCAGGGAAGAAACTTCTCTGATATTATTACATGCTTTCCATCTGCCACTTTATATATTGAGTTTGGTACTATTACTATCTAGATATCTGCATTTCGAGCACAATTTCATTAAAAATTCAACATTGATTTTTATCAATCTATTTATAAAACTTTGTCCTTCCCTAGGTTTTTTGGAGTTGACCCGTGAGACTGAGAAGAGACATAGCTTGCCTATGCATTCCATTCGACGTGCATTCTTTCATTACCCAATGGTAAAATGGTAGTTTGTGGTTGAAAAGTCAGTGGGTGAACTAATAGTTCGCCGATGAATTGATAGTGGTAGGAATGAAAATTGGGATAGCCTAGGTTAGTGGAATAATTAGTAATTGTTTTATAAAGGTGCAATAATATGTCTATATGTTGTTATTGGAAGGTGAAATGGTTGAAAAGGGGAAAATAAAATTGATTTAATTCTTGTTAGAATTATTGATCCTTTATATTTCTAATCTCCTTAATTTTTTAAGAAAACATGACTATCTATTTATCTATCAAGCTTGTCATTGTAGTAAGCTTTAGACAAGTGATCTACCCAATAATCCATTCTTCTTTTCTTATCATTCACACTCAAAAAAACTTTCATTAAGAGAGATGTGAGAGATTTCAATCAAAGGGTTCCATCCAACCTAGGGGCATTCCTATTGTTCTTTAGGGAGAAATGATTTTTCTTTACTTGTACTCTATCATTGTATTATGTTTTCTCATATATTAACATAATCATCATTTTTCCCTAATAGAAACAATACATTATGTTTTAAGAGGGGCCAATGAGTCTTGTGGGTTAATATTATAATACACATAATGCATAGAATAAAGGTAGAAATCTCATAATCTTAGTTGTTGAAAAGAGTCAATTAAACTATGTTTCATAGTCCTTAATACATAGTTTATATAAGCATGGATTTCCTTACTATATTAGCATGCTTTTGATAAAGTCATGTCTCATTTAGAAAAACAACACAACCTAGAAAGTCCCCTTTATATACATATAAAGAAAAGACATATTGCATATAAATTGTTATATATATATATATATGGTTGATATTTTTACACTCTATATATAGATATAAAGAAAAGACATATATACATATAAAATGTTACGATTGGATATGCAAGTTGAATGGATGGTATACATTTGTTCACTCTCTCTCCATTGTTTTCTTCTCCAAACAACACAAGCAAGCTGGACCTTTCACTGAATTCATGTTTTTTTTTTAAATCCAATGATCTTGTAATATTATTAAAACAAAATTTAAGTGTGCTTTGAATGTGAAAATGTCAACAATCCTTGAGATCTCATGCCTTGTTATGAGTCAACAACTAATCCAACTATCCTCATGATAGTCTTAAACAAAAAAAAAACTTTAGAAAAACAAGTCCTTATGAACTGAAGTATCTAAAAATAAAAAAATTAACAAAAAAAAAAGCAGACATGAAGCAAACTTACTAAAACGAAAAAGATAAAGCAAACTTGAACAAATACAAGAAAATGATGAATCTCCTCCTCGTATATCTCAAGATATAGACATTGAATGTTTTGGATAATTTTATATTATATTAGTATATATCATACATATATATACAAATTACGCAATACAAACCCTTACTCAACAACATTGACACCTTGTTAAATTATCATCTATAGTATACACCAAGAATTTAAGAAAAAACCGGATCCAAAAGGCCTCAAGCATCCCTAACAACCTTATTAAATATAATCTACAATATATATTATATACTATGAATTTCAAACAACACTGAATTTGAATTTCGAACAACTCTAGATCCAAAAGGTCTAAACAAATCAGTTTCTCAACGATTATCTAACGATAAATAATACTATTCCATGAAACAAAGGGGATGCATATGCATGTTTGGAAGGTTCAGATGTTGCACTTACAATAATAATTCTTCAGACATCACAAATAAAGCCTCGGAAATTTGAGGTATGGCCAAGGACCCTAACACCAAACCACACTCAAAAGTTGCAAAGAAAACCACAATAAGTGCAAAAAATGTGAATAAACATAATTTTTTTTTCTAATGCAAATACCTTTAAGCTCACAAGAGTAGCTATTTATAGTCAATTTAGCATATCAACCTTCTTTAAATTTTTCACTTTGATATCTATCGAAAGGAAAATTCTTTGTATTTTCTATTATTAAAACTCTTTCTATTCTTTATATTTTATGTTATTAATACTAAAAAATGTTCATGTTGTGTGTTCCATTTACAGTTGCTTGGCTTCAACCAATGAGATATAAAACTGGAATAGCTTTAATGTTTTTCGATTATGATATGTATAATATTCCTTGACAGCTTCGCTGCTGTGTGTTCCATAATGTTCTTTGATAGATTTGTTGTTGTGTGTTCCATAATGTTCTTTGACAACTTCCTCTAGGAAGTGTTGACAAACACTACAAAGAGGAAGACGAAGATGATGATGATGCCAGTTGTTCAAGTTCGAACATGTTTGAGCTAGAGAATTTGGCAGCAATCGACATGAATGTTTTCCAAAAAGAAATTCCTATGTATGAGACTACTCATTTAGAGACCAATAAATCCATTGCGAAGGGATTAAATTGCTTGATAATATACACTTTGTAACCCCTAATACAGTGATGTTCACACATTTCATTGCAACTTACATGATAATTTGTAAATTGTGTGCATAATGCAATATGCATAAAATGTGCATGCATGGTGAATAGAGGTTCTCAGTGATAGCCATGGATCCTCTACTCTTCCCCGCTTATTAAAGATGAGAATAAACAACATTTTGTTGTTTAGTGGATGATATTTAGTCATCTTAGTTGATGGATTTGTGTTTTGGTTACTGTTAATGTGAGATACTCATTTTGAAATTCAATGTCTGTTTGTGTGAAATTGTGCATAGAAAAATAATCATGTTTTCCATTTTAAATGCATTATTATATTTGGCAATCCATTCTTCAATGATCCATTAACACAAGTGGCCCATCATTGCAGGGAAATGTGACTCAGTGGGTTGAAACATGTCCTATTTTCATCAATCAGTTCTAAACATTCCTAACACTTGAACCCAATGCATTCTAATACACTCTAATTTGAATGTTGAAAATTGGAGAACATGTGCATCTTAACCCAATAACCGACCCTTCCCTTCGTTCATGGGAATTTGTGGAGCATTATCTATCGACCTATGCAACTTACTCTGATTCATATTTGTTGGTATCACCAATTATGAAATTGGAATCCATGAGAATTTTCTGGAAGTGTTAATCCATGAAAATTGTCTGGAAGTGCTAATCCATGAGAATTGTTTGGAAGTGATAATCCCTTGTAACATAAAAGTCACAAACTTGAGAGGAGGCAGATCTATCAACAAACATAGTATGCCTACCTAAATACATGCTTGACCCGTGAACATTGAGACTAACCATCAACATTGAGATTCACATAGATTAGATTTTTTGGTGTATATCATATAACTAACATGGTTCTGTGCTAATCCTAGAACTTAGTTTGGAGTAGATTGTTAACAGTGATATACAGTAATAAAATTCAATGTGTTGAGGGGTTTATAAATCCAATCAAATCCATGTTATCAAAGTCACTATAAGTTTAATACTTTTATGTGGTTAATATTTTTCGACGTCTTTATGTCCTCATGATGACTCTAGTCTAAAGTTCATAGACTTATATAAATATTTAATGCGGATTCTCTTGAAAACTCAATGTAAAATCACTACGTTAAAAGTTCTACAAATTCTAATCAAACGCTTCATGTGAAACTAAAGAATCAATAACCAAAACAAATTCAACAAGTAGATACATATCCATTCAATGTAGAATATAGTGTAAAGGTTTCTATAGGTTTCCCACTCCTAGAACCAGAATAGAGTCTTAGTTTTAACTTGAAATATACTTAATCGTGTGAAATCAATGAACTCTTTACTTTTACCCTTTTCAACAAGCTTATGACCACATTTATTAAGAATTATACTTCTCATTTATAATCATAAAATAAAGTTATTTTTTAATCTATTTTTTAATAAATCTATGAAGAAGTCCATTACAATAAATAATATATTTTTGCTTGCTATTATTTAAATTGAGAAGGATGTAGCTTGTCAATAATTTAACTTTTTTATCTTTCAAACCATATATTCCAATGTAGAAGTGCCATTGACGTCGTTCCCCAATTCCAAATCTAGCTAAGAAATGTTAGCCTACATTTTTAATTGTTAAATACCCGCATTGCATTCCCTAGTCATCTGGGTTGGAATCTTAGTATAAAATATAATATATTATTGGTTTTTTTGGCTCCTGAATCACCAAATTGCACCGGTTTGTCTGGATAAGCTTGGGCTTCACTAGCGAGTAGAATTGCACAAATAGACTTCCATTCTTGTTAGACACTTATAAAACTTGATCATCTATGATGGCATGTAAGGTTGGACTTTCATTCTTGTCAGAGACTTATAAAACTTGATTAATTAACCTGTTATCTTACACCAGCATAGATTCATCTAAATGGGGATCTACCAAGCGTCCAGAGGGATCACATGTCTCATAGGTGTAAACCCCTTTTTAGACTGAAAATGTGAAGGAAATGTGTAATGCAATGTTTATGGTTTTAATTTATCTAATTTGTGTAGTTATATATATATATATAACTACACAAATTAGATAAATTAAAACCATAAACATATATATATATATATATATATATAACTACACAAATTAGATAAATTAAAACCATAAACATTGCATTACACATTTCCTTCACATTTTCAGTCTAAAAAGGGGTTTACATTTTCAGTCCTTCTAAATATTTTAAATCTAATTTGAGCCCATATGTTACTTTATTATTTTTTATAAAGAACACATGTCAACCATAGGATGAGCACGAAAGGAGTTACACATTCCCCCCTACTGGGCTGTAGAATGAGCAACAAGGAACTCTTAGCCAATCAAAACTACTTTTAGATGTTAATATGTAACTAAAATTTTGATCATAGTAGATCCAATACCAAAATTTAATTGCATTACAGTAGATACAGATTCATGGATTTTCATTTGATTTCTCTTTCTACTTTTAATCGTGGTTACCTTCTTTAAAACAAAATAAAAGGTGGTTGTAATGGAAATTTTGATAATCGCTTTGGTTTAAATTTATGGACAATCATAGATAATTGGTTTCCTATTACAGGGTCCATTTCCTATTTACTCTTCACCTAAATTCAAAGTTCATACCTCTCACAGCTAGCCTGAGATAATATATGAGAGCGTTTTAAAATGGAAAACAATTACAATTTTTTTGGACATTTGAATAATTAGATCGTTTATGGATCGAATTTTTGTATCATCGTCTTCCATCGATGACTGTCCAAGTTGCGTTGTTTAATATGATTGATTGTTTACTTTTGTAGGTCCATCTATATCCTAAATTATTGAGAATTATCTTAATGTATCAATAGAAAAAATGGAATGTCACAATAAAGGTAGAACTTGTTCATTGATTGGAGAGCCAATCCAATAAAAATTGCTTATAACAACAAAATTATCTCTACCGAACTTGGCTAATATGTGAACAATGCAATAGTAGCAAATTCATTCAAAACTACACTATCAATCAAAATAAACATAGTGAACAACAATCTCAAACCAATGAACATCAAATTGAAAAGGAGATCGAATTCTTGTTGGAGGCCACAGTAGAAGGCCATTTGGTGAAGCGATATCCACTGGTCTGGCCGCTGGCCTAGAAGTTTGTACGATTCTAGAAGAGGCCAGGAGCAGGCATCACCCGTTAGCAGTCGAGAGACGTGTGCATACTGCGTGGAGAACACAAGAAAAAGAGGAAGAATGAAGCTATCTGCGTGTAAGTGAATGGGGAGCCATCATGTTACACATCCGTGATTTGGGGAGCCATTGGACGAATGACAGGTAATTCTGAGCAGGACAGACACAGTCACAACCAGTGAATACCACCGGACACCGTGAAAACCAAAAGACAATAGAAAGCAATGAAATATGACACGCAACAACAAAAAATAGGCGGAGGGACGACGAAATCGTACAGTACTTTCTCAAACCTGAACCCAGGAAAAATCCTCCTAACAATGTAATTAATAGCTGGCAGCTGCAATGTTTTGATAATTCGTTTTGATAATCAGAAACAATTAGTGATGAACATGTGGGTCTTTTTTACTTCAAAATATTACTGTATGTAGGTTGTACGTTGGTAGCAGTGTTGGAATTTCATTTCATCTCTGTCCTTCCAACTATTTTTTTTTTAGGGTATGAACTTTTATCTTGTCCATCACTTAACATTTTAGTGAAAAAATAATACTTTAGCAATAAAGTTTTATTTTTAAAAAATACTTTAATAATTTATTTATTAAAGAATTTAATTTTCAATTAAAAGATCTCTCTCTCTCTCTCTCTCTCTCTCTCTATCTCTCTCTCTAGATATATATATATATATATATATATATATATATATTAACAAAAATGGTTTAAGAGCTTTTATATTAAAAAAAAAGAGAAATAAAGATTACATAATTATGAAGACAGGCTGATCCGAAGAGAGGACTACGTCCATGACTCCTTGGTCATCTACAACCAGTCTTAACTTATCCTGATACTTTCCTATTCTATGGAGAGTGAATCTTCTAACAAACTTCCCAAGAATGAACTGGGCTACATTTATTACTAGCAAGACCAAAACTGCTACTATTCTACTTCTTACATACAACTCGATACAATCCAAAGATTAACAATATGAAGTTTGTTGGCTTCTTGTCTTTCTTGGAGAAGTTAAACTTTCTTTTGTCTTCAAAGAGGGTGAAGCTCCTCTTTTCTTTTTTCCGACTTTGGTCCAGTCTGATGGCTCGACAAAGGCTATGAGAATGGGCACTGCATTTTAGGGTGCATCTTGTGGGGCTGGACTTTTCGGGTCCATCAGCTGGATAGCACTATCTCGTGAAGCTATAGGTGGATCTTTGTCATTGGTGGGGATCCTTTGTTCTTCTAGAGTGTCCTCTGATTTAGCCTGAGAATATTCCTTAGCTTGTGATGGAGCCTCTTCGGATAGATCTTCATTTCTACTTACTGTATAATGCTTGTAGTTTGCTCCATCCCACTAAGTGGATTTGCGTTGAATCTTTTTGGATTTGGGGATCTAAGAGGCTTTTGGGAAATGTTTTACAAGATGTCCGGTTGCGAAGCAAGATTTGCATCTGAACATCACATTTTCATAATCTAGTTTTTGCACCCACACATAATCCTTGCTGGTCAAATGGATCTCAACAAGAAACCCATTGTTGAAGTCCATTTCCACACAGATACGAGCAAAGTTAGTTTTGATGTAATCCTTTGTTTCTGGACTTCGATCGTAGCAGGAGCCCAACGCATTTCCAATAGCTTCAAGTGAGGCCAAGTTCCAAAGATGCACGGGAAAATTTGGAAGCCCAACCCAAACTGGAGCAGATGAGATCTGATCAGTAGTTGGGTCAAAAAGAGGGCTCTAGGGTTTCATAAAGAGCCCCGAACTTCCCCAAAACCACAGACCAAAGTCAAGAATGATATGTTTTTCCTCAGGAGAATCGAAATCCACAACAACAAAAACCCTGAGCAAAGGGGTAAATAGGAATTTCCTCAGAAACAAGGGGTTTCCATACCTCATAGATCCACTTATGGAGAGAAATCAAGCGAGTCCAGAACCCATTGAAACGACAAACCAAAGCTGACTCTGTGAAATTCCTTGCTTCAATCAAAGATTCTTCTACCACTGCAATGGATGGCGCAGGGATTTCTTGAACAATCAAGGGAGGCTGGATGCAGGCTGCCATTCCCTCTTTGGAGAGCGAGACCGGGATCAAATCCCCAGCTGGAGATGAATAGGAGGCGTAGACTGCAGATACATAGTTGGTCGCCATTATGAACTTGAACAAGTCGACACGTAGAGGGAGCGAAGTGAAGCCGAGAAGGCTCGCGGTGTTCGGTTGAACCCTAGCCGAATTAGAGCAGCCACATTGGAATTCAACACTTGAAAACTACTAGTATTGAGATTGTTTCTAAGATGCCTTTAGATAACCACTTGGATCAGTCCTTCCCCCTTGAATCCTAATTCCAATTAAAAGCTTATTTTTGTTAAGAAGTTTAATTTCCAATTAAAAGATAACAATATACTCATTTACCCATATTTTTCCATTGATCATGTGTTTTGAAAATCGAAGGTGGAACAAAACCACCTACTAACAGTGACACATACAACTCAAAAGTAACATGTGTCTTCATTATGCATCTAAAGTACATTAAATGATAAACTTAAGAAATGAACAAAACATGTATCCTAGAATCATTTCCGAAGATTAATGTCAAGCCACATGTAATTCAACATACAAAATTTGGAGATTTTGACTAATTTATCCCGTCAAAATCGTGACTAATTTATTCAATCGCTATGGGCGATTTCTTAATCGTGACTAATTTATCCCATTAGTGTGGGTGAATGCTTAATCGAATCCTTTTTTATTTAGAATTTTTTGTTTACTTTTTTCTGTTAAGATCAAATATGCTCATTGTGTCTTTGTGGTAGGGATTTTTTTTGGCCATGGACCCTCTTGTCCACTTTTATTTGAACGTGTACGAAAACATTAACTCTATACTAAATACAAAGTCAAAGTTAAAGAGAAGAGAAGAGAACATTCTAATAGATCTCACAAATTTCTAACACCAACTAAGATCATGATTTTTCTAGTTCTATTCTAGTGCATTCCTTGTGTTATAATATTAGCTTATAGGATCCTCATGCCCCTCTAACAAAATTTTTTAGTATGGAGAAAATGGTGTTTATATTAATAAATGAAAAAAATAGAGTATAAGGCAAGACTAAAGTTCAATACTATAAGAATGCCCCTAGGTTAGATTCAGCATTAAGATTCGAATCTTTCACATCTCTTCTAATGAGAACACCTTTAAGTCTAAAATATAAGAAAACAAAAACATGTTGTCGAGCAAATTAATTACCTAAATATTAATAAAAGGACAAGCTCGATAGATAGATTATTTTTCTAAAATTCTCCCTTAGTTAAGAATCTTAAATGACACAGAGTTATAGCTTGGGGTGTAACAAAAAACATTGAGCAAATTACTCACCTAAATATTATTAAAAGGACAAGCTTGATAGATTGATAAATAGATCATTTTTCTAAAAATGTCCCATAGATAACAGTCTTAAAAGACAAAGACTTACAACTTGGGTAGATCACCTTTGTAAGTGTTCACATATAGCTATCCATATTGATAAACCACTTTTGACCATGTCCATGTATTAGATTGAAGAAAGGTATGAAAGCAATATATAATACCAATCCCTTGAACAAAAGGCTATCTTTCTATAATGGCATATCGTTATGTTGGGATGTTAGTGCACTTGTTTGCTTATTTTTGCTTATTTTTGTGATTTACAAGTTTATATTAGGTATGTCCTATCTCCACAATATGGATAGAATTAAAAAAGGGTATTCCACGAAAAAATGATACATAGGAAATTTAGAAAAATGTGGGTGCATTCCAAGAGATACAATAAAAAGATTTTGAAAATTACGATAAATTAAATGTATTATTTAAAATCCTTAGAAATTAATAGATCTTCAACAATAGCTACATCTCCTTTGATAAATATAAACAAGAGCCACGAGATGGCTGCTCTTGCGAGAAAGAGAAAGAGCAACTGCTTTGGCAAGAGGTGCTAAGTTAGATTAATCTAAATGCTTTAAATTTTCCTACTTTTAAAATTCTTATTGTGAGATTGTAATTAAAGTCTATTATGTACTCTCTTTTTTATCAAATGGGTATTGAACTTTATTATGTGCTAGTTTGTTGTTTTAGGGAAGAGACTAATTTACCATCACAACATTATCGGTGACGTTGTGACTGACTCATCCTCCACTTTGTCTAAGATGATTTATTGCTCAGAACACTTTCATCGGTTGATTGACATTCATCCGTACAGATACAAAATTTTAAGTCTTGCATGGTTAAACTTGATGACATTGCACATGATGACGTTGTCCTCCGGAATTATTGTCTATAACAGGCAACATGCGTATGTAATGCTGAGATGTACATGCAAAATGTAACCAGGTTTTGTAATTGTTTTTAACTTTATTGGATTTGACAATTTCTATAATTGTATTTGTGGTGGTGCATGGACAATGGACAATATGTAATTGTTAACAGTGCATAGATAGTAATCATTAATACTGCATATATCTAAAATGCTATTTAATAGTTAATTTAAAATACTAAAGTTATATGAGTAATTAAAGTCAATACCCTTACTTCAAGATACTTGCATGTTATTTTCTTTTAAATACATATTCTTAACCCACCGAACTATATATCAATTAATTATCATTTAAATATATTACGCTGATTCTACTATTTAATTTTAGGTTTTGATTTTTTCTAATTGTTTTTTTGGGAATCTGGTGCTGAAACTGAACACCGCCCTTCTCGTTCTCCCTTACAACACGAGAAGACAAAAATAATAACCAATACTCGTAGACAGCCACATCGACACATCCATCACTGCTGAGCTACTCATATTTGGATTATTAAATGCCGTCACCCACTTCACGAGATAGTGAAATACACGTTTGCACAGCAAGGAGTAAGATATTTGATTTTTTCTAATTGTTTTTTTGGGAATCTGGTGCTGAAACTGAACACCGCCCTTCTCGTTCTCCCTTACAACACGAGAAGACAAAAATAATAATCAATACTCGTAGACAGCCACATCGACACATCCATCACTGCTGAGCTACTCATATTTGGATTATTACATGCCGTCACCCACTTCACGAGATAGTGAAATACACGTTTGCATATCTACTCATTCTTTAAATCCACGCCTTTGCTCTGCTATTTCCTGAACATGTTTATAGAAAAGTGTGCTTCCCGGGTTGTTTCGCGGACATCACCAAGGAGAGTGACCGATTTGGCAAGTCTTCCTACAGCACGCAAGAGAAGCATAGTTGTACAGTCATCTGCAGAGGAAAGAATTTTACTGGCAAGTAAAACAACAGGTACAACAAAACATGCAAGGATATAAGTATAGTGCTGATAGAAAAAGATGGTGATTAAATTCAAAGAATGTGACCTTTGCGTAAGCACATTCACAAAGAAAAGATTTCTGAAAGGAACATATAACAAATTGAAGATGAAGAAGATAAGGCCGTGTAGGATCTTGAAGAAATTTTCAGACGAGGTGTATGTGTTGAAATTGTTTATATAAGTACATTGTTGATAGGAGGAAGATAAGCCCTTGTAGGATTTGAAGAAAATTTCAGACAATGTGTATGTATGTGTTTGAAATTGCTTATATAAGTACATTGCTGATAAGAAAAGGTAGGTGAACAAATTCAAAGAATGTGATCTTGTGTTAGCAAATTAATAAATGGAAAAAATTCTGAAAATAACATATAACAAATCTGAAGATGAAGAAGATATAAACCTTGTAGGACCTTAAAGAAAATTTCAGGGATGTGTATGTGTTGAAATTGTTTGAGGCCTTGAATATCTTATAAACATTCAACATAACATATTTATATGAGTATCATGAAAGTGAAAATCATGTAAAAAAAATCCTGTAATAAGAAAAAAAATTGGTCGAAATTTTCATGGAGGATGTGTTATAGAGAAAATAGGGGATTTATCTTGATTGTTCTAGGTAACTCTTTGTGAGAAAAATAATTTGGTGGAAATTTCCATAGAGGATGTGTAATGGAGAAAATATGAGATTTGCATGTTCATTAACCATTGTTTAATCTAATTAATCTTGACTGTCCTTGGTAACTCTTTGTGGTAGTTGGGGAGAAGTGTACCAAACTACTTGGACTTCACACAAACTTGTAGGTTATTGATCCAATCCTTTTTTAACAATAACTATGAAGAGGCTCATGGTGTGGTATGAACTAAGGTTGATTAAGCGTCATTTAATCTAATTAATATTGGTTATTTTTAGTAACTCTTTGTGGTAGTTTGGGATATGAAGAGGATCATGGTGTGGTATGAACTAAGATTGATTAAGCGTCATTTAATCTAATTAATATTGGTTATTTTTAGTAACTCTTTGTGGTAGTTTGGGATAGGTGTACCAAAGAACCCACAACATACATCGACCCCTTTTTCTGACAATAGCTATGAAGAAGCTCATGGAGTGGTATGAATGAAGGTGGTGAAGGGTCTGGTTTCTCGATATTTGACACATCCAGAAGGTTTATGTCCCTTTCATAAGTTTCCATGTGGCATTGTAGTTATGTTCCCTTTGATGAACCTCAATTGACATGGTCGATTTGGCCATTGGTACTTTTTTTGAGAAAGGCAAGAGAAAAAGGAGGATAATGTTATTATTTTAAAAGACATTTAATTTAGAAAAAAATTGTGAGCGTATCTTTTGAATTTCTTTAAAATTTGTAAAGGACATTTTTCCCATTATGAAAGTGGTCCCATCCTTTAAAGAGAATATTGCGATTTCACTTAATCCTTGGAGAAGTACAAGCAACTCTCAATTTGCTTGAGCTGGTGAGTCTACCACATCCTTTAAAGAGAATATTGTGATTTCACTTAATCCTTGGAGAAGTACAAGCAACTCTCAATTTGCTTGAGCTGGTGAGTCTACCACATCCTTTAAAGAGAATATTGTGATTTCACTTAATCCTTGGAGAAGTACAAGCAACTCTCAATTTGCTTGAGCTAGTGAGTCTTACTCGTGAGAAGCACTCAACATAGTCCTTTTGTCAATGGAGTTACTTTTGATAGATTTTTTAAAGGATATTTACCCATATTTGGTAACAAGTTTAATGAGAATTTTAATGATCTTAATTAAAAAAACTAATACACTCTTTATTATTGATGTTTTTTATACATTGTTATTAGATAGTGTTAACTTGCTTTTGATAATTGAGTTATCTTTTATAGTTTTTTTGTAAATAGCATTTATCTCATTTTTGGTGACAACATGGAGTTTATTTTCCATGTTTATTGGAAAATAGTATGTACCTTGAAAAAATATAATATATATCGTTGATAATGTATATCATAGCTATATAATGTATACCTTAGTTTATGTAGTATTTGTTACACAGTTGTGAGGTGCATATTGTTTGCCAAGCTCTTTAAATCATGAATGTGAATATTCTAAATTAAAAATTAATGTGTTGATTATTGTTGTTGCATTTTAGACATTGTTATTAGATAATGATTTTGTCGATTGAATTCGTGGAGCCCAAGACCTTGGATTACGTTATTCAAAAGGCTATGCATTGCTATGAGCAAAGCAAGAGAAAATTTGAGGAGAATCAAGCAGGGAGAAGAAAACATAATGGGAGGTTTGATCCAAGGGAGAAAGAGTTCATATTTGTACCCTATAAGAATCAACATAGGAATGTTTGATTGGGACGTCCAATGCAAGGTAGATTCCAGCACACTATGTCAGGCACAGGAAGGCCCAGAGAACCAATGCAATGTTAGGGATGTGGATGGAATCATAAGCTGCATGATTTCCCTGACAAGAAGGAGCAGTCATAAAGGATCCATAACATTGAAGGAGTCGTCACTGTGGAGGACGTGGCCAAAGAAACTCCAAAAATATACACATCCTTAGATGATCATCAAGCATACCATCAAGCTGCAATGGTTGAAGTTGGAGGTAAGATTGTTGCATAGTCTATTTCTATTTTAATATACCCAAGATCTAGTCATAGTTATATTCATCCTAAGATTGTTGAAGTATACGCACTTAAGAATAGTAAGTATGGAAAGTCATGGATAGTCTAGTTAGCCACATGTACGAAAAGGAAAGTAAGTGAAGTGGTAGAAGGATGTCCATAAACATTGGACAATCTATCCAACGTAAGAAATTTGAACATCCTACTGCTAGCATTGTATGACGTTCTCATTGGCACAGACTGGCTAGAAAAGCACTGTGCCAAGCTTGACTGCTATAATAAGTCTCTTGAATTCCTTGATGATGAAGGCAAGCCTCACATAGTGAAAGGTGTACTGAAGAAGGTTTTGATAAGAGAATTTTTAGTGCTTCAATTAGGTAGATACTTTGAGAAGAACTATCAAATATATGCAGTTCATGTCTCAGGATCGACAAGAGATAGAGGCCCAGCGCTACAATATTTCTCAGTGCTAGAAGAATATAAGGATGTATTTCTATAAAAAGTGCCAATGATGCCACCCAAAAGAGATGTTGATTTTACAATTAATCTGGTTCCAAGCTGAAAGCCCCTTATAGAATGAGCACTCCAGAACTAATAGAGCTGAAAATTCAACTACAAGATCTAATGGACGATATGTATATTAGGTCAAGTGTGTCCCTATGGGATCTGCCAATGCTATTCGTTAAAAATAAGGATGGAACCTTGCAACCGTGCATTAACTATTGACAACTCAATAAGTTCACAGTAAAAAACAAGCATCCACTACCCAAGATAGATGATCTCTTTGATCATATCAAGGGAGCCATAATATTTTTTAAGATTGACTTAAGGGTAAGGTATCACTAGGTCAGGGTCAAGGAGGAAGATATCCATAAGATAACTTTTAGGATGCAGTATGGCCACTACGAATTCATTGCTGTGCCATTTGGTTTAACAAACTCACCATCTACTTTCATGTGCCTCAAGAATAGTGTGTTCAACTAATATTTGGATAAGTTTGTATTAGTAATCCTAGATGGCATGCTCATCTATTCTAAGAATGAGGAAGATCACACAGAGCATCTCAAAAAGGTACTACAGGTGCTTACTGGGCATAAGTTGTATGCCAAGCTCAACAAATGTGAGTTCTATCAGAAGAATATTCAGTATTTGGGTCGTGTCATCTCAACAAAAGGAATATTGGTAGACCCCAAAAGTATTGAGGCGATGGTAAATTGGTCTACACTCGAGAATGTGATATATGTTCGATATTTCATGGTATTGGTAGGATATTATAGGATATTCATCAAATATTTCTCCAAAGTGGTGCATCCTATTACGACGACGTAGAGGAAGGATGTGAAGTTTGCATGGACTAGGAAATGTGAACAAAGTTTCCAACTAATAAAGGAATTGCTCACCAATGCCCCTATTCTGAAGATCACATATTTAGATAAATATTTTGTGGTATGCATAGATTCTTGCATAAAAGGGCTTGGAGGAGTACTTATGCAAGAAGGACACGTGATATGTTATGAGTCCCGAAATTTAAAGTATCATGAGAAGAACTATGTGACACATGATTTGGAGCTAGCATCCATAGTGCACGCCTTGAATATGTGGTGACACTACCTGCTCAGAAGAAAGTTTGAGTCGCACACTGATCACATGAGTTTAAAATATTTGTTTGATTACCTGAATCTAAATGCTCAGCAGGCTAGATGGTTAGAATTCCTGAGTGAATTCAATCTTGAGACCAATCATGTCAAGGGAAAAGAGAACAAGGTTGCTAACACACTCAGAGGGAAGTATCATGTCGTAGCCATGAGCTTGTGTCGTGTTGACCTCAAAGAACAAGTCCACAAGGTCACAATTGAAGATGAGAAGTATGTGCAAGTGAGAGTTGGACTTAGGCAAGAAGAACTAGAAAAGAAGTTTGATGGATATCAATTGGAAGAAGATGGAATTATTATATTCCAAATATAGATGTACATTACGGAAAACACATAATAGAATAAGCTATTAATGGGTGAGATTCATCAGGCATCATACTTAGGTCACCTAGGATATCAGAAGACCATGACAGCAACAAGAAAGCAATATTTTTGGAAATTGATTAAAAAGGACATCATGTAGGACATATATAGATGTAAAAAGTGTAAAAAAGTTAAACTTGAGCACCAACACCTAGTGGGATCGCTACATACAGTTCCTATTCCTTAGTGGAAGTGGGAATAAATAACTATGGATTTCATTACAACACTGCCAATGACAATGAATCAACATGACTCAATCATGGTAGTGGTGGACAAGTTGAAAAAAAAAACGCGTTTCATTCCAGTTAAGTCAACACATAAGATTTCTAACATTGTGTAGATATTCATGAAGAAAATTTTTAAGCTGCATGGATTGCCTAAGGCAATAATCTGATATAGAGATGCAAAATTCACATCGAATTTCTGGAAGGGACTATTCAAGGATTTGTGGACTCAACTAAATTTTAGGACAACATACCATCGTCAAACAAATGGCCAGTTAGAGAGAGTAAATCAAGTGATTGAACATATGTTAAGGGTGTATGTGATGGATAAGCCATCCAAATGGGAAGATTACATACATCTAGTGGATTTTGATTACAACAATGGTCATCAGGCATCATTCGGTGTGAGTCCATTTGAATCCATGTATGGAAATAAATGTAGGACTCTAGTGAGTTGGGAAAACCTGGTGAATAGAATAGTGCTTGGGCCATAAATGCTCAAGGAAATGGTTAAGATCAGGTAAAACTTGAAAGCAACATAGCACAGGTAGAAGAGCTATGAAAATCTAAAAATAGTGCATAAAGAATTTAAAGTTGGAGACTATGTTTATTTGAGATTTAAGCCAAGGAAGATCTCACTAAAACTTGGAAGTTGTGCCAAGTTGGCACAAGATATTGTGGACCATTTGAATTCCTTGATAGAATATGACCAATTGCATATAGGATTGCACTTCCTACACATATGAAAGCTCATAATGCTTTCCATGTTTCTTTGCTTAAGAAACATATACATGATCCTAATCATATTATTGATTGGAATGTGATTCAAGTGGATCCCAGTGGAGAGTTCCAAGTGGAACCAATGCATATATTGGGAAGGAGGGAGACTATGCCTAGGAACTACGCCATTGGCTAGGTAAAGGTGCAATGGAAGCACTTTTTCCTAGATGAATCTACCTGGGAGATGGATGTTGAAATATTGTAACTTCTAAGAATATTATATTTGTACTTTATTATTCCGGAGATGTTTCATTCCTCCGATGGGACTTTGTTATGTATCCAGAGATGTTTATTCCTTCGAGAGATTGTGGTAACTAGGGTTATTAGATCTCCCATGTGAGTTCAACCCTGAGTTAGTTATTTAGGGGTTATTAGACTCTCTTAGGAGAGGTCAACCCCATTAGGGTAAAAAGTCAGTCGGAAGATGAGTATAAGTAGAGGATGTGTGTTCCTCACTTATCTCATTCATTCTCTCACTTGTGATTGGTGCATAGGAGAAAGAGAGGTCTGCATAGGAGGAGAAGGAGCTCTAGTCTTGGACTACATATTTGTATTGGTTGATTATCTATATTGAGGAAAGCTTTGTTGGGTTTTCTACCCCATGAGGGTTTCCCAGGGTAAATATGTGTCTGTCTTGTGATTGTGTTTCTTTCAATGATCTTGCTTTTGAAATTAGGCTAAAATTAACATGGCATCAGAGCTAGCCTGAATAGAACATCTTTCACAAGGTGAAAATACTTCTCTCTCCTCCTCCAATGAAAATTAGGGTTTCTGCAAAAGTTGGAATTTTTGGAATCTGATTGCATGGCTGGATAGCCCTCCTCAAAATCGAACTTTTGAGCCCTGGATTGAACTTTTTGAGTGGGTAGAACTTCAGGAAATTCAAACCCTAGTTTGGGTTTTGGACCAGAAAACCAGAAAAACCAATAAACCAGAAAAAGTGCGCACCAGAAAACTAGAAAAATTGGCGAACTAGAAAACCATAAATTCTGTTGTAGATCCGAAATTTGCTGATCAGATTTGAAAGGTGAAAAGCTGAAGTTTCCAGAAGAAGAGCTCACTAGTTATCTCAATCCAATCAAGCACATCTCCTAGTAAGTGTTATTCTATCTTTTGAGAAACTTCAATTTATGTGGTCCCCTGGATAAGATGGCTCAAAGCACTAAGCTTGAAGACAAGCTAGAGGCTATAGAGAATTTCTGAGCATGGAAATACAGGATTGGTGTCATTCTTGAAGAGAATGATCTTGCCTAATATATCAAAGATGAGGTTGCAGAACCTGAAGAAGATGAAGCCAAAGAGAAGTATAGGAAGGACTTGATTAGGGCAAAGAGAATCATTGCTGATTCTATTAAAGACCACTTGATTCCCCAAGTGACATCCAAGAAGACCCCAAAGGAAATCTATGATGCCCTTTCCAGAATGTATGAAGGAAAGAACTTCAATAGGAAGATGAACCTAAGAGCTCAATTGAAGAGCACCAAGATGAATCAAGGAGAATCTATTCAATATTATTTCTCAAGGGTTTCCTAGTTTAAGGAACAACTAGATGCCATTGGAGATACCCTTGATGAAGATGAACTAGTCATGAATGCTCTAAATGGTCTTACTAGACCTTGGGAGTCATTCATCCAAA
Source organism: Larix kaempferi (assembly GCA_027924585.1). Lineage (NCBI taxonomy): Eukaryota > Viridiplantae > Streptophyta > Pinopsida > Pinales > Pinaceae > Larix > Larix kaempferi. The sequence goes on from BSBM01000298.1 coordinate 4,201,639, forward strand.
CCATGTGTGCCAGAAAAGAGAGCATGAAGTTTGATGTGGTATGGGAAGATTGCATTCAAGAAGAAGCTAGGGTTTCCAATAGAGAAGCCTTGCTCAAAGAAGGTGACCAAGATTTGGCCACCCACACCAAGAGAAGAAGGAATCAATCCTACTTCAAGAAGGATAGTCACAAGGAATCTCAACCTCCACAAAGATTTCAGAAGAAAAGAGCTAGAATAGAAGAAGAAGATGCAGACGAATATGTTCTATTCTTTGCACTCTCTGGGTCTGTAAGACCTGGAGAAGATACATGGCTTATTGATAGTGGTGCTTCAAAGTGTTGAAATATTGTAACTTCTAAGAATATTATATTTGTATTATTCCGGAGATGTTTCATTCCTCCATTGGGACTTTATTATGTATCTGGAGATGTTTATTCCTCCGATGGATTATGGTAACTAGGGTTATTAGATCTCCCATGTGGGGGTCGGCCCTGAGTTAATTTATTAGGGGTTATTAGACTCTCTTAGGAGAGGTCGGCCCCATAGGGTAAAAAGTCAGTCGGGAAACAAGTATAAGTAGAGGAGGTTGTTTCTCACTTATCTCACTCTTCCATCACTCGAAAAGTAGCACACAAGTGAGAGAGAGGTCTGCATAGGAGGTAGAGAAGGAGCTCTAGTCTTGGAGTACATCTTGTATTTGGTTGATCATCTTATTGAGGAAAGCTTTGCTGGGTTTTCTACCCCATGAGGGTTTCCGAAGGTAAAATCTCTGTCTATCTTGTGATTGTGTTTCTTTTAGTGATCTTGCTAGTCAAATTAGTATAAACTTAACATGGTATTAGAGCTAGCCTAAATAGGACATCTTTCACAAGGTGAAAATCTCTCTCTCTCTCTCCTCCGGTGAAAATTAGGGTTTCTACAAAGTTGGTATTTTTGGATTCTGATTACATGGCTGGATAGCCCTCCTCAAAATCGAAGCTTTGAGCTCTGGATCGAGGTTTTTGGTTGGGTAGAACTTCGAGAAAGTCAAACCCAAGTTTGACCAAAAGTGCTGAAAACCAGAAAACCAGAGAACCAGAAAAGCTGTGAACCTGTGCACCAGAAAACCAGAAAAGAGAAGACTAGAAAACTACAAATTCTGTTGCAGATCTGAAAGGTGAAAAGTTGAAGTTTTCAGAAGCAGAACACACCAGATCTTCTAATTCAATCAACCACATGTCGTGGTAAGTGTTATTCTATCTCTTGAGAAACTTCAATCTCTTTTGATCCCTAGAGAAGATGGCTCCAATCACTAAGCTTGAAGACAAGCTAGAAGGTATAGAAAATTTCTGGGCATGGAAATACAGAATTGGCCTCATTCTTGAAGAGAATGACCTTGCCCAGTATATCAAGGATGAGATTGCAGAACCTAGAGAAGATGAAGCCAAAGAGAAGTATAGGAAGGATTTGATTAGGGCAAAGAGAATCATTGCTGATTCTATTAAAGACCACTTGATCCCCCAAGTGGCATCCAAGAAGACTCCAAAGGAAATGTATGATGTCCTTTCCAGAATGTATGAGGGAATGAACATCAACAAGAAGATGAATCTGAGAGCTCAATTGAAGAGCACAAAGATGAATAAAGGAGAATCTGTTCAAGACTATTTCTCAAGGATCTCCCAGTTCAAAGAACAACTAGATGCTATTAGAGACACCCTTGATGAAGATGAACTAGTCATGACTGCTCTAAATGGTCTCACTAGACCATGAGAGTCATTTATCCAAACCATGTGTGCCAGAAAGGAGAGCATGAAGTTTGATGTGGTATGGGAAGATTGCATCCAAGAAGAAGCTAGGGTTGCCAACAGAGAAGCCCTGCTCAAAGAACATGACCAAGCCTTGGCCACACACACCAAAAGAAGAAGGAATCAATCCTACTTCAAGAAGGACAGTCACAAGGAGTCTCAATATCCACAAAGATTTCAGAAGAAACAAAGAAGAAAACACTCTTCTTTCCAATGTTTCAATTGTCATAAAGAAAGACACATTGCTAGATATTTTCCCTCAAAGAAGAAGAAAAATCTTCACCATAAATGGCATCAAGCACATCTTTTAGAAGATGATGATGAAGAAGAAGAAGAAGAGGAAGAAAGGCCTCACAAGAAAAGATATAGAAGAGAAGAAGAATATGAAGAAAGGCCCCTCTACAAGAGAAGATCTAGACAAAATGAAGAAGAAGATGCAGAAGAGTATGTTCTGTTCTCTGCACTCTCTGGATCCATAACACCTGGAGAACATACATGGCTTATTGATAGTGGTCCTTCAAAGCACATGACTGGACAAAAGAAAACTATTTCAAAACTAGAAGAGAAGACCTCTCCACAGAAAGTGTCATTAGGAGATGACTATCAATATCCCATCAAGGGAATTGGTGAAGCAAACTACAAGCTTGATTCTGGACCCCCCATGAAGATGAAGGAAGTATTGTATGTACCAGGATTGAAGAAGAACTTGCTCTCCATCTCAGCTTTGGATAAGAAAGGTTATAGAGTTGCTTTCATTGATGGACAAGTACTAATGTGGTCCAAAGGTAAATCTATTAAGGATGCAATTGTCATTGGTGAAGAGGAAGGAGGTTTGTACAAGCTCAAGGGCCATCCAGAAGCTTCCCTTGTACATGAAGCCACTAGCCCAAATGAGCTATGGAATATGAGGCTTTCTCATATTAATTACAAGGCACCACCTTATGTAAGCAAGGTAGTTATAGGTATGTCAGACTTAAAATTTGATCATGATGGCACATGCAAAGGTTGTGCAAAAGAAAATAATATCAAGAACCCATTTCCAAAGAGTGAAACAAAGACTAAGAATACCTTGGAGTTAATTCACTCTGATGTACGTGGACCAATGCCCTCCACATCCCTGAGTGGATATGAATACTATCTCACATTCATTGATGATTATTCAAGGAAGACATGGATATACTTTCTAAAAGGAAAGAATGAAGTCTTTGGAAAGTTCAAGGAGTTCAAAGCCTTGATAGAGAACCATTCAGAAAAGAAAATTAAAATACTCAGGATAGATAATGGCGGAGAATATACTTCCAAGGACTTTGAAGATTTCTGTAAGGAAGCCGGAATCAAGAGGGATCTAACCACTCCCTACAATCCCCAACAAAATGGTGTTGCAAAAAGAAAGAATAGAACCATCATGGAAGCTGTGAAGACAATGATACATGATCAAGACCTACCTATGTATCTATGGGCTGAAGCAGCTAGGACAGTAGTCTATGTGCAAAATAGATTATCTTGTAGTGCTCTTGATTTCAAGACTCGAGAAGAAGTGTTCACAGGAAAGAATCCTGAGGTAAGTCACTTGAAGCAGCTAGGACAGTAGTCTATGTGCAAAATAGACTATCTTGCAATGTTAGGATATTCCTATACTCCATCCTAGTCCCACCAGTATTTTGATCATTTACATTTTCAGTCATGCATGCACCTTTTAGGGTTTGCATGCATTCTAGGGTTTGCATGCATTCTGCATGCATCCCAGTCATCAGTCCAGCACCTAGCCCTCAGTTAGCCATCCCCCAGGAGCTTCTCACTATTCATTTTTAGCCCTCCAGTTGCTTAATGTGCCCTTCTTCCTTGATTTTAGGTAGCAACTCGCCCTCCTTCACCTACCAGTCCAGTTGTCACTCAGTTACACTCAGTTACGGTCAGTTACACTTAGTTACACTCAGTTACACTCAATTACACTCAGTTACACTCAGTTACAGTCAGTTACAGTCAGTTACATTCAGTTACATTCAGTTACACTCAGTTACATTGAGTTACACTCAGTTACACCTACTAGAGTTAGTTTGACTGATGGTTGACAGTTACTTGAGCATTGATGACTCCACTGATGATGATGAAGACTTCCAGTTGCGCTCCAATGATCATGAGGACACCTAGTTGTGCTCCAATGACACTCCAGTGATCCTTTGATCACTCCATGAAGGCTAATTCAAATTGCCACCTTAGGCATTCAAATTCCCCATGCATTGTATTATTTATATGTCCATTTGTGATTAATAATTTAGTATGACCGAAGTATTATTGCTTCTATCTGAGTTCTACTGTACCATATTATTCTGTTGCTCATTATACTGCATGTATCACTCTTCTTCTATTTTCTTTCTTAATCATAATTATTCTCTTGTGAGATACATCATCTCTTAGATCTGCTGTGAGGATTTTCACATGGTATCAGAGCATGTTGAGAGTATTGTTTATCTCCATTCTTGAGAGTTTTTTGCAGGTTATTACCAAGATTTCGAGTGCAGCAGTTGCAGCAGAATCTGCATTTTTGCAGCAGTAGCAGTTGCAGTGATTCTATATTGTTTTTGCAGGTCCTCCACATCTTCAATGAATTTAGAAGAATTCCCTCCTCTTTCTCGACTCAACTATGTTGAATGGAAACCGAAAATGATAGCATATTTAAAGAGCCATGATCTCTTTGATTGCTATTTTGAAAGAGAGTTCGAATCCTCTACAAAGAAGATTAAATGGTTGAATAAAGGTGACATGCACATTGGAAGAATGATGCTTGCTATGACTGATTACATATTGTACCCGACCATCATTGATATTGAAACTCCAAAAGAGTTATGGGCTCATCTAGATGAAAGATTCGGCAAAAAGAATGATGGTTTTGGTCCAAATCCCTTCAAAAGCAAGCAAGGTGATGCATTCGCTACACTTGATGGTCTCTCAGATCATGATGCATTCGCTCCTCCTGATGGTCTCTCAGATCATGTTGCATTCGCTCCCCTTGATGATCTCTCAGATCATGAACCAGTATCATCTCATATTGAAGTTGTTGACAAAGAACTTGCAGATTCTCCGTTCATGCTTAAAATTTCTTCTCTTTCTGTGCCAGCTCACACTCTAGATATTGCAGAAGGTCCTAAATCCTCTCTTGCACCAGAGTTTGTTGGTTTGCATCATGATCACATGATTATTTCGGAGGTAACATCAGCTATTGGAGGTAATGCATTCGCTCCTCTTCAGCAAACATCTCTTATTTACTACTATATGATCATTAGCACATGCTTTCAGAAGGTTATTGAAGAATATGGCCATTGCCACCCGCTTGAGATAATTTCTCATGCATATGATAGTTTTGATCTCACCCTTGCTGGTTCAAAGGAGATCTCAAGAAACTGTTTTGAAAGTCTTAAATCTGATTTTGATTTCAAGCAAACATGTAATAGTTATTTTTGGCATAATCTCACCCATGGTGGTTCAAAGGAGAAGACAAAAGACTATATGCACTTTCACAGATTTGATCCTACCTCAGCTGATTCGAATCACAGGTTCAAGGATCATTCTCATACTATTGGATTTGTTCTCATCACATTCGATCTGAAGAGCAAGTACAAGCACATGCTTTTTGAGCATGATCCACTTCTTCCCAAGAAGAAGATACCTCCAGACATATGACCAAGCATCACACATGCTTGAGTTTGGAGCATTTATTTTTATGTGTGCCTTACAGTCTATTTTTTGAGGAGGGGGTATGTTTCCCATGAAATTTTCCCACTTCCTTGGTTTATTGATTGTTATTATTCATTGTATTGGGTGACCTTTGGTCTTAGTTACCAGGGCCCAGGATGGATTAAGGGGGGGTGTTAGGATATTCCTATACTCCCTCCTAGTCCCACCAATATTTTGATCATTTACATTTTCAGTCATGCATGCACCTTTTAGGGTTTGCATGCATTCTAGGGTTTGCATGCATTCTGCATGCATCCCAGTCATTAGTCCAGCACCTAGCCCTCAGTTAGCCAGCCCCCAGGAGCTTCTCACTATTCAGTTTTAGCCCTCTAGTTGCTTAATGCGCCCTTCTTCCTTGATTTTAGGGAGCAACTTGCCCTCCTTCACCTACCAGTCTAGTTGTCACTCAGTTACAGTCAGTTACAGTCAGTTACAGTCAGTTACACTTAGTTACACTTAGTTACACTCAGTTACACTCAGTTACACTCAGTTACATTCAGTTACATTCAGTTACACTCAGTTACACTCAGTTACATTGAGTTACACTCAGTTACACCTACCAGAGTTAGTTTGACTGATGGTTGACAGTTACTTGAGCATTGATGACTCCACTGATGATGATGAAGACTTCCAGTTGCGCTCCAATGATCATGAGGACACCTAGTTGTGCTCCAATGACACTCCAGTGATCCTTTGATCACTCCATGAAGGCTAATTCGAATTGCCACCTTAGGCATTCGAATTCCTCATGCATTGTATTATTTATATGTCCATTTGTGATTAATAATTTAGTATGACCGAAGTATTATTGCTTCTATCTGAGTTCTACTGTACCATATTATTCTGTTGCTCATTATACTGCATGTATCACTCTTCTTCTATTGTCTTGCTTAATCATAATTATTCTCTTGTGAGATACATCATCTCTTAGATCTGCTGTGAGGATTTTCACATGCAGTGCTCTTGATTTCAAGACTCCAGAAGAAGTGTTCACAGGAAAGAAGCCTGAGGTAAGTCACCTCAAGATATTTGGATGTCCAGTGTACATTCACATTCCAAAAGAAAAGAGGACCAAGTTAGATCCTTCTGGGAAGAATGGAATATTTGTTGGATATTGTGAAGCATCCAAAGCATTCAGAATTTACATCCCAGGTTTTCATCATATGGAAATAAGTAGGGATGTGACATTTGATGAAGAATCAGCTCTCAAGAGATCCAGGAAGTGCCAATATGAAGAAGTATATGAAGAAGATGCACCTCCCAGAACTACAAAGGCTGTATCCATCCCTGAAGATGTAACACCTAAAGACCATAATATGATAGAACCAAAAGAACCCCCCCTTTCAAACATTTCAAGGAAAAGAAAGCTAGCATGGGCAATAGAGATTATACTAGGAGCAAAAAGGTATGGAGCTCCTGAAGGCTCCACTAGAGTAAGCAAGAAACCAAAGCCATTCTCCAACTATATGGATTTGATGTGTGATCTTGTAGATCAAGAACCTACTAGTTATGAAGAGGCAGTTCATAAGAAAGAATGGGTAGAGGCAATGACAGAGGAATACCAATCAATAATGAAGAATGATGTTTGGGACATAGTTCCCAAGCCAAAAGACAAAAGTGTGGTATCCTCCAAATCGATATACAAAATAAAGCATGCTGCGGATGGTAGCATTGAAAAATATAAAGCAAGATTTATGGCCAGAGGATTCTCTCAGAAAGAGGGAATTGACTATGAAGAAACATTTTCCCCAGTTGCAAGGTACACTTCCATTAGAACCATCATGGCACTTGCATCCATGATGAAATGGGATCTACACCAGATGGATGTAAAGACAGCATTCCTGAATGGTGTGATTTAGGAAGAAGTGTACATAGAACAACTACAAGGATTTGAGGTAGAAGATGGAAGAACCCATGTATGCAAACTAAAGAAGGCCTTATATGGGTTGAAGCAAGCTCCCAAAGCTTGGTATGGAAGAATTGACAGTTTCTTGACAAAATTGGGCTTTACCAAAAGTAAAGCTGATCCTAATCTTTATCTCAAGGTTATGAATTATGAACCTGTCATATTGTTGCTATATGTGGATGATCTATTTCTAACTGGAAATGAGAAACAGATTATCAAGTGCAAGAAGAAGCTCTCATCAGAGTTTGAGATGAAAGATCTCGGATTGATGCACTACTTCCTAGGTCTAGAAGTATGGAAAGGACCAAATGGAATCTTTCTCAACCAAGGTAAGTATGCTGTGGGAATCTTGAAAAGATTCGATATGTTGGAATGCAAAGCCATGGCCACTCCCATGGATTCCAACTTAAAGCTATTAGTTGATGACTCTTGAGAGTTAGTGGATGTGACTCTGTATAGACAGATTATTAGGTCATTAATGTATCTGACAAATACCAGGCCAGACATATGCTTTGTAGTGAACACTTTGAGTCAGTACTTAGTGAAACCTAGACAAGTTCACCTAATTGCTACAAAGCATGTGATGAGGTACCTAAAGGGTATGATAGATTTTGGTCTCTATTATCGTGGAGATCATGACTTTAGATTGTATGGCTACACAGATGCAGATTGGGTAGGAAGTGTATTAGACAGGAAGAGTACATCAGGTGGAGGTTATCGTCTGGGATCTGCCATGATCTCGTGGTTTAGCAAAAAGCAGTCGAGTGTGGCTCTCAGCACAACTGAAGCAGAATATATAGCTGCCTGCTCTGCTAGTTGCGAAGCAATATGGCTTCGAAAGTTATTATCAGGATTGTTTGACTTAGAGATGGACCCCACTGTGATTCTATGTGACAACCAGAGTTGTATCAAGATGACAGAGAATCCAGTGTTCCATGATAATTAAAAGCACATAGAGATCCTATATTTCTATATACGAGATATGGTGTAGAAAGGAGCTATAAATCTTGGATATGTAGGCACTGATGAACAAGTTGCCGATGTATTGACCAAACCTCTATCTCGAGTAAAGTTTGAGTATTTTCGAGACAAGCTTGGTGTAGTTCAGAAGGGCCCTCCTCGAAAGGGGGAGTGATATGGTTGATAAAGATATCTTTGGGTATTGGTATCGATATGGATACCTATGATGAGATTGCCTATATTGATTGATGAGGATACTTGTACTGACAATATGTATACTTGTATAGATGTTATGTATACTTGTATTAATGAGGATACTTGTACTGACGATATGTATACTTGTATTGATGAGGATACTTGTATTGATGTTATGTATACTTGTATTGATGAGGATACTTATACTGACGATATGTATACTTATATGGATACCTGTATTGATGAGGATACTGTATCGATGATGAGGTTACCTGTTCCAACGATGAGGTTGATGATGAAGTTTCCTATTCCGACAATGAGGTCGATGAAATGGTCCTTAGACTTTGTCTAAGTGGATGATAAGAGGATTGTATCATCCTTGGACTTTATTCCTAAACTGAGCCACAGACAGATGTCACTAAGAGTGGGGATTGTATCATCCTTGGACTTTAGTCCTAAACTGAGCCGTAGACAGATGTAACCAAGAGTGGGGATTGTATCAACCTTGGAATTTAGTCCTAAACTAAGCCCTAGAAATATGTCACCTAGAGTGGGGATTGTATCATCCTTGGACTTTAGTCCTAAACTAAGCCGCAGACAGTTGTCACCGAGAGTGGGGATTGTATCATCCTTGGACTTTAGTCCTAAACTGAGCCGCAGATAGATGTCACCGAGAGTGGGGATTGTATCATCCTTGGACTTTAGTCCTAAACTGAGCCGCGGACAGTTGTTGCCAAGAGTGGGGATTGTATCATCCTTGGACTTCAGTCCTAAACTGATCCGCAGACAGATGTCTCCGAGAGTGAGGGGATTGTATCATCCTCGGACTTCAGTCCTTGAATTTATTCGTAGACGTATGTCTCTGAGAAATGGTCCTTAGAATTTGTCTAAGTTGATGAGTGGACTGCATCGTCCCTAGACATGATATGGTATCTTAAATAGATCATGTGTGTTGCAGGGTATGCTGCTATTGTTCTGTTGATCGAGAAGATCCAGTTGATGATGATGATGCAGATCGTGTGATGACGATGATGCAGATTGTGTGATGATGATGATATTGATCGGTAGATCCAGATGATGAGGCTGTTGATCAAGAGATCTAGATGATGATGTTGTAACTGATCAAGTGCTATAGAAGATGAAGACTCAATACTGACAATGCTGATGTTCCAGTATTGATTATGTTCCAGTAACTGTCTGAGTTACTGATGATGATGTATAAAGAAAGCTTCCAATGATTTATAGATGTATCATGTATCATGTAGTCGATGACTCCTTGCTCCTGCAGATGTTGTTATAATATCCTTCTCGTTAAGGGGGGAGTGTTGAAATATTGTAACTGCTAAGAATATTATATTTGTATTATTCCGGAGATGTTTCATTCCTCCGTTGGAACTTTATTATGTATCCGAAGATGTTTATTCCTTCGATAGATTATGGTAACTAGGGTTATTAGATCTCCCATGTGGGGGTCGGCCCTGAGTTAATTTATTAGGGGTTATTAGACTCTCTTAGGAGAGGTTGGCCCCATAGGGTAAAAATTCAGTCGAGAAACAAGTATAAGTAGAGGAGGTTGTTCCTCACTTATCTCACTCTTCCATCACTCGAAAAGTAGCGCACAAGTGAGAGAGAGGTCTGCATAGGAGGTAGAGAAGGATCTCTATTCTTGGACTACATCTTGTGTTTGGTTGATCATCTTATTGAGGAAAGCTTTGCTGGGTTTTCTACCGCATGAGGGTTTCCCAGGGTAAAATCTCTGTTTATCTTGTGATTGTGTTTCTTTCAATGATCTTGCTAGTCAAATTAGTATAAACTTAACACAAAGCACATGACAAGTCAAAAGAAAACTCTTGCAAAACTTGAAGAGAAGACCTCTCCACAGAAAGTATCTTTAGGAGATGACTATCAATATCCCATCAAGGGAATTGGTGAAGCAAGCTACAAGCTTTGATTCTGGAACTCCATTGAAGATGAAGGAAATATTATATGTACCAGGTTTGAAAAAGAACTTACTTTCTATCTCAGCTTTAGATAAGAAAGGCTATAGGGTTGCATTCATAGATGGACAAGTACTCATGTGGTCCAAAGGAAAATCAATTGAGGATGCAATTGTAATTGGTGAAGAAGAAGGAGGTCTATATAAACTCAAGGGCCATCCAGAAGCTTCCCTTGTGCATGAAGCCACTAGCCCAAGTGAGCTATGACATAGGAGGCTTGCTCACATTAACTACAAATCACTACCTCATGTGAGCAAAGTAGTCATAGGACTACCAGATTTGAAAATTGATCATGATGGCACATGCAAAGGATGTGCAAAAGGGAAGAATATCAAGAACCCATTTCCAAAGATTGAAACAAAGACTAAAAGTATTTTGGAATTGATTAATTCAGATGTATGTGGACCAATGCCTTCCACATCCTTGAGTGGATATGAATACTACCTTACATTTATTGATGACTATTCCAGAAAGAATTGGATATACTTTCTAAAAGGAAAGAATGAAGTCTTTGGAAAGTTCAAGGAATTCAAAGCCTTGATAGCAAATCATTCTGAAAAGAAGATCAAAATACTCAAGACAGATAATGGCGGAGAATATACTTCAAAGGATTTTGAAGTATTTTGTAAAGAAGCTGGAATCAAGAGGGAATTAGCCACTCCCTACAATCCTCAACAAAATGGTGTTGCGGAAAGAAAGAATAGAACCATTATGGAAGCCGTAAAGACAATGATACATGATCAAGACCTACCTATGTATCTATGGGCTAAAGCAGCTAGGACAACAGTCTATGTGCAGAATAGACTATCTCATAGTGCTCTTGAATTCAAGACCCCAGAAGAAGTGTTTACAAGGAAGAAGCCTGAGATAAGTCATCTCAAGATATTTGGATGCCCAGTATACATTCATGTTCTGAAAGAAAAGAGAACCAAGCTAGATCCTTCTGGGAAGAAGGGAATATTTGTTGGATATTGTGAAGCATCCAAAGCATTCAGAATATACATCCTAGGATTCCACCATATGGAGATTAGTAGGGATGTGACATTTGATGAAGAAGTAGCTCTCAAGAAATCTAGGAAGTGCCGGTATGAAGAAGTATATGAAGAAGATGCACCTCCCAGAATTGCAGAGACTGTACCCACCCCTGAAGATGTAACACCTGAATACCATGACATGATAGAACCACAAGAACCCCCTATTACAAACATATCAAGAAAGAGAAATACAACATGGGCAAGAGACATTATACTAGGAGCAGAAAAGTATGGAGCTCCTGAAGGCTCCACCAGAGTGAGCAAGAAACCAAATCCATTCACCAACTATGTGGCTTTGATGTGTGATCTTGTAGATCAAGAACCTAGTAGTTATGAAGAGGAAATTCATAAGAAAGAGTGCGTAGAGGCAATGACAGAGGAGTACCATTCAATAATGAAGAATGATGTTTTGGATATAGTTCCCAAGCCAAAGGACAAAAGTGTGGTATCCTCCAAATGGATATACAAAATAAAGCATGTTGCGGATGGTAGCATTGGAAAGTATAAGGCAAGATTTGTGGCCAGAGGATTCTCTCAGAAAGAGGGAATTGACTATGAAGAAACATTTGCACCTGTTGCAAGGTACACCTCCATTAGAACTATCATGGCACTTCCATCCATGATGAAGTGGGAATTACACCAGATGGATGCAAAGACAACTTTCCTGAATGTTGTGATTGAGGAGAAAGTGTACATAGAACAACCACAAGTATTTGAGGTGAAAGATGGAAGAACCCATGTGTGCAAACTAAAGAAGGATTTGTATGGGTTGAAGCAAGCTCCCAGAGCTTGGTATGGAAGAATTAACAGTTTCTTGACAAGAATGGGCTTTACCAAAAGTAAAGCTAATCCTAATCTTTATCTCAAGGTTATGGATGATGAACCTGTCATATTGTTACTATATGTGGATGATCTATTTCTGACAGGAAATGAGAAACAGATTATCGAGTGGAAGAAGAAGCTCTCTTTAGAATTTGAGATGAAAGATATTGGATTGATGCACTACTTCCTAGGTTTGGAAGTATGGCAAGGCCCAGAAGGAATCTTTCTCAACCAGGGAAAGTATGCTGTGGAAATCTTGAAAAGATTTGACATGTTGGAATGTAAATCCATGGCCACTCCCATGGATTCTAACTTAAAGCTGTTAGTTGATGACTCTTTAGAGTTAGTGGATGTAACTCTGTACAGACAGATTATTGGGTCATTAATGTATCTGATGAATACCAGGCCAGATATATGCTTTGCGGTGAACACCTTGAGTCAGTATCTAGTGGAACTTAGACGAGTTCACCTGATAGCTACAAAGCATGTGATGAGGTACCTAAAGGGTACGATAGATTTTGGTCGATGTTATCATGGAGATCATGACTTCAGATTGTATATCTACACAGATGCTGATTGGGCAGGAAGTGTATCAGATAGAAAGAGTACATCGGGTGGATGTTATTGTCTTGGATCTGCCATAATCTCATGGTTTAGCATGAAGCATTCTAGTGTGGCTCTCAGTACAGCTGAAGCGGAATATATAGTTGCTTGCTCTGCTAGTTGTGAAGCGGTATGGCTTTGGAAGTTGTTATTAGGATTGTTCGACTTAGAGATGGACCCCACTGTGATCATGTGTGACAACCAGAGTTGTATCAAGATGATAGAGAATCCAGTGTTCCATGATAAGTCAAAGCACATAGAGATCCGATACTTCTATATACTGGATATGGTGCAAAAAGGAGCTATCAAGCTCGAGTATGTGAGCACTGACGAACAAATTGCTGATGTGTTGACCAAACCTCTGTCTCGAGTAAAGTTTGAGTATTTCTGAGACAAGCTTGGTGTAGTTCAGAAGGATCCTCCTTGAAAGGGGGAGTGAAATGGTCGATGATGATATTTGGATACTGGTATCGATATGGATACCTGTATCGATGATGAGATTGCCTATATCAACAGTAAGGTCGATAATGAGGATACCTGTATTGACGAGGATACTGTATCGATGATTAGGATGCTGTATCGATGATGTGGATACTTGTATTGATATTGAGGTTACCTATTCTGACGATGAGGTCGATGATGAGGTTGCTAGTTATGATGATGAGGTCGATGCGTGGTCCTTAGACTTTGTCTAGTCGACGAGGAGGGATTGTATTATCCCTAGATGATTGGTCCCTGAATTGATCCATAGACAAATGTCTCCGAGAAATGGTCCCTAGTGGATGAGGAGGGATTGTATCATCCCTGGACGGTTGGTCCCTGAATTGATTCGTAGACAGATGTCTCCGAGAAATGGTCCCCAGTGGACGAGAGGATTGTATCATCCTAGGAATTTGGTCCCTGAATTGATCCGTAGACAGTTGTCTTCGAGAAGTGGTCCCTAGTGGACGAGAGGATTGTATCATCCCAGGACTTTGGTCCCTGAATAGATCCGTAGATACATGTCTTCGAGAAGTGGTCCCTAGTGGATGAGAGGATTGTATCATCCCAGGACTTTGGTCCCTGAATAGATCCGTAGACAGTTGTCTTCGAGAAGTGGTCCCCAGTGGACGAGAGGATTGTATCATCCCAGGACTTTGGTCCCTCAATAGATCTATAGACAGTTGTCTTCGAGAAGTGGTCCCTAGTGGATGAGAGGATTTTATCATCCTAGTACTTTGGTCCCTGAATAGATCCGTAGACAGTTGTCTTCGAGAAGTGGTCCCCAATGGATGAGAGGATTGTATCATCCCAAGACTTTGGTCCCTGAATAGATCCGTAGACAGTTGTCTCCAAGAAAGTGGTTCCTAGTGAACGAGAGAGGATTGTATCATCCTTGGACTTCGGTCCCTAAATTGATCCGTAGAAATATTTTTTCGAAAAGGAGGTCCTTAGACTTTGTCTAAATTGACGAGTGGACTGCATCGTCCCTAGACATGTTATGATGTCTTAAATAGATCATGAGTATTGCAGGGTATGCTCCTACGATGCTGTTGATCGTGATGGTCTAGATGATGATGCTGTTGATCGTGATGATCTAGATGACGATGTTGTTGATCGTGATGATCTAGATGACGATGTTGTTGATCGAGTGATCTAGGTGATGATATTGTAGCTGATCGAGTGCTGCAAAAGATGAAGACTCAATACTGACGATGCTGATGTTCCAATATTGATTATGTTCCAGTAACTGAATGAGTTACTGATGATGATGTATAAAGAAAGCTTCCAATGATTTATAGTTGTATCATGTATCATGTAGTCGATGACTCCTTGCTCCTGCAGATGTTGTTATAATATCCTTCTCGTTAAGGGGGAGTGTTGAAATATTGTAACTTCTAAGAATATTATATTTGTACTTTATTATTCCGGAGATGTTTCATTCTTCCGATGGGACTTTGTTATGTATCTGGAGATGTTTATTCTTCTGAGAGATTGTGGTAACTAGGGTTATTAGATCTCCCATGTGAGGCCATCCCTGACTTAGTTATTTAGATGTTATTAGACTCTCTTAGAAGAGGTCGGCCCCATTAGGGTAAAAAGTCAGTCGGGAGATGAGTATAAGTAGAGGAGGTGTGTTCCTCACTTATCTCATTCATTCACTCACTTGTGATTGGCGCATAGGAGAGAGAGAGAGGTCTGCATAGGAGGAGATGGAGCTCTAGTCTTGGACTACATCTTTGTATTGGTTGATTATCTATATTGAGGAAAGATTTGCTGGGTTTTCTACCCCATGAGGGTTTCCTAGGGTAAATCTGTGTCTATCTTGTGATTGTGTTTCTTTCAGTGATCTTGATTGTGAAATTAGGCTAAACTTAATAATGGAGTATTCCATTAGGAAAATATACCCATTTTTTTTCAATTTTTGAAGAGCACCGAGGACAGTGTTGTTTCAAGGGGGACGGTACTGTAATGTCCCTGGTTTTGACCCTTGACATAAACTATGTAAATAATCCACAATTGAATGTGCAAGGAAAAAAGAGCAAGGGGAATGATTAGTCTAAGGTTAGGAAGGGACATATATTGAATCCATAAAGTCAATAGATGAGATCCAAGTGTCCCAGGGAGTAATGATGGGCCATTAGATGTCAATTTGACTCATGCACCCCAATATTTTAATGCTTTCAAGAGGGAAGGTAGTTGATATAGTTAATGACTTGGGGAAAGGAAGGTGTGGTTCTAAGTTTCCTTATGGTAGAGCTATGTCAGTCACTCTGCAGAATTGGGAATGGGGATTTCTTATTGGGTAAGCGATCAGTTGCATTGATGTAATCCTTAAATTACCTATCAGTTGGGGATGGTGCATTAGCCTGTTAGTTAGCTTATTAGTGAGTCTATTAGTCATCCTGTCACTGAGTCTGTCAGCCAATTAATCATTCGATCAAGAACTTGGTTCTTCATGGTCATATCTATCTCAACTTTTACTGAGATGAAGTCATAGATTTTTATTATTATTTACCCACCCATCCATCGACCAATCTATCCATTTTTTCTAAGGAGAAAGAGTTGACCCTTTCCTAATAAGAAAACAAACCCGAGCTATGAAAGAATGAAGAGTAGACTTAATATCTGGTTTGTGGTCATGATTATGAGTTAAAGAGGAAAATGGAGAGTGCAACTGCTATGTGTTATTTTGTGGGTCTAAGCAGAAGAGTGGTATCAATGTACCCAACTATAGTTGATCCTGAGCATCTTGAGTTGTGTCAAAGACTTGTTTGATAGAGTCTCTCCCCATAACTATTTGAGTAATTCTTATCAAAGTGGTTAGAGGGTGGTGAAGCATCTTGTATCCTTAGTTGCGCCCTTGAGAAGCTTTGTATTCTTGGATGATCAATCTTGGAGATCCTCCTCCAGGAGGATCTCCAAGATTGATCAAAATGAAAGTCTTCAAAATATTAAAAGAATCTTACAGACATGTAGAGCTCTTCGGGAGATTTCTGACAACATTCGTTTTGAGTGAAACGACCTCTAGACGTGAAATTTATTGGGTTTTGAAACTTCGACAAAAGGTTATAAAAAGGCAAAAAAAAGGGTAAAATGGTAAAAAAATGGACCAATGGCAAGGTGCCACGTGGTCAAGAAGGTGACTTGGCAGTGTTGAATTGGACCAGTCAGAGACTACCATGTGGTAGCCCTATTGGTAGTTGTTTATACTGTTTACTAAATATATGGTGGTCATGGGGATCAAACCCATGACCTCTACCTCTGCCAAAGCCTCCACAGAGTTCGTATAGCCATGATCCCCGCACGTTGTTTCTTAACCATATGGGGCAAATATTTTATTTGAAGTTTGTGTGTTTTTTCGGTGGAAAAAAAGGTGGGATCAAGGGATTGGCCCTCAACCCCGTGGCCAACACGGAGGCCATATGTTATATGGTGGATTCAACACATCAATCAACTAACAATATGTAGAGCCAATAGAACAACATGGAGCCAAGTCACAAGAGAACCGACGGAACCAACATAACAAACAAGTGCCAACACACAATCCAAGTCATAAGCCAACACAACCACCACCGTGATGCCAATGTAAACCAAACCGCCCAACATTACATAGTTAAGAAAGGCCCGCGGGTTTGACCCCGATACCTCTTCCCCCAAAGAGTGGAGCATTACCACTGCACCAAATCCCTACCATGGGATTTGGTGGAAATTGGTTAAGAATTTGAAGCAGAAAAAGGGGCCAAAAAGGGGGCACGCGGCCCTCCATTTTGTGCCCAAAAATGCCTATTTAAACCACATTTGGAGCCATGAAAAACACACATAGAGCGCAGCTTGCACAGATCCCAAGACAAAGTATGGGCACAGATACCTAGGCATGTACATGAAATTGATGGGAACGATTCCCGAGGTGGTAAATTCGTATAGTTGTAGGAAGAGTTCATCTCGATTTGTGTGCCATAGGAGGCCTCAGGAAAACATAGGCGATTTTATACTCATTTTACTCAGAATTTCAAGAGGCACGCAGTGGTGCAATTTGTTTCAGGGTTTGTCTGATAGAACTTAGAAGTGTTTCCAGAAATCATGTATGTAAGCTTTTGAATACTTAATAAGATCGGCCTTCTCATTGGAAGTGGCCCGGGGACATAGCCCAATAAGGGTGAACTCCGTTATCATCTATTGTCTACAAATTTTTGGTTCGCATACTTTTTTATTTGCTTATTTGTATGATTTAAGCATTTAAAATTCATCTTTCAAAGTCTTTTTATGAGAATTTATATGCAAATTTCACATGCAATTTTATGGTTAAAAATATCCTGAAAGTTTTTCAGATCAAGTTTGGTATCAGAGAATCTTAACCATTGCATTGCAAGTTTGTTTATGTTAACAAGAGAAAGGATTCAGAGAGGTGAAGGAGAGATTGAAGAATTTGATCCAGATATTGGTTCAAGAAGAGGAAGAATGGATTCAGAAAAAGGAGAAGATGGGACTTCTTTAATCCCATCTGAAGGAGACTTCCTTAAAGATTTCATGAAGATGCAAAGTATGGTGGAAGAGCTTTATCAAGATCGGAAGAAGGGATAACAAGGTGTTTCTTCTCATGCTAAAGGTAAAGAAGAAGGAGGTGGTGAGCAACCTCCTAAAACTCCTCCATCTTCACCATCTTTTCTTGATGGATCTTTACATTCCTCACGTGAAAAACAAAAAGTTAATTTCAATGTGCCTCAATTAAAGCTTGATATTAAGTTTGACTTACCCGTTTATAATGGAGAATTTAATGCTGAGAAATTGGATAATTAGATCCGTCAAATAGAGTTTTATTGTAGGATTAAAAAGTTCATTGAAGATAGCTTAAAAATTTAGTTGGATTCTCTCCGACTTGGAGGGACCACTCTCATATGGTGGGAGAGTAGAATTGAAAAGGATATTTCCTCAAAAGGCAACATCATTTCCTATTGGCATGAGTTCACTTCAACATTAAAGAAGCAATTCTATCCATTGGGCTACATGCATCAAGCCATGATGGATTGGAAGAATTTGAGACAAGGTAAGGGAAAAAGTCTACAAGAGTAAACGCAAGAATTCAGAAAAAAGAGCTTTAACACATGGTATACCTCTCTACACTCAATAAATTCTTCTCAAGTTCATAGTTGAATTACATAGTTATTTACGTCATATGATACTTATGTTTAATCCAACTAACCTTGATGAGGTATGCATTCAAGCGACTCATATGGATTCAAAGGGGACTAATACAAATGAAATTTTTTCAAAGAAACCTTACAAACCTGATGGAAACAAGTTCAAAGTTAAGGGGAAAGGTAAGCATACAGCTACAGTGAATAAAGAGGGAGATAAACCTACATGCTCACATTGCCAGAAAAAGGGTCATGATGCATACAAATGTTGGAGGCTTCATCAGGAGCTCAAGCCTGAGAAGTTTTGGAATAAGGAGGACAAGAAGACCACTACTACAACCATCCAACATGATTTGGGATCTGACTCAGGGGATGAGACTAATATTTTTACTACGGACATTCAAGGTAAAAATCCTTCTACTTCTAGTTCAAAGTAGGAATCTGTTGTTGATGAAAGAAAGAGAAGTGATTTATTTCATATAAGAGTAATTTCAAAACATACAAAAATAGATACTATTTTTGATAGTGGAGCACAAGCTAGTCTCATTTCAGAAGAGATAGTTAAAAAACTTCATTTGGAAACTAAGTTACACCCAAAGCCATATCCACTTGGATGGGTATGTGATAATGCATAACTACAAGTGACAAAACAGTGTAGACTTAGGTTTTCTATTACTTCTGGATTTGTGGATGAAGTAGATCTTGATGTAGTTCCATTGGATATCTATGGTATTGTGTTGGGAAGTCCTTATCTTTATGATAGGAAGGCTATCTTTTACAAGGAAGATAACATATATCGGCTCACTAAAGGTGGTATTGAATATATTGTTCGTGCACATCACATAAAAACTAATCTTTCATTAGTTTCTGCAAGTCAAATGAAGAGCCTAGTAAATGCTAGTAAGAATTTTGTTCTTATGATAGTTAAAGAAAAGGATGTTGGTCAAAGTGAATATTTTAAAGGATGTGATCCAAGACTTGACTAAAGTTGTAACTAATTATGATGTCTTGTTTCAAGAACCTAAAGGATTACCTCCCAAAAGAGAAATCCAACATGAGACTCTCTTACACCATGATGCACCACTTCCTAATATTGGCATGTACAGGTTTTCAGTAATTGAAAATGCAGAGATAAAGAAACAGGTTCAGGAATTGCTTGAAAGAGGGGACATTCGAACAAGCTCCTCTCCATGTGGTTCACCAATTTTTTTGGTGCCAAAGAAGGATGGAACATGGCGTATGTGTGTTGATTACAGGGCACTAAACAAAATCACAATTAATAAAATGTATCCTCTTCCCCAGATTGATGATGTTTTGGATCAGCTAAAGAATGCAACTTATTTCACTAATTTAGACTTAAGAAGTGGCTATCATCAAATTAGAATCCATGACAATGATATTTGGAAGACTTCTTTCAAAACTAAATAGGGATTGTATGAATGGATGGTAATGCCCTTTGGGATTTGTAATGCACCCGCAACATTTATGAGGGTGATGAATGATGTGTTTAGGCCCTTCATAGATGACTTTGTCATAGTATACCTATATCATATTTTGATTTTCAGTCGTACTTGGGAAGAACATGTCAAGCATGTGAAACAAGTTTTGGATGTACTTGTAAGGGAAAAATTGTACTTAAAGATGTCCAAATGTGAGTTTGGGAAGACATATTTTGTGTATCTAGCTTACCTTGTAGGGGGTGGTGAACTAATAATTGATCTATAATATTCCAGCCAAGGATGTGCCAGAATATTAGCTCAAACTCCTAACCTCAGTAGAATTTTGATTAATAAATTTTAACAATTTCTGTATAGTGTGTAGTGCAATAGTGTTGATGCTGGTTCACAGGTCAAGGATGGTGGGAATAACTTTAGGTTATGGTTTTTGTATGAGGAAGGTGCATCATCAAGGTATAACAGGTCTAAACAATGAGTCCTATGCACAAATTATTGGTGCCTTTGACTTTTCAACAATCAGACAAGTCTGATGTCTACTTCGAAGCTTCCTAGGCCTTCCAACATATGCATACTAGACTGGGTAGGGATAAAGGTGAATCAGGATAATGTCTATGGTTAAATGAGACACATGGGAATTATAGGACAACAAATAAGCACCATATTTAGAGTTGGGGAGGAGTGATGGGACTTGGACCGCTGTGCTGGTTTTAAGAACTGTCTTCCCAAATGATATATAAAATTCTATAAAAGTGAATATAAGGATTAAAAGTTTTTATATGGACTGTTAATGTACAGAATCAAGCTACACAATTGAATATGAGTTCATAGAACTCATTTTACAGTTAAAGCAATAAAACTCGTTATTTGGACTACTCAACTAGTCATGGTTCAAACCGACTAAAAAATTGTAAGACCCTACCTAAACTCTATTCAACAGGTTGTCTGATGTTGTTGAGGCTGTTAGTGAACTATAGAAACTGACGGAACTTCATTTGGACTCATATAACTCATTTTATATCAGTTATGGAAAAATTAGTCAATTTGAGAAGCCAAAAATAGAGTTATAAACAACCAAAGAAGGATTTGAGTTCGGGTTTTAACACTTGGTATGAGATTAATGAAGAATTCAAGACATGAAATATGTGACATAAATTACATTCACTCTCCCTTTGACTCTTAAAAACAATAACACAAGAAACTAGTCATTATTTTCATGTCTACTAACTAGTATTGGAGTAGAGTGAACAATCAGTCTCCGAGGCTTCCAAGAGTCATCTTAAATGATAGTTTAAGACTGTAATAAAATGATATTATAGAAGAAACTTCAATCATGATTTAATGTCACCATTAAAATCCATTAATTAACCATGATTATATAGATCCCTCCAATCCAATTATTACTTGTGTAATGGGGAATAACTATTGGGTTAGAAGATGTGAGAAGAAGGGAGAAGAATAGATCTGAACCAGAGAGAGAGGATGAGACTTGAGAAGCTCATGAACATCATAAAATATCTGATATTCTTCCATGAGAGGTGTCTCCTTTCATATCCTTCTCTTCACTAGAAAACTCTTCACAATTTGGCTCTGATTGGACTAGATCTCAACACAGAATTGAGGAGATCGAATTATTCCTTGTATAGGGATGATAGAAGCATGAATTTAAGACTTTAATGGATGCAAGATGATCTTCAGTGGCTGCAAACTAGTATTCAATACCTACAAGAAGAGTCTTCATGGTTGAAAGGGGAAGAAGGGGATCATAGCAGAAGAGGGGAAGTGAAAGAATGGGGCACATCACCCATTGATTGGATTGGGCACATCACCAAACCTTGAGAAGCTAAAATGATTCACTCATAAACTCACAATGACAAAAGTTGTGAAATGGAGTTGGAATCCTTCTTTTATAGAATTGAGGGTGACCTGCTGAGCAAGTGGAAGAGCTTGGTGACATGTGAGAATAGGTCACCCATGAGTGGACATACCTTCCTTGATTTTTCCTTACAAGATTTTCTCTCCTTTAGAAACCGTACCCCCCTTTGTCTCCACACGTTTCCTTCTTTGTAAAATTTCTCTGATTTGTAAACTGAGCTCCCTTTTGGAAACTGTGTCCTCCTTTTGATTTTTTGGTTGCATTCATCACCTATCTTCTCTTCTCTGGAAGCAATTCTTGCTTCCTCTTGAGTGCATGATTCCAAGAGTGCACCTAATAGGATAATTTTATTGCTTGAGCATATTCCTTGAATAAACGACTCCCATGATATTGGAAGACCATTTAGGGTAGGCATCACTAGTTCTGCATTTTCAACTTCATATCCAATTGCATTCAATTGATCTCTAGTGTTGGAAACCCTTGTGACATAGGATTGGATACTTTAATTGTTTGCATCTTCACATCCTTGAGTTGAGTCCTCAAGGTCATCCTTCTATTGATGTTGGTCCCTCCAAATAGTCCCTTCATATCATCAAACATCTCTTTCGGAGCCTTCATAGAAGGGATGTGCGGGATCAAGTGGAACTTGATAGAATCAGTTATAATCCTCTTAGCTTTGACAAGATTCTTCTTGTGCTTTCTCATCTCCCTCTGGCTCCGAAACTACCTTTGTAACATACTTGTCCAAATCATGTTCTTCTCGGATGAGTAGCATCCTAGACTTCCATGCTAGGAATTTCTCTGCCCCTTCAATCTTATCTTCAAGCTTGGTATGATTTTTCATCTTGATAAAATTGATAAAGGAGAACCTCAAATGGAAATAAATAGAGTATAACTCACCAAATGAGATGATCCAACCAAAGGTTGACTTTTGAGATCTTGCTACAGGATGTCCTAGGGTTTGTCAAAGAAACCCTAATTTTTTCAGCTTCAGGATCTTGAAAAACTAATTGGAGAAAAAGATGAGCCTCCCCAAGGTGAGTTGAGAAATGTACTCCTTTTCCCAAATCTATGGATAGAACTTCAAAATATTTGATGCCCTAGTTTCTTCAATTTCTACTATAGAATTGTCCAGTCTTAATTCTGATGTTCTTAGAAATTTATGCTCCTCAAGGTCTGAAACTTCGTTCTTAGATATTATCATATTTACTTTATCCAACCCCACATGTTAGAGTAGGATTGGATTCACCAAGTGAAACTTATACTAAGTTTCCCAAGGTGACCTTTTTATGGATTGTTTCGTTATATTGAACTTTTACTGAATTCCATGTGTCACTGCTTCAACTTTGGGTTCTGAAACTTATATCAGCTAAACTAAAGTCCGTGCCATTTTTGGAACATCTTACGAAATTCAATTGTGATATTCCTATCCCGAGATAAGCATTTCTCCCTAGGTCACCTATTTAAAACTAAATTATGGAAGAGGCTCGAACCCTGATTTGCATTGATCATATATCCTAAAGTACAATGAATATGAGGCTGAAACTTGCACAAAAGGTACATCAACATTTAATATTCAGCATGTATGAGTTTCAGATCTTGAAACTTTTCCAAAATTTAGTTATAGCGAAAATTACCAGATGACTAATTTCCGGAAATGGAAACCCTAGTTCTGTAGTTGCACAATGTTCTCTTTCAGGCCAGCTCTAATACCATGTTAGATTTTTAAGTGTAATAACAATAAGGATCATTGAAATATAAACAAGCACATCATGAATAATAGTACACAATAAATTTATCCTGGGAAAACCCTCTCGGGGAAGAAAAACCAACAAACTTATTCTCTATAGATTTTGCAGAATGTACAATAGTATCCCTCGTGCAAAGACACAAAACAAGAAGACTCCAAAATCATCTACTCGGAATGACTCTCTCTCTCTACTCATGCGAATTAGATGAGTTATTGAAGTGTGCAAATGAGGAGGGAGAGCCTCCTATTTATACTAAACAAAAAACTTGACCTTTTTACTAATTAGGTCGGCTTAACTCACCTAATTGGGCTGACCTGTACACTTTACAATAAAATATTCGTTTCTAGATCTTTTTAGGATGACCTAATAGTTAGGGTTTACATTGACTATTTCAATGAATTTTACATAATCAGTTACATCAATAATAATCCTCATATAGTGTACAATACAAATGATACAAATGATACAAATGACACAAATAATACAAATAAGAATATCATCTGAAGTTACATTCTTCAACAAATATATGACATGTTCTTGGTGGTCTTTGGCAGGTTGGACTAGTACGCTGGCGATAGTGGAAGCTGACATAGATATATATAAGATGAAATATTTCTCAAAGTCAAGAGGAGAGATGAGGGGGGATGATGGCAATGCTTTTTTAAGGGCATCGAAAGAGGTTTGGACATAGTTATCCCACTTAAATGGGAGATATTTTCTGAGAAGCAGTAAAAATCCATGGGCTTGAGTGGCATATTCGGGAACAAAATGACGAATAAATTTGGCCTTACCTTGGACACTTTGCAATTGGAATCATGTTTGTGGGGGTTTTAGTTCCAAGATGGCTTGAACCTTGGAAGGTTCGATGGTAATGCCAACTATGGAGACAATGAATCCTAAGAGATGATCGACGGTGACGTAAAATATACACTCCAGGGGGTTTAAGTGTATATTATACTTGCGACATCTTGTGAAGATGGTATGAAGGTCTTGGAGGTGATCACATCCTTTTTTAGATTTGGTTGTAAGGTCATCTAAAAAGGTGAGGATGATGTGAGCCAAGTCATTAAAAACGTATGCCATTTCTCACTGGAAAGTGGCTCCAACATTTTTCAGACCGAAGGCCATAACGTTGTAGGAAAAGGTGCCCCATGGCATGGTAAATGCAGTTTTGTATTGATCTTGGGGTTGGATGCGTATCTAGTTGTGTCCGGAGAACCCATCCATGAAGGAAAAAAATTTGCTACCATCACATGAGTCGATGATTTGGTCGATGAATGGTGTGGGAAAGTTATCCTTGGGGCAGGCTAAATTGAGGTCTCACAAATCAGTACAGACACGTATAGTTCCATTATTTTTTTTTATCGGGACGGGGTTAGACACCCATGATGTGTAAAATGGGAAAAATAAATCTGTCTTGCAAGATTTTCTCGATCTCAGCTTTGATTGCGGGGGCCTTAGAAGGGTGGACCGTGTGTTGTTTTTGTCGGATGAGGATGGAATCAGGATAAGTGTCAATATGATGTTCAACAATTGTTGGGTCAAGATATGGAATTTCTTCATAGGACCATCCGAAGATGTAGTGAAATTCTTTGAAGAGAGTGGTAAAATCAGTAATTTCCTATGGTGAGAAGGAAACCCCGATAGAGATGTTTTCAACAACTCCTGATGTGATGGATATATCGACCTATATGGTGGGGGAGATATTGGAAAGATTACCATCTTCGAACACATCTAGGGAAGGAATAGGATTTTTGAACCAATCGATCTGAATAGGGGGAAAAAGGTATTTTGACTCGATTATATATTTTTGTTCAGTGGGTAGAGTGTGTGGTTCATGCCTACTAACTGCTGAGGACCTATGATGGAAGGAGTCCCATGGAGGTTCGGTGGTGTTCGTGGCATCGATTATCTCTTCATCGATAAAGAAGATGTATTCTTCTAGCATATCTTCGTCTAAGGACACCAGGTCTTCATTATGGGAAGGAAGAAGGATTGATTCAAGATGGAGGATTTCAAGGTATTCAGAGATACTTGGGGTGGGTGCTAAAATCTGTTCTCGAGGAAAGATCAAGGGATCTAACGCTTCATGGGAAATTGGTGACGAGGGATCAATATCTTTCGGTTGATCTAACGAGTGCGATATGTTAGTGCCGGCGTTGTTCTCTATTGGTTCGGTATCCTCCTCAAGTACCGTAGGGAGCGTGGTCCTACAAGGGCTGAGGTTATCGACTAATAAACTTTGGGTTGCACACAAAGTGCAGAATGCGACAACTAGAGGGAATTGGAATGAATGATGAGACATTAAATTGCATGAATGGCATGGTTGAGTGGCGTTGGTGTGGTCAAGAACAATAGTTGAGATTTTTGGTCGTCGTGGTGACTGTTGGTCGGGTAAGGAATCAACCCACCAAGGGGACGCTTTGGTTGGGATCCCTGCAGTAGTGGGTTTTCTAGGATCCTCCTCTGGTGACGAGGGTGGAGAAATATCCTCTAAGGGTTGGGTGAGCCTAGTAGTTTCCAATGCTTGATGGTATCAAGGGAGTTCGGTTTAATGGTGCGTATAGTTCCCATATTGAGCGCATATGGAACATGCATGATTCGTATGCAATGTTTGGGACTTAGATGTGGGCAAGGGATACATGCCCCCTTTTATCGTTAGTGGAGGATGTGTTATACTCACAAGGGTGTTGAGCAAATTCCTTAGCTCTAGCAAAGTAGGACATAAGTTGGTTGTGTGGCCTCGCTTCCCACAAATAGAACACAACGGTGTAACCCTTTAATTGGGATTATTGATAATAACTAGGGCTTTTAACTCATGCTGGTTGATTCCCCCTGCTTTAGGTTTAGTGGTTTCTACCGTAAATTAGATGTCGGATTAGGTAATAGGGGACCTTTCAACTTCAGTTGTTTGGTACCCCCATTGGTGGTCATAGTGACAACCGATTGTGGTTTAGTTGCGGATGTCATAGGTTGGGTTGTCATAACTAAATTTTTTATGGGCCTTGTAGGTGTAGCAGCAAAAATAGGGACAAAATCATAATGCACGACTGGTTTGGGAGTAATATCTTAGTAGGGTGGTGTAAGGTACCATAATGGAATCCCTGAATTGAGGCCAGGTAGAGTTAACTAAGCCATAACCAGTGTCCCTTGTACACCCATGGAGGGGTACAAGAATGGGATTTGAAATATTGGTGTAACTAATGGAATCAATGTTTGTTCAATGCCATGACTCAACGGTGGTGTTGATGATGGTGTTCAGGTGGAGGCGGCTCCATTTCTAGCAGTGAAAATTATGCACATTAGGTCATTGGTTTCTGTAGGGATCCTTGTTGGTGGTCCTGAATATACTCCTAACAAATTGGAGTCCTTGTACATGATGGGGGCAATGTCAATAGACATTTGATCATCATCCAGTACAGTCTGTAGGACATTGTTAGGATTTCTTATGGTGTTGGGGTCATAGTACTTAAGCTGGTCGAGGGTGACTACCTTCCCGTTTAAGGTAAACATCATGATACGAAAGACCGAGGAGGAAAGATCCTTCATGGTGTACATGTAACTACACCCCAAGAGGATGGTGTAGTTGAGTTTTGCATCGACTACTTCGATATCAATCATAACCATCTTTCCCCCCAGCTCTATGGGGACATTTTGGTACAATCCTCTTAGTTGGGATGGTCTCCCATCATATGCATGAAGAGAGAGAGACGAGGCGACTAGCTCAGGGGACCCTAATCGTTTCTAGACTTTTGGAAACATAACACATGTGGATGCACCTTCATCAATGATACATCGATGGATCATGACGTTATTTACAATAACTGGAACTTGTAATGTGAATGACGATGGTAGTCGAGGGTCACCTTTGTCGAGATCAAAGGTCATGAGGTGCGATTTGGAAGGATCAATGACACCAAGTGCATTGAGTAATGTATTTCTCTATGTTGATAAATACTATAACACTTCTAATGTGGACATGGCTGTAGGGGATTGAGCCAAGTCATCCATAATATTGTAAGTGTGGGCAGTTTTTTTGTGAGGGTTATTAGGGGTACGCCGAAGTGGAATTTTTGAAATATGTGGAATTTGTAGAGGACCCCCCAAGGGGATAAAAATTTCTTCCACTTGAGGGGTGGAAGTCCCATCATAACCTTTGGATCATGTCTGAACATTGATCTCCAATGTATAAATATTTTGGAAAGAGCCATCGTCGGGTGGGATAGGTTATTCTTGTTGTGTAAATACCCCTTGATTTGAAAAGGGTTGTTATAACACGACGGTTTGTGGTTGGGGAGGGTGTTCTTCCTAAGGAGGGTTTTTCACCGTCTTCTTTATTGCTTTGGCTAACTATTGGCGATCAGGGATAAGATGACAATGATACATGTAGTGACCACAATCGCCACAAATTGAGCAACAATAATTAGTCCTTGTTGGATGTATAACTGTTCTTGTGGTTTTCTAAAAAGACCTAGGTTCTGCATGGTTTGTAGAACCAACAAAACCCCTTTTCACCAGCCCTTTCAGAAATATCTTGCGAAGAGACTGAGGTCTCACCCAAGGCAAAGTTAATGGGGAGGTTGCGGAATCAGGTTTCCACAATCGGGTGATGAGCGCTTAAACAGACTGGTGGGCAACGCACTACAGGACTCGCGCTGCGAACTAGGGACTACGCGAAGTTCACTTTCTTCATGGTTAACACTTATACAATAGCACATCCAAGGACTGCTCGGCTAGGGAAGACTCTTCGATAATAGGATAGCGCAACTGAGACTACGCTTCCTCTTTAGTACTTAACCCAGTTCAATAGATCTTACTTAGTGTAAAAAGACACATTCAACAACATAATAGACTGTGAGCCTTGCAAACTTATACACTATAACAATGCGACTGCGCACTTTCGGTGCTGCGCAAAGGGTATCGCACTATACTGACTCTGTTTCCTAAGTGTTTACCTGATTGACTTATGCATTCATCCAACCTAGAAATAATGGTGCATTCAACATTCATTCACATATGTCGATACTTAACATATTATTCCCATTCTTATCCTTATGGAGAATACATATAAAAGCAAGAACACATGACTCATAAACAAGCACTAACCATTCAACATAAGCAAATACACAGATTCAATCACATAATCAATCTCATAACAAAACATTTAACGTGGTTCACCCCTAGGATGGGAGCTACGTCCATAGGAACTGTTGTTATATTATCTATGGGAAGGGTACAACAAGTCCAGTCTGCGCACTCAGCTATAGACTCTCTTCTCTCTCAGTAGGTATCTGTGCACGCAGCTTGCAAAGCCTTTTACAATATTCCCTCAACAGAGATTAGTATTCTACAATTTTCACAATGAAGACATAATGAATATTAACCCTTTCCCTTACAACATATGCCCTTTTATAGATCGTGCCCATAGGTCACGTCTTTACAATCATGATGGGCTCAAAAACCCTAAGGTTTCTACCCAAAACTGGTGCAGTTACCTGCAACCCTTCCTGTCGCCATCGACAGCTTGCTCCGCTCGCTTCAGGCCATCTTGTTGGGCCACCCGTGACTCACACACTCCTCTGACAGCCGCAATCATCACAAAAAGGGTTACAACCACATCGTGGCCTCTTGCTTTCCGCCCCTTTGGCCTTCCTGTCACCGTCGACTTAGTGGCTTATCTTCTAACAGTTTTCTGCCACTTTCATTGATAGGTCGCTTTCATCGCCTTCACATTGCTCCATACCCATTCCCGAGAATCAAGGAGTCGCTTACTTAAAAATGATCGCTTTCACATCTCGACCTTTCCTTATACTCTTTACCCAAAATAGCTTTTGCACTGGCACTGCACATCTCTGACTATGCAATCCGAACTGCGCACTTTTCCAAAACTGTCCTTCTCCAAAAGTATGCCAACTTGGGCCATGCCCAACAGGCCCCTAACACTTACTTGTGGCTCGTCCACAAGCCACCTTTGCTGGCCGACTTCTACTGTGCTTCTTTAGTGGGACTTAGCTTGGCAATGAAGCTATGCAAAGTAACAATGAGTTCCGCAGCTGTTAACTTTTCCTTATTCTAAAATTCCTTGACCGTCTCTGACATCGCTTGTGAGACCTACTCCTAGGCTTGTTCTTTCAGTGTGCCCTCTGTCATTTGAAGTTCAATGAACTTCTCATCAATCTACTGTATTAGTGCCATCCGTTCGTCTTCTATGGGATGCAACTTCGTGGAAGCGGAAACCTCTCTTTCTGTGAAGAACTTGCAACAATGAATTAATGAAAATACACAAGATAACAGAAATAACAGAACTCAAAATCGCTTTTATTGATCACGGGCCACTTCGAGGGGGCAACCTCCTTTGAGAAAGCTCAATACAAATAACTTCACGGTACCTTCATTGGTCTCAACACCAACTTATATACTAAGTCTAGGCACCAATACCATGGGTCAATACCATGTGTCAATACAAACCATGGGACAAAAAAAAATATGGATCAACAATTACTACAGGACGACTTACAAAGCATATGCGTCCAACAACAATAATACAAACTATGGATCAAAAAATACTACGAGACGACTTACAAAGCATATGCGTCCAACAACAATATACTAACAAAGTAATCAGAAGGGTTGACATGGGTTCCTAACATCCCCTCTCCCTTAGAAAAAGCTTTGTCCTCAAATCTTTAGATGTGGAAATTGATGCAGAATATGAAGGAGTGGTTCCCCTGTAGCATCCTTCGGTTGCATTCCGGGCCACTAATGCGTTTTGAGTTTTAGAGAGGGTTTCTTGGAAGGCTGTAGACGAAGAAGAACCATATCAGCTGCGTGAAAAGTGCACTCAGAACGGTGTTGATCGGCTTGTTATTGCAGTCGAATTCTTGCCATGTGAAGATTGTCCTGTAGAATGAGAAGAATCTGATCACGGTTTCGAAAAACCGAGTCAATTTCCTGAACTGGGGAGCTACTAAGGGTTTATGGAGGAAGAACTGGTGGTGCCTTTCCATAAACTGCTTCATATGGTGTCCTTTTAGATGTGGTATTGTACCACTGGAGCACTACTGGGAAATCCATAGAAATAGTTGTCCAAATCTGTGTAGGGATGGGCAAGTGTTCGAGCAGTCCTGAAAGGAGTGTCGGTTCACCCTTGTTGACCTGGAAAGTATCACAGTCAATCCCCATCTGTTGAATTGTCAGTTTGAGTCCTTACCAAAAGAAGTTACATTGTTCCCGGTGATACGTTTTGAGGAACCCAAAGTGCCCTGCCGATGAAGAAGCATGGAGTTCATAGAAGAGATAGCCCTGTTGAACAGATTGCAACCAATTTGGAACAAGCAGAGAAATAGCTGTAAGAGGAACTGAGTCATCAAGTGTTTGAGAAGGAGCATCTGCCACCATATTTTCCTTACCCTTATTGTAAGTGATCGCATATGCATAACCCGTGAGTTGGATAACCCATTTCAGGTGTGCTGGGGAGGAGACCGGTTGTTCTAGGAAATTTTACAGACTCTGGAGATCAGTATTGATGCAGAAATGATTCCCTAATAACTATGCCTGCCACTTTTGTACTGCATGCAAAATAGCCAGCATTTCCTGCTGAGATGTAGATGCAGCTAAAGTCTTACCGAAAATGTCTCTTGAAGCCGACAAGCCCACTGGTTCAGCAAAGACACCTGCATATCTATCCAAGAAAGTAGGGGAGACTGTTGATGGGTGCATCTGAATGGATGGAGTTGAGCGATGACACCATGTGAATTCTTCTTAAGGATCTTTTCCAGGCGATGTGAACTAATTATGTGGAGAGACCCTTGTTGTAAGCCCGTAAATTTGTGTTGTTTCCCATTGACTGAAAACTGCATCCAAAGTTCAGCAAAATCCCATAAGATGGGGCCAAGTGTGTGTAACCATTGAACGCCCAAAACCACATCACATCCTCCTAGGGATAAGGCAAACATGTCAGAGCACAGATTATAATCTTCCAGAGAGATACGCACATTGTGACACTGAATCCCCTTGCAAGGTAAGGTGCCCCCATTGGCAACCATGACTTCAAAGTTGGAGCAAGGATGGACAAAACAATCAGCCTGTTTGGAAATCCGAGTGTCAATGAAGTTATGAGTGCTCCCGAAATCAATGAGTATTGTAAGAGGAAGCTTCTTGAAGTAACCCCTGAACCGCATTGTTTGGGGGGTGGTGATGCCGGATAAAGCATGGAGAGATATCTCTGGTTGGTCATCCTGAGATGGGGGGTCAATAGGTGGATACTGAATGTCGACCTGATCATCCATTGTATCTGGAGCTTCTTCACCAATTTTAGAGGCAGGCAGAGAATCCATGTCCAAGAGATAGAGCTTTTGCTGAACACATCTATGTCCTCGAGTGAATTTCTCATCACAATTATAACAAAGCCCTTTTTTTGTGTGCATGCATCTCTATTTCAGAAAAATGCTTGATAGGAGTTGGTTGAGGAGCTGGCAGGATGGGAGGTTGTTGAGAACCCATATTTTGGGAGGGAACAAAAGTGGGTTTGGAGCATTGTTGGGATGCGATCTTGTCTTCTGCCAACTTAGACAACCCCAGGGCTTCCATCATTGTGTTGGGATAGAACATTTTGACCTCTGAGCAGATTTCATCCTTAAGACCACTGATAAAACAACTCTTGTAGAATTCATCAGACAATCCTTCTGTGTGATTGGCTAGTTTCTCAAATTCTATCTGATACTCTCTCACGGTGCCAATTTGACGAAGTTTAGTGAGTGCTCCAGTGAAGTCATCAAAAGCACTAGGACCAAATCGTTGCAAAAGGAGTTGACAAAAATATGTCCATTTTGGCTCATCATGAGCCTTGATGTACCAACGATACCATTGAAGGGATTCCTGTTCCAAATGAACGGATGCAAGTGGAACTTTTTGGACATCAAAAGTATTATGTAGACTGAAATACTGTTCTGCACAATAGATCCATCTAGTCAGATCAGTACCATTGAAGCGAGGAAATCCAAGCTTTGGACCACGGAAATTGTTGGAAGAAGAGAACCCATTGTCTGATGAAGACTTGGACTGTCGTTTGTTGTTCATGGCTGAATGCTCAAGATGGAGACCGAGAAGTTTTTCATCCAGATCCTGGAGTTTGGCTTGGATAGCTGCAAGTGCTTCTTCCACAGTTTTTTCTCCTACACGGGTGACAACCATAACCAGGAGTTTTTTTAGTTTTTTTTGAATGGGTATAAAAACAAGAACAGAAACTGTTTCAGTAAAGGAAAATCAGGATTTGGGAAAAAAATGGAAGGGTAATTTGGGTTTGACTAGGTTTTGGACATTGTCAAATGGACAAGGAAGCAGAAAGTGAGGATTTCAGAAGCGGGGTGAAAGAATGAGAGAATTTGGCAGAGAGGGGCAAAGAAGCAGAATTAGGAAAGGAACTATGTGATAAAATTTGAAGGCGATTGGGTGAAATCCAAAGAAGTTATGGAAAACCCTAAAAATAGACAAATGTGGGATTTCGGGCTTTGGGAAGTGGAATTTGGGATAGGGTCCTTAGGAATGAAATATGCAGAATGGGATTATAGGGGTGTCAATGAAGTTTCAAGGGAAAAAAAGTGAAAACAAAAGAGATATGGCCAAAAAATAGAATTTTATATGCTTTTTTTTTCTTTTTTCAAGAATGGATCTGCAACGACGCAGAAGGGATCTGAAACACATAAATCTACAATGGAGTGGAAGTGATAAAAAACAGAGGGATCTAAAATGACGTTGAATGGATAAAAAATGGATGGATCTGAAATAGATCTGAAATGACTGGATCTGGAACGACTTTCAGAATGCATTTGAAACGGCTGGATATGAAACGGCGCGACAGTGATCGGCAATAGTTCAACTGAAAATAGATATGGACCCCAGGTATGTGTGGCTTCCTAACATTTCATGGGTTTCATTCGGCCACCAATGCTGTCTGACGGATTGTGTATTGGGGTAGTACCCCTCACTCCACGGCTCAGGTAAAACTGATAACCGCTTTGCCACAAACGACATCTCTTGGTTTACCTCACGGGTGGGAACTAGTCAATCAGGTAGGGGTCATTGCCCTTTTCACTGGCAGGTCCTCTCAATGGGCCAGCTACTTTGGGGTTCCTATGGTACTCCTCACAATGATTTTTAGGGATTATGCCCAAGTACTTCCCACAGTTAAGCAGATAGGTATTATTCCCAGATCTGAACTTGCAACAGATGCGAAAAAAAAAATTGGTAGAAATTCCACCCAACAAGCCCAAGGAAGTGCTCTGATACCAGATGTGAAGAACCTGCAACAATTAATTAATGAAAATACACGATATAACATAAATAATAGAACTCAAAATCACTTTTGTTTATCGCGGGCCACTTCGAGGGGGTAACCTCCTTTGAGCAAGCTCAATACAAATAACTTCACGGTACCTTCATTGGTCTCAACACCAACTTATATACTAATTCTAGGTGACAATACCATGGGTCAATACCATGTGTTAATACAAACCATGGGACAATACAAAATATGGATCAACAATTACTACCGGACGACTTACAAAGCATATGCATCCAACAACAATAATACAAACTATGGATCAACAAATACTATGGGACGACTTACAAAGCATATGCGTCCAACAACAATATACTAACAAAGTAAATAGAAGGGTTGACATGGGTTCCTAACACTTTCCCTTAGCACCATCAGATCTTTTTGCATCTCTTTTACCTCATTAAATTTTTGCATCTTTTGCCTTGCCAGCAAAGTCTTCATTTCTGCATTTGCAGCATCAGTTTCCTGTTGCCTTTTCTATAGATCTCCTTTCAATTGCATAAGGTCTGGATCCTCATTCAATCCGGCCAACACTGTATTTTCTTCTTCTAGCAAATTTTGACACTTAGCCACCTCGGCCGAAATGTTGTCTAAAGTGACCCTTACCTCTTCAATTGGAGTTGCGTGTTTATCCGGTGGGGTATTGGATCGCCGAGCCTCCAAGTCTGCGATCTTTCCCTTATAGGAAATCTCAATTTCCATCATTTATGTTGTAAGGGATTCCACTTTGTCCCCAATCTTGATGATTGTGTCTTCGACATTTGCTTCTTCTTCGCATTTGTCGATCTTCGCGCACACCGCTGATACTTTTTCTTTGAGCTTGTGGTCCCTTTCTTGAGCCTCGGATAGTTCCCTGGTGTTCGGCGCCGATTCCTATTTTAGCTCTTCGAGGATTTCCCTCAGTTGGACATTTTGGTCATATGAGGCGATGCCTCTTTCATGAATTTCCTCTACAATTTGCATGTGCAAATTGTTCAAGTCCTCAATTGGTAATGACCCAATGTTGAGGTCAAAATGTTCCAAGTTCTTTGTTGCTTCAGTCACCTTATCATTTGGAAAAATAAGGTGCATAGGTTCAATATGTGCTGCCTGAGGGTGTGCAGTCACAGCATGGGATTTCCTCTTCCACTTGCTTGTCCCTCCTGAATTCCCCTCTGAGTCTGATCCACAGACCAAGTCCTACTTGGCCTCTCCAATCTTTTCAACCATTGTTTTTATTGATTCCACAGTCTGCAGAAGGCTTACTTGCAGCTCCTCTTGTTTGGATTCCTTCTCAGCATGCGCTTCTTCCCATATTTCTTGTACTTTTGTCGTGATGATCTCACAATCGTCTACGTGCAACATTGGCTGCAATTTGGGCTTAACAACCTTGCGCTTCTTATGCTGGCTTGTTCCCGATGAAGGGCTCGCAGTTGCTTTTCGCTTATCTCCTGCTTGGAATTCTGGCTTGTCCTATGCAGCTCCTTCTTCTTCATCAATAGGTGTTGCTTTGAATTCGTCCTCATCCTCATCTTTATCTTTGTCTCTGTACTCCTCAGATTCGGACTTGACCTCAACTAGTTGGTCCACTTTCCATTATGTTGGCCATTCCTCTGTCATCTGCTCTATTTTCTCAACATCTAGCTGATAAAATATTGGATACCGTATCTCTGTATGATCTATGTATATCATCCATGAATCTCATCCTCCCTCTGTATGCATCTATCAGCGGTTGTGAGATTCGCGGTGTTCGTCGGATCACATCACACAGTTGTTCGTAATATGTGTAAAATACTTCATTAATTTGTTGTTTCCTGGAGGACTTTGCATTTGCCCATAAGTTAGCGAAGTGTGTTCCTCAGCATTGCCCTGGCAGAACTTGAACGCCTTGGTAGCCAGCCGGCTCTTTCCAATTGACGAAGGCAATTAGTACTAATAGCCAACTGTAATGGAATGGAATTCCCTTGTCCTAAGTTTCTTCGACATCCTCCAAAAATCATTCAGCAGGTACTGCACCCAATTGTAAGAGGTGTCGTTCTTCGTCTTAGATGCGAGGAGGATTACTACAGATGGCACCTCTGGTAGTCTGCATTTGCGCAGTATCTTACCTAGTAGAAATTGAATTGTGAAGCGCGTAGCTTGGTCCTTGATGTTGGATGTAGGGAAGCCACGTTTTCTCCTGATCACTCCAAATTCTTTCGTTATTTTGGAGGCAAGTTCTTTGTCTTGTCCCTTTCCTACAGATGCTTTTGCAGGGTCTTCGCCTCTCTTATTAAGCATTGTGATGTAATATATCATATTGATATTTATATCAACTCTTTTTTCCAACCATAGATATCCTTCATGTATACAAGAGAGCAATGTGCGCACTATTGCGTTAAGTTCTAAGCTCCTATAGAAATGCGAGATGCGCAGTAGGTTAAGCAACCCAGATGGTTCAAGCCCTTTGAGCCAATCCTGCATGAATAGGGTTTCTGCGTCGAATTGGTCATCAACTTGGCGACGCATATATTGGTCCGGATGAAACTGTTTGTACTTCTTCGGCTTGGACTGTCCACCTTCCAGCAAGTCATGGTCTTCGAACTTGTAGTCTTCCACTTTCCCTAGAAGGTCGCCTACAACCCTCACCTCACTGGATATGGGTGGTAGCGAAATTTCATAGACAACATTTTTCTCAAGGTTGATAGGTGGAGCATCATCTCGCCAAGGCGGGATGTATTCAGGCACGAGATGGATGGGGCACTCTTGAGTTATGACTAGTTTTGTGGCTGTGTTGCCTTCGGCTCTTCCTGCTCTGTAGCTTGGTGCTTATCTTTCTTCATCCCTATGGCATGCCTTGTAGAGCTGTGTGATGAGGTTCCTTTCTCCACTGTGGGCTTCTCGGAAGGTGCTGACATGACTCCCTTAAATCCTGATTGCTTGAATATCTTTAACACTTCGTCAATGGTGATTGGTTCGCTCATTCACTTGCAGAAGGCTCGCCTCTATAGTTGTTGAAGCTCTGAATTCACACACAGACAAGATAGAACTCCCGGTAAAATGCACAAGTGTTTCACTGATGGCTATTTATAGAGCCTTCTAGTTTGGAACGTGCCGATTAACGGTTACTGGGGTAGTTAATGTATCATCCTTCAACCAGATCTCCCCTGAGATATCGGTCTTGTCAACCAATCATTATCTCTGGGCCAATGATGTTTCCTTAATTGCTGAAAGGCGTCGGTGCTGTCGGGCTGTTAAATTAGTTAAGTCAGTGATTAATTACCATCTTGTTAGCTGGATCTCGGTGAGATCTTGGCCACTTCTCTATTTATTATGATCAAATGGCCAGATTTTCTTTTAATGCTTGATTTTGTTGGTGCCGCCGTTTTGGATAACGGCCCACTAACCGACCGACGATTGTGATGGTTACCTTTTTCCGTCGTGATGCGCCGGCGGTTCTGTCAAAAGGTTCTTGTGTGGTACTCTTGCGCACGTGTGATTTTCTTATTTCATCTTTGTAGTTGCGCTTCCATCCATACCTTGCATCGCAACTTCTTGTATTACGCAGGTGTCCTGTTCCATTTGATCTACACAGCTACATTTTGAGCTTCGCAACTATGCGGTGCTACTTTTATTTTATTTTTTTGTTTCTCTTTCTCTCTTTCTTTTTTATCCACACAGCTTCACTTCTCGACCAATGTTGTGCAATACATGCATCCTTTCCATCAACTTCGCATATCGGACCAAAAGGGTGCACATACTCAATTGGATTTCTAGTGCCCAATTTCAACTGTACCTGGCACTTAGAAATTTCCTTCTGTCTGATCACTGAGAGTACTGTGAAGTAGGACTATCCCAATAGGGTTTTAGTCTACTTCCATTCACCAAACCTAGTAAGCTATTTCCTGCTAAAGTGGCTAACTGGACTGCGCCACCATTAGTAGCATGCATAACAGTATATGGGCCAAGCCAATGCATTCTAAATTTGCCAGGAAGTTTCATAAACTTGCTATCATACAGGAGGAAAATGTCACCTACCTGAAAGGACTTGTTCTTGATGTGGTGATCATGCCATGCTTTTTCTATGTCTTTCTACACTTGCTGGTGAAAGCCTGCTATGAAGCGATCTTCTGCCAACCCAACTAAGTGTAGAATCCTTTCCTCTATTGTTTGTTCATCCTCCATGCTTGTGAATGCAGCAATCCTTAAGTTGGGTACAATATACTCCATAGGCATCATTGGTTCTTGTCCATAGGCCAACCTGAAAGGTGTATGGCCAATCAACTTCTTACAAGTGGTCCTGTACGCCCATAACACAGCTGGAATGCACATACCCCAATCATCCATGTTTGCATTGCATACCTTTGTCAGCACATTCTCCAGTACCTTGTTGAAAGCTTCAAAATTTCCATTGGCTTGAGGATGGTACCGTGTACTCCTATGATGATAAACGTGGAACTCTTCAGTAAGGGCTTCAATAGTTCTGTTCAAAAAATGAGTCCCTTGATCACTCATCAAAATTTTCGGGCATCCAAATCTGGTAAGGATGTTCTCAAAGATGAACTGTGCGGTAGTAGCTACGCTACAGTCCTTCATTGGTTTAGCCTCTGCCCATCTAGTGAGATAATCAGTCACGGTGATAATGTATCTTGCACCAGTCCTCTTCCACGGTGGGTTAATAGGTCCCACGAAATCAATAGCCAATTTGTCAGATGCCTGCAATGTCAATTGTGGTTTCAATGGCATTTCATCTCTTCGCGATGGATTTCCTGTTCTCTGATAGACATCACAACTCTGGGAATGTTCCTTTGAATCTTTATGGATTGTAGGCCACCGTAGTCCTGCTCTCAATATATTCTGTGTAGTAGCTCTTCCTGCGTAGTGATCTCTCGATACACTTGAATGTGCATCAGCCAATATGAATGGCTTCTCATGATCCAACACACATATGCGCAGCACTTCATCCGGCCCTAACTTGTATAACTGTCCTGCTATGATAGTGAATTTTGATGCTCTGACTACCAGCTGCTTCTTCTTCTCCATAGTGAATTATGTAGGTGCCACTCCCATAGTTAAAAAATATATAATATCTTTGTAATACTCATCTGCGATCTATATGGAAAATAGCTGCGCATCAGGAAGATTGTCTTCGAGATTGGTACGTTCTTCGCCTGACTCAATCCTTGAGAGATGGTCAGGTCCCAGGTTCAATCTTCTTGGTTTAACCATAATTTCAAAATCATACTCTTGGAAGAGTAGTAACCATCTGCATATTCTCCCCCCTAACACTAGTTTATTGACCAGATACTTTAAAGTGGAATGGTCAGTAAACATTGAGAAGTGCGCACCGAGCAAATAGTGCCTTAATTTATGCAGTGCGTATACCATAGCTAGACCTTCTATTTCAATAGTTGTATAGTTCTTTTAAGGTGATGAGAGCTTCTTGCTTCAAAATGCAATGGGATGGTCAATGCCTCCCTCTTCTGGCTAAGCTAGCAGCACACCAAATGCAATGGACGAAGCATCAACGTGTACATGAAATTGCTTGTCCCAATCTGGAAAAACAAGAATAGGTGCAATTACCATTTTCTCCTTTAGTGTGTCTAGGCCTTTCTCACATTCTGCGTTCCATATGAACTGCGCTTCTTTCTTCAGCATCTTCTCCATTGGCGTGGTTATCTGCGCATAACCCTTGATGAATTTCCTATAGTCTCCGGTATGTCCCAACGTGGTGCAAAGTTGTTTCACTGAATTCAGTGCCGGCAAGTTCACAATGACGACAATCTTCGCAGAATCAACCATCAAACCTTGTTTACAGACAATGTGTCCCAACAGAATTCCATAAGGAACACAAAAGATGCATTTCTTCAAATTCAAAGAAATACGATGTTGTCTATATTTTGCTAACATTATTCTCAGATTCTCATAGTGGTACTTCAGTAAACCAAAGACAGTCCAGTCATAAAAATAGACTTCTAAGAACTTATGGATAAAGTCCTCGAATGCAGCCACCACAACTCTGGAAAATATGGTTGGTGCACTCTTCAACCCAAATAGCATAACTGTATACTTATATGAGCCCCATTCAGTAGCAAATGTTGTCTTATGCTTGTCTGCTTCATCAATCCTGATTTGATGGTATCTAGAAAATCCATTAGTAAAAGAATAGGCCTCATTCCCTCCAACATTGTCCAATACTTCATCTGTAAATGGAGTCGGAAATGGGTCATGCAATGAAGCATCATTCAGCTTCCTTAGGTATGAGTTTCTACTGGTTGGCCAATCTTAACTATATGGGTGACCATGAAAACTTTGGCTTCCCCATATGTATCCATGTCTACTTAGTCAAGACATTTACTTCAGATCCTAAATCAAGGATGATCTCATCCATCTCATAATCTCCAATCTATGCACTTAGCCTCATTTCTCAGCCTATTCTTTTATGGCTCTTTACCTAATGAATTGTGCTCTGGGAAGTATTCGTGGAACTATGCGGTTCGTACTAGTCCAGTAAGTTCTGCAATTCCACTAAAGCATCTTCGCTTTTGAGCAGCTTCATGCAGCTATGTAAGAACTACGCAACAGAAATCCTTGTTTCTGCTGCGGTGCTTGTTTGATCATACGATGCGGGCATATCCTTCATATGCAGAGTTTCACTTTGCAACGAGACTCTAGGTGTTGTAGGTGTTGGTTATTTGAATATGTCCCTTGCTTATTCAAATACTTATTTATTTCTCTCAAGATTGAAAGTGGGTGCTTTCCCAGTTTCTTTTCTGATCCAGATCCCTTCAGCAGGAGTCTGCTTAGCTTGGCCATTCCCAGAAGTCAAAGCTTCTGGTTCTTTATATCCTCCTGTAGCAACACTTCGCGTCACAGCATGAACATTTGGATCTCTCGTCCTCTTATCTGCTGCGATCATTTGAATATTCGGGTTAGGTGCTTCTTGCTTTCTCTTTTGCATTTATGCTGCTAACACTGGACATGCCTCAACAACATGGTCAAAATATTTACAATAAATACAGGTAGTACATGCATTAGTACAATCTCTAGATAAGTGCCCTGGCTGGCCACAGTTATAATAGATCATCTGGCCTCTTCCTCTTCCTTGTCCTGAGCCAGTGTTTATTCCACTTCCGTGGAAACCTCCATGGCCTTTGTATGCGCCTTGGTCATAATGCGCATTATCCTTGTTTTGCGGTGTTTCTTCTTGAACTCTGTATACTCCACCACGCATATGCTCTAGATATTGCTTTCTTTCCATCATCAACTCATATGCTCTATAGTTGGAATCATTATGTCCAACAGATTTATAGAATGTGCAATATAAATTCTTAGGTGTTCACACATATTTCTGGATTACGTAACAATATTATTGTCGGTGTACTCTAGTTCTACAGATCTCACACCATGGCCCTTGGTTCTGATTCAGTGGATTTGGTGCTCCACTGTCTAAGTAATCTTGAAACAAAGGACATCGTTCCTTCGGGTGTCCTTCTCCTTTACATCTGGTACACCAGATTTCTTCTCTTTGTTCTTTTCCCTTCTTAATGTCCTGCGACTGTAATATCAAGGTGGCTAGTTGATTCTGGATCTGGACCATTCCCCTGCTAGTCTCTCCTATTGGTGAAGCTTCTAAATTCATCGCGATCTCCAAGGATTCTGCCTGCAAAGCCACCTTCTGTTGCATCAACGACAGTCTGATATGGGGCAACAACGCAACTATAAACCACTCTTGGTGTTGTTGCGGTGCTATATCAAAATTGACCTCGTCTAACAATGTTTTAAATATCTGGTCAAATTCCTAGACTGTCTCATTAGGTTTTTGCTTAATCTCCTTCAATTCTGTTATACATTGGGATTCAGACTTTGGATTCTTGAATTCTCTTAATAGTGCAACCTTAATATCCACTAAGGTTCTATGCTGTCCTACAGAATACTTCATGAACCAGTTCAAGGCTCTATCCCTGAATGTAGTGATGAGCTGCGCTTGCTTCACAGTGTCATCCTGAACTTGCTTTACGCTCCAAACGGCTTCACATAGAAACCAATGTTGCTCAGGGTCCTCTAGACCTGTTCCTTTAAATATTGGTAGCTTAATATCGTTAGTCATTCTACTACTAATAGGTGCAGTATTCTGCGCAGTGGTCTGTGTGGTGTTAGGGATGTTACTGTGCGGAATGTTCTGAATCAGAATGGTTTGAGTAGGAATGGTCTGAGTACTCACTCCCACGGTGTTACTGGTACTGACGCTTTGAGGATTAGGAATATTAACAACTGGAGGGTTCTGTACTAACGGATTCTTTGAAATAGGAGGTGCAGTATTAACGACTGGTGGATTCTGCGAAGTCGGAGGCTAATAGGTATTTGATGGAGGTGTTGTCTAGCTATCAGTCTCAACTTCTAACTCAGTATCTACGCGGAGGCCATGTCCACCAGAATTCTTCTGAGTGGCATACTTATATATTTTTCCACTTCTCAAATTGTGTGTATCTTCATCAGAATCACTATAGATGTTATCTACCATTACAGATGCAAAAACTTCTAGGGCTTTTACTGCATTCTTAAAAATCATTTCTCAGCTAAAATCATTTTAATATATAAACTCATATTGTTGAGGTACTTACCTCTGAAACCTTTGAAGAACTCTGTTTCTATTGCGCTGTAGGACATCAGGGTGTCCATAGCGAATTCTGTCACGAGGCCTTCTAGTATACCGTCAACCCAAAATTCAACTGCCCGCGAGAGTGGACTATCTACTTCTTTTAGCCTCTGAATGAGCTCCGGGGTCCACTCGGTAGGTATTTCTGGTTGGAAACAGTTCTTTCACTCTGCGAGTCTTGATATCCACTCATGCAACTCGTTTTCAAAGGATGCCTAGAAAATTTCGTGAATATCCTTCCATAGGTATTTATTTAACTAATCTAGGTCAGATAGACATGGATGTCTATTCCCCTTTCTGTCAAAATCTCTCTCAGTCTTGTCTAACCAGCTCCAAATCTCTTTCTTGTATGGATGCCAATTTTTAGTACCGGTACTCATCACCATTTCAAGTGTGGAAACAGAACCATTTGTTGGTTGTATAACTGTTCTTAAGTCTTTCTAGAAAGGCCCAGGTTCTGCACGGTTCATGGAACCAACAAAACCCCTTTTCACCGGCCCTTTCGGCAATAGCCTGCGAACAGACTGAGGTCTGACCCAAGGCGAAGTTAATGGGGAGGTTGCGGAGTCAAATTTC
Source organism: Larix kaempferi (assembly GCA_027924585.1). Lineage (NCBI taxonomy): Eukaryota > Viridiplantae > Streptophyta > Pinopsida > Pinales > Pinaceae > Larix > Larix kaempferi. The sequence continues at coordinate 4,244,887 of BSBM01000298.1, forward strand.
CATAACTAGGTGATGAGAGCTTAAACAAACTGGCGGGTAGTGCACTACAGGACCCGCGTTGCGAACTAGGACTGAGCGAAGTTGACCTTCTTCATGATTAACACTTATACAATAGCGCATCCAAGGACTGCGCGGGTAGGGAAGACTCTTCGACAATAGAACAACGCAACTGAGGCCGCGCTTCCTGTTCGGTACTTAACCCACTTCAATAGATCTTACCTAGTGTAAAAAGACACATTCAACAACATAATAGACTGCGAGCCTTGCAAACTTATACACTATAACAACGTGACTGCGCATTTCTGGTGCTGCGCAAAGGCTATCGCACTATAAAGACTCTGATCCCTAATTGTTTACCCGATTGACTTATGCATTCATCCGACTTATAAATACTGGTGCATTCAACATTCATTCACATATGTCGATACTTAACATATTATTCCCATTCTTATCCATATGGCGAATACATATAAAAGCAAGAACACATGACTCATAAACAAGCACCAACCATTCAACATAAGCAAATACAGAGATTCAAGCACATAATCAATCGCATAACACAGAATTTAATGTGGTTCACCCCTAGGATGGGAGATACGGCCACATGAACTGTTGTTATATTATGTATGGGAAGGGTACAACAGTTCCAGTCTGCGCACTCACCGGTAGACTCTCTTCTCTATTAGTAGGTCTCTTGGCATGCAGCTTGCGGAGCCTTTTACAATCTTTCCTCAACAAAGATCACTCTTCTACAATTTTTACAATGAAGACTTAATGAAGATTAACCCTTTCCCTTACAAAATATGCCCTTTTATAGATCGTGCCTATAGGTCACGTCTTTATAATCATGATGGGTTAAAAAACCCTAAGGTTGCTACCTAAAACTGGTGCAGTTACCCGCCACCCTGCCTGTCATCATCGACAGCTTGCTCCGCTCGCTTCAGGCCACCTTGCTGGCCCACTCGTGTCTCACACGCTCCTCTAATAGCTGCATTCATCACAAAAATGGTTACAACCACATCATGGCCTATTGATTTCTGCCTCTTTGGACTTCCTGTCGCCATTGACTTAGTGTCTTATATTCTAACGGTTTTCTGCCACTCTCATTGACAGGTTGATTTCATTGCCTTCACGCTGCTCCATACCCATTCCCGGGAATCAAGGAGTTGCTTACCCAAAACTTGTCACTTTCACAACTCGACCTTTCCTTATACTCTTTACCCAAAATAGTTGTTGCGCTGGCATTGCGCATATCTGACTACGCAATCCAAACTACGCACTTTGCCAAAACTATCCTTCTTCAAAAGCATGCCAACTTGGGCCATGCCCAACAGTCCTTAGGGTGGAATTATTCCCTTGTTTGGTGGGATTTTTAGTCCCTATATTTTGGTTACTCGTATTTGGGTTTTGCTCGAGAGGGGGGTTTCCCCTTTGCCCCGCCTACTGATTCTGTTTGTTCTTACCTTTCTTCTTCCCTTGAGTCTGTGGATTCTGGGGGTTTTTGGTGTTCAATTGCTCAAATTGTTGAGCTTGTTGAACATAAGAAGGTTGAACTAGGTTAAACTCCATGTGGGGGGCAGGTTGTTGACTAGTTGGGAATGGGAAAGGATAATATGGGTTATACTCTGAGGATGGGATAAATGCGGTTAGCGCTCCATAAGAGGTGGAAGTAGGAATGACAGGTTCCATTGGCAGTGTAGGAACCATCATCGCTTGGCTAACATTTGGGTACGTAGGACTATATGGTCCGTACTGTAATTGACCAACTGGTGGGGTTGGTACCGGTGTAGGGGGTACCAACACAGGTGGAATGGATGGTTAGTGTTGTGCAGGAAAATACCTTATAGTGGGGAGATGACACTACCAACTTACATTGGGGTGATAGGTAAATACATTCATGTTTTGCATTAATTACTACAAATGGAAAGAGGTTAGGATTCTGAAAGTTGTACCTTTTTAATGATGCTTGGTCCTAGCTTTCGCCCGCTCTTCCGCAATGATGAACCTACAAAACAAGTTAACCTTCCTCAGCGTATCTTGACTGTAATAAATATGATGAAATTGAAAGCAACTTAACATCAAATATAATCATATATTTAATCAAATAGACATTCCATCAAATAGACATTCAATTGGGACGGGAAGGGTATTTCCACCTTTTATTGTCAAAGAAATATAGATAAGTACAGATATACCTAATTTGTCTAGACACTTATGCAACCGAGTCTTGGGCTCCTGCTCCTCACAAAGACTTAAGAATTCCTCTAGTGTAACAACAGTTTCTTCTTTATTCTAAGTCCCCTCTCTCATTGCTTCCCCTTGTATTTATGGGACAAGGTTGGCAGTTGAATTCGAGAGGTAGTTGAATTGGGAGGTTGGGGAAGTTGCAGAACCAACTTCAACTAATCCCAATTCGTAATATTAATATATTTTTTCTTTTCATCTTAAGATGTGCGCGGGTTTTATGCAAATAGACTAGCCCACAGTATGAAACTTTTTCATTTTACAACCAGCGTTTGCAACATTTGAAGTATGTGCGCGGGTTGTCCTCAATGTGACCAACGTTCATAATGCAGGATGACTATGGAAATAGTATCTCACACATGGTGAAAACTGTAGAAAAAATATGTTTTTCAGCTGAAGAATGTGATCTCAGCAATAACTCATCCAAGGTCAATCCAGCTCTTCCATCCATAGTTTCCTTTTGTGTGATCTACAGAGCAATGTGATCACAAACGAAGAAGTGTATATTTGACCTAGAACATATGCCCCTAATATGTGAGGTCAGAGGGAAACGATGGCCAAAATATATTATAATGCCAAGTCAAAGGAGGAGCAAGAAACCGCAAGACGAAGTCACAAAAGTACCTGAAACAAGAATCAAGTTCAGTGAGCAATTACAATCTTGACATCATATAGATGCGTGGTGTGATACGATATGATATCCGATACATAACTGGGATATGTATATATAGCATGGCCACTGAAATACAAGCGTGGATCCATGTCAATGATAATAGATCATAGCCATAACAACAAGCTGGATCTATGTCTCATGAAGAGCCAAAAAATGAGTGTGGCCCAGTCTTGCACAGCGTGGGTGATAACATGAAAATGATGATGCTATCAGGGTCCCAAGGTCTTCATCCAAAACATCCCAAGGTACGAACCCTATCCATGTGAATAAATGAGCTGAAGTTGAACATGGGGGGTACCATTTGATTACCGGTCATTGATGTATACCGTTAACAAACGTGAGGGCTTCCATCGATAATGATAATGGGGCCCAAGGTACCTCGTATGTTCCAACAAGTGTGAATAAATGGACTTTAAGTTGAACACTTGAGGAACCTGTCGAATAAGAGACATTGATGTATTCTCATTATTCAATAGTGAGGGAAACTGCCATTGATGACTACAATCCCCAAGGTACTAACCGAAACTCTAAACTTCATTTCCAGAGCATAATGAGTTGAAGTCGATGGGAAGAAGTCCACTGGAAGGGAGGCCTTAATGCATCTTCCACCATCCAACACAAGGAACACTCACAAGTTTGAGCTGATTTGGAGTAGGACTAACACAAGATGAAACAAATTGACACCAGGATGGCCGACACATGAAGTCAAGGTAAACTATAGAATGGCCGACACAAGCTGTATCCTTGAATCGTAAGCACGATACAAAGTGACAGGCAGTTTTTAACATGAGGGGGGTATGATATAAACCTGCAATGTAGGAGACATTAGTAGATTCTCCATATGATTGGAAGAATAACCAATTGAAGGAGTAATGAACTCTGAGATCAGGCTCACCCAAAGGTCAAAAACTAAAACCCAACTGAATGATGGACTCAAATAGGTGTTATGTTCAAGGACATGACTGACTTAACTACCTTTGAAACTAAAAAGATGTGTATACCCTTCTCATCCCTTATTCTTTTTGGTAAAAGAATGTCCTTGTTGTTTTAATGTGTCCAAGAAAGCAAAATCAATAATCCCAACCATGGAAAAAGTTTAATGAGCCCATGGGAGGAAGACTCAGGACCTTCTTATTGTTTACAGAGTTCGAAGAAGAGATAGAAGAATACTCTATAATACTAATCTTTGGATTTTAATATCGAGCCGAGATCTATTCTTGCTCACTGGTGTTTTCTTGTTTAAAGAGTCAGAAAAACTTAAATAATCCTCCATACACGTACTCGTGGATTTTAGTATCGAGCCTGAATGAGAGAAGAACTCTTCTAGCCATGAATGATGAGAGTATACCTTTTTTGTAGCTAATCCACAAAAGTATGGAAAAGGGGTAAACTTATACTTAATTGGATGTTCCTTCAATTCCTTTAACAAGTCTGAAGAGAACAAGTATGCTCAGAAATCTTGTTTGTTTTTGAAAAGTCAGAACAAGGGCTTAAAATTAATTAAATAGCTTCAGGGATCGTAAGTTCATGACCTACCAGATAATAGAATCTAGACAATCGAGTTAGTAGTCGAGGACAAACTTTCTCAATGACAAAAATATTGAACAATATGGTACCTATACTGATCTTGTCAATGGAGAAAATCAATAGATCGATGTTTAAAATATAGTAATAATTCAAAATATATAGCTAATCCAACCCACCAAAATTTGAAAAATATTAGTGAATTAAAATAACATTTAAAAACAAAAATGAAACTATACTCTTTTTAGAAAAGTGGGTGAAAATTAAAAAACAATTTCTATAAATAGTGTCATGTTTTAAAACCAAATATCACAAATTGGAGATTTAGGGAAAAGTGTGGAAAAACCTCAAGCTACCCTTTCTCATTACGATCGAACCAAGTCACCAATCCAACTTCTGCTTTCACGAAGTAAGTAGTCTCATCCTGTACTTGCATTTACATACAATTTTTTTTAATTTTGATGATCAGAATCATTTTTAGCAAGGTTTTAAATGTGTTTCTACGCGAGCGCTACTATGCCTGAATAAAACTAGTGCACTCAACAAAAGTGCGCTAGTTCACATTCAGCACAAAGGCGTTTGGGATGCCATTGTCTTTTACAAACAGTAGCGTTCACCGCAAAGCATAGGGAAAAAAAATAAGAATGACCAACGTTTGATGTTTTAATGGTAGGATGGTGCTTGTATGGCATGAAAGGGAGCATGAGGAGATGGATTGACTTGCTTTAGAAGATCCAACAACCTTGCATGAATTGCGAAGATGGCGTTTACTAAAATTCTATAGAACAATCAATATGCGGGTACAAAAAGGATTACTTGAGAGGCTTGTGCAGTACTGGGATGCCAATGCATTGATGTTCAATCTCCAAGGGGAGATATTGGAACTAACAGTTGATGACATCTACTTCATCACGGGTCTCTCTCAAAGAGGAGAGGTGGTGAACATGAAGGGTACCTCTCGAAATGTGGGTGCCCTATCCATGCAGGATTATATCAGTACCTATTGTGTAGCGGGTACGGAAAAAACAGGCAGTCAGGTCCTTATTTTAAATGTTGCTAGCTTCCCCTTAAAAGTCATCTTGAGTGTTCTCAATTGGATGGGAGGAAGCGCAACGCAACATCTTGCGTCAAGGAACTTCATGCATGTGGGTATTGAATTCCTACGAGGGATAGTATTTGACTGGTGTTCTAGTCTACTTGTGAACATGAAGCTTCAACTTTTCGGGTGTAAGACCGAGAGGATAAATAATTTTGGGTACAGAAGCATACTTTGCACATTTTTCTTTGAAAGGGTTCCTGCTATGAGCCTAGGGATGGATTTTCCCCCACTTAACCCCCATGAGCCATTGATGGGTCATTAGGGAGAGATCTTCTTGCGCCACAGTGGTGGCGAGAGCAACTTTTGCTACAGCGAGGATGATTTCTGGGCATGGTGGGACCGACAGGTACCATCTTTTGAGCAGATCCCATATGTAGATATCGACTTCCGCAACGATCCTGAGCTGGCTCTTCCTCCAGGATCAGCCTGGGGAAAGATTGGTAATTTTGGTTTTTGAATAATTATTTAATCTTTTCATTTTATATATATGATTTTTATAATGAGTTTGAAATACTGAAAACAACTGTCTTTTGCAGATGTGGGGCTAGTGCATCTTGAGGGACACCCTCATACCTTTGTCCGCCCAGCCATAGTTGGTGCAGCAGAAGCCATGTTGGCTAACATTGAGGGGAAGATGAGTTAATTGACTCACGACATACCTACTTACAAGATCGAGCAGATGCTGCTCGATATGCAGGAGAATGTTGTAGGTGTGCCCCCGGCATGGATTAGGATACTTAGGAAAGTAGCTAGGGTAGTAATCTGGTACAGAGAGGCTATGGCAGAGATGGTAGAGGCAGGAGAGGCCCCTCCTTCTCCATAGGAGAAATACATATGTATATTTTTTGAGTTCATCGAGCCCTTTTTGTATTATGACAGTGTAACAGACTTATGACTCAAACTCATATTATTTTTTGATATGGCTATATATAGTATCGGTGTTATTTACATGTATGTTCTTGTCTTTGCTTATTATGGATGTATATGATGCAAATCCCAATCTAAAACGTAATTTGCATAAGAATCAGCTAATGCATTTAAATTTCTTGGAATATCTTTATATGTGATGTAAACAAACTGTCTCTCAAGTAACTTAACTCGCAAAAACTGACACAGCAACAAAAGATCTCTAGCCTAATAAACACCCATTAACTGAAATACAACTAGCTGCGAGTCGAGCCTTACCTCCAAATGTGAAATGCCATGGAACAGAGCATCTCGGAGTAGCTCTATGACTGCACTATATTCAACCACATTATTCGTTGTAGGACCCAAGCAAGCCCCTCCCGAAGAAACCAGTTGGCCAGACGGTGAGTAAATAACCTAAGCAACTGCAACCAACTGATGAGTGTGGCGGCTAGCACCATCAGCAAACCCTATAAAGTGTTCAGTCTACATCTGAAACACAAAATAAATAAACGCATAAGACATAACGACAACTACAAGTAAATTTAACTCTACAAAAATGTATAGCTATAATACATGAAAAAACACAGAAGCCTAAGCATAGTACTTCTTCAGGTAGAGCCCATTTCTAGGCTCGGGAAGCTTATTACCTTCATAGTCTGTTAACTCATATGCACCCCTCTTCAGAACCTTAGACACTATGTACAAACCGAGCCACATGGATTTAAACTTTCCAGCCCCTAGAGGTTCCTTGTCTTGGTCATAACGCAAAACAAGGTCTCCTTCGAGAAAAACCCTAGGTTTGATAGATTTATTGTATTGGCCCTTGACTTGATTCTTATGCACCTCGTTTGCTGTGAGCACATCATGGCACTTCTCATCAAGATGTTCTAAATGCAGCAAATGTTCTTCTAAGACCGAAGTGTTAGGTAATAGTTGAACAGCTAACTTCAATGAAGGAATCTCGCACTCAACTGGAACAACTTCTTCTATCCCATGCACAAGTTGAAAGGGAAAGAACCCGGTAGCAGTCTTTACATTCGCTTGATATGCCCAAAGAGAAAGGTACAGCATGATGTGCCAGTTTTTTTGACTGGCATTAACGGCCCTTTGTAAAATTGTTTTCAAAGTTTTATTAACCGCTTCGACCTGACCATTCACCTGTGGATAGAATGAAGACCAATGTTCCTGTCGAAAACCTAACATGGTGTATAAATCGGTCATCATGTTGTTATGAAAATGATGACCATGATCAGTCATGATCTCTTTGGGTATACCAAACCTTGAAATGATCTGGTTAAATACAAAATAAGCAGTCGTCTCCCCATCCTCTTTAACAGTAGGCATTGCCTCAGCCCACTTGGTGAAGTAGTCGACGACAACAATGATATGATGATGGCCTCTAGCCGAAACTAGATTACAATTCATACAATCTATCCCCCATTTGGTGAAGGGACCTGCTATGATGATAGGATGGAGAGGAGCAGGGTGTGCCCTCATTTTCCTGGTGAAAAACTGACATGGACGACAGCATTTCACAGCTTCTACACAATCTTTAAAGATCATGGGCCAAAAATAACTGGCGCGTAGTATTTTCTGGGTTGTTGCCAACCCAGAAAGATGACCCCCACGTGATCCACTGTGAGCATCATTCAATACTGATACTGCTTCCTCCAGGGTCAAACAACGGCGTAAGATGGAATCTATCCCACATCTATACAAAGTGTCAGAAATGATGAGATAGTTTTTCGCATGACTCTTTAGTTTGCATCGTTCGTCCCGAGAGAAAGTGGTGGGACACCTCAAAGTCTGGAGATATACCAGAATATCCCCATAGCATGGGTCAGAGGAAGTAATGAGAAAGATATGTTCATCCGGGAATGATGACTCTTCCTCAACGTGTACTATGTCACTAGGAAATTCAGAAATTAGTTCGATGAACACTAGTGATTTCTTTGACTTAGCGGACTGAAAAACTAAGTCAAATTCTTGCAAGATTACAATCCATTTATTAAATTTCCCACTGATGATGCGTCGAGTGAGAACATATTGGAAAGGATTGACCTCTCAACCACCGTGGTAGTTTGTAATAAGATTTAGTGACGTAGCCTCTGAACCGCATAGACAGCAGCTAATGCTAACCTATCCACGTGAGAATACTTAATCTCAGGAGCTATCAAGGCACATGACAGATAATAAATGACATGCTCTTGGAGATTGTCATCCTCTTGAACAAGTACTATGCCAATTGGGTATAATGATGCAACCAGATATAAGAGGAAATCCTTCATATAGTCTGGCGAGCTTAACAAGGGGGCTGATAATAATGTCTTTTTCAAGGCCTCAAATGATACTTGAGTAGCCTCGTCCCACAGAAAGTAGGTGTCTTGTTTAAGTAGTGTCATGAAACCTTTCATAATTTTAGCATAGTTAATGATAAAGCATCTCAAGAAGTTAGACATGCCTTGCAAACTTTAAAGTTGTCTTAGGGTGCGAGGAGGAGGTAGATTTACAATCACCTCAACTTTCAATGGATCAACCATTATGCCACGACTGGATACTATGAAACCTAGTATTCGTTTAGAATCGACGCAGAAAACACATTTATTCGGATTCAACCGAATCTTGTAGTATCTGCATCACTCAAACACCAGTCTCAAGTGATCCGGATGGTCTTGTCTCTTGCGAGATCGCACTGGGAGATCATCCAGATAAGGTTCTACTATGTGTTCAATGTCATGAAAAGCGAAGTTCATCGCTCGCTAAAAGGTGGCTCTAGCATTCTTCAAACCAAACGGCATCTTCCAATAGGCAAAGGTTCCCCAAGGACAAATGAAAGCTGTCTTGTGCTGATTTTCAGGTTTGATCTGTATCTGATTATATCCTGAAAATCCATCCATGAAAGAAAACATCTCATGGCTTGCACACGCATCAATGGTCTGATCAATAAACGGTGTGGGGTAGTTATCTTTAGGACAAGCTTTATTTAGGTCCCGAAAGTTAGTGGAGACTCTAATGGTTCCTTTCTTTTTGTCTACCAGAACACGATTTGAAACCCATCCCGTCATAGCTATCGGATAGATAAATCCAGCTTTGAGCAATTTCTCCACTTCCGCCTTAACGGCAGCTAATTTTCGAGGGTTAATTGGACGGAGCTCCAGTCTCACTGGTTTAGCATTGGGGTAAGTGGTGATGACAAGCTCAACAATGGCAGGGTCGATGCCTGGCATCTCCTTGTAAGACCAGGAAAAAAAATCGCGGAATTATTTAAAGAGATTGGTATTCAAAATGATCTCCTCAGGAGAGCAGTCTGCACCAATGAAAAGATTTTCCACGATCCCAGGTTTGATGGAAATGTTTATCAGAATAGTTTTTGATATGTTTGCCATATTCCCTTCGGCATAAATAGCTTTTGAAGTAGAAGGGATAGCTAAAAGATCAACATTCCCATTGGGTCTCATAGAAAACTCGCCTCTCTCTATCCTGTCTAGCTCAGGAAGAAAATAAGACATGTGTTGCATGTGTTCCCAAGGATGGTCTAGGCCTATCATGGCTTCCAAAATCGCCTCGTCAGAGGGCAGAACAATGTCTAGACAGTAAAAAGAGTGGATAGAGTCCACCAACCATGCAGGGGCATAGTCCATATCTGACTCGACAGAGACCAACGGAGTCACGAAATGTTATGTTGCAATATGTTGTGAATCTAAGTAAGCCACCTCTGCAACAGATAGGGGCACAACTGGTTTTGATTCTATGGGGAGAATCCATGGATCCGTCATTGGACAGACCGTGAAAATATCAGGAGATGAACACTCCTCAGAACCAATAAATGAACAGGAGCAGGTAGGTCAAAAGTGCCCATTAATGACCCATAAATCCCTACTCCTAAACTCTCACTAGCTTGGTGAGACTGATCAATCATCGGAATCGCTGAATCCGACGAAGCCTAGTTTTTTTCTGAGAAAATGAAAGTTGATCGATGTGATGATATTTCCTTCGTGAGGGAACATTATAACCCGGAAAATGGATGATGGCATTGCTTTCATTGCATACGTCCAGCTCCTACCTAACAGCAAGTTATTTTCAAGAAGAGCATCCATAGCTTGAACCTCTACAGATACTAGCTTGCCCGCAAGTTCAACATCAAATGATGGCAAGACTCTGTGTGGACAGAACTATCTTCCATCAAAGGCAGTAAGAACAGTGTTCGAGGGGGATAACTCAGGTTCTCCCAAATCCTTCCAACAAGAAATGGAAATTACACACGTAGACGTGCCCTCATCTACAACAACTCATCCAATGGTCTTGGGACCATGGATAACCTCTATTTGGAGAGCGACATGGTATGGAAACCAAAACTTAATATCGTTCATATCAAAACGAGCAAGCATATTGGATGAATCTATGCTCACAATCGCTGCGAGAAGTGCACTGCGTTGTAATGGACAACTCTGTAGTACCTCTAAAGTGGACATGGCATAGGGGGTTTGGGCTAAATCCTCCACAACGTTGTAGTTAGGGGTAGCCCGCGCGTTAGGGTTGTGTACGACCCATTTGAAGACACCTTTCAGGATCTTCGGCAACAAATCCACCGGTCTCTCGATGTGGAGAGGGGTAGAAGACTCGAGAACATCTTTATCTCTTTGCTGCGAATCTGGAGTATAGTTTCTTGCTAGAGTTTTCAAAAGAGCATCTGAATTAACCATATTAATAAATGATTGATCAGATGTGGTGGCATGAGTGGTGCCCCTAGCACTGGATTTTCCAGAAGCTGAACCCTGTTTGTGAGGGAATGGGTCTTTCAAGACAGCTGTTTTCTTTTCACGGAGCAACTTCTGGGCTTCTTCCATCAGAGGGCATTGATGGGTAAGGTGGTCCTCTTTGCATAGCTTGCAAGGGAACTTCACTTTCCTTTTTTCTTTTTTCCCTCTTTGGCATTTTCTATGTTTTTGGGATTTTGGTGGTTCTGCTCCCCTTTCTTGCCCTTTCTTTTGTTGTTGGGCTGCTGAGATCCCTTTTGATTCATTTGTACTTGCTGTACAGATTCCGTTTGTGAAGGGGAGGCTGCAATTGAAGTTTCTTCTGCAGCAGACTATTTGACAGACAAGGCGTGAACCTACTTAGTTAAAGCATCAAACGCTACAGAGTCTACTGAACCCACAATGCCATCAGCATGTGGTCCAGACTTGGGTTTACCTAAGTCCGTGTTAGACCTCGGTGCATCAGGAATAATCTCATATAAGATCCCAGACTAAGCATATACCAAGTCAAGCTGTTGGGTTCTTAGGATAGCTTCATCTTTGGAGGACACCCCTGAAGTTGCAACTTCCTTAGAAATGTAAGGAAGGAGTGATTTGAGATACCACTCTAATAAAAACGCTGGAGGGATGTCATATTTAATGAGCCTCTTTCTCCTTTACCACTCCTGAATATGATCAGATAAGTGAGTGGCTTTGTTCTATCTAAAGGTTGACAGAAGGTCTATACAGGCATCGTACCCGATAGGAATTTGAAAGTGATTCAGAAAAATAGTATCTAGATCCCAAAAGGTGCCATTAGCAACTGCAGGCAGTTAAATGTACCATTTGGATGCGACACTTGTCAAGGTTCTTTGAAAGAGCCTCAATTTGATGGAATCATCATTCAATGAATTCAAGGAGCACCAGAGATGAAACGTCGTGGCATGGTCACCTGGATCCTCACTAGTCTTACCTTCAAATTTTGGAATCTCTGAGGGTAGCTTAGTGGGAATAGGTGGCCATACAGGATTATGGCGCACGGCGTCATTGGTAATTTTTGAAAGATCTGGCAAATTCAACGTTGCTAGAAAAGGTAAACAGGGTCAAGCCGATTGCATTGGGTAGATAGGAATTTGGTATGAGGGACCTCCCAATACCTGGTTCGTGTACTGTTGGTTGGGGTTTCCCCCGGCCATTGGTTGTGAAGTGAATGCATTGTTAAAATTGTTCCACCCAAAATAGAGAGGATTACTTCCCGGGGAATTAGTCCATTGCGGCTGGGTATTAACCCCACTGAATTGTGGATGGATAATATTACCCCCTTTTCCAACAAACAGAGAGAAAGGGATACTCCTTGCAGGTATATTTGATGGATTTACATTATAACCTACATAGGGGTTAAATCCAAGTGTAGTTGTAACATACGGTGTCATCATCGTACCCATAACAGGCATAAATGCAAAGGGGATGGATCCTACAAAAGATGTGGAAGCAATAGTCTGAGGTATACCCTGGAACCAGTGATGGAATTTGACGGTTGAATTGCCCGTCAGAGGCCAATTTGATCGTCAAATACGGTTAACATTTCAGCCAGGCCGTCACAAATTGTCTTGTAACGTGGAAAACGTTCCAAAATTTAATTAAAACCGGCAATTTTGACGGGTGTTCGTCAATTGAATTTCCTACACTGCCTGGAACTGTTGAGTAACAGGAGGTTGAGTAAAGGTCACTGCAGGTATCCCTGTCAAAGGGATATTAGTTGGTCCAAAGTTAAGGGTAGAAACTGAAGCAGATGTCGAAGCTTGTGAGCTCGTCATTCCTACAGCACCAACATTAAAACTAAAGGACGGGATCAAAGCAGAAGCAGTCTGCGAAGAGCTCGGTGTTGCAGTGTTTGTAAAAGAAGGATTAATAATCCTTGTATCCATAGCTTTTGTGGGAGTCCGAGGAGCTCCCTGCTCATCTCCTGGGTTAGTCATGGTGTGACCAGCTGTAAACAAGTATGCACTGTACTCTAGTTGGCCTAGAGAGTCTATAGGTACCAATAATGGATCGTCGGGTCTAGTTAGGGGAGGGTTGAAAGGAGTGCTAAAATCTTGTGAAGTTAAGTCCTCAACCTCAACAGTATCAAAGACCTGTTGATCTTGATCTATGGGCTATGGTTCTCCGGGTATTTCAGTTTCACCCGTCAGTTCGTAAGAACCACGGGAATCAGTCCTCTGGCATCGAGGTGGTGGAGGAGGCTCCATAGTGAGTGGTGGAATTTTTTGCAACCTTTGTGACCTATGAATAGGTTGATCCTCCACAACTATTTCAAAAGCAGACTAAGTAAAAAAAAACCTAGTGGCCACTACTCGATGAGGTAGCAAACAACATACCACTAAAAACAGTTCCTAAGTGATCAAACCAGGAAAACGAAGATAATACTCTCATAAGCAAGTCTGGGATGATGAGGGCCCAGAACAAACTAATAGAGTATTGACGGTCACTTACACGGCGTCCAATGGAGGTCCTCTGGGTGCAAGCGTTTGAATCACCAAACCGCCCTCCCTGGACTACTGCCAAAGGGTTACCTTCCGTGTCTGTCCGAGGTGAACTGGAAATATCCTTCCACTCTGCCTGTGTAGAGCCCTAGGGTTATGATACTAAGGATACCACCAATACGAAAAAAACTGGGGGAATAGTCGTCATCCTATCCAAGACACATGGGAAGGGTAGCAAAGCCCGAAATCCAAAAGCACTTAAAAGTACTAGTGGACCCCCGTACGCGAATCAACTCTAATTTATGGTTGAGAGGAAAGTGAGGGGGTATCTTCAATAGTTCCAATTTCCCACGGGGACACTTTGGTTGGGATCCCTGTAGTAGTGGGTTTTCTAGGATCCTCGTCTGGTGACGAGGGTGGAGAAATATCCTCTAAGGGTTGGGTGAGCCTAGTAGTTTCCAATGCTTCATGGTATCAAGGGAATTCGGTTTAATGGAGTGTATAGTTCCCATATTGAGAGCATATGGAACATGCATGATTTGTATGCAATGTTTGGGACTTAGATGTCGGCAAGGGATACATGCCCCCTTTTATCGTTAGTGGAGCATGTGTTATACTCACAATAGTGTTGAGCAAATTCCTTAGCTCTAGCAAAGTAGGACATAAGTTGGTTGTGTGGCCTCGCTTCCAACAAATAGAACACGACGGTGTAACCCTTTAATTGGGATTATTGATCATAACTAGGGATTTTAACTCATGCTGGTTGATTCCCCCTGCTTTAGGTTTAGTGGTTTCTACCATAAATTAGATGTCAGGTTAGGTAATGGGGGACCTTTCAACTTCAGTTGTTTGGTACCCCCATTGGTGGTCATAGCGACAACCGATTGTGGTTTAGTTGCAGATGTCATAGGTTGGGTTGTCATAACTGAATGTGTTATGGGCCTTGTAAGTGTAGCACCAACAATAGGGACAAAATCATAATGCATGACTGGTTTGGGATTCATCTCTCAGTAGGGTGGTGTAAGGTACCATACTGGAATCCCTGAATTGAGGCCAGGTAGAGTTAACTGAGCCATAACCAGTGTCCCTTGTACACCCATGGAGGGGTACAAGAATGGGATTTGAAATATTGGTGTAACTGAGGGACTCAACATTTGTTCAATGCCATGACTCAACGGTGGTGTTGAGGTGGAGGCGGCTCCATTTTTAGCAATGAAAATTGTGCACATTAGGTCATTGGATTCTGTAGGGATCCTTGGTGGTGGTCTTGAATATACTCCTAACAAATTGGAGTCCTTGTACATGCTGGGGGCAATGTCAATAGACGTTTGATCATCATCCAGTACAGTCCATAGGACATTGTTAGGATTTCTTGTGGTGTTGGGGTCGTAGTAGTTAAGCTGGTCGAGGGTGACTAGCTTCCCGTTTAAGGTAAACATCATGATACAAAAGACCGAGGAGGAAACCGCCTTCATGGTGTACATGTAACTACACCCCAAGAGGATGGTGTAGTTGAGTTTTGCATCAACTACTTCGATATCAATCATAACCATCTTTCCCCCCAGCTCTATGGGGACATTTTGGTACAATCTGCTTAGTTGGGATGGTCTCCCATCATATGCATGAAGAGAGAGAGACGAGGTGACCAGCTCAGGGGACCCTAATCATTTCCAGACTTTTGGAAACATAACACATGTGGATGCACCTTCATCAATGATACATCAATGGATCATGACGTTATTTACATTAACTGAACTTGTAATGTGAATGACGACAGTAGTCGCGGGTCACCTTTGTCAAGATCAAAGGTCATGAGGTGCGATTTGGAAGGATCGATGACACCAAGTGCATTGAGTAATGTATTTCTTTGTGTTGATAAATACTATAACACTTCTAATGTGGACATGGCTGCAGGGGATTGAGCCAAGTCATCCATAATATTGTAAGTGTGGGCGGTTTTTATTGAGGGTTATTAGGGGTACGCCGAAGTGGAATTTTTGAAATCTGTGGGATTTGTTTGGTGTTCGGTCGAGGCATTTGTAGAGGACCCCCCGAGGGGATAGAAATTTCTTCCACTTGAGGGGCGGAAGTCACATCATAACCTTTGGATCATGTCTGAACGTTGATGTCCAATGTATAAATATTTTGGAAAGAGCCATCGTCGGGTGGGATAGGTTATTCTTGTTGTGTAAATACCCCTTGATTTGAAAAGGGTTGTTATAACACGACGGTTTGTGGTTGCGGAGGGTGTTCTTCCTAAGGAGGGTTTGTCACCGTCTTCTTTATTGCTTTGGCTAACTATTGGTGATCAGGGATAAGATGACAATGATGCATGTAGTGACCACAATCGCCACAAATTGAGTAACAATAATTAGTCCTTGTTGAATGTATAACTGTTCTTGTGGTTTTCTAGAAAGACCCAGGTTCTACACGGTTCATGGAACCAACAAAACCCCTTTTCACCAGCCCTTTCAGAAATATCCTGCGAATAGACTGAGGTCTCACCCGAGGCAAAGTTAATGGGGAGGTTGCGGAATCAGGTTTCCACAACCGAGTGATGAGCGCTTAAACAGACTGGCGGGCAACGCACTACAGGACTCGCGCTTTGAACTGAGGACTACACGAAGTTCACCTTCTTCATGGTTAACACTTATATAATAGCGCATCCAAGGACTGCTCGTCTAGGGAAGACTCTTCGACAATAGGATAGCGCAACTGAGACTACACTTCCTCTTCAGTACTTAACCCACTTCAATAGATCTTACTTAGTGTAAAAAGACACATTCAACAACATAATAGATTGTAAGCCTTGCAAACTTATACACTATAACAACACGACTACGCACTTCCGGTGCTGCGCAAAGGGTATCACACTATACTGACTCTGTTTCCTAAGTGTTTACCCGATTGACTTATGCATTCATCCAACCTAGAAATACTGGTGCATTCAACATTCATTCACATATGTCGATACTTAACATATTATTCCCATTCTTATCCTTATGGAGAATACATATAAAAGCAAGAACACATGACTCATAAAAAAGGACTAACCATTCAACATAAGCAAATACACAAATTCAATCACATAATCAATCGCATAACAAAAAATTTAACGTGTTTCACCCCTAGGATGGGAGCTACGTCCACAGGAACTGTTGTTATATTATCTATAGGAAGGGTACAACAGGTCCAGTCTGCGCACTCAGCTATAGACTCTCTTCTCTCTCGATAAGTATCTGCGCACGCAGCTTGCAGAGCCTTTTACAATATTCCCTCAACAGAGATCAGTCTTCTACAATTTTCACAATGAAGACTTAATGAATATTAACCCTTTCCCTTACAACATATGCCCTTTTATAGATCGTGCCCGTAGGTCACGTCTTTACAATCATGATGGGCTCAAAAACCCTAAGGTTTCTACCCAAAACTGGTGCGGTTACCCGCCACCCTGCCTGTCGCCATCGACAGCTTGCTCCGCTCGCTTCAAGCCATCTTGTTGGGCCACCCGTGACTCACACGCTCCTCTGACAGCCACATTCATCACAAAAAGGGTTACAACCACATTGTGGCCTGTTGCTTTCCGCCTCTTTGGCCTTCCTATCACCGTCGACTTAGTGGCTTATCTTCTAACAGTTTTCTGCCGCTCTCATTGACAGGTCACTTTCATCGCCTTCACACTGCTCCATACCCATTCCCGGGAATCAACGAGTCACTTACTTAAAAATTGTCTGTTTCACAGCTCGACCTTTCCTTATACTCTTTACCCAAAATAGCTTTTGCACTGGCACTGCGCATCTCTGACTATGCAATCCGAACTGCGCACTTTGCCAAAACTGTCCTTCTCCAAAAGTATGCCAACTTGGGCCATGCCCAATAGACCGCTAACACTTACTTGTGGCTCGTCCACAAGCCACCTTTGCTGGCCGACTTCTGCTGTGCTTCTTCAATGGGACTTACCTTGGCAGTGAAGCTGTGCAAAGTAACGGTGAGTTCTGCAACTGGTAACTTTTCCTTATTCTCAAATTCCTTGACCATCTCCAACAGCGCCTGTGAGACCTAATCTTGGGCTTGTTCTTTCAGTGTGCCCTCTGTCATTCAATGAACTTCTCATCAATCTACTGCATTAGTGCCATCCGTTCGTCTTCTATGGGATGCAACTTCGTGGAAGCGGCAACCTCTCTTTCTGTGAATAACTTGCAACAATTAATTAATGAAAATACACAAGATAACAGAAATAACAGAACTCAGAATCGCTTTTATTGATCGCAGGCCACTTCGAGGGGGAAACCTCCTTTGAGCAAGCACAATACAAATAACTTCACAGTACCTTCATTGGTCTCAACACCAACTTATATACTAAGTCTAGGTGCCAATACCATGGGTCAATACCATGTGTCAATACAAACCATGGGACAATACAAAATATGGATCAACAATTACTATGGGACGACTTACAAAGCATATGCGTCCAACAACAATAATACAAACTATGGATCAACAAATACTACGGAACGACTTACAAAGCATATGCGTCCAACATCAATATACTAACAAAGTAAATAGAAGGGTTGACATGGGTTCCTAACATCCCCTCTCCCTTAGAAAATGCTTTGTCCTCAAAGCTTTAGATGTGGAAATTGATGCAGAATCTGAAGGAGTGGTTCCCCTGTAGCCTCCTCAGGTTGCATTTCGGGCCACTGACGCCTTTTGAGTTTCAAAGAGGGTTGCTTGGAAGGTTGTAGATGAAGAAGAACCATATCAGCTGCGTGAAAAGTGCGCTCAGAACGGTGTTGATCGGCTTGTTGTTGCAGTCGAATTCTTTCCATGTGAAGATTGTCCTGCAGAATGAGAAGAATCTGATCGCGTATTTGAAAAACTGAGTCAATTGCCTAAACTGGGGAGATGCTAAGAGTGTATGGAGGAAGAGCTGGCGGTTCCTGTCCATAAACTGCTTCATATGGTGTCCTTTTAGATGTGGTATTGTACCACTGGAGCACTACTAGGAAATCCATAGAAATAGTTGTCCAAATCTATGTAGGGATGGGAAAGGGTTCGAGCAGTCCTGAAAAGAGTGTCGATTCACCCTTGTTGACCTGGAAAGTATCATAGTCAATCCCCATCTGCTGAATTGTCAGTTTGAGTCCTTGCCAAAAGAAGTTACAGTGTTCCCTGTAATACGTTTTGAGGAACCGAGAGTGCCCTACCGATGAAGAAGCATGGAGTTCATAGAAGAGATAGCCCTGTTGAACAGATTGCAACCAATTTGGAACAAGCAGAGAAATAGCTGTAAGAGGAACTGGGTCATTAAGTGTGTGAGAAGGAGAATCTGCCACCATATTTTCCTTACCCTTTTTGTAAGTGATCGCATAGGCATAACCCGTGAGTTGGATAACCCATTTCAAGTGTGTTGGGGAGGAGACCGATTGTTCTAGGAAATTTTACAGACTCTAGAGATCAGTCTTGATGCAGAAATGATTCCCTAATAACTATGCCTGCCACTTCTATACTGCAGGAAAAATAGCCAGCATTTCCTGCTAAGATGTAGATGCAGCTAAAGTATTACCGGAAATGTCTCTTGAAGGCGACAAGCCCACTGGTTCAGCAAAGACACCTACATATCTATCCAAGGAAGTAGGGAAGACCGTTGATGGGTGCATCTGAATGGAATTGAGTTGAGCGATGCCACCATGTGAATTCTTCTTAAGGATCTTTTCCAGGCGATGTGAACTAATTATGCAGAGAGACCCTTGTTGTAAGCCCATAAATTTGTGTTGTTTCCCATTGACTGAAAACTACATCCAAAGTTCAGCAAAATCCCATAAGATGTAGCCAAGTGTGCATAACCATTGAACACCCATAACCACATCACATCCTCCTAGGGATAAGGAAAACATGTCAGAGCGTAGATTATAATCTTCTAGAGAGATACGCACATTGTGACACTGAATCCCCTTGCAAGGTAAGGTGCCCCCATTGGAAACCATGAATTCAAAGTTGGAGCAAGGATGGACAAAACAATCAGCCTGTTTGGCGATCCGAGGGTCAATGAAGTTATGAGTGCTACCGGAATCAATGAGTATTGTAAGAGGAATCTTCTTGAAGTAATCCCTGAACCGCATTGTTTGGGGGATGGTGATATCAGATAAAGCATGGAGAGATATCTCTGGTTGGTCATCCTGAGATGGGGGCTCAATAGCAGGCTCCTGAATGTCGACCTGATCATCCATTGTATCTGGAGCTTCTTCACCAATTTTAGAGGCAGGCAGAGAATCCATATCCAAGAGATAGAGCTTTTGCTTAACTCATCTATTTCCTTGAGTGAATTTCTCATCACAATTATAACAAATCCCTTTTTCTCAGAAAAATGCTTGATAGGAGTTGGTTGAGGAGCTGGCGGGATGGGAGGTTGTTGAGAACCCATATTTTGGAAGGGAACAAAAGTGGGTTTGGAGCGTTGTTGGGATGCAATATTGTCTTCTGCCAACTTAGCCAACCCCAGGGATTCCATCATTGTGTTGGGACAGAACATTTTGACCTCTGAGCAGATTTCATCCTTAAGACCACCAATAAAACAACTCTTGTAGAATTCATCAGACAATCCTTCTGTGTGATTGGCTAGTTTCTCAAATTATGTCTGATACTCTCTCACAGTGCTAATTTGACGAAGTTTAGTGAGTGCTCTGGTGAAATCATCAAAAGCACTAGGACCAAATTGTTGCAAAAGGAGTTGGCAAAAATATGTCTATTTTGGCTCGTCATGAACCTTGATGTACCAACGATACCATTGAAGGGATTCCTGTTCCAAATGAAAGGATGCAAGTGGAACTTTTTGGACGTCAAAAGTATTATGTAGACTGAAATACCGTTCTGCAGAATAGATCCATCCAGTCGGATCAATACCATTGAAGCGAGGAAATCCAAGCTTCAGACCACGGAAATTGCTGGAAGAAGAGAACCCATTGTCTGATGAAGATCCGGACTATCGTATGTTGTTCGTGGCTGAATGCTCAAGATGGAGGGCGAGAAATTTTTCATCCAAATCCCGGTGTTTGGCTTAGATAGCTGCAAGTGCTTCTTCCATGGTTTTTGCTCCTGCGCGGGTGACAACCATAACTAGGATTTTTTTTTTTTTTTTGAGTGGGTAGAAAAACAAAAACAGAAACTGTTTCAGTAAAGGAAAATCAGGATTTGGGAAAAAATTGGAAGGGTAATTTGGGTTTGATTAGGTTTTGGACACTGTCGAATGGACAAGGAAGCAAAAAATGAGGATTTCAGAAGCGGGGTGAAAGAATGAGAAAATTTGGCAGAGAGGGGCAAAGAAGCAGAATTAGGAAAAGAACTCTGTGGGAAAATTTGAAGGCGATTGGGTGAAATCCAAAGAAGTTATGACAAACCCTAAAAATAGACAAATGTGGGATTTCGGGCTTTGCGAAGTGGAATTTGGGATAGGGTCCTTAGGAATTAAATATGCAGAATGGGATTACAGGGGTGTCAGGGAAGTTTCAAGGGAAACAGAGTGAAAACAAGGGAGATATGGCCAAAAAATAGAATTTTATACGCTTTTTTTTTCAGGAATGGATCTACAATGACGCGGAAGGGATCTGAAACACATAAATCTGCAACGGAGCGGAAGTGATTGGAAAT
This sequence comes from Larix kaempferi, assembly GCA_027924585.1. Lineage (NCBI taxonomy): Eukaryota > Viridiplantae > Streptophyta > Pinopsida > Pinales > Pinaceae > Larix > Larix kaempferi. Next base: position 4,266,202 of record BSBM01000298.1, read on the forward strand.
AGAGGGATCTGAAACGATGCCGAATGGATAAAAAATGGATGGATCTGAAATAGATCTAAAACGACTGGATCTAGAACGACTTTCAGAATGCATCTGAAACGGCGCGGCAGTGATCGGCAACAGTTCAGCTAAAAATAGATATGGACCCCAGGTATGTGTGGCTTCCTAACAGTTCATGGGTTTCATTCGGCCACCAATGCTATCTAACGGCTTGCATATTGGGGCAGTACCCCTCACTCCAGGGCTCAGGTAAAACTGATAACCACTTTGCCACAAACGACAGCTCTTGGTTTACCTCACGGGTGGGAACTAGTCAATCAGGTAGGGGTCGTTGCCCTTTTTGCTGGCAGGTCCTCTCAATGGGCCAGCTACTTTGGGGTTCCTATGGTACTCCTCACAATGATTTTTAGGGCTTATGCCCAAGTACTTCCCACAGTTAAGCAGGTAGGTATTATTCCCAGATCTGAACTTGCAACAAATGCGAAAAAAAAAAATTGGTAGAAATTCCACCCAACGAGCCCAAGGAAGTTCTCTGATACCAGATGTGAAGAACCTGCAACAATTAATTAATGAAAATACACGAGATAACAGAAATAATAGAACTTAGAATTTCTTTTATTTATCACAGGCCACTTCGAGGACTTTGCGTTTACCCATAAGTTAGCGAAGTGTGTTCCTCGGCATTGCCCTGGCAAAACTTGAACGCCTTGGTAGCCAGCCGGCTCTTTCCAACCGACGAAGGCAATTAGTACTAATAGCCAACTGTAATGGAACGAAATTCCCTTGTCCTAAGTTTCTTCGACATCCTCCAAAAACTTGTTCAGCGGGTACTGCACCCAATTGTAAGGGGTGTCGTTCTTCGTCTTAGATGTGAGGAGGATTATTGTAGATGGCACCTCTGGTGGTCTGCATTTACGCAGTATCTTACCTGGGAGAAATTGAACGGTGAAGCGCGTAGCTTCGTCCTTGATGTTGGATGTAGGGAAGCCACGTTTTCTCCTAATCACTCCAAATTCTTTCGTTATTTTGGAGGCAAGTTCTTTGTCTTGTCCCTTTCCTACAGATGCTTTTGCAGGGTCTTCGCCTCTCTTATTAAGCATTGTGATGTAATATATCATATCGATATTTATATCAACTCTTTTTTCCAACCATAGATATCCTTCATGTATACAAGAGAGCAATGTGCGCACTATTGTGTTAAGTTCTGAGCTTCTATCGAAATGCAAGATGTGTAGTAGGTTAAGCAACCTGGATGGTTCAAGCCCTTTGAGCCAATCCTGCATGAATAGGGTTTCTGCACCGGATTGGTCATCAACTTGGCGATGCATATATTGGTTCAGATGAAACTATTTGTACTTTTTTGGCTTGGACTGTCCACCTTCCAGCAAGTCATGGTCTTCGAACTTGCAATCTTCCACTTTCCCTAGAAGGTCACCTACAACCCTCACCTCACTGGATATGGGTGGTAGCCGAATTTCATAAACAACATTTTTATTAAGGTTGACAGGTGGAGCATCATCTCGCCAAGGCAGGATGTATTCAGGCACGAGATGGATGGGTCGCTCTTGAGTTACGACTGGTTTATGTGGCTGTGTTGCCTTCGGCTCTTCCTGCTCTGTAGCTTGGTGCTTATCTTTCTTCATCCCTACGCCATGCCTTGCAGAGCTGCAGGATGATGCGCCTTTCTCCACTATGGGCTTCTCGGAAGGTGCCGACATGACTCCCATAAATCTTGATTGCTTGAATATCTTTAACACTTTGTCAATGGTGATTGGTTCGCTCATTCACTTGCAGAAGGCTTGCCTCTATAGTTGTTCAAGCTCTGAATTCACAAACAGACAAGATAGAACTCCCAGTCAAATGCACAAGTGCTTGGCTGATGGCTATTTATAGATCCTTCTAGTTTGGAACATGTCGATTAACCATTACTGGGGTAGTTAATGTATCATCCTTCAGCCAGATCTCCCCTGAGATCTCGGTCTTGTCGACCAATCATTATCTCTAAGCCAATGATGTTTCCTTAATTGCTGAAAGGCGTCGGTACTGCCAGGCTTTTAAATTAGTTAAGTCAGCGATTAATTACCAGCCTGTTAAGCGGATCTCAGTGAGATATCGACCACTTCTCTCTTTATTATGATTGAATGGCCAGATTTTCTTTTAATGCTTGATTTTGTTGGTGCCGCCGTTTTGGATAACGGCCCACTAACCGACCGACGATTGTGACGATTACCTTTTTTCGACGTGATGCGCCAACGGTTATGTCAAAAGGTTCTTGTGTGGTACTCTTGCACACGTGTGATTTTCTTATTTCAGCTTTGCAGCTGCGCTTCCATCCATACCTCGCATTGCAACTTCTTGTACTGCGCAGGTGTCCTGTTCCCTTTGATCTGCGCAGCTACATTTTGAGCTTCGCAATTGTGGGGTGCTACTTTTATTTTCTTTTTTTGTTTCTCTTTCTCTCTTTTTTTTTTATCCGGGCAGCTTCACTTCTCGACCAGTGTTGTGCGGTACATGCATCCTTTCCATCAACTTCACGTATCGGACCAAAAGAGTGTACATACTCATTTGGAATTCTAGTGCCCAATTTCAACTGTACCTGACACTTAGAAATTTCCTTTTGTCTGATCACTGAGAGTTATGTGAAGTAGGACTATCCCGATAGGGTTTTAGTCTACTTCCATTGACCAAACCTAGTAAGTTAGCGCCTGCTAACATGGCTAACTGGACTGCACCACCATTAGTAGCATGCATAATAGTATATGGGCCAAGCCAATGCATTCTAAATTTCCCAAGAAATTTCATAAACTTGTTATCATACAGGAGGACAATGTCACCTACCTGAAAGGACTTGTTCTTGATGTGGTGATCATGCCATGTTTTTTCTATGTCTTTCTGCACTTGTTGGTGAAAGCCTGCTATGAAGCAATCTTCCTCCAGCCCAACTAAGTGTAGAATCATTTCCTCTATTGTTTCTTCATCCTCCATGCCTTTGAATGCAGCAATCCTTAAGCTGGGTACAATATACTCCATAGGCATCACAGCTTCCTTTCCATAGGCCAACCTGAAAGGTGTATGGCCGATCAACTTCTTACAAGTGGTCCTGTACTCCCATAAAACAGCTGGAATGCGCATACCCCAATCATCCATGTTTACATTGCATACCTTTATCAGCACATTCTCCAGTACCTTGTTGAAAGCTTCAAAAGTTCCATTGGCTTGAGGATGGTATGGTGCACTCCTATGATGATAAACGTGGAACTCTTCAGTAAGGGCATCAATAGTTATGTTCGAAAAGTGAGTCCCTTGATCACTCATCAAAATTTTCAGGCATCCAAATCTGGTAAGGATGTTCTCAAAGATGAACTGTGAGGAAGTAGCTACACTACAATCCTTCACTGGTTTAGCCTCTACCCATTTGGTGAGATAATCAGTCATGGTGATAATGTATCTTGCACTAGTCCTCTTCCATGGTGGGTTAATAGGTCCCACGAAATCAATAGCCCATTTGTCAGATGCCTGCAATGTCAATTGTAGTTTCAATGGCATTTCATCTCTTCGTGACTGCTTTCCTGTTCTCTAATAGACATCACAACTCTGGGAATGTTCCTTTGAATCTTTATGGATTGTAGGCCACCATAGTCCTGCTCTCAATATATTCCATGTAGTAGCTCATCCTGCGTAGTGATCTCCCGATACACTTGAATGTGCATCAGCCAATATGAATGGCTTCTCATGATCCAACACACATATGTGCAGCACTTCATTCGACCCTAACTTGTATAACTGTCCTGCTATGATAGTGAAGTTTGATGCTCTGACTACTAGCTGCTTCTTATGCTCCATAGTGAATTATGTAGGTGCCACTCCCATAGTTAAAAAATATATAATATCTTTGTAATACTCATCTGCAATCTATACGGAAAATAGCTACGCATCAGGAAGATTGTCTTCGAGATTGGTAGGTTCTTCGCCTGACTCATCCTTGAGAGATGGTCAGGTCCCAGGTTCAATCTTGCTGGTTTAACCATAATTTCAAAATCATACTCTTGGAAGAGTAGTAACCACCTGCATATTCTCCCCCCTAACACTAGTTTATTGACCAGATACTTTAAAGCGGAATGGTCAGTAAACATTGAGAAGTGCGCACTGAGCAAATAGTGCCTGAATTTATGCAGTGCGTATACCATAGCTAGACCTTCTCTTTCAATCGTTGTATAGTTCTTTTTAGGTGATGAGAGCTTCCTGCTTGAAAATGTAATGGGATGGTCAATGCCTCCCTCTCCTGGCTGAGCTATCACTACACCAAGTGCAATGGACGAAGCATCAACGTGTACATGAAATTGCTTGTCCCAATCCGGAAAAACAAGAATAGATGTAGTTACCATTTTCTCCTTTAGTGTGTATAGGCCTTTCTGACATTTTGCGTTCCATATGAACTGTGCTTCTTTCTTCAGCAGCTTCTCCATTGGCGCAGTTATCTGCGCATAACCCTTGATGAATTTCCTATAGTCTCCAGTATGTCCCAATGTGGTGCAAAGTTTTTTCACTGAATTCGGTGCTGGCAAGTTCACAATGATGGAAATCTTCGCAGAATCAACCATCAAACCTTGTTTACATACAATGTGTCCCAACAAAATTCCATAGGGCACACAAAAGATGCATTTCTTTAAATTCAAAGAAATACGATGTTGTCTATATTTTGCTAACATTATTCTCAGATTCTCATAGTGGTTCTTCAGTAAACCAAAGACAGTCCAGTCATAAAAATAGACTTCTAAGAACTTATGGATAAAGTCCTTGAATGCAGCCACCACAACTCTTGAAAATATGGCTGGTGCACTCTTCAGCCCAAATGGCATAACTGTATACTGATATGAGCCCCATTCAGTAGCAAATGTTGTCTTATGCCTGTCTGCTTCATCAATCCTAATCTGATGGTATCCAAAAAATCCATCAGTAAAAGAATAGGCCTCATTCCAAAAACATTGTCCAATACTTCATCTGTAAATGGAGTCGGAAATGGGTCATGCAACGAAGCATCATTCAACTTCCTTAGATATACACAGATTCTAATTTCACCTATAGTCTTTTTGTCTTAGATAACCATCGGGCTTATCCACTCCGACTCTTCAACGGGATCGATGATTCCTGCATCAAGCATCTTATCAATTTCTTCCTTAACTCTTTCTTTATATCTGGGGTTCAGTCTATAAGCCCTCTACTTTATGGGCTTCACGCCTATATTGAGAGGTATTTTCATAACCCCCATGTCGCCCAAAATGACTTTCATTTCGACAAACTTTGTTGGAAATAAATCCCGATACTCATGTAGGAGGTCTGCGATCTGCGTGACCGTCTCATCATCCCAGTAGTCTCTAATGGATATGAACTTCGGCTCTTCACTTGTGCCAATGTTCACTTTTCTTGTCTTGACGAGTCCTCTCATATCTGGAATTTCTACTGGATGTCCTTCTACATCGCACGCTCGCTCTAACTCAGGTGTATTGATGTTGCACAGATCCTCCTCATCGCTCTCCTCTGCATCTTCTTCTTCTTCAACGAGGTTATAACATTCAAGGGCATGTTCTATTGTTCTTTCCCATTCTGGTTGTAGGTTCACAGGTACCTTTACATCTTCAAATATCTTTTCTTTGATTTCATCTAATGCCTCGTTTATACTTGGGCATTCTTCTCTGAATATCCTTTGTTTGATAATCTGCAGAGCTTAGTTTATGCTGGGAGACTCATCTTCAAAGCTAAAGGTTCTCTCGAAGTTTGCAGTTAAGATAGACCAATTTGTTGTTCCCCTGCAAAGCTCTCTGTCTGCATACCAATTCTCTGGAAACTGCTCTAACGTGTGCACAAATAGATGAACCCATTCTGTCTGTGGTCTGCTTTCCCATGCTTTTGAACAGATCTCAATGTGATCCCTCGGATCCGTTTGTCCACTATACTTTTCAAATGTGAGCTTCACCTTCTCTGTAAATCTGATTTGCATCATTTGTCTGCACTGATCCCATGTGGTTAAATTCTGCTTGTCTGTGGCCCACCATCTTACAGGTGTAGCGCGCAGTGCTATGTCTAATGCTGGTATGTGATGTTCAACTGCAACCAATACAGTATATTCTTGAATAAATGAATAGACTTTAGTTGAACCATCATAAGTGGGGATTGGACTTACCTCTGTTCCAATCCAGCGCAGTGACTTCGTGATCTTTGCGCATCTTCTTGCAGATACTTCATGCATTTGACTTTGCCAATTTTCCAATCCTTCATTGGAGTCTGATACGCAAGAGCTGTCACATCGCCAACTTAATGCTCCATCCGCCATAGGATTAATGTAGTCATCCTGATTCACAATCATCTTATAAATGCGATCAAGGTCTTGTGCTCTAGATTCCTCCTGAATCGACTCACAGTATATTTCTCCTTGCAAAGGGTGCAAATGTTGATGTATATGTAACTTCAGAATGTATTTCACATATATGTATATTGTATTCCTATAGAGATGTTATTATTCCTCTATACGGAAGTGGTTGTATTCCTATAGAGATGTTATTATTCCTCTATACGGAAGTGTCATCATTTATATTGTAAGTGTCGTAACTTATACTTGATGGGTTATTAGACCACCTTGTTGGGGTCGGCCCTGTATAAGTCATGTGGGTCAAAGGGTTATTAGACCAACCTATTGGGGGTCGGCCATGTGGGTCAAAGGGTTATTAGACCACCCTAGTGGGGGTCGGCCCAGTCAGCATTATGTTAAGTGGTTAAGTCGAGGCCGACCTAGTTGAGTAAAGGTCAAGTCAAGTTAGTGTATAAATAGAGAGTGTGTCTCTCTCATTTTACACATTCTATTCTCTCACTCACACTTTGGAGAGTGGCACACTTGTGAAGGAGGAGGATTTGCTGCTAGGAGAAGACTATCTCTTGTATTCTGGTTGTATCATTGCTCTATCTATCTCTGAGGAAGTTACTGGGGTTTTTCACCTTTATGGTTTTCCCCAAGTAAACTCTGTGTCTCTTGTGTGCTTGCATTATTGTGTCCATGATTGATATGCTGTAGATTTGTTGTACGTGTTGTTCTCTCAGTTAAGATCCTCGATCAGATTGAAGTAAATTCTGAAAAATAACATGGTATCAGAGCTAGCCTTAAAGAAGGCATGATATGGCATGTATGACACTTGTTGCACTTACGATGCTAGGGATTGATATAGCAAAAACCAGTCATCGTATCACTTTCGCTATAAATCCATTTTGGAGAAGGTTTCGGATCTGAAACTTTTACAACCCGAAGATAAGATCCCCATGTACCTTTTGTACAAAGGAAAACATATAATTCGTTGTACTTTGTGATTTATGATCTGTACAATATAGGGTTTATGCCTCTTCTAGATCTGAGTCAAAAACAGGTGACCTTGAAAAAAAGGTCATAACTTGGTCTAGGAAGCTCCAAATGAAATTTCGTAAAAGGTGACAAGTAGTACACAGACTGTACTATCTCACGAAAATTTTCCAAAGGCCGAAGTTGAACCAGTGACACGTGGAACGCCATACAAGTTCGCTCTGTGGTTTTATCCCATAAACAGGTCACGTTACGACACTTGGCATAACTCTCTCTCAGAGAATTCAATTGAGGTCAGACCTGTCGGGATGGAAAGATGACAGGCCGGGCTATCTGAAGAAATGTTTTCATACCCTGTGGATCAAAAAGTTTAGAGTTACACCAGAAACAATCAGGTACATATTTATGTCAAAACATAATTATTTTTTAGCACCTTCATTCATGGCTTCCGGAATTTAGGGTTTCAGATAAAGTTGGAATTTTTGTAATCGGAGACCACGGCTGAATGATACTCATCAAAATAAAAATTTAGAGACCAAGATCAGAATTTTTGGTTGGGCAGAAGGCCAGGCTTGATCAGACCCTAGTTCGGGACTTTGATCAGAAAAGTGGAAAATTAGGGATTCTGCAAAAATGGGAATTTTTAAAATCTGCGACCATGGCTAGAAGCTCCTCATAAAAATTGAATCTTAGAGCTTTGGATCAAACCTTTTGATTGGGCATAAGAGTGGGCTTCATCAAACCCCAGTTCGGAGTCACGTCTAGTGAATCCGGAAGTTTCAAAGGTAAAATTGAGGAGTGAAACTTTGCAGTTTTCAAATTCTAAATATACCAGCTTGATCAGCTCACCAAGGCGCATATTTCTATCCTTTCAGAAGTTTGAAATTCAAAGTTTGAATTTTTGGGGTTTCTCTGACAAACCCTATTACAGCTCCAAATCCAGTTCCTGCAAATCAAGTGGATTGGGTTAATCCTAGAAGAGGATGGATTGGTCACCTGCATAAGTGAAGAAGTTCCTGTTTCAGAGGGAGATGAGGCGAAGGCCTTCCATAAGAAGATTACAAGCAATCTTGACAGGTATGGCTTACAGGTATGTTTCGAATTCTGTTCATGGTTAAGTTTATAATATGTTTGTCTTCATATCATTACTAATGCATTGTGATGTTGTATGAGGTTTATGTTGTTTGCTAACATAAAAGGTACACCAAGAAAGAAAAATCATGTTCTAGTTCAAGAACATATGATCATGATGACATGAAGACAAAGATTCATCCATTGTCATGGATCACATAGAAGATCTACTTACGAGGTATGTATAGATTGGTTCTATGTTGTCGGGAAAAACTACCCTATAGTAAGGAAACTGATACTATCAACTAGAATGGGGTGACAGGTAAGTGTATTAACTATATTACAGAGATATTTATTAAAAGAAATGAGTTATGGACCTTGAGAACATACCTTTCAACCGACGTTCGATCCTAGCTTTTATTTGATCTTGCGCTCAATCCTCTACTCCACCTTCTATTCAGTATATCTGCAATACAAATACCTTTCTCAGCATATCTTGGATAACATATAATGATTGAAAGAAACAAACGCAATTTTAAACATTCGATATTAACCAAAACAGATCCAAACTAGTATATTGCTTCAATGAACGCTAAATTTAGGACAAGAAAGACACTTCAACCTTTTATTGTCAAATGAAAATTGATGTTACAAATATACCTGACTTTGTGACATGCTCCTGCAACTTGATTCTGGGCTCCTGCTCTTCTATGGCTTGGATATCTTCCAGCACAAACTCCTCCAATACAAGTTTCTCTTTAAAGTCTCTTCTATATGTTTTTCATCTTCTCCATCTAACCCCTCTCTTTATTCTTCCCTGTACTTATAGGATCAGAGAAGCAGTTCAGGTCGAGAGATGGTTATGGAGGAAGTTGGGGAAGTTGGAAAACTACCAGCAATTAATCCTCTTCATGAAATTAATTATTTTTTAATCATCTTTTGAGATGTATGCTACTATTGTTCAGTGAAGTAGTGTTTAGGGCGCTACTATGGTGCTTGTAAACTAGCGCTCATTGATTTTTAAATGTTGAGCGCTACTATGCTGAAGAGGAGTAGCACTTATAAGGCTTTGAGCGCTACTATTATACACTGTAGTAGCGTACAGGCGCTAGTCTATTGAAGTAGAGTAGTGCTCATATCTCAGAATGATATTTTTAGGGTTTTTCAGTGTTGTCTGGAGGTGAAGTGAATCATAGTCTCATCTAAGGTCAACATGCTCCTCCATCCAAGTTGTCCTTTTGTGTGATCAACAGCTCAAGGTGATCATAGACGGAGAGGTGCAGGTTTGACCTATAACAGATGCCCCCTAATGTGTGAGGTCAGAGGGAAATGATGGCCGAAATACATTATAATCCAAAGCCAGAGGAGGAGCAAAGAGCCGCAGAAAAAAGTCACAAGAACACCTGCAACAAAGATCAAGGTCAGCTAGCAATTACATCTTTGACATCATATAGATGTGCAGTGTGGTACAACATGATCTCCGATACATAACAAGGAGATGTATATATAGCCTGGCCACTTGGAATACAAGTGTGGATCCATGTCAAACTAGAGATCATAGCCATAAAAACAAACTGGATCTATGTCTCATGGAGAGCCGAATATAAGTGAGGCTCAGTATTGCGCAACTTAGGTGATAACATAATGAGGTAATGTCATCCAAAATCCCAAGGTCTTCATCCAAAACAACTCTAAGTACAAACCCTAACCATGTGAATAGATGAGCTGACAGTCGAACATGGGGGGTATCGTTTGATTACCGGTCATTGATGTATACTGTTAACAAACGCGAGGACTTCCACCGATAATGATGATGGGGTCCAAGGTACCAAGTACGATCCACCAAGTGTGAATAGATGGACTTGGAGTCGAACACTTGGGAATCCTGTCGAAGAAGAGACATTGATGTATTCTCATCTTTCAACAGTGAGGAAAATTGCCACTGGTGACTGCAATCTCCAAGGTACTAACCGAAACTCTAAACTTCATTCCCAGAGTAAAATGAGTTGATGTCGATGGGAAGAAGTTCGTTGGAAGGGAGGCCTTAAGGCATCCTCCATCATCCAACTCGAGGGACACTCAACTGGTAAGAGCTGATATGGAATAATGTGTAACAAGACTGACACTAGGATGGCCGACACATGAGTTCAAGGTAAACTGCAGAATGGCCGACACAGGGTATATCCTTGAACATTGAGCACGACACAAAGTGACTCAGGCAGTTGCTGACATAATGGGGTAAATGATAAGCCTGAAATGTAAGAGACATTATCAGACCCTCCATATGGTTGGAAGAATAACCAATCGGGGGAGTAAACAACTCGGAGGAAAGGTTCACCTTGAGGTCAAAAACTAAACCCAACCGACAAGATAGACTCAAGTAGGTGCTATGTTCAAGGATAGAACTGACTGAACTGCCTGTGACAATGAAGATATGATACGTCTTTCCCATCCCTTATTCTTTTTAGATAAAAGAATACCTTTCTTGTTCTTTTAATGAGTCCAAGAAAGAATGAAAACTCAATAGATCCAACCATGTAAAAAGTTTAACGAGCCCATGGGAGGAAGACTCAGGACCTTCTTCATTATGTATAGAGTTCGAAGAAGAGATAGAAGATTAATTTCTATTACTGATTTCTGGATTTTAATATCGAGCCGAGATCTGTTCTTGCTCGCTGGTGTTTTCAATTTTAAGGAGTCTAAAAAACTTAAACAATAACTCCAATTATCTGCTCGTGGATTTTAGTAGCAAGCCCAAGAAGATTAATGCTCACCGGTGTTTTCCTATTTATAGAGTCTGAAAAACTTAAACAATCCTCTATTCACCTATCCGTGGATTTTATATCGAGCCCGGATTGCTCTGTGCTCGGCGGTGTTTTCTTGTTTATAGAGTTGAAAAACTTAAACAGTCCTATACTTACCCTCTCGTGGATTTCACATCGAGCCCGAGTAGGTGAATGCTCGCTTGGTATTTTCATGTTTAGAGAGCCTGAAAACCCTAAAGAAAGGCTCCAAAAGTTCCTTTTTCGTGCAGTTAGTCTCCTCCCCCGAAAAAGTATAAAACAATGGAAGAAGAACTCTTCTAGTGCATACAGAAGTATACCTAGAGTATACCTTTTCCGTAGTTAATCCACTTAGGCCCAGAAAAGCGGGTAATTCTATACCTGAGTGGATGAGCCTTCGATTACTTTAACGAGCTCGAAGAGGACAAGCTTGCTTGGCAATCTTGTTTAGGTTTAAATAGTCCAAAAAAGAGCTTAAAATGACTTAAAGGTCAGCTTCTAGGATCATAGCTTCATACTCTGCGAAAACTAGGTCTTTAACAAAATGTTAATTGATGCGGCAAAAAATCTTGAATGATATATGAATTTGAACTATTTAACTAGTTGACAAGGTCTAACATCAAGAGTTTTTAAACTTAGGAGATTGATCCTACAAAAATTAAAGGAAAATTGAGTTTGGATTAGTATTGCACCATATGTGTGTTCCAATTGATTAATTAGGTATTTTTAAAAAAATTTAAACTATAGAAAATTAAACAATGGTGGGTAAAAATCAAACTCTAATTCATATATATAATTTCATTTTAAAAATCAATTTCCAAATTGTTTTGTAGGGCAAAGATTGGGGCAACCTTTTTCATTTTCAAATCTCCGTGGCGATCAAACCAAGCATTCAAACGTCGTTCTTCTTCCACCAAGTAAGTTAGAATTCACCCTACTTGCATTTTCATGGTTTAGTTTTCATTTTTTGAGCGAAAAATTGCTTGCAACGTGATGCTCACAACCTTTGCTGTGCGGGCACTACTGTGTAACAATAGCAGTAGCGTGTAAACGCGATGAGCGCTACTGTGCTCAAGCAGAGTAGCGCCCATACGTGACTATGTAGTATACACAGTAGCGCTCACTTTTGAAAACCTATACACAAGTGCCGAGACTCAAAGAATTGTCATTTTTTTGTGCAGGATGGTTCTTCAATGGAGGGAGAGAGAACATGAGGACATGGATAGGTTGGCCATGCAAGATCCGGCCACTCTCCATGCTCTCCGAAGATATGGTTTATTGAAGTTTTACTGAACCGTAAACATGAGGGCTTTAAACAAACTGTTTCGAAGACTTATTCAGTACTGGGATGTGGATACCAATACTTTTGTCATCTGTGGGCAAACTTTGGAGCTTACAGTTGATGACATATATTTCATTACTAGTCTCTCATGGAGAGGAGATGTAATCAATCTGAAAGGGTCTTCTCGTGTGGGTGTAAGATCTGTGCAAGAGTATGTAAATTCATATTGTATTGCCGGAGCTGAGAAATCGAGAAGCCAAGTCTTGATTTCAACCATTGAAGGCCTCCCCTTGAAAGTGATAGTGAGCATGATCAACCGAGTGGCAGGTAGTGCCTCACTACACCTAGCTTCCAGGAATTCTATGCATATTTGTGTACAATGCTTACACGGTCATGTCTATGATTGGTGTACTAGTTTACTGGCAAACATGAAATCTCAATTGACAGGTTGCAAATCCGGCACAATGAAGAATTTTGGGTACGGTAGCATTTTGTGTACTTTCTTCTTTGAGAGGATTCCTGCTATTAGTTTGGGGATGCCTCTACCTCAGGTTAACCCCCGTGAGCCCAGACTAGGCCGTTGGGGTGACATATTCCTTCGCCAAGGTGGTGGGGAAATTCACTACTAGTATCATACTAATGATTTCTGGGGGTGGTGGGAGAGGCAAGTGCCCACTTTCGAGCAATTTCCATATGCTGGATTGGATTTCCGTCATGATCCAGAACTGGTGCTTCCTCCAGGTGCAGCCTGGGGAGATATTGGTATGTTTAAATTTTGAGAATTATTTAATTTTTTTCAAACTTTTCAAATATTTGATTTTTATGAATGAACTTTGAAGTGCTAATCAAGTGTCATTTGCAGATCTTGGGCCTGTTCGTCCTGAGGGACATCCTACCATCTTTGTGAGGCCAGCTGATATTACTGCAGCAGATGCTATGTTGGGGACCATAGAGAGAAAAGTGAGTCGGTTGAATCACGAAGTTCCTGCATGCCATATGGATCAGATACCTATGGATATGCAGGAAGATGTAGTTGGGGTGCCCCCAACATGGCTTAGGGTGCTGCGGAAGATAGCTAGGCTAGTCATATGCTATCGCAATGCAGTGGATGATGATGAGGTCCCTCCTTCTCCATAGGAGAGGGATACATTCTATGTATATATTTTTTAGGCTACTATGCCCAGTTTTTGTACTTTTATGACATGACTTGATAGACTTGTGACCCAAAAATCATATATTTTTTGATACAGTATCGGCTATATACAGTATCGGTTATTCACATATGTATATGTTTGAATTTTATGTGTGCAATGTTGTTTATGAAAGTGTATGATGCAAATGCCAGTCTAACACATAGTTTGCTAATGAATTAGCTAATGTGTTTAAACTTCTTGGAATGTGTTCATATATAATAGAATCAAATTTTCTTTCCAATAGTCTAACTCGTAGAAACTGACGTAGCAATCTAGGATCCCTAATCTGGTAGACACCTGTTAATTGAAATACAATTAATTGTGAGTCAAGTCTTACCTCCAACTGTGAAATTCCACAACTGAGAGCATCTCGAAGAAGTTCTATAACTGCACTGTATTCAGCCATATTATTCGTGGTAGGACCCAAACAAACCCCCCCCGAGGAGACAAGTTGGCCAGCGAGTGAATAAATGACCCAAGCTGCTGCAGCCAACTGACAGGTGTGGCGACTGGCGCCATCAGCAAATCCTAAGAAATGTTCAGCTGACATCTGGTACTCCAAATGAAAAACACACATAAGATTAACTAACAAGCATAACAAAAACTAGCTTTACAAAAATATACAGCTATGTTACAAGAAAAAGTACGTCAGCCTAAGCGTAATACTTTTTCAGGTAGGGTCAATGCCTAGATCCTCCTCGTGAGTTCGGGCAAAGGTGTCATGGAAATCACGGAAAAGATTGGTATACGGAATGATCTCATCGAGATAACAGCCTGTTTCAATAAAAATGTTTCCGGTGACCCCAGTGGAAATGTTCACCAGCAAGGTATTCAATCTATTCTCTTCAACAAAACCAGCTTGTGAAGTAGAAGTGAAATTAGTATTTCCACTGGGTGTTGAACAAAACTCGCCTCTCTCTATCAAGCTAAGAAAAGGAAACAAGAAGGACCCGGGATCTATATGTTCACGAGGATGGTCCAGGTCGGTCATGGCTTCTAACATTTCCTCCTCAAAAGGTAAAGTAGTATCTGAACTGTCAAGAGAGTGGATCGGGTCTGGTGACTGAGTAGTAGCACAATCCATATTTGACTCAACAGACACCAATGGAGTCAACATAAGTTCTGTTGCAGTTTGATAAGAATCCAAGTGGGTAACTTCTACAACAGGAGTGGGAACGGAGGGGTTTGTATTAGTTGGGAGAAACCCAGAATCAGTTGTTAAACTAACCATGGAAGTTTCAGACGATGAACATCCCTCAGTACCAACAAATAAGGTAGGAGCCGGTAGGTCAAAAGTGCCAATTAATGACCCGTAAAGTCCTTCTCCTAAACTCTCACCAACCGGGGTGGTTTGATCAATTAATGGAACTGTGGTCTCCGAAGAAGTCTGGTTGTTTCTCTGAGTGAAAGAAAGCTGATCGAATGTAACGACCTTACCTTCAAATGGGAACATAACAACCCGAAAAACTACCGATGCAATGGCTCACATGGCATACTTCCAGCTCCTACCCAATAACATATTGTAATCAAGCGGAGCGTCCAGAACTTCTACTTCTACAGCAACTGTCTTACCGGCCAATGTGACATCAAATGATGGAAAAATCCCATGTGGGCGGAAAGTTCTGCCATCAAATGCAGTAAGTAGTGTGTTAGAAGGGGCTACCTCGGGGGAACCCAAAGCTTTCCAACAGGAAATTGACATTACGCAGGTCGACGCGCCCACATATACGACAGCTCGTCTGATGGTCATTGGGCCATGGACGACTTCAATCTGAAGAGCAATGTGGTAGGGCAATCGGTATTTGACATCAGTCATATCAAACTGCTCAGACATGTTAGAAGATTCCATACTTCCAATAGCTACCAGAAGTGCATTCCGTTGTAAAGGACGACTTTGCAAGACTTCTAAAGTAGACATGGCACAAGGGGTCTGGGCTAAATATTCAACCACGTTGTAGTTGGAAGCGGCCCGAGTGTTGGGATTGTGCGATGCCCGTTTCAAGACACCTTTCGGGATCTTGGGCATTGGATCCACAGGAATGTGGAGTGGAGTGGAGGATTCTGGAATCTCTTTATCCTTTTTCTGTGCGTCCGGGGTATAATTCCTGGCTCTCGTTTGTAAGAGTGCATCCGAGTTAACCATGCTAATAAAAATTTGATCAACCGTGGCATGTGTAGTGCCCCCAGTGTTGGAGGTGCCAGAAGCTGAGTTCTGCCCCTTAGGGAATGGATCTTTCAGTACGGCAGGCTTCTTTTCTCTTAATAGCTTCTGGGCTTCTTCTAGCAGAGGGCATTGGTGAGTAAGGTGGTTCTGTTTGCAAAGTTTACAAGGGAACTTAACCTTCTTTTCCTCTTTGTTACCCTCTTCGGCATTCTCTTTTTTGGGATTTTGTTGGTTCCCCTCTCCTTTCTTGCCCTTCTTTTTGTTATTGGGCTGCCAAGGGCCCTTTTGATTGTTCTGAACCTAGTTGACAGGCTCAGAAGTAGAAGGAGAGGTTGTGATGGAAGAAACATCTGCAGTCGATTGTTTGACAGATAAGGCATGAACATGTTTGGTCAATGCTTTGAAAGCTGCAGAGTCAACTGAACCCACTATGCCATCAGCATGTGGTCCAGGTTTAGGTCTACTCAGATTGGTATTCGATCACGGTGCATCAGGTATGATCTCATGCAGTAACCCGGATTGTGCATAAACGAGATCTAACTGCTGGGTCAGTAGGATGGCTTCTTCCTCATTAGATACACCAGACGTAGCTAGTTCCTTAGAAATGTAAGGAATGAGTGATTTCAAATACCACTCAAGAAGGAATTCTGGAGGTATGTTGGCCTTAATGAGCCTCTTCTGTCTTCACCACTCCTGAATGTGGTCAGATAAATGAGTGGCTTTATTTTGCCTAAACGTAAACAAAAGGTCTGTTCCGGCATCATACCGAACAGGAAGCTGGAAGTGATTCAAAAAGACAGTCGCGAGATCCCCAAAATTAGAGAATGTAGTTGTAGGTAACTCAATGTACCATTTGGCTACAGCACCGGTTAAAGTCCTTTGGAATAGTCTCAATCTAATGGAATCTTCATTTAATGAATTCGAGGAACACCATAATTGGAAAGTTGTGACATGGTCACCAGGGTCTTCACCTGCTTTGCCTTCGAACTTTGGAATGTCCGAAGGTAACTTGGTAGGAACTGATGGCCATGTAGCATTATGATACACTGGATCATTGGTTAGTTTGGAAATATCTGGCAAATTTAAAGTTGCTAGAAATGGTAAACGAGGCCGGTAAGACGGTACTTGATAAGCTGGGGTCGAAAAAGGGAAACCACCCATAGTTTGACCCATGAACTGCTGGTAGGGGTTGCCCCCAGCCGTCTGCTGGTAGGGATTGCCCCCAACCATCTATTGATAAGGGTTGCCCCCAGCCATATGCTGATAGGGGTTTCCACCTACCATCTGTTGATAGGGGTTTCCCCTAGATACTTGTTGGTAGGGGTTGGCCCTTGCCATTTGTTGTTGCATGAAAGAATTATTGAAATTTCCCCACCCATATGAAAGTGGATTAGTGCTCTGTGGGTTCGTCCACTGTGGCTGGGTGTTAGCCCCGCCATATTACTAGTTAAAAATATTACCCCCTCCCCCTGAAAATAAGGAAAAAGGGACATTACCTGCAGGCATATTACATTGATTCATGTTGGGACCTGCAAAGGTATTGAAACCAGTGGTAGTTGATGTAGACGGTGCGGTCATGGTACTCATGACAGGCACGGTTGCAGAAGCACTTGGCCCTACCGCGGGTGTGGAAATCCAAGTACTGGGTATCTGATATAACGGTTGAAATGCAGGAGGTGGTGCTAAATTGGCTGTACTGCTAGGTCCAACAGTAGGTGCAAGGATAGATGCCATCGTTGTTGAACTTGGCATACCTATTGTACCAGTACTAAAACTGAAAGACGGAGTAGACACAGAGGTTGACTGTGCCTGACTTGGCGTAGCAGTAAAAGAAGGATTTACCATGTTAGTATTCATACCTATGGTGGCAGTTTGGGGAACTCCCTGTTCACCTCCTAGAGTAGACATCAGATGTCCAGGCAAGGAATTATATGCACTATAATGGGGCCGCTGGAAACCAACAGGTAACAGAAGCGGATTTCTAGGATTGGTCAGAGGAGGATTGAAGGGAGTGCTATACTCTGCAGAAGTAAGATCTTCAATCTCAACTGAACTAAAGTGTCGCTGATCTGGGGTACCTGGTTGTGGTTCCTCAGGAACCTCTATTTCAGGGTTTTCTATTGTTGTTTGTTGTTCTTCAGGAAACTCAACTTCAAGTGGTAATTCCTCAGGAATTCCTATTTCAGGATTTTCCGTTGTAAAAATTTCCTCAGTAAATTCTGTTTCAGGAATGGTTTCTGAAGAAACACTGGTGTTTACCCGCTGCCGTCTAGCTGGCGGTAAAGGTTCTGTTCTAATTGGTGGAAGGTTTTGAAACCTTCTCGATCTACGAAGTTCTTGATTCTCCGTGATTATATATATATATATATATAAAATAAAGACTCGAACCTAGTGGCCACTATGACTAGGGGGAAAATAGCACGCCAACTAAAAATTCCTAAGTATGCAAACCAGGCAAACAAGATGCCTTCCGAAGAAGAGTCTGGGATGATGAGGGCCCAGAACAGATCAACGAAGGAAGAAAGACAGTTACCCGGGGTCCACAATACAATGACTAAGGGTGCAAGTGCTGGAATCACCCAACCGCCCTCCCAAATACCTACAAGGGATTTCCTCCCACGTCTGTCTTAGGTACAGTAGATATACCCTCTGCTGTCACCTGTGTATGGACCTCAAGTCAGATACTAAGGATACCACAACACTGAAAGCTCCTGGGTGAACAGTCACTGGTCAAATCAGAAGGCGTCGACAGGGTAACTAAGCCCGAAACTCTAAAGAGTCCCCATACGCGATCCAATCCTGGTATATGCTCGAAACAGAAAGTAGGAGGAGTATTCCCAACAATCTGATCTCACAAGACCTACTGCATAAATCCCAGGCAAGCTTTGAGTGAAATGGATTTACCTATGATAGTCGAACTACGATTTTTGCGTAATGTGTGATCTTGAGTGGTTTAAGGTGATTTAAACTCAAGATCCTAACCAAGACTAATTGGTGTAGTGTATCCCTAAAAAAGAAAAATTATTTCTATTTCATTTTATTAAAAAAATTTAGGGTTGTTATTACTCAAAAGGTAGTGCGTTTGTGTGGCGTGGTTGCAACAGGAAAACAAAAGTGCATAAATTCTAACTTTCGACAACAAAGCTTTTTTATTTTTCCTTTAAACTTCTCTTCCAAACTGAAAAAACTGAGCAAATCTACTTAAAAATCTTTTTTGTTTTCTTTTGAAATTGTACACAAAATAACCTATGCTATCTTGTAAAAAAATAAGCCTTATTGAACTTAAACTACCAAATTTTTTGCTTTTTCTGTTATCATAAACGAAAAATAACTATAAACATGGAAAGTAAATAAGACTTGTGTGCAATGTGTAAGTATGGCTAAAAATGGTTCTTAAGCTTATAGCTGTCAAGGCACTAGCTCAAAAAAGACTTGACCTACAGGTTTTTTGCAAAGAAAAAGCCTCTATACTCGGAAACAAAGTGGGAGAAAACAAAGGAGATAGATACAAGAGAACTGACCTAAAGCATCTAACCCTAGTAAGACCACTATGCCAAGTAAAAAGTAGACAAGCAAGCTACCAACTACCCTACTAACACAAGGAACTGAGAAATGAATCAGCCTAAAGCACTTTAAATACACTTGAAACCAAAAAAAAAAAGACAAGAAGTCCAAGAAGGTTGGAAATCAACAAGTTTGAAAGACACCCTAGAAGCTCTAAAACATACCAAACCCTAAAACAAAGGATAGGATAGGTAAAGAGCAAACAAATGTTGCCACAAACAGCAGATACAAAAGTATGCAGGTTTGTAAACCAACAACATACAGTTAGGGCCTAAAAAGCGGAAGTGCTCACCACAAAACACAACCTAGCCTTCCAAAAAAGTTATAAACAGTCCAAACGTTCCAAAGGTAAACAAGTGATCCAAAGATGGTAAAAAGACTCAAAGAAAGGTTCTATGAATTAAAGAAAAGTTTAAAACCTCAAACACCAGTCAAAGAGATCTAAAAACAAAGTCAGGAGACCACCAAAAAGGTTAAAACTCAAGCAGACCACTAACAGAAGGCTTCAGAAAATATACCCTACTGTGCAGTAGGGAAACTCGCGCTCCTGCAGATATGGGCGCTATTGTATGTATAGCACAGTAGCGTATGGGCGCTACTGTATGTACAACAAAGTAGCGCTCA
Source organism: Larix kaempferi (assembly GCA_027924585.1). Classification (NCBI taxonomy): domain Eukaryota; kingdom Viridiplantae; phylum Streptophyta; class Pinopsida; order Pinales; family Pinaceae; genus Larix; species Larix kaempferi. The sequence continues at coordinate 4,286,228 of BSBM01000298.1, forward strand.
TGTCTTAAAAGTTTAAAAACTGACTTTGAAAAGATACAAAAAGATTGATTAAAGCAGAGAAAAACAGGCAGGGGGTACCTACAGGGTTTCTCAGCACATAAAAGGAGTCAAAACAGTTCTGGGAAGACAAACAAGAAAAAGTTTCCTAGAGCAAAAACACAACTATCCCCAGCAGGGTCGTCAGTCTGTTGGCGGGCAAAACTACCCTATAGTAAGGAAACTGATACTATCAACTGGAATGGGGTGACAGGTAAGTGTATTAACTGTATTACAAAGATATTTATGAAAAGAAATGAGTTATGGACCTTGAGAACATACCTTTCAACCGACGTTCGATCCTAGCTTTTATTTGATCTTGCGCTCAATCCTCTAGTCCAACTTCTGTTCAGTATATCTGCAATACAAATACCTTTCTCAGTGTATCTTGGATAATATATAATGATTGAAAGAAACAAAAGCAATTTTAAACATTCGATATTAACCAAAACAGATCCAAACTAGTATATTGCTTCAATGAACACTAAATTTGGGACAAGAAAGACACTTCAACCTTTTATTGTCAAATGCAAATTCATGTTACAAATATACCTGACTTTGTGACATGCTCCTGCAACTTGATTCTGGGCTCCTGCTCTTCTATGGCTTGGATATCTTCTAGCACAAACTCCTCCAATACAAGTTTCTCTTTAAAGTCTCTTCTATATGTTTTTCATCTTCTCCATCTAACCCCTCTCTTTATTCTTCCCTGTACTTATAGGATCAGAGAAGCATTTCAGGTCGAGAGATGGTTATGGAGGAAGTTGGGGAAGTTGGAAAACTACCAGCAACTAATCCTCTTCATGAAATTAATTATTTTTTAATCATCTTTTGAGATGTACGCTACTATTGTTCAGTGAAGTAGCGTTTAGGGCGCTACTATGGTGCTTGTAAACTAGTGCTCATTGATTTTTAAATGTTGAGCACTACTATGCTGAAGAGGAGTAGCGCTTATAAGGCTTTGAGCGCTACTATTATACACTGGAGTAGCATACAGGCGCTAGTCTATTGAAGTAGAGTAGCGCTCATATCTCAGAATGATATTTTTAGGTTTTTTCAGTGTTGTCTGGAGGTGAAGTGAATCATAGTCTCATCTAAGGTCAACATGCTCCTCCATCAAAGTTGTCCTTTTATGTGATCAACAGCTCAAGGTGATCACGGACGGAGAGGTGCAGGTTTGACCTATAACATTATACAATGGTTAACTTATGAGACATGCAGGTTACTAGCACAAGTCATTGAAGAGAACCAGAAGACATTATGTGGGTATGTTAGACATAACTAGCCTAGCATGCTAATCCATGTATGTTTTTCCTATATCAAGCTAGAATCCTACCTTGTGTTAGGATCTTATACTGTTGTGTTGTTGATAATGATTATTCATGAAGTCATAGGTTTGAATAGTCATGGTTGTATGCATATTATGTTTCCTACCATAATTGATGATATGAATAACCAGAAGAATCATGAAGGTATAGGTTGGAGTAATCACGGGTTTATGCTTTGATGATTTAACTAATCAGAAGAGTCCTATGATCAAATAAGAATATGCATGAGTAAAAGAAGTCTTCCCTGAAACCTTGAATACTAATGTTTATTTGAAATGATCATGACTATACATGCTTAATATTATTGTGTTTTGATAGTATTAAGAATATACTAATGAATGTATGATTATGTATGAGACCTCAAAGATAACACAATGATGATACTAATAAGCATGCATAGGGATCTAGAATGAATATAAGTTCATAACAGGTAATCCAGGAAGCAAAAATCAAGAGGGAGCACACTCCAGTGGTTTCTGCAAGGATGTAGATATTCAGAGGGAGTTGACCATCTCTCTACATTCCACAACAGAAAGGTGTAGAAGAAGCTACTTCAGATTAGCTCCTGCAAGGAAGCAAAGACTCAGAGGGAGTCCACCCAACAAACAAATAAAGATAAGTATTTTAATTGTTATTTCTTGCATAATTGTTTGTTTAAATAATATTGTTCAATGATGTATATGCTTATGTTCCTAGATTTAGGATGTGTATTATGCATATTAGAATGATTGCATTAATGAACAGCTTACTACTAATATGCATTTGATGGGTAAGTGGCCTATGGAACTATACAACATTCCATTGCTACTCATCTAGAATGAAACCTCTTTGCTGACATGTTAGGAGTTGTGCACACTCTTAACAATGTTCTGGTAGATATTGGAAGGCATCTAGAAAGTTACGGGATATGGATAAATGTTGTATTGAAGCATTGGATAAGATAATTGCATGACTATATGACATATTTCTTTATGTGTAAGAATTTTTCTGAAAACTATGAGATGTTTTCTAATCATGCAATTTAACTTGTTGTGTAGGAAAGATCGTATACCATCACCTACAAAAGAAGGACTACAACATTTGTTCAGCAACAAAGTTATCTATTGAAGATATTGAAGTTCCCAGGATCTGGGAAGAATGCCATGATCGAGGAGTACCAGTCGATCATGAAGATGTTTGGGATGTAGTCCCAAGACCTGAAGGGGAGTCTGTAGTGACTTCCAAGAGGATCTACAAGATAAAGCATGCTCCAGGTGGTAGCATAGAGACTTTTGCTCATGTAGCCAGATACACTTCCATTAAATCAATACTTGCTCTGGCTGCAGTGATGAAGAGGAATATACACTTTCTTGAATGGTGTAGTTGAATAAGAAGTGTATGTGTTGCAGCCACTTGGTTCTGAGACACATGACAGGGAGTCATATATGTGCAGAACTTGGTATGGTAGGATAGACAGCTTTTTATCCAATTTGGGCTTTACCAAGAATAAAGTGGATTCCAACCTTTTCTACAAGGTTGAGGAAGGCAATCCAATGATACTACTATGTGGATGACCTGTTTGTAACAGGTGAGGATAGATTGATTGCCGACATGCAGCGGAATCTTGTTGCCAAGTTCGAGATGAAGAACTTGGGTATGATGCACCACTTTCTAGATATGGAGGTGTGGCAGAGTGCAGATGGAATCTTCCTTGGATAAGGGAAGTATGCAGTAGAGATCCTGAAGAGGTTCAGGATGATGGACTGCAAGGCCATGGCCACACCTATGGCATCGAACCTGAAGCTTCTGTGTGATGCTTCATCTAATCCGGTTGATGTCACCGTGTATCGTCAGATGATTGCGTCCTTGATGTACCTGACGAACATGAGACCCGATATTTTCTTTGTGGTGAACACATTGAGCCAGTTCCTGATAGATCCGAGGAGTGTTCACCTGGTTGCTGTAAATCATATTCTGAGGTACCTGAAGGGTACAGTTGACTATGGGCTCAAGTATTACGTGAATCAAAATTTTAACCCACAGGGTTATGTTGATTCAGATTGGGTAGGTAGTGTTGCAGATAAGAAGAGCACTCCTGGGTGTTGCTTCAGTATGGGATCAGGTGTGATCTCTTGGTTTAGCAGGAAGCAGTCCTGTGTAGCATCGAGTACAGCCGAAGCAGAGTATGTTGCGATAGATGAGCAGGATGCAAATGTATTGACCAAGCCACTAGCCAGGGTGAAGTTCGAGTAATTCAGGGAGAGGCTTGGTATTCTTCAGATTGATGACACTTCGAGGAAGAAGTGATGGACACATTTGCAGAAGCCATTCCAAGCATGTTGTAAGGAGGATCCTTCACATGGCTGTGGATGTAAGCACTGGATGATGAGCATCAAGACGATGCTCCTGTTACTGCTCTGTACATGCATCAAGAGGATGTTGGATATGATCAGTTGGATCATTTATATGTATATGTATGTACGCATCATGTTGGATGCTGGATATGATTAGTAGGATCATTTTGTATATGCATCATGTTGGATGCTTGGACCATGTATCTTTATATGTATCAGGTAGATACTATGTATGATCAGGTAGATCATGTAAGTTGATATGAATCAGGTATGATCAGGTGGATCATGTTTTTGTATTTGTATCAGGTGGATACATTGTATGATAAGGTGGATCATGTATGATGATATGTATCAGGTAGATACTTGGTATGCATCAGGTAGATGCATTATATGATCAGGATGATCATGGATGACGAGCTTCAGGATGTTGCTCTAGATGACATGCAGTAGGATGTTGCAATGATGATGATCATGATGATCATGTATACATCAGGATGATGTATGGTGAGTATCAGGATGATACTCTGTGGGCGTGGATCAGGTTGTGTAGATAAGCATATAATAGCGCCCTGGGAGGTTTGCAGATTCTCTTGCTAGGTTTTTCCGCTGGCATATAATAGCTCCCTGGGAGATTTGGCAAATTCTCTTTCGAGGTTTTTCTTTGGGAGGACATATAATAGCGCCCAAGGAGATCTGCAGATAGTCTTGCAAGGTTTTGCCATTGGCATATAATAGCTCCCTGGGATATCTGGCAGATGCTCTTTCGAGGTTTTGTCCTATGGCATATAATAGCACCCTGGGAGATCTGATAGGTTGAGCTGTGTGCTTGTAATAAGTCCTGGGATGCTCTTGCAAGGTTTTTCCATGACCACATGTAATATTACCCTGGGAGATCCGATAGTTTGGGATGTGTTCCCGTAATAAGTCCTGGGATGCTCTTGCAAGGTTTTGTGGTGACCACATATAATAGCGCCCTGGGAGATCTGATAGGTTGAGCTGTGTGCTCGTAATCAATCTTGGGATTCTCTTTCTAGGTTTTGTGGTAGGGTCACATGTAATATCTCCCTGGGAGATCCGATAGGTTGGGCTGTGTGCCTATAATAAGTCCTGGGATGCTCTTGCAAAGTTTTGTGACGCACATAATAAGTCCTGAGGATTCCACAGTATGGCCAGTGATGATGAAGACCTACAGGTGGTGGGCCTACATCCAGTATGAAAAAGGACTGGCTCTATATAACTTCCTATGACGAGTAGATTCAGAGATTGATTGAGATAGCAGCAACAGTGACGATGATGATGACTCGATGACGATTATCCAGTGACGATGATCCAGAGAAGATGACTTGTGCTAGAAGACCTGTGTCGAGAAATACCTTCCTAGTTAAGAGGGAGTGTTGATGTATATGTAACTTCGGAATGTATTTCACAAATATGTATATTGTATTCCTATAGAGATGTTATTATTCCTCTATACGGAAGTGGTTGTATTCCTATAGAGATGTTATTATTCCTCTATACGGAAGTGTCGTCATTTATATTGTAAGTGTCGTAACTTATACTTGATGGGTTATTAGACCACCTTGTTGGGGCCGGCCCTGTATAAGTCATGTGGGTCAAAGGGTTATTAGACCACCCTATTGGGGGTCGGACATGTGGGTCAAAGGGTTATTAGACCACCCTAGTGGGGGTCGACCCAGTCAGCATTATGTTAAGTGGTTAAGTTGAGGCCGACCTAGTTGAGTAAAGGTCAAGTCAAGTTAGTGTATAAATAGAGAGTATGTCTCTCTCATTTTACACATTCTATTCTCTCACTCACACTTTGGAGAGTGGTGCACTTGTGGAGGAGGAGGCTATGCTGCTAGGAGAAGACTATCTCTTGTATTCTGGTTGTATCATTGCTCTATCTATCTCTGAGGAAGTTATTGGGATTTTTCATCTTTATGGTTTTCCCCAAGTAAACTCTATGCCTCTTGTGTGCTTGCATTATTGTGTCCATGATTGATATGCTGTAGATTTGTTGTACATGTTGTTCTCTCAGTTAAGATCCTAGATCAGATTGAAGTAAATTCTGAAAACTAACATCAAAGGTGCGATGACCCTAAGATCCTGCCCTTCGAAGATCATCTTCTTGGTCTTCAGGTTTATGATTGCGAGGTTATCCATAGCCGAGTCTATACCCAATAGTGCTGGATAAGGATGACTATCATCCACAATTTCAATAACCTCGAAGTCTGCATGACTTCACACTCCATCGATGTCAACAATAATATTGGCTAATCTCCCAAAAGGTATGAGTTTTTGCTGGTTGGCCAATCTTAACTATATGGGTGACCATGAAAAATTTGGCTTCCCCATATGTATCCATGTCTGCTTAGTCAAGACATTTACTTCAGATCCTAAATCAAGGATGATCTTATCCATCTCATAATCTCCAATCTATGCACTTAGCCTCATTTCTCAGCCTGTTCTTTTATGGCTCTTTATCTAATGAACTGCGCTCTGGGAAGTATTCATGGAACTGCGCAATTCGTACTAGTCCAGTAAGTTCTGCAATTCCACTAAAGCATCTTCGCTTTTGAGCAGCTTCATGCAGCTATGTAAGAACTGTGCAACAGAAATCCCTGTTTCTGCTGCGGTGCTTGTTTGATCATACGCTACGGGCATATCCTTCGTATGCATAGTTTCACTTCGCAACGAGACTCTACGTGTTGTAGGTGTTGGTTATTTGAATATGTCCCTTGCTTATTCAAATACTTATTTATTTCTCTCGAGATTGAAAGCGGGTGCTTTCCCAGTTTCTCTTCTGATCCAGACCCCTTCAGCAGGAGTCTGCTTAGCTTGGCCATTCCCAGAAGTCGAAGCTTCTGGTTCTTTATATCCTTCTGTAGCAACACCACTTCACGTCATAGCATGAAAATTTGGATCTCTCATCTTCTTATCTGGTACGATCATTTGAATATTCAGGGTAGGTGCTTCTTTCTTTCTCTTTTGCATTTCTGCTACTAACACTGGACATGCCTCAATAACATGGTCAAAATATTTACAATAAATACAGGTACTACATGCATAAGTACAATCTCTAGATAAGTGCCCTAGCTGGCCATAGTTATAAAAGATCATCTGGCCTCTTCCTCTTCCTTGTCCTGGGTCAATGTTTATTCCCCTTCCATGGAAACCTCCATGGCCTTTGTATGCGCCTTGGTCATACTTCGCATTATCCTTGTTTTGCGGTGTTTCTTCTTGAACTCTGTATACTCCACCACGCATATGCTCTAGATCTTTCTTTCTTTCCATCATCAACTCATATGCTCTATAGTTGGAATCATCATGTCCAACAGATTTACAGAATGTGCAATATAAATTCTTAGGTGTTCGCACATATTTCTGGATTAAGTAACAATATTATTGTCGGTGTCCTCTAGTTCTACAGATCTCACACCATAGCCCTTGGTTCTGATTCAGTGGATTTGGTGCTCCACTGTCTAAGTAATCTTGAAACAAAGGACATCGTTCCTTCGGGTGTCCATCTCCTTTACATCTGGTACACCATATTTCTTCTCTTTGTTCTTTTTCATTTACATCTGGTACATCAAGGTGGCTAGCTGATTCTGGATCTGGACCATTCCCGTGCTAGTCTCTCCTATTGGTGAAGCTTGTAACTTCATCGCGATATCTAAGGCTTCTACCTGCAAAACCACTTTCTGTTGCATCAACGACAATCTGATATGGGGCAACAACGCAAATATAAACCACTCTTGGTGTTGTTTCGGTGCTATGTCAAAATTGACCTCGTCTAACAATGTTTTAAATTTCTGGTCAAATTCCCAGACTGTCTCATTAGGTTTTTGCTTAATCTCCTTCAATTCTGTTATACATTGGGATTCAGACTTTGGCTTCTTGAATTCTCTTAATAGTGTAGCCTTAATATCCACTAAGGTTCTATTCTGTCCTACAAAATACTTCATGAACCAGTTCAAGGCTCTATCCCTGAATGTAGTGATGAGCTGCGCATGCTTCACAGCATCATCTTGAACTTGCTTTACGCTCCAAACGGCTTCACATAGAAACCAATGTTGCTCAAGGTCCTATAGACCTCTTCCTTTAAATATTGGCAGCTTAATATCGTTAGTCATTCTACTGCTAATAGGTGTAGTATTCTGCGCAGTGGTCTGTGTGGTGTTAGGGATGTTACTGTGCGAAATGTTCTGAATCAAAATGGTTTGAGTAGGAATAGTCTGAGTACTCACTCCCGTGGTGTTACTGGTATTGACGCTTTGAGGATTAGGAATATTAACAACTGGAGGGTTCTCTACTGACGGATTCTATGAAATAGGAGGCACAGTATTAACGACTGGTGGATTCTGCAGAGTCGGAGGCTGATAGGTATTTGATGGAGGTGTTGTCTGGCTATCAGTCTCAGCTTCTAACTCAGTATCTAGACAGAGTCCATGTCCACTAGAATTCTTCTGAGTGGTATACTTATATCTTTTTCCACTTCTCAAATTGTGTGTATCTTCGTCAGAATCACTATAGATGTTATCTACCATTATAGATGCAAAAACTTCTAGGAATTTTACTGCATTGTTAAAAATCCTTTCTCAACTAAAATCATTTTAATATATAAACTCATATTGTTGAGGTACTTACCTCTGAAACCTTTGAAGAACTCTGATTCTGTTGCGCTGTAGGTCATCAGGGTGTCCATAGCGAATTCTGTCACGAAGCCTTCTAGTATACCGTCAACCCAAAAGTCAACTTCCCGCGAGAGGGGACTATCTACTTCTATTAGCCTCTGAATGAGCTCTGGGGTCCACTCGATAGGTATTTCTGGTTGGAAATAGTTCTTTCACTCTGCGAGTCTTGATATCCACTCGTGCAACTCGTTTCCAAAGGATGCCCAGAAAATTTCGTGAATATCCTTCCATAGGTATTCATTTAACTAATCTAGGTCAGATAGACGTGGATGTCTATTCCCCTTTCTGGCAAAATCTCTCTCTGTCTTGTCTAACCAGCTCCAAATCTCTTTCTTGCTTAGATGCCAATTTTTAGTACTAGTACTCATCACCAGTGCAAGCGTGGCAATGGAACCATTTGTTGGTTGTATAACTGTTCTTGAGGTTTTCTAGAAAGACCCAGGTTCTGCGCGGTTCATGGAACCAACAAAACCCCTTTTCACCAGCCCTTTCGGCAATAGCCTGCGAATAGACTGAGGTCTAACCCAAGGCAAAGTTAATGGGGAGGTTGCGGAATCAAGTTTCCATAACCAGGTGATGAGAGCTTAAATAGAATGGCGGGTAGTGCACTATAGGACTCGCGTTGCGAACTGGGACTGAGCGAAGTTCACCTTCTTCGCGGTTAACACTTATACAATAGCGCATCCAAGGACTGCACGGCTAGGGAAGACTCTTCAACAATAGGACAACGCAACTAAGGCTGCGCTTCCTCTTCGGTACTTAACCCACTTCAATAGATCTTACTTAGTGTAAAAAGACGCATTCAACAACATAATAGACTGCGAGCCTTGCAAACTTATACACTATAACAACGCGATTGTGCATTTCCAATGCTGCGCAAAGGGTATCGCACTATACAGACTCCGCTGCCTAAGTGTTTACCCGATTGACTTATGCATTCATCCGACTTATAAATACTGGTGCATTCAACATTCATTCACATATGTCGATACTTAACATATTATTCTCATTCTTATCCTTATGGAGAATACATATAAAAGCAAGAACACATGACTCATAAACAAGCACTAACCATTCAACATAAGCAAATACATAGATTCAATCACATAATCAATCGCATAACATAGAATTTAACGTGGTTCACCCCCAGGATGGGAGATACGGCCACAGGAACTGTTGTTATATTATGTATGGGAAGGGTACAATAGTTCCAGTCTACGCACTCAACAGTAGACTCTCTTCTCTATCAATAGGTCTCTGCGCATGCAGCTTGCAGAGCCTTTTACAATCTTCCCTCAACAGAGATCACTCTTCTACAATTTTCACAAAGAAGACTTAATGAAGATTAACCCTTTCCCTTACAAAATATGCCCTTTTATAGATTGTGCCTGTAGGTCACGTCTTTACAATCATTATGGGCTCAAAAACCCTAAGGTTGCTACCCAAAACTGGTGCAGTTACCCACCACCCTACCTGTCGTCGTCGACAGCTTGCTCCGCACGCTTCAGGCCAACTTGTTGGGTCACTCGTGGCTCACACGCTCCTCTAATAGCCACAATCATCACAAAAATGGTTACAACCACATCATGGCCTATCGATTTCTACCTCTTTGGACTTCCTGTCGCCATCGACTTAGTGTCTTATATTCTAACGGTTTTCTGCCACTCTCATTGACAGGTTGAATTCATTGCCTTCACGCTGCTCCATACCCATTCTCGGGCATCAAGGAGTTGCTTACCCAAAACTGGTTGTTTTCACAACTCGACCTTTCCTTATACTCTTTACCCAAAATAGTTGTTGCGCTAGCACTGCACATATTTGACTACGCAATCCAAACTGCGCACTTTGCCAAAACTGTCCTTCTTCAAAAGTATGCCAACTTGGGCCATGCCCAACAGTCCTTAGGGTGGGATTATTCCCTTGTTTGGTGGGATTGTTAGTCCCTATATTTTGGTTACCCGTATTTGGGTTTTGCTCAGGAGGGGGGTTTCCCCTGTGCCCCGCTTGCTGATTCTGTTTGTTCTTACCTTTCTTCTTCCCTTGAGTCTGTGGATTCTGGGGGTTTTTGGTGTTCAATTGCTCAAATTGTTGAGCTTGTTGAACATAAGAAGGTTGAAGTAAGTTAACCTCCATGTGAGGGGCAGGTTTTTGACTAGTTGGGAATGGGAAAGGATAATATGGGTTATACCCCGAGGATGGGATAAATGTGGTTGGCGCTCCATAAGAGGTGGAAGTAGGAATGGCTGGTTCCATTGGCAGTGTAGGAACCATCATTACTTGGCTAACATTTGGGTACGTATGACTATATGGTCCGTACTGTAATTGACCAACTGGTGGGGTTGCTACCGGTGTAGGGGGTACAGACACAAGTGGAATGGATGTTTAGTGTTGTGCAGGAAAATACATTATAGTGGGGAGATGACACTACCAACTTACATTGGGGTGATAGGTAAATACATTCATGTTTTTCATTAATTACTACAAATGGAAAGAGGTTAGGATTCTGAAAGTTGTACCTTTTTAATGATGGTTGGTCCTAGCTTTCGCCCGCTCTTCCGCAATGACGAACCTACAAAACAAGTTAACCTTCCTCAGCGTATCTTGACTATAATAAATATGATGAAATATAAAGCAACTTAACATCAAATATAATCATATATTTAATCAAATAGACATTCAATTGGGACGGGAAGGGTATTTCCACCTTTTATTGTCAAAGAAATATAGATAAGTACAGACACTTATGCAACCGAGTCTTGGGCTCCTGCTCCTCACAAAGACTTAAGAATTCCTCCAGTGTAACAACAATTTCTTCTTTCTTCTAAGTCCCCTCTCTCATGGCTTCCCCTTGTATTTATGGGACAAGGTTGGCAGTTGAATTCGAGAGGTAGTTGAATTGGGAGGTTGGGGAAGTTGCAGAACCAACTTCAACTAATCCCAATTCGTAATATTAATATATTTTTTCTTTTCATCTTAAGATGTGCACAATTTTTATGCAAATAGACTAGCCCATAGTATGAAACTTTTGCATTTGACAACCAGCGTTTTCAACATTTGAAGTATGTGCGCAGGTTGTCCTCAATGAGACCAACGTTCATAATGTAGGATGACTGTGGAAATAGTAGTGCACACATGGTGAAAAATGTAGAAAAAATATGTTTTTCAGCTGAAGAATATGATCTCAGCAATAACTCATCAAGGGTCAATCCATCTCTTCCATCCATAGTTTCCTTTTGTGTGATCTACAGAGCAATCTGATCACGGACGAAGAAGTGTAGATTTGACCTATAACATATGCCCCCTAATGTGTGAGGTCAAAGGGAAACGATGGCCGAAATATATTATAATGCCAAGTCAGAGGAGGAGCAAGAAACCACAAGACGAAGTCACAAAAGTACCTGAAACAAGAATCAAGTTCAGTGAGCAATTACAATCTTGACATCATATAGATGCATGGTGTGATACGATATGATATCCGATACATAATTGGGATATGTATATATAGCATGGCCACTGAAATACAAGCGTGGATCCATGTCAATGATAAGAGATCATAGCCATAACAACAAGCTGGATCTATCTCTCATGAAGAGCCAAAAAATGAGTGTGGCCCAGTCTTGTGCAGCTTGGGTGATAACATGAACCTGATGATGCTATCAGGGTCCCAAGGTGTTCATCCAAAACATCCCAAGGTATGAACCCAATCCATGTGAATAAATGAGCTGAAGTCGAACATGGGGGGTACCATTTGATTACCGGTCATTGATGTATACCGTTAACGAATGTGAGGGCTTCCATCGATAATGATAATGGGGCCCAAGGTACCTAGTACGTTCCAACAAGTGTGAATAAATGGACTTGAAGTCGAACACTTGAGGAACCTGTCGAATAAGAGACATTGATGTATTCTCATTATTCAACAGCAAGGAAAACTGCCACTGATGACTACAATCCCCAAGGTACTAACCGAAACACTAAACTTCATTCCCAGAGCATAATGAGTTGAAGTCGATGGGAAGAAGTCCGTTGGAAGGGAGGCCTTAATGCATCCTCCACCATCTAACACAAGGAACACTCACAAGTTTGAGCTGATTTGGAGTAGGAACAACACAAGATGAAACAAATTGACACCAGGATGGCCGACACATGAAGTCAAGGTAAACTGTAGAATGGCCAACACAGGCTATATCCTTGAATAGTAAGCACGACACAAAGTGACAGGCAGTTTTTAACATGAGGTGGGTATGATATAAACCTGCAATGTAGGAGACATTAGTAGATTCTCCATATGATTGGAATAATAACTAATGGAAGGAGTAATGAACTTTGAGATCAGGCTCACCCAAAGGTCAAAAACTGAAACCCAATTGAATGATGGACTCAAATAGGTGTTATGTCCAAGGACATGACTGACTTAACTGCCTTTGAAACTAAAAAGATGTGTATACCCTTCTCATCCCTTATTCTTTTTGGTAAAATAATGTCCTTGTTGTTGTTTTAATGAGTCCAAGAAAGCAAACTCAATAATCCCAACCATGGAAAAAGTTTAATGAGCCCATGGGAGGAAGACTCAGGACCTTCTTATTCTTTATAGAGTTCGAAGAAGAGATAGAAGAATACTCTATAATACTGATCTTTGAATTTTAATATCGAACCAAGATCTATTCTTGCTTGCTGGTGTTTTCTTGTTTAAAGAGTCAGAAAAACTTAAATAATCCTCCATACACTTACTCGTGGATTTTAGTATCGAGCCCGAATGAGAAAAGAACTCTTCTAGCCATGAATGACTAGAGTATACCTTTTTCGCAGCTAATCCACAAAAGTACGGAAAAGGGGTAAACTTATACTTAAGTGGATGTTCCGTCAATTCCTTTAACAAATATGAAGAGAACAAGTATGCTCGGAAATCTTGTTTGTTTTTTAAAAGTCAGAACAAGGGCTTAAAATGAATTAAACAGCTTCAGAGATCATAAGTTCATGACCTGCCAGATAAGAGAATCTAGACAACTGAGTTAGTAGTCGAGGACAAACTTTCTCAATGACAAAAATATTGAACAATATGGTACCTATACTGATCTTGTCAATGGAGAAAATCAATAGATTGATGTTTAAAATATAGTAATAATTCGAAATATATAGCTAATCCAACCCACCAAAATTTGAAAAATATTAGTGAATTAAAATAACATTTAAAAACAAAAATGAAACTATACTCTTTTTAGAAAAGTGGGTGAAAATTAAAAAACAATTTCTATAAATAGTGTCATTTTTTAAAATCAAATATCACAAATTGGAGATTTAGGGAAAAGTGTGGAAAAACCTCAAGCTACCCTTGCTCATTGCGATCAAACCAAGTCACCAATCCAACTTCTGCTTTCACGAAGTAAGTAGTCTCATCCTGTACTTGCATTTACATACAATTTTTTTTAATTTTGATGGTCAGAATCATTTTTTAGCAAGGTTTTAAATGTGTTTCTGCGCGAGCGCTACTATGCCTGAATAAAACTAGCGCACTCGACAAATGTGCGCCAGTTCACATTCATCATAGAAGCGTTTGGGATGCCACTGTCTTTTCCAAATAGTAGCGTTCACCACAAAGCATAGGGCAAAAAATTAAGAATGACCAACGTTTGATGTTTTAATGGTAGGATTGTGCTTGTATGGCGTGAAAGGGATCATGAGGAGATGGATCGACTTGCTTTAGAAGATCCAACAACCTTGCATGCATTGCACAGATGGGGTTTACTAAAATTATATAGAACAATCAATATGTGGGTACAAAAAGGATTGCTTGAGAGGCTTGTGCAGTACTAGGATGCCAATGCATTGGTGTTCAATCTCCAAGGGGAGATATTGGAACTAACAGTTGATGACATCTACTTCATCACGGGTCTCTCTCAAAGAGGAGAGGTGGTGAACATGAAGGGTACCTCTCGAAATGTGGGTTCCCTATCCGTGCAAGATTATATCAGTACCTATTGTGTAGTGGGTACAGACAAAATAGGCAGTCGGGTCCTTATTTCGACTGTTGCTAGCTTCCCCTTAAAATTCATCTTGAGTGTTCTCAATCGGATGGGAGGAAGCGTGACGCAACATCTTGCGTCAAGGAACTTCATGCATGTGGGTATTGAATGCCTACGAGGGATAGTATTTGACTGGTGTTCCAGTCTACTGGCGAACATGAAGCTTCAAATTTTCGGGTGTAAGACCAGGAGGATAAAGAATTTTGGGTACGGAAGCATACTTTGCACATTTTTCTTTGAAAGGGTTCCTGCTATGAGCCTGGGGGTGGATTTTCCCCCACTTAACCCCCATGAGCCATTGATGGGTCATTGGGGAGAGATCTTCTTGCGCCAGGGTGGTGGCGAGAGCAACTTTTGCTACAACGAGGATGATTTATGGGCGTGGTGGGACCGACAGGTACCAGCTTTTGAGCAGTACCCATATGTAGGTATCGACTTCCGCAATGATCCTGAGCTGGCTCTTCCTCCATGATTAGCCTGGGGAGAGATTGGTAAGTTTGGTTTTTGAAAAATTATTTAATTTTTTCATTTTATATATATGATTTTTATAATGAGTTTGAAATACTGAAAACAACTGTCTTTTGCAGATGTGGGGACAATGCGTCTTGAGGGACACCCTCATACCTTCGTCCGCCTAGCCATAGTTGGTGCAGCAGATGCCATGTTGGATAACATTGAGGGGAAGATGATTCAGTTGACTCATGACATACCTACTTACAAGATCGAGCGGATGCTGCTCGATATGCAGGCGAATGTTGTAGGTGTGCCCCCGGCATGGATTAGGATACTTGGGAAATTAGCTAGGGTAGTAATCTGCTACAGAGAGGCTATGGAAGAGATGGAAGAGGCAGGAGAGGCCCCTCCTTCTCCATCAGAGAAATACATATGTATATTTTTTGAGGTCGTCGAGCCCTTTTTGTATTATGACAGTGTAACAGACTTATGACTCAAACTCATATTATTTTTTTATACGGCTATATATAGTATCGGTGTTATTTACATGTATGTTCTTGTCTTTTCTTATTATAGATGTATATGATGCAAATAACAATCTAAAACGTAGTTTTCATAAGAATCAGCTAATGCATTTAAATTTCTTGGAATATGTTGATATGTGATGTAAAGAAACTATCTCTCAAGTAACTTAACTCGCAAAAACTGACGTAGCAACACAAGATCTCTAACCTGATAAACACCCATTAACTGAAATACAACTAGCTACGAGTCGAGCCTTACCTCCAAATGTGAAATGCCATGGAACAGAGCATCTCGGAGTAGCTCTATGACCGCACTGTATTCAACCACATTATTCGTTGTAGGACCCAAGCAAGTCCCTCCCGAAGAAACCAGTTGGCCAGACAGTGAGTAAATAACCCAAGCAACTACAACTAACTAACGAGTGTGGCGGCTAGCACCATCAGAAAACCCTATAAAGTGTTCAGTCTACATCTGAAACACAAAAGAAATAGACGCATAAGACATAACGACAAATACAAGTAAATTTAACTCTACAAAAATGTACAACTATAATACATGAAAAAGCACAGAAGCTTAAGCATAGTACTTCTTCAAGTAGATCCCATTTCTAGGCTCGGGCAGCTTATTACCTTCATAGTCTATTAACTCGTATGCACCCCTCTTCAGAACCTTAGACACTATGTATGAACCGAGCCACATGGATTTAAACTTTCCAGCCCCTAGAGGTTCCTTGTCTTGGTCATAAAGAAAAACAAGGTCTCCTTCGAGAAAAACCCTAGGTTTGACAAATTTATCGTATTGGCCCTTGACTTGATTCTTATGCACCTCGTTTGTTGTGAGCGCGTCATGGCGCTGCTCATCAAGATGTTCTAAATGCAGCAAACATTCTTCTAAGACTGAAGTGTCAGGCAATAGTTGAACAGCTAACTTCAATGAAGGAATCTCGCACTCAACTGGAACAACTGCTTCTATTCCATGCACAAGTTGAAAGGGAGAGAACCCGATAGTAGTCTTTACATTCGCTCGATATGCCCAAAAAGAAAGGTATAGCATGATGTGCCAGTTATTTTGACTGGCATTAATGGTCCTTTGTAAAATTGTTTTCAAAGTTTTATTAACCGCTTCGACCTGACCATTCTCCTGTGGATAGAATGAATACAAATGTTCCTGCCGAAAACCTAACATGGTGTATAAATTGGTCATCATGCTGTTATGAAAATGATGACCATGATCAGTCACGATCTCTTTGGGTATACCAAACCTTGAAATGATCTAATTAAATACAAAATAAGCAGTCGTTTCCCCATCTGCTTTAACAGTAGGCATTGCCTCATCCCACTTGGTGAAGTAGTCAAAGGCAACAATGATATGATGATGGCCTCTAGCCAAAACTGGATTACAATTCATATAATCAATCCCCCATTTGGTGAAGGGACCTGCTGTGATGACAGGATGGAGAGGAGCAGGGTGTTCCCTCATTTTCTTGGTGAAAAACTAATGTGGATGACAGCATTTCACAGCTTCTACACAATCTTTAAAGATCGTGGGCCAAAAATAACCGGCACATAGTATTTTCTGGGTTGTTGCCAACCCAAAAAGATGACCCCCACATGATCCACTGTGAGCATCATTCAATATTGATTCTTCTTCCTCCAGGGTCAAACAACAGTGTAAGATGGAATCTATCCCACGTCTATACAAAGTGTCAGAAATGATGAGATAGTTTTTCGCATGACTCTTAAGTTTGCGTCGTTCGTCCTGAGAGAAAGTGGTGGGACACCTCAAAGTCTAGAGATATACCAGAATATCCCCATAGCATGGGTCAGAGGAAGTAATGAGAAAGATATGTTCATTCGGGAATGATGACTCTTCCTCAACGTGTACTATGTCACAGGGAAATTCAGAAATCAATTCGACGAACACTTGTGATTTCTTTGACTTAGCGGACTAAAAAACTAAGTCAAATTCTTGCAAGATTACAATACATTTATTAAATTTCCCACTGATGATGCATCGAGTGAGAACATATTGGAAAGGATTGACCTCTCAACCACCGTGGTAATTTGTAATAAGATGTAGTGGCGTATCCTCTGAACTGCATAGACAGCAGCTAATGCCAACCTCTCCACGTGAGAATACTTAATCTCATGAGCTATCAAGGCACGTGACAGATAATAAATGACATGCTCTTGGAGATTTTCATCCTCTTGAACAAGTACTATGCCAATTGTGTATACTGATGCAGCCAGATATAAGAGGAAATCCTTCATATAGTCTAGCGGGCTTAACAAGGGGGCTGATAATAATGTCTTTTTCAAGGCCTCAAATGATACTTGAGTAGCCTCGTCCCACAGAATGTAGGTGTCTTGTTTAAGCAGTCTCATGAAACCTTTTGTAATTTTAGCATAGTTAATGATAAAGCATCTCAAGAAGTTAGACATGCCTTGCAAACTTTGAAGTTGTCTCAGGGTGCGAGGACGAGGTAGATTTACAATCGCCTCAACTTTCAATGGATCAATCATTATGCCACGACTGGATACTATGAAACCCAGTAATCGTCCAAACTCGATGTAGAAAACACATTTATTCGGATTCAACCGAATCTTGTAGTATCTGCATCGCTCAAACACCAATCTCAAGTGATCTGGATGGTCTTGTCTCTTGCGAGATCGCACTGGGAGATCATCCAGATAAGGTTCTACTACGTGTTTGATGTCATGAAAAGCAAAGTTCATCGCTCGCTGAAAGGTGGCTCCTGCATTCTTCAAACCAAATGACATCTTCCGATAGGAAATGGTTCCCCAAGGACAAATGAAAGTTGTCTTGTGCTGATCTTCATGTTTGATCTGTATCTGATTATATCCTGAAAATCCATCCATGAAAGAAAATATCTCATGGCTCGCACACGCATCAATGATCTGATCAATAAATGATGTGGGGTAGTTATCTTTAGGACAAGCTTTATTTAGGTCCCAGAAGTTAGTGGAGACTCTAATGGTTCCTTGCTTTTTGTCTACCGGAACAGGATTTGAAACCCATCCCGTCATAGCTATCGGATAGATAAATCCGGCTTTAAGCAATTTCTCCACTTCTGCCTTAACGACAGCTGCTTTACGAGGGTTAACTGGATGGAGCTTCGGTCTCACTGGTTTAGTGTTGGGGTAAGTGGTGATGACAAGCTCAACAATGGCAGGGTCGATGCCTGGCATCTCCTCGTAAGACCAGGAAAAAAAATCGCGAAATTATTTAAAGAGATTGGTATACAAAATGATCTCCTCAGGAGAGCAGTCTGCACCAATGAAAAGATTTTCCACGATCCCAGGTTTGATGGAAATGTTTATCGGAATAGTTTTCGATATGTTTATCCACCTAGGATAGGTTCCTCGCTCATAGAGCAAATGGAATGCTGCCACGTGGATGGTGCATCAAGGCACTAAAAGTTCAATCAATCAACAAATTCAAATTGAATGCACATGAAGAGCAGGCTTTGTGTGGCCATTGCGGCCATTTGCTTTTGCTGGAGAATGCTCGCCTATCACTTGTTGGGATATTGAATGCTCAGGCTTTGTGCGGCCATTACGACCATTTGCTTCTGCGGGAGAATGCTCGCCTATCACTTGTTGGGATATTGAATGCGCATGAAGAGCAGGCTTTCTGCGGCCATTTGCTTCTTCTGGATAATGCTCTCCTATCACTTGTTGGGATAAGAATGCTTCAGGTTTTTTTATTGCAGCTTCGGGCTCTTTCTCCCCTACCAGAACCATATTCTTCTTCCTCAACAGAAAGCGGATATCTCAGATCTTTGTTTCAATAGGAAGGATCTGAAGCTGCGATGGGGTTTCACCTTTTTCTATTCTCTGCTGATCTGAAGCTCGTCCCTCGACAGTCGGACCTCGACGATCAAGAACGTGACCAAAGCAGTTGTGCACTGCGTGCAAAATTGGGCCTGCTTCCCATGATTTCAAGCAGCTTCAAGCTTTGGCCATGGAATCATCATGAGGAAAATAAAATGACCAAGTAGTATTTGTAAACCCCAAACAAAATAGGACATTATTGGCCTGAAAGTATTTGCTAAGAGATGGGGCGGGGCCTTTGATTGATTAATAAAAGCACGCGGCCAATTCATAGTGTCCACTCGAGCATCGTTAATGTTAATAGACGTGTTTGGTCCAACTCGTTGAGCTGCAGAATGAAAGATGAGACGAAATTAATACAACTGAGCCATGTAAGAAGGAAGAATTTTAACCACATTAACCAATTAAATGAGATGGGGACTGATATATTACTGTGGGAAGTATGGAAAATATTTTAAAATAGTCATTCCATACCTAGAGATTCCAAATACAATTTTAGACCACCATTCAAGCATTGGGTTATCAAAATACAATTTCGGATGGGAGATAACAGCTAAAGGCAAAATCAAAATCCCCAGCAAGATAGAACAACGTAAATCTTGTACTGATCCCGTTACGGGTAATGGCATAACTCAGTGAGTGGGTCTATGCCTGTGAGTGATCCATGCGTGGTATCCCAAAGGGTAAAAGTCCGTCATCGAAAAAAAAAAAACTATCAATAAGGTAATTGCCAGCAAGGATGGTCCGATGAAAGTACCTTTGGATGGCCGGTTAAGGATGGAACTCTCCACGCTTCAGTCAATTGTTTATAGGCCACTATTTTTTGTCCCCAGGAAAAGTGTCCCTAGTTGGGGACCTTCCTCACCGGCTCCTCCCATTATCAATCCTTCGACCCTGGTGGGAGGAAGGAGTAGCTAATCGCAGCCACTATTGAAACCAAATCGCAACCACCATACACAATTACGGTTTACCTTCCTTACCCATGGACTCTACAGGGTAAAAACTAAATCTGAAGATGGAAAACCATGGAAGATTTAACCAAAAAATATATATATACGATGGGAAAACACCAACAAACCAGAAGTGAGAGGAAAGAACTGATGGGTAAAACACCTATCCAAGGGAGATCAGTGTGAGGAATGGAGACACCTCATTTGCTATTATAAATAAATCACCCAACCAAGCCTACAAGAGGCGCGGAGCAACACACTTGCAACATGCTTATGACAGCCTAGGAGCAACGCAATCATGCAATCCTCTTGCTGAAAGAAGTAATGGGCCTGGAGTGTGCTCCGTGCAGGTTCATATCCAAAAATACCAATGTTTCTATACCTGGAAGCTCTGTAACGCCCTCCCAAGTTCCATAGCGATGTTACTTTACAGTGTCGCAGCCAGCCTTGAATTCTATCAGCGAACAACCTCGCACGCGTGAGGGAAGGTCCCTTACTTAACGAAGGGTGGGTACTACAGATGGTAGCATGCACATGGGCATGTGGCTTGCATGCAGGCCGCCTCCTCGTGGGCTCGTTTTGGGTGATAGGAGGAAGTTGACCGCGGGAGAAGAGAAGTGGAGGCTGCGGTGGAGAAAAGAGATTGGGAGGGAGTAGGGAGATGGAGAGGAGGTGAGGCCGCCACGGGAAGGATTGAGCAGAGCTGAGTGGGGAGGCAGCCACCTTTGCATGGCGGTGAGATGAGGGGAGAGGCGTGTGGCCTTTTGGGATTTCACGCCAAAGTCATTCATGGTCCATTGAGACTAATGAACTGTTTGCTAATTGTGTTGACGCAAGCCATGTGCTACAACCTAAGTCAAGAGATGTATGTGTGTGAATGGCGGGGAGATGTCTGGAAATGAGTGCATTTCTAAATGGGGAGAAGTGTTCAGATTTGTCATGATAATAAGCAATTCCAAAACAATTGAAAAATTAACATAAGTTCATCTTAATAAGAATCTCAACCTGTGTAAACTAAAAAATTTAAAATCCTACTGAGATTGTAACATGTGTAACCTTAGTAAGCTAAAAAAATTAAAATTTTACTGAGATTGTAAACTAAATTTTCTTAAATACTATTTAGGGAAAAGACGTAGAACCCCTCATTATTCCAACTTAGCCTGAGGTTGCATATAGATGGATAGAAACAGTGAGATGAAGCTATGCAATGTCTAAACAAGTTTCAAATCCTTGAAAGATGACCTCCTGCAAGAAATTTTCTGTTACACTTCCGCTTTACAATCTTCCAAAGCTTTGACTGTACGTAAAGGGAGGCCACGGCTACGATGGCACGTTATAACTTTAACTAGAGCTCCACTCCCCATGCTCTGTATTTCAATTTGCGAATTATGTTAATTTCTGCAAGCAACATATTCGGCTTATTAAGATATCATTCAAAAACTCCGTGCATCCATTAGTTATGTTTCAACTTTCAACATCCACATGTACAAAATAATGAGGATGTACAATATAGATTAAGATTTCAATGAACAAATTTACTTTGAAACATAATGGACATGATCATTACCAATTTTATCTCCTTCAATTTCTCATGGCTGACATGCGAGTAGCTCTTCTTTGATCCCTTTCTTGCATTTCCGGATTTGAAATCTTTAAGCTACATTCTTTTCAAGTTCTCTAACATAATTGATTGTGTTTGTCATTCACTGAGGCTTTGTCGTTCTGATAAGTGCTTCAAAGGATAGATATAACAGAAAATATAACAATGTACTGGAAAAGAACTTATTCATACCTTTGTTACGAGGGATAAAATTATTGGCTACCATAGATTTTTTTAGACGAACAAACCCTGTGTTTCTTAGCGCGTCGGGCTTCATTGGCTTGCTGGGACGATGGATTTATACCAAGCAGGTGCACAATTTCCATTTGGTTAACGAGATTTTAGAAGCGAATGTTGTAGATCTCTGAGCAGAACGTATCGCAGGGATTAAATCTATAGAATGATCTATTTCTGATACTGCGATTCTGGTACCATGTTTTCTTTTGGAAGCAATTACATCACTGGCTGCAACTAATTCAGAACATATGCTCGTGTGCAGAAATACTGAGGACTCAGCTGGCACCATCCACATAAGATTATCGTTGATTTTAATGGTAATATATATATATATATATATATATATATAAAAGTCTAAAAAATCGTTTTATAATTATTACTATTATTAATTAAAAAATTAAATAGCTAACTACATGAAGATATCTCCTTTAAGCCGAACATCATACCCTTGGGTTAGTTTGAATGGATCTGTATTCATTTATTGTTCATTTAATTGATACGAATTAACTTGACCATTTTTTGCAGTAAATAACGCTAAGGTTGATTCAAGTATTTGACCACTGATCAAATATAAAAGATCAATCATATAAAGCCAAGAACAAATCGTGTCAAAAACTACATCAACATGTATATATTAAAATTGTCAGTACATAATTGTTGGAGTGGATTTTTTTTTTCATAGAAAAATTCAACTTACTATTAATATACAAAATAGTAAATATGTCCAATTGCCAGTACATAACTGTTGGAGTGGATTTACTCCTTCCAACAAGTTGTAATAGATAATCTTTTGAAGAATAACCTTTAACATAAACTTAAACTTTTGAAGAATAACCTTTAACACATAGTCCGTGATAAGAGTAACCTTTAACCTTTTGAAGAATATGCACGTACGAAAGATGTAAACAATACCAAATGCTAACCTAAATCGTGGCAGCCTTCTAATGAAATTCAATTGACAAGTATCCATATAATAGGTGCCCCATTAAAGGATACCTACTCCCTTCAACAAGAATGACAACAAGCCCACTCATCATGGAATATCTGTACCTCCGTCTCCCTCCTTATACAAATCTTCACCCCATCATGATCACCCTGGTTAACTTCATTTCATGACTTAATAGTCTTTAATTTCATAATAAATCTTGATATATATGAAACTTCAATATACTATGATCTTAAATGTGTGGCACGTAGGGGTGCATGCAATGTTATTTTTCCTTGAAAGTCTAATACATCTATTATCTTTTATATGTCGCACATAAGTTATGCATATAATTTTTTTGTTTCATTGTTAAAAAGCTATGAAGATTAGACACATTATTTTTAATGGATCAATAATATCAAGGACATAAATGATTGAACATAGTTGAGTTCCTTTAATATACTCACAATTCAATAATTACATGATCGTGATTACATAGGTCTTATGAGTATTGTGTTTTTTCAATGACAATCAAATTAAAATTATATATGAGATCATATTTTAATACAATTTAAATATGGCGTTGAATCATACTAGGTACATCTTGGTGATGGAGTATTTAAATTACTACAAGGTGCATACTACATCCTAAACTTGGACAAGAATCCTACAGGTGGAGAGGATGCTCACTTTATTTGTGCAGATAAACAAGCTATTGGGGTTGCTGATGGTGTTGGGGTTAGGCCCAGATGGGTGTTAATGTTGGAGACTATGCACATGATCTTATATGGCTCATTCTATGGCTACAATTCAAGAGGAACCTCATGGTGCTATTAATCTTGCCAGGGTCTCAAAATCCTGTAGGTGTGTAGGAAAAGACGATTCTTTGTTGGGGGAATTGATTGAAGCCTGATCACAGGGTAGAATGGTCGCTCCTAGTTTGCGAATTCTGATTGTGAAGAATTCTATCTCATCTTTACAATTACATTCTCACAAAGCGAATGTTCTCATACTTCAGTCATGAAGGGGCTTGTTGAGAGAGTTCCCAGAGCCCTTGTTCCGTGAAGGAACTGTTGTTTCTTGGAGGCCGAGAAGATAGTTATCCGAGGTTAATGCCATCTGCGCAAATCTTACTGAAGTTGAAATCGGTCCATGGTCCTTCATGGAAGGTTTTTGAATATCACACACATCTATTTTTTGTTGACAAGGGCTCGATTGCATCCTCAGATTGTTCTCCAAATACAATTTCAAAAGCGAGATTTCTAGGGAAGGTGGCAGCGATAATAGCATTAAGGCAGTTGCATACTCTGGCACTAGGCATATGGAAGGAGTTTGTACATCAGTCAAATGCATTCATGGTCCAAAGTGATCTAATCAAAGCGTGGGCCTTCGCAAAAATGTCAATTTGAACAAGATTTCACTAACAGCATCCTTTTGCAGTATTAAAGGGAATGGCCATCACAAGAGGGAATGGCCATTATACGCGAGTCTTGATATCCTCTGAGAACGGCTGATGCAGAAGAAATCCAGCCCCTTGTATGTGACAATGGGTCTGGAATGGTTAAGGTTGGTATTTATGTTTTTATTTTTATAATATTTATATCTCAAGGCAATGGTCTTGTATGTATATATGTGTTTATCTGTTTCAATGGTCAGATTTGGGTCTATTGGCCTCCATTCTACATTTTATAAGTTTTTGAAAGCAGATCTATTGTTGTTGTTTGGGCTTGAGATCTGTGAGATTCAGTAACCATACAATAGAGCAGAATGTATGCATTAAGGAATACAAATGGAAGTTTGAGGAAGGACCAACCGATCTACCCCATACCTCACAGGATGATGGCCTTTGGCCCTTGTAAAGCGAGAGCAATACATAAACCCTATGCCAATAATCACAGGTAATGGCTGGCTCCCCAACTTTTTTTTACTGATTTTCATGTGGGTTCTCGAGGCAGGCCACTCAAGCATAGATTTTGTTCAGTTTTTGTATTCTTGGACTAATAGAATGATACCCGTGGCATCAAAAGCAAATAATTTAGCATCTGGGGACTAACCCATTTTGCAGTCGTTTGTTCAGAGGTGACCCATCTGGATCTGATTCCGTTGTACCTCAAACAACCACTCGAGTTGATTAGCTTATATATATATATATATATATATATGAAAACCCAAAAGTAGCTATAGTTGTTTTGCGGTTCATCAGTGCTTTTATTTTGTATATAACAACACTGGTATGGTGTAGAGGTCGAATGATAGACTTTAACCATTCATTCATCTTCCCTCTTCTAGCAATTTTGTTGGATACTTTCAGAGAAGATGGATTACTATGAGTGAAATGGGAAGCAGCTATATGATTGTGATAAAAAATTGGAAGCTTTTAGTGTGCATCCCATAACTTTGGTAAAAACAGAGGTGTCTAATAAGGATCGGTATAGATTCATCTTAAACCTAGATCTATCAAACAATTGAGGGATTCAATTTCTTGAGGTGTAATTTTTTTTTTAACATTTTTTATACATCCAGGAAAAAAATAGATCTAGAGAAATTTGATCCTTCTTGGTGCATACTTTATAGATACACAGATTTAAGATGGATCTATGATGGTTTTAATTTTTTTTCTACTCTCGATACAATAAGTTATGTTTCAACCATTAATTTTTCCATCTCCAAATAGAAACCAACCCAAAAACCCAAGAGCTTGAGTTTTCCATTTCGTTTCTTGAGTTCACCAATATATTAGGTTGTTCATTGATGATTAGATCTTCCAAAATGTTCGGTAATATTTGGTATATTTCCTATGAAATCTAATATAGAAACAAAAAATTGTATATCTTTGCTTAACTTTTCCTTAGGGTTCTGGTTGCTATCATGATTTCAGATTGCCTTATAATATGTGTGAACTTTTCTCTTTTTGAAAGCATATAGTAGGTTACAAACTCCGAGTTCTTATTTATTTTGAGGACACAACATTGTAGATGTTTTCCTGACCATTGCTTGAAAATATGTTTCTGGATAATTGCCAGAAAATATATATGCTTCATATTTGGTTTCACGTTCCATATTGTGGTTTCTGATAAGGTCTAAAAGGTTAATTTAAAACCAAAAACATGATTTTAGTCTCAACCTGGCTGCAGTTGGAAACAAACAACTAATGCCTCAGAAACCCTTTTAAATATGGGGAAATTTGTCTTAGAAATCACTTTATGAGAATTTATTGTCTTCCACTTTGTTTAAGGTGTCTCATTATTAGTTTATGTATCCAATTTAATTGGTGTTAGATGATACATGTTGCTTCTTTAACATAAAATGTTACCAGCAGTACTTGATTTGGAATTATATATACATATATTAAAATTAATAACAAAATAATGTAAGTTATTAATATAAAGATAAATTTTGTATTTTTATAGTTGAATTTTATTGTATGTTAATGAAAAACATATATTTTTAATAATTATTTTATTTAAACTTATAATTTTTTTAAAAATAATTTTTTTTTTTTTTGTAATTAAATTGATTAACAACACATTATATATATGTTTATTATATAAGTTTGAATACTTAATTTTAATTTAAGATAACCTGTTTATATAAATTTTATTTTATTATTATATATTTATAAAGTTTAAAAAATAATTATCATTAACGTTTTAATTTAAATTTGTAAAATAATTAAAATCAATTATTATTATTTGATTTAAGAAATTAAATATTTAATTCAATTTAATAAAATAAATTCATAACAACTAAATTTAACATAGTTAACACATATATCCTATTATCATTAACTTACTGAATATTTAAGTTTCAATTATCTAGAAAATATGTAATGTTCAACTCCCATAACAATCACTTTAGTGATAAGATCACTATGTATGATTTCACAATTCTACAATGCATTTTTTAATAAAAGTCAAAGTATTTCTACATTAACATTAAGATCTAGAATAAGAAAATATTTTATATACATTTTAAAAGAGAGACATATATACTTAGATATCACAATTACACACTTAATAATTACCGAAGAACCAATTAACCTCTAAGTCATTAGGTGGAGGGTTTGGAGGAGAAAGAGGAAATTTTATACAGTCAAACGTTCCACATAGTGTGGCTAAGAGAAACAAATTTAAATACAAACAAATTCTTGGAAACAACCATGAAAATTTAGAGTTTTTATAGAACACCCTTCATTTGAAAAGAAAATTTGAAATCAAACTAAGAGATAGCAAATGGGTTAACATAATACTTTAGCTAAACTTTTATTCAACCACCCTAACTCCATGTGGCATACACCACATTAGTATGCTCTCTCGTATTCCTCTTTGATCATTGCAAAACATAATCCAATTATCAAGGAGGTACAACATGCAATGATGTCTTCTCCTTGGGTTTGGATGGTTAACATGCAAATTTGACCTCCATTAGCACATTTTTTACCATGGTTTGTCATCCGTAAATTAATCATGATGGTGTAGGAATTACCTCAAAGGGTTTTAATCCTATACTAATCACTCTAGCCCTTATTCATTCTTTTAATCAACAAAAGATATAAGGCATGCTCATTAAAATGGATGTATGTTGTATGTCGAAAGATTCTTATGGACTTATGGTTCAATAGTTCATAGATTTAGTTGCTTATAATCACAATTACAGCAATTCCACATGACTCGACCTCATATGCCTATCACCGTTTGAACTCAGAAGCAATTGTTGATCGAGGCATCACTGCTCAAGAAACTTGCCATATTTTGCAAAAATTACCCCTTGTCTACATACACACAACTTTCTCTCATTTTACAACATATTGAAGTTCTTCTATGCGTTTCATTTCCCCAAGATTTTTGGAGTTCTCTTTGTATATTACAGTATTATTTGCAAGTGTTGAGACTTCCTAAACCATACAAGTGTATTGTTGTTTGATGAATTTTCCCGTACGCCATCTAACGCAATTGAACCCTCACCAGTGAAAATTTTGTCCGAGTAACCAGTATCTTTTTGCCATAATAGTCCTAATTGTGTCCGAATTTTGGTGACAGGAATCCATAAAACAACAGAGAATAGAAAAAGGTGAAACCCCATCATAGCTTCAGATCCTTCCTATTGAAACAGATATATCCACTTTCTATCGAGGAAGAAGAATATGGTTCTCGTAGGGGAGAAAGAGCCCAAAGCTGCAATAAAAAGACTTGTGCAGAGATGTGTATGACACAGCTGGACCGGAAATAAAAAATAAAGAAACGCCCTTCCACCATGTGGACTCTGGACCTTCAACAACTGAGTATGAAATTAACGAGGAGTGTAAAACAACAATACACTATTTCCAATTTAGAAGCGTCCAACTAATTTTAATTGTAAATATCATTTGTATTTTCTCATATGTACAACACTCAAATGAAAACTTTGCCTACTATTCTCATTTTTGCAATTTCACCAGATAACAAACTCTTCCAAGGCTATATAGTGGTGAACCAACCCTTTTTGTTGTTCATCTATTCTTCTTTGTCAATGAAAAAAAATTTCCCTTCTTGAAAAACTATTGCAGAAATGTTTATATGTAATGTGTACTTTTCAATGGATATTATTGGGATTTCTTTTCTCTAAAAAACATAAATGCTTGTTCATATTTTTGTAACAGTGCTATATTTTACAACTTTTTTAGTTCAATGCTCTTCAGTTTCCTTGTTGGCAATGGCTTTTCAAGCTAAGCTCATAATGGATTATCCCAGGCAGTAGTGATATAAATATTAATCTCAGCTGATTTGTAAACTATGTACTCTCTTTTACATTCATAAAAACAAAGCAGCCAAGCAAAGCGACCTCTCCTCATCTACCTCCACGTTGAATAAATACAACCTTTATATTGAGAGCTACGACCACTCCTATTGAATTGTAAGTCTGCATTTTATTGTGCTTTATTTTGAACTATCTATATTGTCAGAAGACGTGTGAATCCTTGATGCAGTGAGAGTCATTGATAACCAGTTACTTTCCTTGGTTTATTAGTGATTTTCAGAAGATGAATTCATATAGTGACAGGTCTGTTCGCCTTTACATGGTTGAGAAGCATGTAAAGTTTTTATTGTCGACTTCAAATCCTCAATGAGAAGAAAGAAACATATCTACGTTTCCCACTGCATCTTCCATTCTTGAAGCAAGCATAACAAAGATTCACCACTCCTATTGTGTTGTAAGTCTACATTTTTATTGTGTTTTGTTGTGAACTATCTATATTGTCAGGAGACGTGTGAATCCTTGATGCAGTGAGAGTCATTGATAACCAGTTACTTTCCTTGGTTTATTAGTAATTTTCAGAAGATTAGTTCATGTAGTGACAACTCTGTTCGCCTTTACATGGTTGAGAAGGATGTAATTTTTTTATTGTGGACTTGAAATCGTCAATGAGAAGAAAGAAACATATTTGGGTTTCCCACTGTATCTTCCATTCTTGAAGCAAGCATAACGAAGATTCATTTACAACTTAGATTTTGGCACTATCAAGAGCTGGTCCATGAAAGAGTTCTATACCTATACTTGTATATGGGATTCCTAAATTTATTGCTACAACACATGGCATGAAAGCAAACTTTTGTTCACAAGTAGTTTGTGCAGTTTAGGAGCTATTATAATCATTGTTTTCATTGATATTATTGCAGATTTTTTTTCAAATTGCTTATATATTCCAGATATAGTAGTAATCTATAGTGTTGAGATTACTACTACAGAGATTGTGAGAAAATCAATTGTAGTTGGCTTACTATGTTGATGAACTTAACATTATTTTTTGTTATGGGTTGAGTGCCTATGTCTTTGTAATCTGAGATTGTTACAAACTTTGCTCTTTTCCTACCAGTATCTTTCGCTACCTATGTTTTTGTTCCTTCTAACTTTCCTCTTTTCCTACTGGCGTTCATTTTTTCCCCTCAAGGGGCAAATGCTAGTTAAACAACTTTACAACTTACGAGGAAAATTTTAGAAATCAACGTCATTCATCAACAGTTACCACAAATCTACCAATTCCAATCGTATATATGAACAAATTTACCGTGAACTGGATTGAAATTTGAAGTCGTTCTCGGCTGCAAAGAATTAGTTCGTTTGGCCACGATTGGAAACCGCAATTCCAGAACTATTGTTCAAATTCATCTCAATTTATGATACGAAGTTGATAATGGCCGAATTTCTGTGCAATTGCATTTTCCTCTACCAAACCCAGCCGACAAAAGTAGCATTTTCAAACGAGTTTTCTCTTCCAGATGAACTCGTTGTACAAATCCCCTATAACCACATTTTCATCGAGGAAAGCAGTATTTTTGGATGGTTTTGTTCTTTCGCATGAAATTCGTGTACAAATTCAAGCCAAAGCTCATTATGATCCATTGCTCAATGGGAATGAAAACCATTGATTCAAATAAAAAAGCCAAGGGAGGAGGAAATATGAAACCTTCGCTCGGAGTATCATGAACTGGGTCGAGTACAAATTCCCTCGCAAACACCATGCCCTTGCACGGTGTTTATATCAAGTACGTCGTCATCGATACCCAGATGGGAGTGTGGGTTTGTCTCTTTGTTCCTGTCGATCAAGGTGCGGAGGAGCTGTTACCCGTCGTTTTCTACTTCCATGGTGAAGGGTTTTCTACCTTGTCTCCTAATTTTGTTCTATGCGATATTTTATGCAGGGGATTGGTAGAGAGACGAAGAGTCATAATCTGCATTGTCCCACATTCAATGGCAGGCAACAGGTGTTCATATATGTTGAATGGCAATAGGCATTCAAATTGACAGGCTCCTTGTTTGATTGAGATGCCATTAGAATGCTTACTCTACATCCTACATGCCCTTAAATTTTTTGTTGTGTTGAACAATTGAACTAATGCTTTATATCTTGTGTTTGGTTACCAACCAAAACAAGGATATCTTTATTAGGAAATGCAAACCTTTGTGATGATTTGGGATGAGAGGGCTAGATGGGATATCATAGACATGTAATACATCATCAAATTGGTTCCTAAATTGGCAAGTCCTCCTGCAGCCTTTTTCTATCCAAGATTAGATAGGACTGCTCAGGTACGAATCTATATGATGAGGGAGATCAACCACTCCACCATACTATTCCAGCAGTTTTATCGGATGATGACTCTTTGTGTAATTCCCAGGTTTCTCCAAATCATAAGGAACTTGTGCATGTGAAAACGATGGTTGGGATTGATCTTCAATTGACTCCATCCAACTTGACCCTTCACAACGCTACTTCTCTAGGTCTTCATGCATGGTCCTATCCATACAAAGACTTACAAAAGTCTCTGTATGAACACTCCCTTCTCTAGAAATATCATAGATGGGATGTTTAATAAAATCTCCAAAAGACTCTGAATCAACACTCCAATCTCTAGACATATCATAGATAGGATTTTTCCTAAATGTCCAATAATCATCATCAACATCTTTGTCAAACATGGGGGAGTCTTCATCAATTGCATCATGCTCTTGGCTATCCCTGTCCTCCTGATGATGTCCTCCTCATGATCATGATCATTTTCTTCAGAAGTCCTAGTTTAAAAAATGTTACAAACGGGAAAACTTTCCAAAGCTTCATCACTATGTGGAGAGCATGGAGGAGTGTCATCATACACATTAAAATTTCATCATAGTTTTCTTTATAAGTGTCAATATCTATAATGATTTCTTAATCTCCAATACACATGTGATCATATTTATTGAGCCGAAGAGACGCATTCTACCCCTGAGTAGGGGGATGTGTAACTCCTTCCGTTCTCATCCTAGACCTAACACTTGTCTTTATATATATATATATAAAATAAAATATTACAAAAAATAAAATGTTCCCTCGAATTAGATTTAAAACATTTATATTTACAATGACATATATATAAAACTACACAAATTAGATAAATTAAAACCCTTCCTCAACATTTACACTCTAAAAGGGGATTTTCCTCTTGGTGCTTGGTAGAACCCCTTTTAACATCATATAGGGGAAACAAATTTGTAAGCAACGAATTATTAATTGATATTTTGGACAAATGTTATACGGGAAGCCCATTGCAAACAAAAAGATAAGACATGTAGGAATGAATTGGCCTGAGCATATTTTAGGAATCAAGGGTTTACTACAATGTGTTGGTTCCAAAATAACTTAAAAACATTCAATTCTCAATCCATATCACAAAATCAACATCAAAGTGGATTTCGATTTTAACATAGAAGAATCAGAGCCCAAAATACCCAAATGCAGGATAGATGAAATACATTAACAATTCATAAAATTCGCAACCAATTTCAACCCAATACATTAACAATTATATAATTTGGTCATAAACAGATATCCAAAATGTCTTCCCTAAAACCTTACCCAGCAAACCATCTATGATCCCGATTTCAATACAGAAATTGTTGCTAGAGTTTGTCCTAAAACAGAAACCAACACACAATTAATAATGGAAGTTGGTTTTTATTTGACGAAAATAATTACAGAATACCAAAAATCATGTAAGAAAAGAGGACAAATCATGAAATGAATAACATGGTGTTGAGGCTTTTAGGACATACCTGTGAAATGAATAAGATGGTGTTGAGGCTTTTAGGACATACCTGTGGAACTGTATTCATATTTTTTCAGTATTACCAACACATACCCACCCTGAATGTCCTCCAAGGTCCAAATATTCACAGCCCCGCAAGTTGTAACTCCTCAACTGAATTGCAATGTTGCACAAATGAAAATCACATAATTAACAGAAAAAACAAAAGAAAAACAAATGCAGATCCCCAAAAATCAACAAAACTTTGATTGCAACACAGAAACTAAAAGGTAGTGTGATTCTGTGTTGACCTGGTTTAATTGTATTTTCGTCGGTGTTTGCAAATTCTACGGTTTTTAATATCGTCTTCGTATCCTGGTTCACAAGAAAACGCCAGTTTCGTAAATTTGTGCTATTACCAATGCTGCAACTATTGATAAACTTTATTCTGGTTGGAAGCAGTAGATGTTTTGAGTTGAGTTGGTGTATGATTGATGTTTAAAATTATGCAAAATTCTAGTTTTACTTTAGAATATTTATAGTATTTTCCCTTGTTTGTGGCAGGCAGGTCTCGCTAGTGAACAAGATGTCAGGGAATAACAAGAAGGTTACGTGGAAGCAAAAGAGTTAAGGAATCTTAAAATTTCAAGTGGTAACGGTTCCGCACACGCTCCAGAGGTCAAAGATGATACTATATCGAACTTGGCAGACCTCAATCAAACCTTTGTTAAAGGAATCAAGAAGATAAGAGAAGAAAGAGTTATTTTGACAGAAAATCTCACTCGAATGAATTCAAAAATTGAAGCTGAAAAAAAAATGAACAATGAGTTGAAGGAATCTGAGAGAGAATTGAGGAAAGAACTTGCAAAGAAAGAACAGGAACATGAAGCTGCTATTTCAAAATCGGCTACTCAATTGCAGGAAGCTAAGCATGAAATTTACATGAAAGAAAATGAGTGCAGAGCAGTGATTTTTTATAAAAATAAGATAGAAGCTACTGTTTAGCAACTGAAAGATCAAATTCAGGTGATATCTGCAAAACCAGACGCAAGAAGTAAAGCCTGGGATTTGGAAAAATATAAGCTGAGAGAATTGAGCGAAGAACTTGCAAAGAAAGATCATGAACATGAAGCTGCTATTTCTAAGGTGAGGACTCAATTACGGGAAGCTGAGAAAGAAATTCAGGTAAAATAAAATGAGTGCATGGCTATGATTTTTGATAAAAATAAGCTAGAAGCTAGTATTTTGCACCTGAAAGATGAAAGATCAAATTCAGGTGATATCTATAGAATCAGATGCAAGACGTCAAGCTTGAGAATTGGAAAAAAATGAGCTACAAATTTATGGTATCAAACAATCTAACTAACAACTTATGGTATCAAATTTATTGAGAATGTTATCTACAAATTTGTTGTGATTTATGGAGCATGAATGAATATAATGGTATCAAACAATCTAACTAACAATTTAATTGTAGATATTTTTTAAAAGGAAAAAATCACATGGAGCATGAATGAATATAATGGTATCAAACAATCTAACTAACAATTTAATTGTAGATATTTTTTAAAAGGAAAAAATCACAAATCATGTAACAATTATGATATATTTGATACGAAGATGAACATGAAGGTGATTGATGTGATACTAGAGGGCATAGACAAGTAAGAAAATCATGGCATCAAATTTGTCTTAGTTATTAGTGGAAGGCCCCATGCAAACTGCATTGGAACAGATCAAAATATGTGAAGACGAGTAAATGACCCATGTTTTAGAGACAATATTTTAAGTGTAGTGACTTGTACTATCAACTAGCAAGCCATATTAATAATTAATATGGCTTATATACGTCAATCGGCGTATATCAACCCTATTTAAATGTGTGGCCATGGTTGATATACGCCAATTGGCGTATATAAGCCATATTAATTATTAATATGGCTTGCTAATTGACGGTGGGCCTGCTGGTTAGGTTTGGTGAATTATTATTATTATTAAAAACAATATTATGGCCACACAATTAATAATATTAATTAAATAATAATAAATATAATAATTAAATATTATGACTATAGTTGACCATGGTTGACTTTGGTTGGCCATTCTTAACTATGGTTGAACATCGTTGACTTTAAATGATCATGGTTGACTATGGTTGAATATAGTTGACCAAAGTTGACCATGGTTAACTATAGTTGACCATGGTTGATTTTGGTTGACCATGGTTGTATGTGGTTGACTTTGGTTAACAATGGTTGACTTTGGGTAATTGTGGTTTCAACCATGGTTAACTATGGTAGACCATGGTTGACAATTCTTGACTTTGATTGACCATCGTTGAGCTTTGTTGACATTAGTTTATCATTGTTTACTTTGGTGGACTGTGGTTGACTTTGGTTGAGTTATGGTTGACTTTGGTCAACCATGGTTGACTATAATTAACTTTGGTCAACCATGGTTAACTTTGGTTGTGGTCAACCATGAAAAACCAAAGTGAACAGTGGTCAACCATGTTAAAAAAAATCAACCACGGTTTACCAAAGTGAACATAGTCAACGAAAGTCAACCATAGTAAGCTATGGTCAACCAAAGTCAACCACATTTAACCATAATCAACCATAGTCAACTAAAGTCAACCATAGTCAACCAAATTCAACCATGGTCAACCAAAGACAGCCATGGTCAAGTAAAGTTAACGAAAGCCAAGCAAAGTCAAATATAGTTATAGATAACCATGGGTGGCTTTAGTGGACCATGGTTCACTTTGGTTTACCATGGTTGACTTTAATATTGGTTGACCAGGTCAACCATGGCCAACCATGGTGGACTTTGTTTTACAATGGTTAATATTAGTTGACCAAGTCAACCATGGCCAACCATGGTCGAATTTGTTTTACAATGGTTAACATTGATTGAATTTTGGTTGACTTTGGTTGACCATGGTTAACTTTGGTTTACCATGGTTAAATTTGGTTGACCATGGTTGACTTTCATTTACCATGGGTAAATTTGGTTGACCATGATTTACTATGGATGACTTTAGTTTACTTTGGCTAACTTTAGTTAACCATGGTTGACTTTGGTTGTTAATAGTTGAATTTGGTTGAGCATTATTGACTTTGGTTAACCATCATTGATTATGGTTAACTTTGGTTTACTGTGGT
The DNA here is from genome assembly GCA_027924585.1 of Larix kaempferi. NCBI lineage: Eukaryota > Viridiplantae > Streptophyta > Pinopsida > Pinales > Pinaceae > Larix > Larix kaempferi. Next base: position 4,321,892 of record BSBM01000298.1, read on the forward strand.
TGACCATTGTTGACTTTGTCTGACTACAGTTGACCTTGGTTAACCATGGTTTTCCTTAATTGACCATGGTTGACTTTGGTTCAAAATGGTTTACGTTGGTTGAACATGGTTAGCTTTGGTTTAGAATGGTTGACGTTGGTTCAGAATGGTTGACATTGGTTGAACATGGTTAATCATTGTTGACTTTGGTTAACCATGGTTGACTTTGGTTGACCATGGTGGACTTTGTTTGACTTGGGTTAATTATGGTTGACTTTGGTTGACCATGGTTGACCATCGTACACCATGGTTGTCTATGGTTGACCATGGTTAACTATGGTAGACCATGGTTGGCCATTGTTGACCATGGTTGACCTTCGTTGACTTTAGTTATCATTGTTGACTTTGGTGGACCATGGTTAACTTTGGTTAAATTTTGATTAGCCATGGTTGAATTTCATTGACTTTGGATAACCGTGGTTGACTTTGGTTGTGGTCAACCATGAAAAACCAGAGTTGACTATGGTTGACTTTGGCTGACCACAACCAAAGGCATAGTAGAATATTATTTGGTTGACCACAAACAAAGTCATATAAGAATATTATTAACTATGGTTGACTTTGGTTAACTATGGTTGACCATGGTTAATTATGGCCAACCATTATTGAGTTTGATTGGATTCGGTTGACAAAGGTCAACTTTGGTTGACTTTAGTTGATCATGGTTGACTTTGGTTGACCATGGTTAACTATGGTTGGCTAATGGTTGACCATGGTTGACTATGGTTGACAATTATTGACTATGGTTGTTCATGTTTGACAATGATTAATGATGATTGACCAATGTTGACTAGTTTGTTCATAATTGTTTATGGTTGACTTTATTTGGCCATAATTGGTTGACTATGATTGACTTTTTGTTGACTTTCGTTAACTATCTATGGGTGACTTTGTTAGACAAAAATTGGCTATTGGTTGACCTTGTTTAACTTTCACTATGGTTGACAAATTGGCTATGGTTGACCAAGGTTTACCATGGTGTACTATGCTTGACTTTGTTTGGCCATAATTATCTATTGGCTGACCTTGTTTGAGGTTTGACTTTCCTTGACCTTAGTTGACTATGGTTATGTTTGGTTAACTATTATGGACTTTAGTTGGCTTTGGTTGATTATGGTTGGTTGTGGATGACCATGGTTGACTTTGGATGCATTTTGGTTTACCATGGTTTACTTTGGTCAACTTTTGGTTCACTTTAGTTGACCATGGTTGACTATGGTTGTCTTTGGTTCAACATGGCTGGATTTTATCAACCATGGTTGACTTACGGTTAATTGTGGTTGATTATGGTTGACCAAGATTGACCATGGTTGACCATGGTTTATTATGGTTGACCATGGGTGACTTTGGTAGACCATGGTTGACATTAGTTAACATGGTTGGCTTTGATTGGTTTTTGGTTGACCCTGTTTGAATTTTGGTTGAATATGGTTGACCATGGTTTAACATGGTTGACTTTCGTTGAACATGGTTCAGTTTGGTTTGCCATTGTTGACTTTTGGTTGGATTTGGTTGACTATGGTTAACTTTGGTTGACTATGGCTCACCATGGTTGACTTTGGTTGACTTTGGTTGACTTTTGTTTTATCATAATCTACTTTGGTATTAGCTGTGAATTGAAAATCGAAATATGTTTTTAATATTGTCAAATTAAATTATTCTAAATTCAAATACTTTAGTGAATGTAGCCTTATTGAAATGTGACAGTCTATACTTTACTCTAGGTTAAATATTAGAGTGGATGTTTCAATGTAAATTTGAATTATTTTTACTGTAATTTAATTGATTTGATTTAAAAACACATACACAATTTGTTTTTAATTTTTAGGTACATTTTTATAATAAATGATTTTGAATTAATTTGTGTGGTTTAAGCTTGAAATTGATAAGAAAAGTAAAAATTGTTATGATTAAAAAAAATCTAACATTTTTTATAAAGTTTACATAACTTTTCTTATAAATGTTTGTAATGTTTACATAACTTTTCTTATAAATGTTTGTAATGTTTACATAACTTTTTCTTATAAATGTATATATCATATTTTTTCTAAATCATATTAGGGTATTAGCTTTGAATTTAAAAATGATTTTTTTTTAATATTATCAAATGAGATTCAAATACTTTAGTGAGGAATATAATCCATATTGAAATGTGAAATTTTACATTTTTAATATAATTTAAATGTTTTAATGGATTTTATAATTTAAATGTGATATTGTATATTTTATAATATAACATTTTAGATTTTACAATTTACAATTTTACATTTATAATGTCATAGTGTACATTTTTATTATACTTTAAATGTTATAATTTAAATTTGAATTATTTACAATATTTATATTTTTTCCTAACCTTGTTTGCATAATTTTTTTTATAAATCTATATATAATAGTTTTTCTAAATTATAATAAGATTTTAACATTAAATTAAAAATTAAAATCCATTTTTAATATTATAAAATTAAATTATTTCAAGTTCATATATGATGCAAGAGCATCGGGACCTAGGCAGATTAGTCGAAGTTAATCGACCGAAGGGAGCCGACCAATGGGGGTGTCGATGACCACTGGTGTGGGGAGCAGGTTAACTTGTCAAAGTCAACAAGTCGAGCGGAAGCAGTCGGGGTGCAGTCGACTGAAGGAATAGAAGATGTTGCGTAAAGTCGAGGATCGATAGGAAAATGGTCGACAAATGACAAGCGATGTAAGAAGTCGGGCAGTCGACAAGTGGTCGAAATATGACACGACAGGGTTGGTGAAGCCAAGTGTAATTGGGATAGAAATGAACTGAAAGGACAGTCGAGATGTGACTGACTGCTGTAGTAGGGTCGGAAGGACAGAAAAGTCAAGGGACTGTACCAGTAGTCGTTCGGGGTTGCTGAGGAAGTTATTACAGTTATTGTGAGTTGGTGAAGGACATTACAGAGGACGTCATGGATAGAAGTTGTACAACACTGTTAGAAGCTGACAGTGCATATTCGTAGGATTTGGACAGGATCGGCGAATGGAGGGAACGCGTGTCTCGGGATTGTAATAATCTTGGAAACAGCACCTGCAGAGTAGAAGAGGAGGAGAAGGCCTTCAGTCTAGACACTGTTGAATTGTTGGACAGCAGCAGAGCAGAGGAGAGTAGAGCAGAGCGCAGAGCCGAGAAAGTTGTGAAGAGTCACACTGGCCGAGTGCAAAGTGTTGAGATCGAACCATAGCTCAGAGTTCTGTGGTGAACCAGGAGAGAGTGAGGTTGACACACAGGGAGAACACACCACAGTTACTTCTAAGTTGTAACGGTTGAGGCCGATTGTAGTTAGTTATTTGGTTACAATTATTTTATATTGTAACCGATTTCAGAGAAGTAATATAAGCCAATCCAGGCATCTTGTTCTACACCTTGTTTGTGTGAGCATTGTGGTTTGCGTCAGTTGGTATCAGAGCACGGAGGCGAGTTCGGTTGGAGAAGAAGACTATACCAACCTGACTTGCGTCAGTTGGTATCAGATCCCGGAGGCGAGTCCGGTTGGAGAAGAAGACCATACCAACCTGACTTGCTTTAGTTGGTATCAGGATCTGAAAGTGTGAGAATGTTCAACAGAAGTTGAATATGGCTCATAGAGGCGTTAATGTCTGAGGACGAAGAGCGCGTGGTGCAGCAGCCGTCACCGTGGATCATGAGATGTTTGACGAATGCGTCCGAACGATGCGGACTTTGACAAATGAAGTCACAGCGATCAAAGAGAACCAAAGGCATGGTTACATTCCTGAAGCGCTAGACCATAGCGATGAGGAAGTCAAGGAAGTGGAAGCTCGGGAAGCCGCAGTAGAAGAACCAAAGGAGAAACTCATCAAGCTTCTGACATAAATGAGAGGTCGGGAGAAGATAGATGTGCGTACGTACTCAGGAAGCCTGGACCCAGAAGACTTGATTGACTGGTTCAGAGAGATGGAGAAATATTTCGATGTGGAGTAGATCGAGGATCCTAAATGGGTTAAGACTGCGTGTCTAAGGTTGAAGGGTCATGCCTTGTTGTGGTGGGACAATGTGCAGGCTAATAGACTCAAGAAGGGCAAGGAGAAAATCAAATCTTGGGACAGAATGGTTACCAAGTTAACGAGGAAGTTCTTTCCAAATGACTATGTGATTTCCTTGTTCAGGAAGTTACAAAACTTTCGACAAAAAGAGATGGCCAAGAGTACACGGAGGAGTTCTACCGATTGTTGATTCGGTCAGGATAGACTGATGAAGGAGAAGAAGCTGTCGCCAGATATGTAAACGGCTTGAAATATGGTGTTCAAGATGAACTCAGCATGTTGAGATTCAAAACAGTCAGAGAATCTTATCAGTTCGCTATGAAGGCAGAAGAGAAACTGTCGAGAAAACCTGCAGCGACCAGAGGCAGGATGACTAGTCAGGGTGGAAAGACTGTCTCCATGAAAGGTCAAGATAGCGGCTACAAGAAAGAAGGTGCCAAATATAGTCGACGCACAGAAGGGACATCGACTAAGGAAAGAGCACAAGAGAACCGACGCGATGGTCATGAGAACCACGGTCAAGGCGCGTATGGTCGAAGTGGTCCATCCGACAAGAAAGGAGTTAACAGACCAGCTATAATCTATTACAAATGTCAAGGAGCGGGACATAAGGCATATGAATGCCCAGAAAACCTACATGCTGCTGGAGAGTCGAAACCAAGATGTCGAAAGGATGAGCAAGTCGACAAGAGGGAAGAATCGGCATCAGATAGCAGTGGAGGTGAGAAAAAGAAGAACCGAAATCTGACGGTTCAGAGAGCTTTGATCCAGGAAGATCAGCATGATCCGATGGAACCAGCACAATGGAAGGATATCTTTCGAACAAAGGTGCGGATCGGAGAATGGCGTTGCAAGACCATAGTTGATGGTGGGAGTACAGAGAATCTTGTGTCGACAGAAGTCATCGACAAGATTGGGTTGAAGTGTCATGAACACCCACACCCTTACAAGATCTCATGGTTGCAGAAAGGACACCATGTTAAGGTGACCAGACAGTGCCTAATCAACTTCAGAGTTGAAGGATTAGAGGACAGCGTACTGTGTGATGTAGTTCCAATGGATGCATGCCATCTGTTGTTGGGGAGGCCATGGCAATATGATCGTAAGATGATCTATGATGGTCGAGCTAACACAGTCACAGTGTGGAAAAATGGCGTGAAAAGAACTCTTAAGCCGAGGTGAGGAGAGCCAGCCGACAGTAAGGACGGCGAAAGCAATCTTTGGTAAAAGCGAGTGATGATGAGCACCGCCAAGGAATTCCTCGCGGAGGAGGAAAAGCAGTCGGGATGTTTTTTAATCATTCCAAAAGAACCATATGTCGAAGGAACGACTAATCGAGAGAGCATTCCGATCAAAGTCGAGGAGTTGCTCGAAGAGTTTCAGGACATAATGGCTGATGAGAAATCGACGAGATTGCCACTGACAAGGAGCATATCCCATCAGATCGACTTGATTCCAGGGTCGAGTCTGCCAAACAAAGCACCTTATAGAATGATTCCAGCAGAGGGACAGGAGCTCAACCTAAGGGATTGATCCGAGAAAGTTTGAGCCCGTGTGTAGTACCAGCAGTATTGACACCCAAGAAGGGCCGGGAATGGAGGATGTGTACTGACTCTAGAGCCATCAACAGGATCACGATTAAGTATCGATTTCCATTTCCAAGGATGGATGACTTGATGGATTTCCTGAGTGGAGCAACATACTTCACGAAATTAGACCTGAAAAGTGGATATCACTAGATCAGGGTCAGAGAAGGAGATGAATGGAAGACAGCATTCAAGATAAGAGAAGGGTTATATGAGTGGTTAGTCATGCCATTCGGATTGACTAATGCACCCAGTACATTCATGAGATTGATGAATGAAGTGCTAAGACCATTCTTAGGAAATTTTGCCGTAGTCTATTTAGACAACATTCTGATTTTTAGTCGAACCAAGTCAGAACATTTAGAGCACATTCGACAAGTATTGCAGAAAATTGCAGGAAAAGAAGCTGATGATTAACCTGCAAAAGTGTTTCTTCATGAAGAAGGAGTTGGTGTATTTGGGATTTGTAATTGCAGGTAAAGGGTTGGAGATGGGCCTCGAGAAGGTGAAGGCAATAGTAGAATGGACGAAACCGACAAGTACAATTGCATTGAGAAGTTTCCATGGACTTGCTAGTTTCTACCGGAAGTTCATTTGGGGATTCAATCGGATTTGTGCACCATTGACGGAATGCATGAGAAAGGGCGAGTTCAAGTGGACAGATAAGGCCCAGGAATATTTCGACAAATTGAAGGAAAAGGTCACTGAGAGCCCAGTGTTGGCACTCCTAGACTTTGACAAAGTTTTCCAGGTCGATTGTGATGCAAGTGGAACAACAACTGGAGCAGTGTTGAGCCAGGAAGGCCGACCAATTGCATTCTTCAGTGAAAAACTAAATGGAGCGAAGCAAAAGTATTCGGTCTATGAACAAGAGTTCTATGCTATCATACAAGCATTGAAGAAGTGGAGGCATTATTTGTTGCCACAGGAATTTGTGTTATACACAGATCATCAAGCACTGAGGTATCTGAATACTCAGTCAAAGTTGGATCAGAAACACATGAAGTGGGTGGAGCTACTCTAGAGATATACGTTCGTGTTGCGACATAGGTCGGGCAAGTCGAACAAAGTTGCCGACGCGTTGAGCAGGAGAGTTGCGCTGCTGAGCACAATGACTGTTCAGGCAATAGGAATAGAGTCGATAAAGACAGAGTATGAGACCGACGAAGAATTTGCAAAGGCATGGAAGGCATGTCGTGAGCCTTGGAGCGTCGACAAAACTCCATATTTGAGTTATCTCATTCAAGAAGGTTATCTGTTCAGGGGAAGTCAGTTGTGTATTTCCAGAGGATCAGTGAGAGAGAACCTAATCCGAGAATTTCATAGTGGCAGGTTAGCAGGGCACTTTGGGATCGACAAGACCAAAGCACTGATTGATGAAAAGTATTTCTAGCCAAGGATGTCGACAGATGTCAAAAAATGGGTTCAACAATGTCAAGTTTGCTAGTTGGAAAAAGGAAAGAGTCAGAACACGGGATTGTATACACCACTGCCAGTTCCAGAGAACCCGTGGGAGCATCTTAGCATGGATTTTGTGTTAGGATTACCAAGAACTCAATAGGGGAACGACTCAATATTTGTTGTAGTCGACAGATTTTCAAAGATGGCACATTTCATACCATGTAAGAAAACAAGTGATGCCACAGGAATCGCTGTGCTATTCTTTAAGGAAATAGTCAGGTTGCATGGGTTTCCAAATAGTATCACGTCGGATAGAGATACAAAATTCATGGGGAATTTCTGGAGGACCCTATGGAAGAAACTCGACACGAAGTTAGAGTTTAGTTCGGCATATCATCCGTAGGCAGACGGACAGACCGAGGTTGTAAACAGAAGTTTGGGAAACCTTCTGAGATGTTTAGCAGTCGACCGACCCAAGCAGTGGGAGAATGTGTTGGTACAAGCAGAGTTTGCATATAACAATTATGTGAATCGGTCGATAGGATTGAGTCCATTCCAGATTGTTTAAGGGAGGAATACACATGTAGTGGCAGATTTGGTCGAATTTCTGACAGAAACCAGGAAGAGCGCGGATGCAAAATCATTTGCAGAGCATATGCATGAAGTTCATGAAAATGTGCAAAAGCTTATCGAGAAGAGTAATGCGGCCTACAAGTTGAGAGCCGACCGGAGGAAGAGGCTATTGTCATTCCAAGAAGGGGACTTAGTCTATGCATACTTGCGGAAGGAGCGATTTCCGACAGGAACATACAACAAGTTGAAGTTGAAGAAGATAGGGCCATGCAAGGTTCTGAAGAAGATTTCAGACAATGCCTATGTGTTGGAATTGCTAGAAGACTTGAACATTTCAGCAACGTTCAACGTCTCAGACCTGTATAAATTTGAAGAAGGTTCAAGTAGCCAGGGGAATGGAACCAGTATTGACTGGACATAATAGATTCCAGACCGGCATAAAGAAGCGATCACAGAAGTAATCGATGAGTGCAAAGTGGGGCGTACTCGTAGATCGCGCATGAAGGAATACTTGGTGCGATGGACAAATGATGAGTTGCAAGAAGCGACGTGGATTTTCGAAGAGAAGTTCAGGATACTGACGGAGCAGTTGAATTCTTTTTCACCTGGGGAGACTGATGTAGGAGCATCGGGACCTAGGCAGATCAGTCGAAGTTAATCAACCGAAGGGATCCGACCAGCGGGAGTACTGATGACCACTGGTGCGGGGAGCAGGTTGACTTGTCGAAGTCAACAAGTTGAGTGGAAGAAATCGGGGTGCAGCCGACTGAAGGAACAACAGATGTCGCGGGAAGTCGAGGATCGACAGGAAAATGGTCGACAGATGACAAGCGATGTAAGAAGTCAAGCAGTCGACAAGTGGTCGAACTACGACACGACAGGGTTGGCGAAGCCAAGTGTAATGGGGAAAGAAATGAACCGACAGGACAGTCGAGATGTGACTGACTGTTGTAGCAGGGTCGGAAGGACAGAAAAGTCAAGGGACTGTACTAGTAGCCGTTCGAAGTTGCTGAGGAATTTATTACATTTATTGCGAGTTGGTGAAGGACATGATAGAGGACGTCATGGACAGAAGCTGTACAGCATGGTTAGAAGTTGACAGTGCAGATTCGCAAGATTTGGACAGGATCGACGAATGGAGGGAACGCGTGTCTCGGGATTGTAATAATCTTAGAAACAACACCCGCAAAGTAGAAGAGGAGGAGAAGGCCTTTAGTCTAGACACTGTTGAACTGTTGGACATCAGCAGAGCAGAGGAGAGCAGAGTAGAGCGCAGAGCCGAGAAAGTTGTGAAGAGTTACATTGGTCGAGTGCAGAGTGTTGATATCAAACCATAGCTCAGAGTTCCGTGGTAAACCAGGAGAGGGTGAGGTCGACACACAGGGAGAACACACCACAGTTACTTCTAAGTTGTAACGGTTGAGGCCAATTGTAGTTAGTTATTTGCTTACAGTTATTTTACATTGTAACCAATTTCAGAGAAGTAATATAAGCCAATCCAGGCATCTTGTTCTACACCTTGTTTGTGTGAGCATTGTGGTTTGTGTCATGTGTATTGTTAAGCAAGAACCTTATTTCCGTGAAGCGACTTGCGTCAATATATGTTATTTCAAGCATATTTTTATTACATTAAAATATTGAAATATATGGTATTATATAATTAATGCCATACTTTTATTATATTGACTATATAAAATATAGTCAATGGAATATTTAAATTTTATACTAAATATTATATTGTAAATTTGAATGAATTTTATTATAATTTAAATTTATAAGATTAAAAAAATTAATTATATAACTTTATAATGTTTCCCATAAATACACCGAAATAAAAATAAAAAATATTATAAATACAGACAATAATAATATAACATTTTTGTTTTATTTATTTATATATTTATATTTGTTTATTTCAATTCTCTATTTGTATTTAAATTAATTGTTCATTTCAATTCTATAGTTGTCACATTATAAATTTTTGAAAAAAAATTAACATTAATACTATTGTTATTAATATTCAAATTAAAGTTAATAATATTAATATTATTATTATTATTATTAAAATTGTAATATTCTTATCAATAATACCATTATTAATTAAAAATGTTAACATTATTTAATTTTAATTGTATATTTAAAAACTATAAATAAAAATTATATTTTTCATTATATAAAACATTACATCACATAAGTTATTGAAATAATATATAAAATATTATAAAAACATTATTTAATATTAAAATATTGAACTATTTTAATAAAATGAAAACCTATTAGTTATCATTAAAATCATATATATGTATAATTATTTTATAAATACCTCACTGTATCTTTACTTATATACTATTATAGATTACAATTTCATATTAATTGGCTACTTTGTATTTTCAACATTCCATTACTTATTATTATATATTCTTTAACTAAGTTAGAATTCTTTGTTACATTACTTATTATTTATTTTTTAAATAAATTTGACTTAATTCATTACAACTATGAGAATTGAATTTAAAATTTAAACATTCAGCCAATATCAATCTATATACAAAATTAAATTTAAAAGATATAGACGTATATACAACAATGATCAACAAAATTTCATTTTTGAGGTGTGGACGTCTATGGAGCTTGTTTAAATTTTGGTGTTTAATATGTTTTTGGCGATATATGTCTGGAAATAAAGATGACACAGTCAAGTATGTAAACAAAATGCTCGAAAGGGCTTAATGGGCCAGATGCAAATGTTATAGTGAACTAATATATTAATTTAATGGTGTAGCAGCATTTATTTAGAGTCAACAATATGAATCATATATAGTCAATGGAATATTGAACATTGAATTAAAAAGCTGATTTAACATCGACCAAAAGCTCATTTCATTTCATTGACGAAAAGCTCATTTAACATTGACGAAAAGCCCATTTCATTTGCTGCCACTGTTCCTTTAAATTCAATGATTACAGTTACTTGCAAATTAAGTTACAATCAAAGGCATGCTCATAGAATTACTGTATAATATTAACTACCCCCTCAACAGTTACTGCATTGCCAAAATATATCACAACAAATACGTGTCCCCAACTTTTAAGTCTGAGCTGGTCATTGGCATTTTGAACGGAAGATATCTGAAATATTGATCGAATATCAAACAATCCTAGATTGAACTGAAACAAAGAGACGCCCAAAACCGGCAGCATCAATATTTTCCGTACAATAATACGAAAATAAACAAATTAGCTGTGTAGACGCCGGCTCTAGTTTCACAGGCCGATTTCCTGGTCCTTCTCAACAGCCCTTACTCCATCTGCAGATCTCAGTATTTCCGCCTACCGATTGAAATTCCCACCCCATAGATATTAAAAGAGCCAGGTTAGTCGAATATTAGATAAACACATAGCTGGGTCAGACTGAATAAAGAAACAAACACTGGAAGAAATGGGTCATGTACAGTACCTGGTCAGATGTGATCTCAACGGCGAAGCCGTCCACAATAACCCAAGAGAAATGCTTTTTGTAAGTCCTTGCGTCCAGTGCTTTCTCCAGTACGATATCATGCTTATTGCTCACATGCATATCAAGCTCGCTGGCCGCTTTTCTGCATGCACAAATCAACTAATAAGCCACCACTCCTTTTTTTTTATATATAGAGAGAGAGTACAGTTAAATATGAGAAACTGTGAGGAGCTTGAGATATTCTATTGTTATTTTTTAAAAGTATGGTTTATTAGTGTACATTGACCAAATAATTAATGACAAAGAGATTTAGCTGAAAATAGATCGATATCAGAACGAATCGATCTATAAACTTATCAATCTACAGAAGCACATATACACTGGAACTCACAATTAAGCCTCGAAAAAAACCTAGAAAATAAATTACAGTTTGATGGTTTTGTTTTCAAAATATATAGTTATTAAATTTCATAAAATAATACCGTAAATTACTGACAGAAAAACAGAATTCAACACCGTAAATCTCAAATGACACATATGGTGAACACAGGACTCTGTTGCAAATGAGATCGACAGGATTCTAAATGAAATTATTGGCAGACGGTAAAAATTCCTATGCCGTAAATCTGAACTGATTATATCTTGGAAAGACAGTAGCCAGTTGCTGGTTCTTTTGAATTCGACAGAGTTCATAAATTGAGGTATATACAGAATTCAACTTTCAATTGGTACGCAGAAAATTAATACGAATATGTATCTTATATAAAAACGACTCTAAATCCTCAACAATCGCCCAACCTTTTGATGTTACCTTCTGGTCGATTGAGGGTTAATTTCTGTTAATTCCAACGTAATAATACACAACCTATCTCTGCTTAATGATCAGCGCTGGGCATTTAATCTGTACAGTATAAGTGGCTAAAATGAAACATATAATCTGTACAGTATAAGTGCAGGTGCAGCTAAAATGAAACATAAAATCTGTACAGTATAGTGATTACCTGTTTACCTGCGTCTGCGCGGATCTACTCTTCTGTGTTGGTTTGCGCTGGTCTACTCTTCTGCACGATCTGTGGTTGAAGCTGCACAATCTTCAATCTCTTCATGCTTGGTAGAGGAGATATAACAGCACTGTTTGAGCGTTACACTACCAATTCGGGTGCTGAGCAGTCGTGCGGAGCGGATCTTTACCGGAGTGTTGGAGTGTGGGGGGAGTGGAGCTGACCAGTCGTACAGGGCAGCGGAGCAGATCTTTACCCGAGTGCAGGAGTGGGGGAGAGTGGAGCTGCAGAAGAACCACTTGGCATTTCATTGTAGTTAATATTGATATTAAATAACTATGTGTGTCGTTTGGATTTAAAGATGCACGTAAGTTAACTAATTAAATCGGAATGGTTCATTTATGTACCAGACACAGCATATTCTGACATCTTTCAAATCTAACTGTTCGTTATCGAAACAATAATAAATGACCCACTCGGCCTCCACCCTAAAGGTTAAAATATACGCCTATCCACGTAATGAAACCAATGTGAAAAAAGGTTGATGAATTATCTTGGAAAAAGAGAAGAAGAAGAGTCGAATCAAATAGGACACCAACACAATTCAAAGTATATACATATGAAACTAAATGATGTTTACCAACCTAAGGGTATAATCTCTTCAATTATAACCCATTATTAGGAATCTCAAATTGCAAATATTTGTGTTTCATCTAATAGTACTAAATATTTACATAGATATATGTCCTTATTTTGGAATTGGATGGGAGGTGCTACATTAAAGAACTTTTTGATGAAAAATCTAGATCGTGCAACAAGTATTTCTTGATGGTAGCATATTCTTAGTCACTTCCACTAAATCCAAGACAAGATTTAATGAGTCAATTCCCTTGCATTTAATATTTCATGTGTCTATCATTACTAGCATTTATCGCTGTTGATTTACCTGATTACTGCATTTATCAATGGTGCTTCCCCATCCTTTCACCACGTTTTGGTTCCACGTCCCCCACTTACACAACTATCTCCACGCAGTTTGAAACCCAAATTATTCCACTCCTCAACATTTCAAATATTGTTGCAAGCTCTCTACAGTTTTAGTTCCCATTGAAACAGATAGCCTTGCATTTTCAAACAATGTCGGCAGCTCAAATCTCGTAGTAATGCGATTGCCTATTTTCAATCAAACAACTTCCAAATCTATCAAGAAATCATCTGCATATGCCACAAAGAATAAACCGGGCAGCTCATCATTCTTTGGTCCTTGGATTCTTTATTATAGCTTTTCTATTGGTTCATCCATTTCTTGGAGAAGAGGAGGGAATCAAAACCATGGCATGTGGACTCAAAATTTCTTATGTAGGGGAAATGGGGGGTTTTCATATCAATGTCTTAGACTTGATCCTAACTACACCTAAAAGTATCGATATAATATAGTTATAATTATTCTAGAAATTTCATTGAAACAAGAATTGGTGATTCATCTAACATAATTTGTTGTCTTATTATTAGGTGCAATTCATATTGTTGATGCCAAATCAAGAAATACACATAGATACAATGGAGCATAGCATGCTCAATTTATTCCCATAAAAATTTTTAGTGGGCAACGAAACTAAACAATTGTTGAAAACCTTCTCATCGTTGTTGTCGATAAAAAGGCACCCACACCACTACAAGTAGATTCACAAGCATTGTTATTTGATAAAAATAAATGGAATGGATTTCTTAGTTGAGAAGCTCTTTATGAGTAAATATTACTTGAATATGATGTGAAGGCTTCATTTTATTTGACTAATTGTTGGAGGCAGGTTACAATTCACATTGTAATCTAAATTCTTCAGATTTCAATTTTGTAATCTTGAGAAGTTGTATACTACATTGGGTTTGAATTTCCATGAAATTATTATCATTTTGCACTTGGATGATCACTTCGCTTATATGAGGTTGGCATGTATCTATGTTTATATTTGATAACATAGATGTATGTCCAAAAGATAGGGTGAATCCACAAAGATGAGTAACATTTTTTGGCAAAAAATGATGGTAAAAATTCAATTTTTTACTCATTCATTAAATCAAAGTCCTTAAAACTCATATATGCCTTGAGAATTCCAACATGCAACAAAAAAACAAATTGTAGGGAATTGTGTTGTCTTTCCACCTATATTTTTTTAAAATAATAAAATTACTTAATATGCCAAAATTGCATTTAATGATAAATGCATTCTTGTAAATTTCAACAAAAGTTTACAAGTGGCTTGTGTGCATGTAAAATAATTTAGTGATAAACGCACAATTTTTAAAATATATATATATGAACATAATCTACACAAAATGCATTAGGCACACATAATTTTTTTTTATTTATGATGGATTTTTTTTTAAATTAACGATTCAAAATTTTAATTGCATTTCATACACGTGTGTGCGCGTAAACATTTTTTTTATTGGTTACAAAAATTGAAAAATAAAAAATACCCTTTTGAAGAGAACGCATTGGTATGGGGCATATGTATTTTCTGAATTTTTTTGTTTTGTACTTTTTATGTTGTTGATTTATCTTTGTATTGATTCGAAGTTGTTGACATGACTTTGTGAGTGTAAGTTTCAAAAGAAATTAAAAAATTATCATATGAATGCAAAAACTCGTAAATTAAATGTCAATGGATAGACGATTCGTTGATAGATCCATTGATATGAAGTCTACCATCTAAGATGCATCTTAAGCTAGGGTTTAGGTTTGGAAAAAAGAGTAGAAAAAAGTAAATTTAAAAAAAGGGGGATAAAAGTCTGTTTAAATCCCTCGATTGAGCTGTTAGCTCGATTGAGAGTTTTAAAAAGATCGATCAAGCGTTCATGTGCATTTTCAAAACATCTGATAAAGGGTTAAAGTGTAGTTAAACAAAATTTCGATCAAGATATTAGCTTGATCAAGAGTTTAAAAGCATAAAACAACTAATTTTGGGGGGTTTTGAATTGCATACCTCTGGGTGTGGAGGCCATGGTAGCAAGAATTAGTGGCTAGTGGCAAGTTGTAGTCTTCGGTCAAATTGACACAACTACTCTATACTCCTTGGTTTATCTCCTCTGCAACAAACACATTGAAAGAAGCCGAGGTCTAAGGTTTTTTCATTTTAAAACCTGTTACAGGTCAATATATTAACCGAGCTTTATGAATCTTGATTGAGCTTTCAAATTCCACGGGTGCATGCTTGACCGCGGCCTTTCATTTTGGATAGTTCATCCCAACAATATCTAGATCGGGATTCTAAGCTCAATCAAGCACATGAACTCATATTATCGATTGAGGGTTTGTCTAACCCTTAATCGAGCTTATTAAAATAGCTCGATCGAGTGCTTTATTAAGCCCTTGATCGAGCTTTTGAAAGCTCGATCGAGGGCTTAACAATAGCTCGATTGAGATCATTTTCAACATTCTCGTTCCCTTTTCTTTCCAAAAAGTGTTACCCATCTTCATGGGAATGGGTGAATCCATGAAGATGGGTAACACTTTTTGGCCAAAGGTGACAGTGAAAATTCAATTTTTTACTCATTCATTAAATCGAAGCCCTCAAAACTCATATATGCCTTGTGAATTCCAACACGCAACAAAAAAACAAATTGTACGGAATTATGTTGTCTTTCCACCTATATTTTTTTTAATTGATAAAATTATTTAATATGCTGAAATTGCATTTAATGATATGTGTGTTATTGTAAATTTCAACAAAAGTTTACAAGTGGCTTGTGTGCATGTAAAATAATTTAGTGATAAATGCATAACTTTTGAAATATGTGTGTGTGTGTGTGTGTGTGTATATATATATATGAACATAATCTACACAAAATGCACTAGGGCGCACATATTTTTTAATTTACGATGGAAAATTATATATTTTTTAATTTTCAAAATTAACTATTGAAAATTTTAATTGCATTTTGTACACATGTGTGTGCACGTAAATGTTTTTTTACTGGTTACAAAAATTGAAAAATAGAAAATACCCTTTTGAAGAGCATGCATTGGTCTTTGGTGTATGTAATTTTTGAATTTTTTTTTGTTTTGTACTTTTTTGTTGTTGATTTATCTTTTCACTGATTCAAAGTTGTTGGCATGGTTTTGTGAGTGTAAGTTTCAAAAGAAAATAAGAAAAATTATATGAACTCATAAACTTGTAAATTATATGCCAATGGATAGACCATTTGTTGACGGGTCCATTAGTATGAAGTCCACCATCTAAGGTGCATCCTAGGCTAGGGTTTAGGTCGAGAAAAAAGGGCAAAAAAAAACAAATCTTAAAAAGGGGGCTAAAATCCTATTTGAAAGCCCTCGATTGAGCTAATAGCTCGATCGAGGGTTTTAAAAAGCTCTATTGAGCTAATAGATCGATCGAGGGTTTTAAAAAGCTCAATCAAGCATTTGTGCACATTTTCGAAACATCTTGATTGAGGGTTAAAGTGGAGTTAAACGAAAGCTCAATCGAGTGCAAACATCTCTATCGAGAGTTTAAAAGCATAAAATAATTGATTTTTCGGGGTTTTTAGTTGCCTATCTGTAGGTGTAGAGGCCATGGTAGCAAGAAGTGGTGGATGGTGGCAAGTTGCAGTCCTCAATCAAATCAACATAGTTGATCTATACTCCTCAGTCGAGCTCCCATGCAACAAATGTGTTGAAATTAAGCTAAGGTTTGGGGTTTTTTCGTTTTAAAACCTGATATAGGTCAATATCTCGATCGAGCTTTATAAATCTCAATCAAGCATCATAGCTTGATCGAGATTTCAAATTTCATGGGCACCTACTAGGCCACGACCTTTTGTTTTGGATATTTCATCTCAACAATCTCTCGATCAAGGCTTTAATAAACCCTCGATCGATGTCTATAGATCAATTAAGCTTATTAAAAAATCTCAATCGAGCACTTTATTAAGCCCTCGATCGAGCTTTTGAAAGATCGATCGAGATTAGTTTTCAACATTCTCGCGCCCTCTGCTTGCCAAAACGTGTTACCCATCTTCATGGGAACAACCTATAACATACTCCTAGGTGAACATCACAATGTGTCCCACTATCATTGGGGAACATACCAATGTGACAAAGCCCTTGATAAACATTTTAATGCATCACAACCATTGAGGAGTGTAGTAATTCATCATAAGTAAACCAATATGAATGTCACAATGTGACATGACAATTAAGGAATGTCACAAATCCCATATAACTCTTGAGGAACCTTGCAATGTGACATAACCTTTGTTAAACATTGTATTGTACATAACCATAAAGGAACCTTGCATTTTGACATAAGTTCAAACAAGATGAATGTCATCATGAAACACAACCATCAAGGAATTTCATAATCCAACATATCGCTTAAATAATGTAGCAATATGCCATATCCTTTAATGAACATGACAATCTGACATTACGATTGGGGAATGTATAAATTTGACATAAGTCAACCTAAATGAACATCTTAGTGTGAAATAACCATATTATCAAGTCAACCCCTTACTGTCGCAACATGCATAATATCAACCTTTTAATGTTGAAACATGAGATAATCTCGAGTCCCTCCATAACATCACATGTGACATAATATTGACATCAATTTATTCATGTCACAATTTCAACCATAGTCAAATTGGTTCACTATAGTCCACCATAGTCAACCATGGTCAACTATTGAAGATTTTCCCCATCAACCATATGCCTTTGTGAATGTTGTGATGCAACATAACCCATGATGAGCACTGTAATTTGACATAATTCCACCAAGAATATCGCATGTGACATAACCATTAAGGAACATAAAAAATTTGACATAACTCTTTATTAACATCATAATGTGACATAACCATTGAGGAACATAAAAATTTCACATAAATTGACCATGATTAATATCACAATGCATAACAACCATTTAGGAAGATTGCAATGAAACCTAACCCTTGAGTAGCATTGCAAGGTGGAATAACATTTAATGAACATCAGAATGTAGAATAACCATTGAAAAACATAGCAATCTGACATAATCCAATGAATATGAACATCCAATGTGACATAACCATTATGGAACAATGGAATCCAATAAAACCCTTGAGGAACATCGCAATGCAACAAAACCCTTAATGTTCATCACAATGCAACACAAAAATTGAGAAATGTAGCAATTTGACATAAGTCAACCAAGATGAACATTTCAATGCAACATAACCAAACTTAATCATAGTCAACATGGTTAATCATAGTGAATTATGGCTAACTAAAGTTAATAAAGGTCAACCATAGTCAAACAATATCGATCATTGTCAACCAAACTCTATTATAGTGAACCATGACCAACTATAATCAACCAAAGTCAACCATAGCAAATCATGTTCGACCATAGTCATGCATAGTCTACAATGGCCAACATGTTCAACCAAAGTTAACCATATTTTGTAGCATATTTATACTTGAAACTTTTGCTTCTTGTTAATCTTTAAACTTATTTATTACAATTATACAATTTTACAGCCTAATTTATATTAGGATAATATAAAGAAGTGGAAATTTTGAAAGTTCAATTACAAACTCAAAAGATAAGATAACTAATTGAAATGAAAACTTGGTATATAATTGTTAATATTCCATATAACAACCAAAATTCAATTATGAGGGAACATGATAAATTCAAAGAAATAAAACTTGAATTCATAAGAAGATAAAGGTAAATACCTGTTAGCCAAGATAATTTCAAGCATGTTGTTTCACAGACCTGCAATATCTTCTCATCCATAATTTTGGCACATATTCTCATCCATAGATAGCTCAAACAACCTAGAACCAACAATCCACATGGGTAACTATGTGGAACAGGAGGAATCTCCTCCCAGCCTAACCCCTTGACTAGAATAGTTAAGGCCCCTATTGGCAGGCGGTTTGGTAAGGTAACATCGCAGCATCTCCGATGCTGCGACACATCAGAAGAGGTCGCGAAAGGAAGAAGGCCGCATTATTTTATGTATTTTTGAGCTAGGTGTACCGCAGAATGAAGTTTTTTTGGGTCATTGGACCATATGAGATGTATGTTTGGGTCAATTGTACCGCAGTATGCGGAGTTTTGGGTCGTTTTGGACCAAGTCAGTTAGGGTCGGGTCATTCATCCAATGCATCAGTTAGGAAGTTGTTAGTAAGTGGAAAAGCATTGTAAGGGCGGAAGCCTATATATAGACATAAGATTGTAAGTGTTAAAAAGAAGAACGTGGGGAGAGGGGGTTGTTTCTTTTGTCTTGATCTTGGTACGAATCTTGATATGTTGTAACCATTTGCCGAAATCAAAGAAGTTGGCAAGATCGGTGTTTTGCAGAGATATTTTAATTGGGTTTCTACAAAGATAATATGATGTGGTGAAACTGTTTTGTGCAATCCATGTATTATTCTGCTGTTATGGTGATGCAATGTTGTGATATATGAATGATGAAATATTTCTTTAATGCAATCTTTGCTTTACTATGATCTTTGCTGTGATTCTGTTGAATAATGCTATGAATATGCCAATACTGGAACTAAATGCATAGGTCTGTTATGAATATTGCAATAAGTTAGGTAACTAAGCCGCAACCATCCTACTTCTTTCGGTGGAAACATGGTTCCGTCAGCTCTCCCTGAACATCTCGGGTGAGACCTCATCTACTCCGTAGGTGTTGCTGGATGGGGTAAAACCTGTCTGGGCCAGTGATCAGGCAGATCGTGGTATGTGTCGACAGTGAGTAGAACCCATGTCGACTGGGTCTGTGTAAACAAATGGTTCTCTTGCCGGGACCTGTACAAAGTGAAAGGAGGATATGCCATGGCATCCGACGCAACCGGAGATACAAGGCTGGTTTGATCAGAAGTTGCAGGAATTTGTTGAAGAGGAGAGCCAAAAAACTCGACTGACGGTCGATCAGTGGGTGGAAATATATATTCACGACGGTCCACATGAATGGTTTCTCTGTGAATTCCCAATCATTTTGTACGAGTGGTTGGCGAAGTTTAGTTTCCAGAAGAGGAACTTTCAGGGTGGTGAACCGACGACCTGGACCCCAAAGCTAATATAGGAGCTGCAAGAAGTCGACAGTAAAGCATCGCGTGCTGTCAAAGTCTGGCTCAATAGCATCTTAGAGGGGTATATCACTGAATTCGCGATCGATACGCAGAAGTCCTATAGTGAATTTGAAATATATTTCTTCCACTGACCCCGAGGAAGGTTTTTGCTGTCGCTCCAACTGTCCATTAAGATGCTTATTTGCGAGAAGGGTATATTGAAGATGCATATGGATCAGTAAACAGCCTCGTGGGCAGAGGCCGTGGGTATCGCGACGGCTGGGGAGCGGTACATGGAATGATCAGGGTAGATGGGTGCATTTCATGACGAGACTGTGAGTGAAGCCAAGGAAGAGAGTGGTCTTACAAGAGGAGGAGCGAGGTTTCAACAGGAGAAGAGGCAGAGGATAGGAGAAGGTCCTGCTGTGATCTAACCGCAAGTTCGCAAAGGAAGACCACACGGGACGAAGCGACCTCACAGTCCTGACAAGGACGACTAGGATATGCCCAGGATAGAGGCAGGACCAAACCCCGGCAATAACGTACCCACACCTCAGCTCACTATCTCTCAACCGATAAGGAATACAACTTTAACACCACTAAGTTCATCAGTTCCACAAAAATTAATTACCGGTACTTCAGCGACTGGAGGAAGTAAGCCCAGAATGGCGGGCGAGGATACTAAGTTACCGTTGTTCCACGAAAATGGAACAAAAAACCATGAACAGTACTAGTTTCTATGTGAGGCGGTATGGACCGTTAAACAGATCACTGATGATGATGCTAAAAAGGGACAATTGGATACCACTCTTCGAGGTCGCGCTTTAGACTGGTTTATGAAATTTACGCAGGTTCCTGTCGGCACCCCAGCAAAGACATTAGATGAGATTCACGCAGGCTTAGTCGCTGAGTTCCGGAAGCCCAAATCCGAAGCGTAATATATTACAGAGCTTAAAGAGATTAAGCAGTTTCCTAATGAGTCTGTGTGGGACTTTGATCAGCGGTTCAAGACGTTGATGGCAAGAGTTAGTTTTGATATGAGCACGGTCCAACATAAAGAATGGTTCATCGCGGGGCTGCTTTCACATATTCGGATACCGCTAATGCAACAGAATATTACAATGCCAAGTGAAGTGTTGGAGATCGTGATGCATTTGGAAGCATCGCCAATTAGGGAAACAGTAGCTGGGATGTCACAGATACAGACACAACTAGCCAACTTAACTATACAACTGTAAGACCTGAAAAAGGGCAAAGAGCAGTGTGAAGACGTATGGTGTACACGGTGTCGGAGAGAAGGACATACTAAGGACCATTGCCCAGACTTCCGCAACTATCTAGTTTCAGGAGCACCAAATCCGTTGAATGGTGGTAGCATGCTGTGGCGTTGCGTCTGCCAAGTATATGGGCACAACCATGACAGTTTCCCGTACATGCAGAAAATGGTCACGACTCCGAGGAACCTTTACTGTACATTTTGCAAATCTGTGGGTCATGATGACAAAAATTGCCGTGCATATGGGTTGCTACAAGAGAGAATGTGTGATACATTCTACGTAAAGGACGACCAGTGTGCCGTACAATAGCCACAACCGCCGCCACAAGTAGCCCAGCCGCTACCTCAATCGCCGATGCAGTTTGTACCGAAGCAACCACAACCGATATGCTCTGATGCAGATGGCTCCACAACAACCACAGTATGTTCAACAACCGCAGTACGCGCCGCAAGGGAAAGGTATGCAACAAATGCAGCAACCGCAGTACCAACAACAAGGTGGGTACCGAGGAGGGTACCGGGGTGGACGCGGTGGAGGATTTGGTCACGGTGGAGGATGAGGAGGTCACAGGCCTTTCAATGCTATCATTGTGCAGTATGGGGACATTATCAGTGCGATTGCCCACTCTTGCAGACACAATGTACCTTCTGTTTCATTAATGATCACACGGTTGAGAATTGTTCGTAGTTGATTGCGCGATGGCAAGCAGGGAATGTTCCACAACTACAAAATAAAAATCAGGCACAGCAGCCAGCGCAGAGTCAAGTACAACAACCAGCGCAGAACCAGAATCAGCGGCCGAACCAGAACGTCAATCAGAATGTGAATCCACTGCTGAACTAGACCCAGGGTGAGAACATTGCAACAATTTCTGCAGAACCGAGACCGCAAGATGCTTCAGTTGTTGTTGTTACTCGTGGAGGAAATACAATTGGGGAGGATAGCTCACACCCACTGATTCGGTTGGCATGCTAGAAGACATTACCATTTGACATTGATGATGAGCGAGAGGCATTCCTTTAGGCGTGTCGCACCTTGGAAAAAGACCGCGGTAAGGCTTTTGTTTGCGATATGCCTCCCGTCTTTGATGCTACATCTGAGGTAGGTCCGTCGACACCGTTTGAAACTCTACAAAAGTTTCTTGAGAACTGTGTGTTACTAGCCCGAGACCCGGCTGCCCTAGTTGATATCGAGGATGGTTGCAATGACTTACGAGGGGACAACAGGAGTCTGCAGTGAACTCCTTACAGCAGCCGAAGACAGTTAAGGAGATGAGAATGAACATTCAGATTAGTGACTATGATGTTGATTCTGTTATTCTTGATCTTGGTTCGGATGTTAACATCTTAACCAAGCAGGCGTGGCAGAATATGGGGAGTCCCCCATTGAGCTAGTCTCCTGTACAGCTCCGGTTGGCTAACCATGCGAATGTGACGCCCATTGGACGAGTTCCACGACTCATGGTCGACATTGAGGGCATGAAAACCTATGCCGACTTTGATGTAATTGAAGTTGTCGAAGGCAAAAGCTCTTATCCCGCGCTGTTGGGGATTGGATGGGCTAACGACAATGGAGCTGTAATCAACTTCAAGCGGTGAATGATGACCTTTGAGAATCCCGATCTCATAGTCATAGCCCCATTGGATCTGGCGGAAGGACGCCGATACATTGAGCCCGTGAAGGATGACGATCCCACTGGATGGGACCATGCATTCAACATTTCTGAAGACTACATTCATCCTACTGCCAACGGTGAATTAGCTAGCTTCCTTTTGAGTACATTTATATCCTTCATCGCAAATGAATTAGCTAGCTTTATTAAATTAATCTATAATTATAAATTAAGATGATTATAAATAAAATTAAAAGTTATTATTTCAATATAATTATATTTAATTACAATAATTAGATGATTATTCATTTATTAATTTATTTCTTAATAATACATTATAATAATTAGTTTAAAATGGTTATTAATAAGTTATTAAGAAAATATAATAATTAAATTATAAAATAAGCGTGGGACATGGGATTTGATCTGGGTAATCGACCCAAGCATAGGATATGGGATATCGTTTGATCCTACTTTGTTTGGTATTTATTATTACATTAATCTATAAGGTTAAGATAGTTATAAATAAGACTAAAAATTATTATTAAATTATAAATATATTTAATTACAATAACTAGATGGTTGGTTATTTATTAATGTATTCCATAATAATATATTATAAATAAATGATTGGGTTATTTATTAATTTATTTCATAATAATATATTATAAATAAGCATAAAGTTTAAAACTATTATTAATAAATTATAATAATTAGTATTATAGAATAATAATATTGAGTGATAACCCAAGCGTAGGACGTGGGATTTAATATGGCTAATCTACGGAAGCATAGGATATGGGATATCGTTTGATCAGACTTTATTTAGTATTGAGAAGGTCTATTTAAAGGAGAAGATTATGCTCTTGAAATGCATGATTCAGCTGTATTGTTTTCTGGGTTGTAAAACAGATTCTGCTCATCAAGTCCAGCTGCATAAGATATGGGGTTTTCATTGGGCAATATGAAAGCTCCATTTCAACTTCAATTGGCCGTGCTTTTGTTTTTGCTTATTGTGGAGAGTGGCCATCTTGTTACAGCCATCCGACCTTCAGGTACGTTCAGGCTTCTCTTATTATTTCAATAGTTTGTAGAAAATAATTAATTGGAGCTCTGTAGGTTTTGGAATCTGCAATACATATAATTAGTTATTGAAATCTTGGTTTGTTTTGTTATTGATTTTAGGTGTGGTGTCCAAGATTCAAGCCATGGAAGTGGGTGGCAAAGATGGATGTGTGATAAAGGTGGAATGCCCAGAAACAGATCCTGATCCTGTGGCGAAAACCATCAGATATATATGTTTTGCGAAAAACATGTGTAAAACATGCACAGCTGAATCTGTAGTTTTAGAGGTCCGTCTCAAAAACGCTTCATTGATGCGACCAGTCCTTTACAATGTGCCCAGGCCGATTCTACCAGGTGGAACTGCAGCTTACGGCAAGGTCCTTCCTTCCGGATATCAAGTCGGTCAATTCCTCGCTGCTAAGGCTAATTTTGTCAACTGCTCTGCTACATGATATATTTGTCAGGGCTTCTTCTTTTACTTTGCTTATTTTTGACAATCGACTTATTCAATAAAGGGTTTAATTGCTTAGCGTTTTTTATCTTAAAGTTTTAAATTGCTTACCATTCTTTTATGTTAAATGGCCTACTATTTAACTGTTAATGACATTCTGGTTGGTTGTTTATTATAAAATTGAAAGATACATATTAAATCTTTCTTGATATGATAAATATTAGGAAATTGTTTTTTCCTGTGCACATAATATTTATTTAGAGTAAATTTTTCATAATTGTTAATTTACAAAGATAGTTTTTTTTGTTATTTCCACAATGGTAAATTATTCATAATAGTTAACAATAACATAAAGATCACCAAATTAATAAAATGAGTGTATTTTATCTATTGCGTAACATCAATAAAATTAGTGTATTTTATTTATTACATATTTTGATTTAATAGATTTTTGTTTTGTTTTTTAATAGGTATTGAAATCTTTCATAACTTTTCAATTGTTTTGTTTTGTTTTTTAATAGCTATTGAAATCTTTAATAGATTTTTGTTTTGTTTTTTATGTTAAATTGCCTACTATTTAACTGTTAATGACATTATGGTTGTTTATTATAAAATTAAAAGATATATATTAAATCTTTCTTGATATTAGGGGAAAGAGTTCTATAGTTGAATGGGAGCCGGTAGTGGTCATAGAACCAGTGACGGTTAGAAGCCATTAAGTGTCCAAGAAAATGCCATATGTCAAACACATAATATTATATAAATATATAAAAAGTGTCTTGTTAAAGTTCATTAACTGTCATTTTGTACACTACAAAAGGTTGACAGTTGCACAGTACTGACATAACAAAATTCAAACCCATCTTGACCCTTCCAAATCCCAAGGCACATTGACATAAAGATCTAATCGGACCTCAACAGTCCCCATGCATCCCAATCTACAAGGACAGATTGTCCATCACATCTACCCCATCGAATAACCTTCAGTGAAGTCCCAGACCAGCATCGAGTACCAGTTAACCACCAAGGCATCCCACCTGCACATTTAATGGATGTCACCTGCACAATAAATGGTGAACGGATGTCAGCTCTTGGTGCATGGTTGATCAACAAAGCAACCCAAAATTGGAAATTAATGCAACCAACCACCATAAAAATCATCAAATCGGCCATGAAAGCAAACAGAACCCATCCCAAAGCATTTCGAATATCACCTGGATCGACTCAACCCCATCGATGGCCATTGGATCGAACCCAAATCACTCTTGAGCACTCATCCAAACCCAGCCAGATGCAATCCATGCCTTTTCAAAATTGTCAATCAAATCAAACACCAGAATGCTATAAAGACACAACAACCTTCAGACAGCCTCCAATTTTCTTCTATTCGGAATTCCCAGACCATGTTGGACTCACACCTCTATTTCCAAGCTTGATTTCCAGAGTCCAGGCATCGCATTCAGGCAAAACATAGTTGCAGATTGTTCTCCAGGTGCATATATAATTCAAGACAACAATCAGAGTTCAAGTATTGCATTCAAGATAAACTTATATTTCAATTATGTTTTCAAGTAGGCAGACTATATCAAATTTTATGCCACAGACTGTATTGTGAAATAGCAGTCTCTAAATAGATGCATAACAAATATAACAAGTGAATATATATATATGTACTAGAATCATGTTTTCCAAACTGCATTGAACATGTAAATCACATTACTAGTTCCCTTAGAATACTCGCGATCCTTGTGTAGTTTTAACAATTACTTTTAACATAGCTAGTTTAATATTCCAAAACGTTGTGTAGATACACAACTAGTCTTAGCAATTCTGGTGTAGTTTCAGTGAGGCCTTGTTTGTCCTAATTCCGTGGGTGAATGCAGTCATGGAAAGAGTCAACACTAATCGTGCAAGGAGGACAAGTAGGAGACTCGGCAAGGGTGCCCAGCTACGATGCACCTCGTCCGATGAGGACATAGCACATGATGATGATAATAACAATGCACACAGAGATGTTGAAGAGGCTAATGATGCAGAGCGTGGTGGTGTTATTCCACCATCAACCACAATTGAAGAGGCAAATGATGTAGATCCTGGAGGTGTTATTCCACCATCAAACACAGTTCAAGGTGCAATTGCCAGTAAGAAGATTAGTGCCATTAGAGGATGGACACAAGAAGACATGAAGGCTACAATAGATGATATAGAGTTCAATGGTTTTTCTATCAAAGCAGTTGCTAAAAAACATGGGATTCCACCAACATCAATCCATTACTGGATAAATGGCCTGACCCATACCAAGCAAAAAGGACCTCTTATAGTGTTGAGTACAGAAGAGGAAGAAGAAGTTGTGGTCTAGTGTGAAGAGATGGCTCAACTAGGCCATGGTCTCGAGTTGGTTCAACTCAAATCCACTGTTTCCCAAATCTGTCAAGGGAGGCCAAACCCCTTCAAAGATGGATTTCCAGGGAAATCATGGTGGAGAGGATTTACATTTGGGAAACAGTAAATCATATATTTAATCAAATAGACATTCAATTGGGACGGGAAGGGTATTTCCACTTTTTATTGTCAAAGAAATATAGATAAGTACAGACACTTATGCAACCAAGTCTTGGGCTCCTGCTCCTCACAAAGACTTAAGAATTCCTCCAATGTAACAACAATTTCTTCTTTCTTCTAAGTCCCCTCTCTCATGGCTTCCCCTTGTATTTATGGGACAAGGTTGGTAGTTGAATTTGAGAGGTAGTTGAATTGGGAGGTTGGGGAAGTTGCAGAACCAACTTCAACTAATCCCAATTCGTAATATTAATATATTTTTTCTTTTCATCTTAAGATGTGCGCGGTTTTTATGCAAATAGACTAGCCCACAGTATGAAACTTTTGCATTTGACAACCAGCGTTTTCAACATTTGAAGTATGTGCGCAGGTTGTCCTCAATGAGACCAACGTTCATAATGTAGGATGACTGTGGAAATAGTAGCGCACACATGGTGAAAACTGTAGAAAAAATATGTTTTTCAGCTGAAGAATGTGATCTCAGCAATAACTCATCCAAGGTCAATCCATCTCTTCCATCCATAGTTTCCTTTTGTGTGATCTATAGAGCAATCTGATCACGGACGAAGAAGTGTAGATTTGACCTATAACATATGCCCGCTAATGTGTGAGGTCAGAGGGAAACGAGGGCCGAAATATATTATAATGCCAAGTCAGAGGAGGAGCAAGAAACCACAAGACGAAGTCACAAAAGTACCTGAAACAAGAATCAAGTTCAGAGAGCAATTACAATCTTGACATCATATAGATGCATGGTGTGATACGATATGATATCCGATACATAACTGGGATATGTATATATAGCATGGTCACTGAAATACAAGCGTGGATCCATGTCAATGATAAGAGATCATAGCCATAACAACAAGCTGGATCTATCTCTCATGAAGAGCCAAAAAATGAGTGTGGCCCAGTCTTGCGCAGCGTGGGTGATAACATGAACCTGATGATGCTATCAGGGTCCCAAGGTATTCATCCAAAACATCCCAAGGTACGAACCCAATCCATGTGAATAAATGAGCTGAAGTCGAACATGGGGGGTACCATTTGATTACCGGTCATTGATGTATACCGTTAACAAATGTCAGGCCTTCCATCGATAATGATAATGGGGCCCAAGGTACCTAGTACGTTCCAACAAGTGTGAATAAATGGACTTGAAGTCGAACACTTGAGGAACCTGTCGAATAAGAGACATTGATGTATTCTCATTATTCAACAGCAAGGGAAACTGCCACTGATGACTACAATCCCCAAGGTACTAACCGAAACACTAAACTTCATTCCCAGAGCATAATGAGTTGAAGTCGATGGGAAGAAGTCCGCTGGAAGGGAGGCCTTAATGCATCCTCCACCATCTAACACAAGGAACACTCACAAGTTTGAGCTGATTTGGAGTAGGAACAACACAAGATGAAACAAATTGACACCAGGATGGCCGACACATGAAGTCAAGGTAAATAGTAGAATGGCCAACACAGGCTATATCCTTGAATAGTAAGCACGACACAAAGTGACAGGCAGTTTTTAACATGAGGTGGGTATGATATAAACCTGCAATGTAGGAGACATTAGTAGATTCTCCATATGATTGGAAGAATAACTAATGGAAGGAGTAATGAACTTTGAGATCAGGCTCACCCAAAGGTCAAAAACTGAAACCCAATTGAATGATGGACTCAAATAGGTGTTATGTTCAAGGACATGACTGACTTAACTACCTTTGAAACTAAAAAGATGTGTATACCCTTCTCATCCCTTATTCTTTTTGGTAAAATAATGTCCTTGTTGTTGTTTTAATGAGTCCAAGAAAGCAAATTCAATAATCCCAACCATGGAAAAAGTTTAATGAGCCCATGGGAGGAAGACTCAGGACCTTCTTATTCTTTATAGAGTTCGAAGAAGAGATAGAAGAATACTCTATAATACTGATCTTTGGATTTTAATATCGAACCGAGATCTGTTCTTGCTTGCTGGTGTTTTCTTGTTTAAAGAGTCAGAAAAACTTAAATAATCCTCCATACACTTATTCATGGATTTTAGTATCGAGCCCGAATGAGAAAAGAACTCTTCTAGCCATGAATGACTAGAGTATACCTTTTTCGCAGCTAATCCACAAAAGTACGAAAAAGGGGTAAACTTATACTTAAGTGGATGTTCCTTCAATTCCTTTAACAAATATGAAGAGAACAAGTATGCTCGGAAATCTTGTTTGTTTTTGAAAAGTCAGAACAAGGGCTTAAAATCAATTAAACATCTTCAGAGATCATAAGTTCATGACCTGCCAGATAAGAGAATCTAGACAACTGAGTTAGTAGTCGAGGACAAACTTTCTCAATGACAAAAATATTGAACAATATGGTACCTATACTGATCTTGTCAATGGAGAAAATCAATAGATTGATGTTTAAAATATAGTAATAATTCGAAATATATAGCTAATCCAACCCACCAAAATTTGAAAAATATTAGTGAATTAAAATAACATTTAAAAACAAAAATGAAACTATACTCTTTTTAGAAAAGTGGGTGAAAATTAAAAAACAATTTCTATAAATAGTGTCATTTTTGAAAATCAAATATCACAAATTGGAGATTTAGGGAAAAGTGTGGAAAAACCTCAAGCTACCCTTTCTCATTGCGATCAAACCAAGTCACCAATCCAACTTCTACTTTCACGAAGTAAGTAGTCTCATCCTGTACTTGCATTTACATACAATTTTTTTTAATTTTGATGGTCAGAATCATTTTTTAGCAAGGTTTTAAATGTGTTTTTGCACGAGCGCTACTATGCCTGAATAAAACTAGCGCACTCGACAAAAGTGCGCCAGTTCACATTCATAATAGAAGCGTTTGGGATGCCACTGTCTTTTCCAAACAGTAGTGTTCACCACAAAGCATAGGGCAAAAAATTAAGAATGACCAACGTTTGATGTTTTAATGGTAGGATTGTGCTTGTATGGCGTGAAAGGGAGCATGAGGAGATGGATCGACTTGCTTTAGAAGATCCAACAACCTTGCATGCATTGCACAGATGGGGTTTACTAAAATTCTATAGAACAATCAATATGCGGGTACAAAAAGGATTGCTTGAGAGGCTTGTGCAGTACTAGGATGCCAATGCATTGGTGTTCAATCTCCAAGGGGAGATATTGGAACTAACAGTTGATGACATCTACTTCATCACGGGTCTCTCTCAAAGAGGAGAGGTGGTGAACATGAAGGGTACCTCTCGAAATGTGGGTTCCCTATCCGTGCAGGATTATATCAGTACCTATTGTGTAGCGGGTACAGAAAAAACAGGCAGTCAGGTCCTTATTTCGACTGTTGCTAGCTTCCCCTTAAAATTCATCTTG
The DNA here is from genome assembly GCA_027924585.1 of Larix kaempferi. Taxonomy (NCBI): domain Eukaryota; kingdom Viridiplantae; phylum Streptophyta; class Pinopsida; order Pinales; family Pinaceae; genus Larix; species Larix kaempferi. The sequence continues at coordinate 4,352,369 of BSBM01000298.1, forward strand.
AGTGTTCTCAATCGGATGGGAGGAAGCGTGACGCAACATCTTGCGTCAAGAAACTTCATGCATGTGGGTATTGAATGCCTACGAGGGATAGTATTTGACTGGTGTTCCAGTCTACTGGCGAACATGAAGCTTCAAATTTTCGGGTGTAAGACCGGGAGGATAAAGAATTTTGGGTACGGAAGCATACTTTGCACATTTTTCTTTGAAAGGGTTCCTGCTATGAGCCTGGGGATGGATTTTCCCCCACTTAACCCCCATGAGCCATTGATGGGTCATTGGGGAGAGATCTTCTTGCGCCAGGGTGGTGGCGAGAGCAACTTTTGCTACAGCGAGGATGATTTATGGGCGTGGTGGGACCGACAGGTACCAGCTTTTAAGCAGTATCCATATGTAGGTATTGACTTCCGCAATGATCCTGAGCTGGCTCTTCCTCCATGATTAGCCTGGGGAGAGATTGGTAAGTTTGGTTTTTGAAAAATTATTTAATTTTTTCATTTTATATATATGATTTTTATAATGAGTTTGAAATACTGAAAACGACTGTCTTTTGCAGATGTGGGGCCAATGCGTCTTGAGGGACACCCTCATACCTTCGTCCACCTAGCCATAGTTGGTGCAGCAGATGCCATGTTGGATAACATTGAGGGGAAGATGAGTCAGTTGACTCATGACATACCTACTTACAAGATCGAGCAGATGCTACTCGATATGCAGGAGAATGTTGTAGGTGTGCCCCCGGCATGGATTAGGATACTTAGGAAAGTAGCTAGGGTAGTAATCTACTACAGAGAGGCTATGGCAGAGATGGCAGAGGCAGGAGAGGCCCCTCCTTCTCCATCGGATAAATACATATGTATATTTTTTGAGGTCGTCGAGCCCTTTTTGTATTATGACAGTGTAACAGACTTATGACTCAAACTCATATTATTTTTTGATACGGCTATATATAGTATCGGTGTTATTTACATGTATGTTCTTGTCTTTGCTTATTATGGATGTATATGATGCAAATGCCAATCTAAAACGTAGTTTGCATAAGAATCAGCTAATCCATTTAAAGTTCTTGGAATATGTTGATATGTGATGTAAACAAACTATCTCTCAAGTAATTTAACTCGCAAAAACTGACGTAGCAACACAAGATCTCTAACCTGATAAACACCCATTAACTGAAATACAACTAGCTACGAGTCAAACCTTACCTCCAAATGTGAAATTCCATGGAACAGAGCATCTCGGAGTAGCTCTATGACCGCACTGTATTCAACCACATTATTCGTTGTAGGACCCAAGCAAGTCCCTCCCGAAGAAACCAGTTGGCCAGACGGTGAGTAAATAACCCAAGCAACTACAACTAACTAACGAGTGTGGCGGCTAGCACCATCAGAAAACCCTATAAAGTGTTCAGTCTACATCTGAAACACAAAAGAAATAGATTCATAAGACATAACGACAACTACAAGTAAATTTAACTCTACAAAAATGTACAGCTATAATACATGAAAAAGCACAGAAGCTTAAGCATAGTACTTCTTCAAGTAGAGCCCATTTCTAGGCTCGGGCAGCTTATTACCTTCATAGTCTATTAACTCGTATGCACCCCTCTTTAGAACGTTAGACACTATGTATGAACCGAGCCACATGGATTTAAACTTTCCAGCCCCTAGAGGTTCCTTGTCTTGGTCATAAAGAAAAACAAGGTCTCCTTCGAGAAAAACCCTAGGTTTGACAGATTTATCGTATTGGCCATTGACTTGATTCTTATGCACCTCGTTTGCTGTGAGCGCGTCATGGCGCTGCTCATCAAGATGTTCTAAATGCAGCAAACGTTCTTCTAAGACTGAAGTGTCAGGTAATAGTTGAACAGCTAACTTCAATGAAGGAATCTCGCACTCAACTGGAACAACTGCTTCTATTCCATGCACAAGTTGAAAGGAAGAGAACCCGATAGTAGTCTTTACATTCGCTCGATATGCCCAAAGAGAAAGGTATAGCATGATGTGCCAGTTATTTTGACTGGAATTAATGGTCCTTTGTAAAATTGTTTTCAAAGTTTTATTAACCGCTTCGACCTGACCATTCTCCTGTGGATAGAATGAAGACGAATGTTCCTGCCGAAAACCTAACATGGTGTATAAATTGGTCATCATGCTGTTATGAAAATGATGACCATGATCAGTCACGATCTCTTTGGGTATACCAAACCTTGAAATGATCTAATTAAATACAAAATAAGCAGTCGTTTCCCCATCCGCTTTAACATTAGGCATTGCCTCATCCCACTTGGTGAAGTAGTCGACGGCAACAATGATATGATGATGGCCTCTAGCCGAAACTGGATTACAATTCATATAATCAATCCCCCATTTGGTGAAGGAACCTGCTGTGATGACAGGATGGAGAGGAGTAGGGTGTGCCCTCATTTTCTTGGTGAAAAACTGATGTGGACGACAGCATTTCACAGCTTCTACACAATCTTTAAAGATCGTGGGCCAAAAATAACCAGCACATAGTATTTTCTGGGTTGTTGCCAACCCAAAAAGATGACCCCCACATGATCCACTGTGAGCATCATTCAATATTGATTCTGCTTCCTCCAGGGTCAAACAACAGTGTAAGATGGAATCTATCCCACGTCTATACAAAGTGTCAGAAATTATGAGATAGTTTTTCGCATGACTCTTAAGTTTGCATCGTTCGTCCTGAGAGAAAGTGGTGGGACACCTCAAAGTCTGGAGATATACCAAAATATCCCCATAGCATGGGTCAGAGGAAGTAATGAGAAAGATATGTTCATTCGGGAATGATGACTCTTCCTCAACGTGTACTATGTCACAGGGAAATTCAGAAATCAGTTCGACGAACACTTGTGATTTCTTTGACTTAGCGGACTAAAAAACTAAGTCAAATTCTTGCAAGATTACAATCCATTTATTAAATTTCCCACCAATGATGCATCGAGTGAGAACATATTGGAAAGGATTGACCTCTCAACCACCGTGGTAGTTTGTAATAAGATGTAGTGACGTATCCTCTGAACTGCATAGACAGCAGCTAATGCCAACCTCTCCACGTGAGAATACTTAATCTCAGGAGCTATCAAGGCACGTGACAGATGTTAAATTTTCTGGATTTACTTCAATATGATCTAGGATCTTAACTGAGAGAACAACATGTACAGCATATCTACAGCATATCAATCATGGAGACAATAATGCAAGCACACAAGAGACACAAAGATTTACTTGGGGAAAACCATAAAGGTGAAAAACCCCAATAAGTTCCTCAGAGATAGATAGAGCAATGATACAACCAACCAAAAGAGATAGCCATAACCTAGCAGCAATCCTCCTCCTCCATAAGTGCGCCTCTCCTCCTTGAGAGCATGTGTGAGAAGTGAGTGAGTAAATAGAGTGCCTCCCGCACTCTATTTATACTTGACTTGACTTGCCTTTTTACCTAACTCATGTCGGCTCGAACTTAACCACATAACATAATGCTGAGTGGGCTGACCCCCAATAGGGTGGTCTAATAACCCTTTGACCCACATGGCCGACCCCCAATAGGGTGGTCTAATAACCCTTTGACCCACATGACTTATACAGGGCCGACCCCAAACAAGGTGGTCTAATAACCCATCAAGTATAAGTTACGACACTTACAATATAAATGACGACACTTCCTTATAGAGGAATAATACCATCTCTATAGGAATACAATATACATATATGTGAAATACATTCCGAAGTTACATATACATCAACACTCCCTCTTAACTAGGAAGGTATTTCTCAGCATAGTTCTTCTAGCACAAGTCATCTTCTCTGGATCATCGTCACTGGATAATCGTCATCGAGTCATCATCATCGTCACTGCTGCTGCTATCTCAATCAATCTCTGAATCTACTCGTCATAGGAAGTTCTACAGAGCCAGTCCTTTTTCATACTGGATGTAGGCCCACCACCTGCAGGTCTTCGTCATCACTGGCCATACTGTGGAATCCTCAGGACTTATTACGTGCGTCACAAAACCTCGAAAGAGCATCCCAGGATGTTATGGGTACACAACTCCGACCTGTAGGATCTCCCAGGGCGCTATTACATGTGACCCCACCACAAAACCTCGCAAGAGCATCTCAGGATGTTACGGGTACACAACTCCGACCTGAAATCTCCCAGGGCAACGAATTACATGTGGTCATGGCAAAACCTCGCAAGAGCATCCCAGGACTGATTACGGGCACACATCCCAACCTATCGGATCTCCCAGGGAAACGAATTACATGCCATAGGACAAAACCTCGCAAGAGCATCTGCCAGATATCCCAGGGCGCTATTATATGCCATAGGAAAAACCTCGAAAGACTATCTGCAGATCTCCCAGGGCAACGAATTACATGTCCTCCCAGAGCAAAACCTCGAAAGAGCATTTGCCAGATGTCCCAGGGCACCGAATTACATGCCATAGGCAAAACCTCGAAAGACCATCTGCAAATCTCCCAGGGCAACGAATTACATGCTCATCTGCACAACCTGATCCACGACCATAGAGTATCAACCTGATACTCACCATACATCATCCTGATGTATCCATGATCATCCTGATCATCATCACTGCAACGTCCTGCTGCATGTCATCTGGAGCAACATCCTGAAGCTCGTCATCTATGATCATCCTGATCATCACTGCAACATCCTGCTGCATGATCCACCTGATCATCAATGCATCTACCTGATGCATACCAAGTATCATACATGATCCTCCTGATCATCAATGTATCCACCTGATACAAATACATGATACATATCATCATACATGATCCTCCCGATCATCAATGCATCTACCTGATGCATACCAAGTATCATACATGATCCTCCTGATCATCAATGTATCCACCTGATACAAATACATGATACATATCATCATACATGATCCTCCTGATCATCAATGCATCTACCTGATGCATACCAAGTATCTACCTGATACATATCATCATACATGATCCTCCTGATCATGAATGTATCCACCTGATACAAATACAAATACATGATACATATCACCATACATGATCCACCTGATCATACAATGTATCCACCTGATACATATATAGATACATGGTCCAAGCATCCAACATGATGCATACATACATACATAAAATGATCCAACTGATCATATCCAAGCAGAAACCAGAACATCATCCTGATGCTCATCATCCAGCGCTTACATCCACAGCCATGTGAAGGATCCTCCTTCCAACATGCTTGGAATGGCTTTAGCAAATGTGTCCATAACTTCTTCCTCGAAGTATCCTTGATCTGAAGCACGCCAAGCCTCTCTCTGAAGTACTCGAACTTCACCCTGGCTAGTGGCTTCGTCAGCACATCTGCAATCTGCTCGTCCGTCGCAACATACAGGAGCTTCACAGCTCCTCTCTGCACCATATCCCTGATAAAGTGATATTTGATCTCTATGTGTTTCGACCTGTCATGAAACACTGGATTCTCGGACAGCTTCACACAACTCTGGTTATCACAGAAGATATCAGTAGCTTCCAATGGGAGATCAAATAGCTCAGACAGTAGCTTCCGTAGCCATACTGTCTCACAACTAGCTGAACAGGCTGCAACATACTCTGCCTCAGCTGTACTCAGTGCTACGCAGGACTGCTTCCTGCTAAACCAAGAGATCACACCTGATCCCATACTGAAGCAACACCCAGATGTGCTCTTCCTATCTGCAGCACTGCCAGCCCAATCTAAATCAACATAACCCTGCAGGTTAAATTTTTGATTCACCTCATATCTGAGCCCATAATCCACTGTACCCTTCAGGTACCTCAGAACATGCTTTACAGCAACCAGGTGAACACTCCTCGGATCCGTCAGGAACTGGCTCAATGTGTTCACAGCAAAGCAAATATCTGGTCTCGTGTTCGTCAGGTACATCAAGGACCCAATAATCTGACGATACATAGAAACATCAACTGGCTCAGATGAAGCATCACAAAGAAGCTTCAGATTCGATGCCATAGGTGTGGCCATAGCCTTGCAGTCCATCATCCCGAACCTCTTCAGGATCTCTACTGCATACTTCCCTTGTCCAAGGAAGATTCCATCACTCTGCCACACCTCCATGCCAAAAACAAATAGTGCATCATTCCCAAGTTCTTCATCTCGAACTCGGTAGTAAGCTTCCGCTGCATGTCGGCAATCAATCTATCTTCACCTGTAACAAACAAGTTATCTGCATACATATGACTCCCTGTCAGGTCTTGGGACTGCATCCCAAACATCTTCTTCATGATCTACGGATCATGGCATTCCATTTCGTCATCCCAGATCCTGGGAAATTCAATATCTTCAATAGATATCTTTCTTGCTGGAACAAATGTTGTAGTCCTTTTGTAGGAGATGGCATATGATCTTTCCTACACAACAAGTTAAATTGCATGATTAGAAAACATCTTATAGTTTTCAGAACAAATTCTTACACATAAAGAAATATGCCATACAGTCATGCAATTATCTTAGCCAATGCTTCAATACAACATTTATCCATATCCCGTAACTTTCTAGATGCCTTCCAATCTCTACCAGAACATTGTTAAGAGTGTGCACAACTCCCAACATGTCAGCAAAGAGGTTTCATTCTAGATAAGTAGCAATGGAATGTTGTACAGTGCCATAGGCCACTTACCCATGTGTATTAGTAGTATACTGTTCATTAATGCAACTATTCTAATATGCACAAGACATATCCTAAGTCTAGGAACATGAGCATATACATCATTGAACAATTTTACTTAAACAAACAAATATGCAAGAAATGATAATTAAAATACTTATCTTTGTTTGTTCGTTGGGTGGACTCCCTCTGAGTCTTCGTTTCCTTGTAGGAGATGCTGGAGTCCTAATCTGAAGTAGCTTCTTCTACACCTTTATGTTGTGGAATGTAGAAACATGGTCAACTCCCTTTGAATATCTGCATCCTTGCAGAAACTACTGAAGTGTGCTCCTTTTCTTTATTGCAGGAACAACTGGAGTGTGCTCCTTTGCTTTCTGGCAGGAGCAACTGGAGTGTGCTCCCTCTTGATCTTTGCTTCCTGAATTACATGTTCTTGAACTCATATTCATCCTTGGTCCCTATGCATGCTTATTAGTATCATGATTCATATAAAATCATACATTCATTAGTATACTATTAAAACACAATAATCTCAAGCATGTATACTCATGATCATTTCAATCAGAAATAATAAGCATTAGCATTCAAGGTTTATGTAGGATTCTTATGGTGAGTCAAATCATAAGAAGCATAACATGTCTAAACCTATAAATACTCAAACCTATGACTCTTCGCGTTAGTTGAATCATCAATTAAGATAAGAGATATAATGTGCATAAAACCTGTTATTATTCAAACCTATACCATCATGATTCTTCTGGTTAGTCATATCATCAATTATGGTAAGAAACATAATATGCATACAATCATGATTATTCAAACCTATGACTTAATCATTATCAACAACAGTATAAGATCCTAACACAAGGTAGGATTCTATCTTGATATAGGAAAAACATACCTGGATTAGCATGCTAGCTATTTGTGTCTAACATACTCACATGATGTCTTCTTGTTCTTCTTCAATGACTTGTGCTAGTAACCTGTATATCTCATATGTTAACCATTACAAAACCAAGTTATACATACCTCGTAAATGGATCTTCTATGAGATCCATGACAATGGATGAGTCTTTATCCTCATGTCACCATGATCATATGTTCTTGAACTGGAACATGATTTGTCTTTCTTGGTGTACCTTTCATGTTAGTAGACAACATAAACCTCATACAACACCATAATGCATTAGTACAATCATAAGTGTCAACACCCTAAATAATGAATATCTTCTATCATGCATTCATAATTTTGTTAAGGTGATACGACAAATCTAAAAACAAAAATTGTACTTAACTGTAATAACATGAAGACAAGTATACTATAAACTTAATCATGAACAAATATCGAGACATACCTTGATGAGTCATACCTGTCGAGATCGCTAGTAATCTTCTTATGTAAGGCCTTAGCCTTATCTCCCTCTGAAACAGGAACTTCTTCACCTATGTAGGTGACCAATCCATCTTCTTCTAGGATTAACCCAATCCACTTGATTTGCAAGAACTGGACCTGGAGCTGGATATGGGTTTGTCAGAGAAACCCAAAAATTCAAACTTTGAATTTCAAACTTTCGAAAGGATAGAAATATGCGCCTTGATGAGCTGATCAAATTGGTATATTCATAATTTGAAAACTGCAAAGTTTCACTCCTCAATTTTGCCTTTGAAACTTCCGGATTCACTGGACGTGACCCTGAACTGGGGTTTGATGAATCCCACTCTTTTTCCCAATCAAAAGGTTTGATCCAAAGCTCTAAGCTTCTATTTTTCTGAGGAGCTTCCAGCCGTGGTCTCAGATTTCAAAAATTCCCATTTTTACAGAAGCCCTAATTTTCCACTTTCCTGATCAAAGTCCCGAACTAGGGTCTGATCAAGCCCGGCCTTCTGCCCAACCAAAAATTCTGATTTTGGTCTCTAAATTTTTATTTTGATGAGTAGCATTCAGCCGTGGTCTCCGATTACAAAAATTCCAACTTTCTTCAAAGCCCTAAATTCTGGAAGCCATGAATGAAGGTACCAAAAAATAATTCTGTTTTGACAGAAATATGTACCTGATTGTTTCTAGTGTAACTCCGAAATTTTTGATCCACAGGGTTTGAAAAAAGTTTCCTGAGATAGCCTGACCTGTTACCTTTCCATCCTGACAGGTCTGACCTCAATTGGATTCTCTGAGAGAGAGTTATGCCAAATGTTGCAACGTGACCTGTTTTGGGATAAAATAGAAGAGCGAACTTGTACGGCGTGCCACGTGTCACTGTTTGAACTTCGGCTTCTGAAAAAGGTTTTCTGAGATAGCTCGGCCTGTCATCTTTCCATCCTGACAGGTCTGACCTCAATTGGATTTTCGGAGAGAGAGTTATGCCAAGTGTCGTAACGTGACCTGTTTATGGGATAAAATAGTAGAGCGAACTTGTACGGCGTGCCACGTGTCACTGGTTCAACTTCGGCCTCTGAAAACATTTTCTGATATAGTACAGACTGTGTACTACCTGTAACTTTTTACGAAATTTCATTTGGAGCTTCCTAGCCCAAGTTATGACCTTTTTCCCAAGGTCACTTGATTTTGACTCAGATCTGGAAGAGGCAGAAACCCTATATTGTACAGATCATAAATCACAAAGTACAACGAATTAGAGGTTGTCCTTTGGACACAAGATACCTGGAGATCTTAGCTTCGTCCTGTAACAATTTCAGATCTGAAAACTTCTCCAAAACGGATTTATAGCGAAAGTGCTACGATGACTGGTTTTTGCTATATCAAGCCCTAGCATCGTAAGTGCAACAAGTGTCATACATGCCATATCATGCCTTCTTTCAGGCTAGCTCTGATACCATGTTAAATTTTCTGGATTTACTTCAATATGATCTAGGATCTTAACTGAGAGAACAACATGTACAGCATATCTACAGCATATCAATCATGGAGACAATAATGCAAGCACACAAGAGACACAAAGATTTACTTGGGGAAAACCATAAAGGTGAAAAACCCCAATAAGTTCCTCAGAGATAGATAGAGCAATGATACAACCAACCAAAAGAGATAGCCATAACCTAGCAGCAATCCTCCTCCTCCATAAGTGCGCCTCTCCTCCTTGAGAGCATGTGTGAGAAGTGAGTGAGTAAATAGAGTGCCTCCCGCACTCTATTTATACTTGACTTGACTTGCCTTTTTACCTAACTCATGTCGGCTCGAACTTAACCACATAACATAATGCTGAGTGGGCCGACCCCCAATAGGGTGGTCTAATAACCCTTTGACCCACATGGCCGACCCCCAATAGGGTGGTCTAATAACCCTTTGACCCACATGACTTATACAGGGCCGACCCCAAACAAGGTGGTCTAATAACCCATCAAGTATAAGTTACGACACTTACAATATAAATGACGACACTTCCTTATAGAGGAATAATACCATCTCTATAGGAATACAATATACATATATGTGAAATACATTCCGAAGTTACATATACATCAACAACAGATAATAAATGACATGCTCTTTGAGATTGTCATCCTCTTGAACAAGTACTATGCCAATTGTGTATACTGATGCAGCCAGATATAAGAGGAAATCCTTCATATAGTCTAGCGGGCTTAACAAGGGGGCTGATAATAATGTCTTTTTCAAGGCCTCAAATGATACTTGAGTAGCCTCGTCCCACAAAATGTAGGTGTCTTGTTTAAGCAGTCTCATGAAACCTTTCGTAATTTTAGCATAGTTAATGATAAAGCATCTCAAGAAGTTAGACATGCCTTGCAAACTTTGAAGTTGTCTCAGGGTGCGAGGACGAGGTAGATTTACAATCGACTCAACTTTCAATGGATCAATCATTATGCCACGACTAGATACTATGAAACCCAGTAATCATCCAAACTCGACGTAGAAAACACATTTATTCGGATTCAACCGAATCTTGTAGTATCTGCATCGCTCAAACACCAGTCTCAAGTGATCCGGATGGTCTTGTCTCTTGCGAGATCGCACTGGGAGATCATCCAGATAAGGTTCTACTACGTGTTTGATGTCATGAAAAGCGAAGTTCATCGCTCGCTGAAAGGTGGCTCCTGCATTCTTCAAACCAAACGACATCTTCCGATAGGAAAAGGTTCCCCAAGGACAAATGAAAGTTGTCTTGTGCTGATCTTCATGTTTGATCTGTATCTGATTATATCCTGAAAATCCGTCCATGAAAGAAAACATCTCATGGCTCGCACACGCATCAATGATCTGATCAATAAACGATGTGGGGTAGTTATCTTTAGGACAAGCTTTATTTAGGTCCCAGAAGTCAGTGGAGACTCTAATGGTTCCTTGCTTTTTGTCTACCGGAACAGGATTTGAAACCCATCCCGTCATAGCAATCGGATAGATAAATCCAGCTTTAAGCAATTTCTCCACTTTCGCCTTAAAGACAGCTGCTTTTCGAGGGTTAACTGGATGGAGCTTCAGTCTCACTGGTTTAGCATTGGGGTAAGTGGTGATGACAAGCTCAACAATGGCAGGGTCGATGCCTGGCATCTCCTCGTAAGACCAGGAAAAAAAATCGCGGAATTATTTAAAGAGATTGGTATACAAAATGATCTCCTCAAGAGAGCAGTCTGCACCAATGAAAAGATTTTCCATGATCCCAGGTTTGATGGAAATGTTTATCGGAATAGTTTTCGATATGTTTATCCACCTAGGATAGATTCCTCGCTCATAGAGCGAATGGAATGCTGCCACGTCGATGGTGCATCAAGGCACTAAAAGTTCAATCAATCAACAAATTCAAATTGAATGCGCATGAAGAGCAAGCTTTGTGCGGCCATTGCGGCCATTTGCTTTTGTTGGAGAATGCTCGCCTATCACTTGTTGGGATATTGAATGCTCAGGCTTTGTGCGGCCATTACGGCCATTTGTTTCTGCTGGAGAATGCTCTCCTATCACTTGTTGGGATATTGAATGCGCATGAAGAGCAGGCTTTCTGCGGCCATTGTGGCCATTTGCTTCTTATGGATAATGCTCGCCTATCACTTGTTGGGATAAGAATGCTTCAGGTTTTTTTATTGCAGCTTCGGGCTCTTTCTCCCCTACCAGAACCATATTCTTCTTCCTCAACAGAAAGCGGATATCTCAGATCTTTGTTTCAATAGGAAGGATTTGAAGCTGCGATGGGGTTTCACCTTTTTCTATTCTCTGCTGATCTGAAGCTTGTCCCTCGACAGTCGGACCTCGACGGTCAGGAACGTGACCAAAGCAGTTGTGCACTGCGTGCAAAATTGGGCCTGCTTCCCATGATTTCAAGCAGCTTCAAGCTTTGGCCATGGAATCATCATGAGGAAAATAAAATGACCAAGTAGTATTTGTAAGCCCCAAACAAAATAGGACATTATTGGCCTGAAAGTATTTGCTAAGAGATGGGGCGGGGCCTTTGATTGATTAATAAAAGCGCGCGGCCAATTCATAGTGTCCACTCGAGCATCGTTAATGTTAATAGACGTGTTTGGTCCAACTCGTTGAGCTGCAGAATGAAAGATGAGACGAAATTAATACAACTGAGCCATGTAAGAAGGAAGAATTTTAACCACATTAACCAATTAAATGAGATGGGGATTACTGTGGGAAGTATGGAAAATATTTTAAAATAGTCATTCCATACCTAGAGATTCCAAATACAATTTTAGACCACCATTCAAGCATTGGGTTATCAAAATACAATTTCGGATGGGAGATAAAAGCTAAAGGCAAAATCAAAATCCCCAGCAAGATAAAACAACGTAAATCTTGTACTGATCCCGTTACGGGTAATGGCATAACTCAGTGAGTGGGTCTATGCCTGTGAGTGATCCATGCGTGGTATCCCAAAGGGTTCAAGTCCGTCATCGAAAAAAAAAAAAACTATCAATAAGGTAATTGCCAGCAAGGATAGTCCGATGAAAGTACCTTTGGATGGCCGGTTAAGGATGGAACTCTCCACGCTTAAGTCAATTGTTTATAGGCCACTATTTTTTGTCCCCACAGGAAAAGTGTCCCTAGTTGGGGACCTTCCTCACCGGCTCCTCCCATTATCAATCCTTCGACCCTGGTGGGAGGAAGGAGTAGCTAATCACAGCCACTATTGAAACCAAATCGCAGCCACCATACAAAATTACGGTTTACCTTCCTTACCCATGGACTCTACAGGGTAAAAACTAAATCTGAAGATGGAAAACCATGGAAGATTTAACCAAAAAATATATATATACGATGGGAAAACACCAACAAACCACAAGTGAGAGGAAAGAACTGATGGGTAAAACACCTATCCAAGGGAGATCAGTGTGAGGAATGGAAACACCTCATTTGCTATTATAAATAAATCACCCAACCAAGCCTACAAGAGGCGCGGAGCAACACACTTGCAACATGCTTATGACAGCCTAGGAGCAACGCAATCATGCAATCCTCTTGCTGAAAGAAGTAATGGGCCTGGAGTGTGCTCCGTGCAGGTTCATATCCAAAAATACCAATGTTTCCATACCTGGAAGCTCTGTAACGCCCTCCCAAGTTCCATAGCGATGTTACTTTACAGTGTCGCAGCCAGCCTTGAATTCTATCACCGAACAACCGCGCACGCGTGAGGGAAGGTCCCTTACTTAACGAAGGGTGGGTACTACAGATGGTAGCATGCACATGGGCATGTGGCTTGCATGCAGGCCGCCTCCTCGTGGGCTCGTTTTGAGTGATAGGAGGAAGTTGACCGCGGGAGAAGAGAAGTGGAGGCTGCGGTGGAGAAAAGAGATTGGGAGGGAGTAGGGAGATGGAGAGGAGGTGAGGCCGCCACGGGAAGGATTGAGCAGAGCTGAGTGGGGAGGCAGCCACCTTTGCATGGCGGTGAGATGAGGGGAGAGGCGTGTGGCCTTTTGGGATTTCACGCCAAAGTCATTCATGGTCCATTGAGACTAATGAACTGTTTGCTAATTGTGTTGACGCAAGCCATGTGCTACAACCTAAGTCAAGAGATGTATGTGTGTGAATGGCGGGGAGATGTCTGGAAATGAGTGCATTTCTAAATGGGGAGAAGTGTTCAGATTTGTCATGATAATAAGCAATTCCAAAACAATTGAAAAATTAACATAAGTTCATCTTAATAAGAATCTCAACCTGTGTAAACTAAAAAATTTAAAATCCTACTGAGATTGTAACATGTGTAACCTTAGTAAGCTAAAAAAAATTTAAAATTTTACTGAGATTGTAAACTAAATTTTCTTAAATACTATTTAGGGAAAAGACGTAGAACCCCTCATTATTCCAGCTTAGCCTGAGGTTGCATACAGATGGATAGAAACAGTGAGATGAAGCTATGCAATGTCTAAACAAGTTTCAAATCCTTGAAAGATGACCTCCTGCAAGAAATTTTCTGTTAAACTATTGTTCTGTCATCAATACTTTTTTAGTGAGTTTTGAGCTCGAGTGGCATACTTGAACAGTGAAGTAATGGAGGGTGTCGTTCCCCCAACGTGATCATATTGCCTTGCAACACTTCCGCTTTACAATCTTCCAAAGCTTTGACAGTACGTAAAGGGAGGCCACGGCTACGATGGCACGTTATAACTTTAACTAGAGCTCCACTCCCCATGCTCTGTATTTCAATTTGCGAATTATGTTAATTTCTGCAAGCAACATATTCGGCTTATTAAGATATCATTCAAAAACTCCGTGCATCCATTAGTTATGTTTCAACTTTCAACATCCACATGTACAAAATAATGAGGATGTACAATATAGATTAAGATTTCAATGAACAAATTTACTTTGAAACATAATGGACATGATCATTACCAATTTTATCTCCTTCAATTTCTCATGGCTGCCATGCGAGTAGCTCTTCTTTGATCCCTTTCTTGCATTTCCGGATTTGAAATCTTTAAGCTACATTCTTTTCAAGTTCTCTAACATAATTGATTGTGTTTGTCATTCACTGAGGCTTCTAAATACAAAGGATAGATATAACAGAAAATATAACAATGTACTGGAAAAGAACTTATTCATACCTTTGTTATTTTCGGCAGAATCGTTCTCAGAAATGAAAACTTTTCATTCATATCCTCTCTTCTCCGCCTTTCTGCTATTATGTGATTATTGGGTTGAGTCGGTGTTAGGTAAATAGCATCTCTACGAGGGATAAAATTATTGGCTACCATAGATTTTTTTAGACGAACAAACTCTGTGTTTCTTAGCGCGTCGGGCTTCATTGGCTTTCTGGGACGATGGATTTATACCAAGCAGGTGCACAATTTCCATTTGGTTAACGAGATTTTAGAAGCGAATGTTGTAGATCTCTGAGCAGAACGTATCGCAGGGATTAAATCTATAGAATGATCTATTTCTGATACTGCGATTCTGGTACCATGTTTTCTTTTGGAAGCAATTACATCACTGGCTGCAACTAATTCAGAACATATGCTCGTGCGCAGAAATACTGAGGACTCAAGTGGCACCATCCACATAAGATTATCGTTGATTTTAATGGTAATATATATATATATATATATATAAAAGTCTAAAAAATCGTTTTATAATTATTATTATTATTAATTAAAAAATTAAATAGCTAACTACATGAAGATATCTCTTTTAAGCCGAACATCATACCCTTGGGTTAGTTTGAATGGATCTGTATTCATTTATTGTTCATTTAATTGATAGGAATTAAGTTGACCATTTTTTGCAGTAAATAACGCTAAGGTTGATTCAAGTATTTGACCACTGATAAAATATAAAAGATCAATCATATAAAGCCAAGAACAAATCGTGTCAAAAACTACATCAACACGTGTATATTAAAATTGCCAATATATAACTGTTGGAGTGGATTTACTCCTTCCATCAAGTTGTAATAGATAATCTTTTGAAGAATAACCTTTAACATAAACTTAAACTTTTGAAGAATAACCTTTAACAC
Source organism: Larix kaempferi (assembly GCA_027924585.1). Lineage (NCBI taxonomy): Eukaryota > Viridiplantae > Streptophyta > Pinopsida > Pinales > Pinaceae > Larix > Larix kaempferi. Next base: position 4,367,984 of record BSBM01000298.1, read on the forward strand.
ATAGTCCGTGATAAGAGTAACCTTTAACCTTTTGAAGAATATGCACGTACGAAAGATGTAAACAATACCAAATGCTAACCTGAATCGTGGCAGCCTTCTAATGAAATTCAATTGACAAGTATACATATAATAGGTGCCCCATTAAAGGATACCTACTCCCTTCAACAAGAATGACAACAAGCCCACTCATCATGGAATATCTGTACCTCCGTCTCCCTCCTTATACAAATCTTCACCCCATCATGATCACCCTGGTTAACTTCATTTCATGACTTAATAGTCTTTAATTTCATAATAAATCTTGATATATATGAAACTTCAATACACTATGATCTTAAATGTGTGGCACGTAGGGGTGCATGCAATGTTATTTTTCCTTGAAAGTCTACTACATCTATTATCTTTTATATGTCGCACATAAGTTATGCATATAATTTTTTTGTTTCATTGTTAAAAAGCTATGAAGATTAGACACACTATTTCTAATGGATCAATAATATCAAGGACATAAATTATTTAACATAGTTTAGTTCTTTTAATATACTCACAATTTAATAATTACATGATCGTGATTACATAGTTCTTATGAGTATTGTGTTTTTTCAATGACAATCAAATTAAAATTATATATGAAATCATATTTTAATACAAATTAAATATAGCGTTGAATCATACTAGGTACATCTTGGTGATGGAGTATTTAAATTACTATCAGTTGCATGCTACATCTTAAACCTGGACAAGACGCCTACAAGTGGAGAGGATGCTCACTTTATTTGTGCAGATAAACAAGCTATTGGGGTTGCTGATGGTGTTGGGGTTAGGATCAGATGGGTGTTAATGTTGGAGACTATGCACATGATCTTATATGGCTCATTCTATGGCTACAATTCAAGAGGAACCTCATGGTGCTATTAATCTTTCCACGGTCTCAAAATCCTGCAGGTGTGTAGGAAAAGACGATTCTTTGTTGGGGGAATTGATTGAAGCCTGATCACAGGGTAGAATGGTCGCTCCTGGTTTGCGAATTCTGATTGTGAAGAATTCTATCTCATCTTTACAATTACATTCTCACAAAGCGAATGTTCTCTATCATACTTCAGTCATGAAGGGGCTTGTTGAGAGAGTTCCCAGAGCCCTTGTTCCGTGAAGGAACTGTTGTTTCTTGGAGGCCGAGAAGATAGTTATCCGAGGTTAATGCCATCTGCGCAAATCTTACTGAAGTTGAAATTGGTCCATGGTCCTTCATGGAAGGTTTTTGAATATCACACACATCTATTTTTTGTTGACAAGGGCTCGATTGCATCCTCAGATTGTTCTCCAAATACAATTTCAAAAGTGAGATTTCCAGGGAAGGTGGCAGCGATAATAGCATTAAGGCAGTTGCCTACTCTGGCACTAGGCATATGGAAGGATTTTGTACATCAGTCAAATGCATTCATGGTCCAAAGTGATCTAATCAAAGCGTGGGCCTTCGCAAAAATGTCAATTTGAACAAGATTTCACTAGCAGCATCTTTTTGCAGTATTAAAGGGAATGGCCATTACAAGAGGGAATGGCCATCACAAGAGGGAATGGCCATTATACGCGAGTCTTAATATCCTCTGAGAACGGCTAATGCAAAAGAAATCCAGCCCCTTGTATGTGACAATGGGTTTGGAATGGTTAAGGTTGGTATTTATGTTTTTATTTTTCTAATATTTATATCTCAAGGCAATGGTCTTGTATGTATATATGTGTTTGTCTGTTAGTTTCAATGTTCAGATTTGGGTCTATTGGCCTCCATTCTACATTTTATAAGTTTTTGAAAGCAGATCTATTGTTGTTTTTTGGGCTTGAGATCTGTGAGATTCAGTAACCATACAATAGAGCAGAATGTATGCATTAAGGAATACAAATGGAAGTTTGAGGAAGGACCAACTGATCTGCCCCATTCCTCACAGGATGATGGCCTTTGGCCCGTGTAAAGCGAGAGCAATACATAAACCCTATGCCAATAATCACAGGTAATGGCTAGCTCCCCAACTTTTTTTTATTGATTTTCATGTGGGTTCTCGAGGCAGGCCACTCAAGCATAGATTTTGTTCAGTTTTTTGTATTTTTGGACTAATAGAATGATACCCGTGGCATCAAAAGCAAATAATTTAGCATATGGGGACTGACCCATTTTGCAGTAGTTTGTTCAGAGGTGACCCATCTGGATCTGATTCCCTTGTACCTCAAACAACCACTCGAGTTGATTAGCTTATATATATATATATATGAAAACCCAAAAGTAGCTATAGTTGTTTTGCGGTTCATCAGTGCTTTTATTTTGTATATAACAACACTGGTATGGTGTAAAGGTCGACTGATAGACTTTAACAATTCATTCATCTTCCCTCTTCCAGCAGTTTTGTTGGATCCTTTCAGAGAAGATGGATTACTATGAGTGAAATGGGAAGCAGCTATATGATTGTGATAAAAAATTGGAAGCTTTTAGTGTGCATCCCATAACTTTGGTAAAAACAGAGGTGTCTAATAAGGATCGGTATAGATTCATCTTAAACCTAGATCTATTAAACACTTGAGGGATTCAATTTCTTGAGGTGTAATTTTTTTTTTAACATTTTTTATACATCTAGGAAAAAAATAGATCTAGAGAAATTTGATCCTTCTTGGTGCATACTTTATAGATACACAGATTTAAGATGGATCTATGATGGTTTTAATTTTTTTTCTACTCTCGATACAATAAGTTATGTTTCAACCATTAATTTTGCCATCTCCAAATAGAAACCAACCCAAAAACCCAAGAGCTTGAGTTTTCCATTTGGTGTCTTGAGTTCACCAATATAGTAGGTTGTTCATTGATGATTAGATCTTCCAAAATGTTTGGTAATATTTGGTATATTTCCTGTGAAATCTAATATAGAAACAAAAATTTTTATATCTTTGCTTAACTTTTCCTTAGGGTTCTGGTTGCTATCATGATTTCAGATTGCCTTATAATATGTGTGAACTTTTCTCTTTTTGAAAGCATATAGTAGGTTACAAACTCCGAGTTCTTATTTATTTTGAGGACACAACATTGTAGATGTTTTCCTAACCATTGCTTGAAAATATGTTTCTGGATAATTGCCAGAAAATATATATGCTTCATATTTGGTTTCACGGTCCATATTGTGGTTTCTGATAAGGTCTAAAAGGTTAATTTCAAACCAAAAACATGATTTTAGTCTCAACCTGGCTGCAGTTGGAAACAAACAACTAATGCCTCAGAAACCCTTTTAAATATGGGAAAATTTGTCTTAGAAATCACTTTATGAGAATTTATTGTCTTCCACTTTGTTTAAGGTGTCTGATTATTAGTTTATGTATCCAATTTAATTGGTGTTAGATGATACATGTTGCTTCTTTAGCATAACATGTTAACAGTAGTACTTGATTTGGAATTATATATACATATATTAAAATTATTAACAAAATAATATAAGTTATTAATATAAAGATAAATTTTGTATTTTTATAGTTGAATTTTATTGTATGTTAATGAAAAACATATATTTTTAATAATTATTTTATTTAAACTTATAATTTTTTTAAATAAATTTTTTTTTTTGTAATTAAATTGATTAACAACACATTATATATTTGTTTATTATACAAGTTTAATACTTAATTTTAATTTAAGATAACCTAAATTTTATTTTATTATTATATATTTATAAAGTTTAAAAAATAATTATCATTAACGTTTTAATTTCAATTTGTAAAATAATTAAAATCAATTATTATTATTTGATTTAAGAAATTAAATATTTAATTCAATTTAATAAAATAAATTCATAACAACTAAATTTAACATAGTTAACACATATATCCTATTATCATTAACTTACTGAATATTTAAGTTTCAATTATCTAGAAAATATGTAATGTTCAACTCCCATAACAATCACTTTAGTGATAAGATCACTATGTATGATTTCACAATTCTACAATGCATTTTTTAATAAAAGTCAAAGTATTTCTACATTAACATTAAGATCTAGAATAAGAAGATATTTTCTATACATTTTAAAAGAGAGACATATATACTTAGATATCACAATTACACACTTAATAATTACCGAAGAACCAATTAACTTCTAAGTCATTAGGTGGAGGGTTTGGAGGAGAAAGAGGAAATTTTATACAGTCAAACGTTCCACATAGTGTGGCTAAGAGAAACAAATTTAAATACAAACAAATTCTTGGAAACAACCATGAAAATTTAGACTTTTTATAGAACACCCTTCATTTGAAAAGAAAATTTGAAATCAAACTAAGAGATAGCAAATGGGTTAACATAATACTTTAGCTAAACTTTTATTCAACCACCCTAACTCCATGCGGCATACACCACATTAGTATGCTCTCTCGTATTCCTCTTTGATCATTGCAAAACATAATCCAATTATCAAGGAGGTACAACATGCAATGATGTCTTCTCCTTGGGTTTGGATGGTTAACATGCAAATTTGACCTCCATTAGCACATTTTTTACCATGGTTTGTCATCCGTAAATTAATCATGATGGTGTAGGAATTACCTCAAAGGGTTTTAATCCTATACTAATCACTCTAGCTCTTATTCATTCTTTTAATCAACAAAAGATATAAGGCATGCTCATTAAAATGGATGTATGTTGTATGTCGAAAGATTCTTATGGACTTATGGTTCAATAGTTCATAGATTTAGTTGCTTATAATCACAATTACATCATTTCCACATGACTCGACCTCATATGCCTATCATCGTTTGAACTCATAAGCAATTGTTGACCAAGGCATCATTGCTCAAGAAACTTGCCATATGTTGCAAAAATTACCCCTTGTCTACGTACACACAACTTTCTCTCATTTTACAACATATTGAAGTTCTTCTATGCGTTTCATTTTCCCAAGATTTTTGGAGTTCTCTTTGTATATTACAGTATTATTTGCAAGTGTTGAGACTTCCTAAACCATACAAGTGTATTGTTGTTTGATGAATTTTCCCGTACGCCATCTGACGTAATTGAACCCTCACCAGTGAAAATTTTGTCCGAGTAACCAGTATCTTTTTGCCATAATAGTCCTAATTGTGTCTGAATTTTGGTGACAGGAATCCATAAAACAATAGAGAATAGAAAACGTGAAACCCCATCGCAGCTTCAAATCCTTCCTATTGAAACAGATATATCCGCTTTCTGTCGAGGAAGAAGAATATGGTTCTCGTAGGGGAGAACGAGCCTGAAGCTGCAATAAAAAGACTTGTGCAGAGATGTGTATGACACAGCTGGACCGGAAATAAAAAATAAAGAAACGCCCTTCCACCATGTGGACTCTGGACCTCCAACAGCTGAGTATGAAATTAACGAGGAGTGTAAAACAACAATACACTATTTCCAATTTAGAAGCATCCAGCTAATTTTAATTGTAAATATCATTTGTATTTTCTCATATGTACAACACTCAAATGAAAACTTTGCCTACTATTCTCATTTTTGCAATTTCACCAAATAACAAACTCTTCCAAGGCTATATAGTGGTGAACCAACCCTTTTTGTTGTTCATCTATTCTTCTTTCTCAATGACAAAAAATTTCCCTTCTTAAGAAACTATTGCAGAAATGTTTATATGTAATGGGATTCTTTTTCTCTAAAAAACATAAATGCTTGTTCATATTTTTGTAACAGTGCTATATTTTACAACTTTTTTAGTTCAATGCTCTTCAGTTTCCTTGTTGGCAATGGATTTTCAAGCTAAGCTCATAATGGATTATCCCAGGCAGTAGTGATATAAATATTAATCTCAACTTATTTGTAAACTATGTACTCTCTTTTACATTCATAAAAACAAAGCAGCCAAGCAAATCGACCTCTCCTCATCTACCTCGACGTTGAATAAATACAACCTTTATATTGAGAGCTACGACCACTCCTATTGTATTGTAAGTCTGCATTTTATTGTGCTTTGTTTTGAACTATCTATATTGTCAGAAGACGTGTGAATCCTTGATGCGGTGAGAGTCATTGATAACCAGTTACTTTCCTTGGTTTATTAGTGATTTTCAAAAGATTAATTCATATAGTGACAGGTCTGTTCGCCTTTACATGGTTGAGAAGCATGTAAAGTTTTTATTGTCGACTTCAAATCCTCAATGAGAAGAAAGAAACATATCTGTGTTTCCCACTACGTCTTCCATTCTTGAAGCAAGCATAACAAAGATTCACCATTCCTATTGTGTTGTAAGTCTACATTTTTATTGTGTTTTGTTGTGAACTATCTATATTGTCAAAAGACGTGTGAATCCTTGATGCAGTGAGAGTCATTGATAACCAGTTACTTTCCTTGGTTTATTAGTAATTTTCATAAGATTAGTTCATGTAGTGACAACTCTGTTCGTCTTTACATGGTTGAGAAGGAAGTAAAGTTTTTATTGTGGACTTGAAATCCTCAATGAGAAGAAAGAAACATATTTGGGTTTCCCACTGTATCTTCCATTCTTGAAGCAAGCATAACGAAGATTCATTTACAACTTCGATTGTGGCACTATCAAGAGCCGGTCCATGAAAGAGTTCTATACCTATACTTGTGTATGGGATTCCTAAATTTATTGCTACAACACATGGCATGAAAGCAAACTTTTGTTCACAAGTAGTTTGTGCAGTTTAGGAGCTATTATAATCATTGTTTTCATTGATATTATTGCAGATTTTTTTTTTCAAATTGCTTATATATTCCAAATATAGTAGTAATCTATAGTGTTGAGATTACTACTACAAAGATTGTGAAAAAAACAATTGTAGTTGGCTTACTATGTTGATGAACTTAACATTATTTTTTGTTATGGGTTGAGTGCCTATGTCTTTGTAATCTCAGATTGTTACAAACTTCGCTCTTTTCCTACCAGTTTCTTTCGCTGCCTATGTTTTTGTTCCTTCTAACTTTCCTCTTTTCCTAGCGGCCTTCATTTTTGCCTCTCAAGGGGCAAATGCTAGGTAAACAACTTTACAACTTACGAGGAAAATTTTAGAAATCAACGTCATTCATCAACGGTTACCACAAATCTACCAATTCCAATCGTATATATGAACAAATTTACTGTGAACTGGATTGATATTTGAAGTCGTTCTCGGCTGCAAAGAATTAGTTCGTTTGGCCACGATTGGAAACCGCAATTCCAGAACTACTGTTCAAATTCATCTCAAGTTATGATACGAAGTTGATAATGGCCGAATTTCTGTGCAATTGCATTTTCCTCTACCAAACCCGGTCGACAAAAGTAGCATTTTCAAACGAGTTTCTCTTCCAGATGAACTCGTTGTACAAATCCCCTATAACCACATTTTCATCGAGGAAAGTAGTATTTTTGGATGGTTTTGTTCTTTCGCATGAAATTCGTGTACAAATTCAAGCCAAGCTCATTATGATCCATTGCTCAATGGGAATGAAAACCATTGATTCAAATAAAAAATCCAAGGGAGGAGGAACTATGAAACCTTCGATCGGAGTATCATGAACTGGGTCGAGTACAAATTCCCCCGCAAACACCACGCCCTTGCACGGTGTTTATATCAAGTACGTCGTCATCGATACCCAGATGGGAGTGTGGGTTTGTCTCTTCGTTCCTGTCGATCAAGGTGCGGAGGAGCTGTTACCCGTCGTTTTCTTCTGCCATGGTGAAGGGTTTTCTACCTTGTCTCCTAATTTTGTTCTATGCGATATTTTATGCAGGGGATTGGTAGAGAGACGAAGAGTCATAATCTGCATTGTCCCACATTCAATGGCAGGCAACAGGTGTTCAGATACGTTGAATGGCAATAGGCATTCAAATTGACAGGCTCCTTGTTTGATTGAGATACCATTAGAATGCTTACTCTACATCCTGCGTGCCCTTAAATTTTTTGTTGTGTTGAACAATTGAACTAATGCTTTATATCTTGTGTTTGGTTACTAACCAAAACAAGGATATCTTTATTAGGAAATGCAAACCTTTGTGATGATTTGGGATGAGAGGGCTAGATGGGATATCATAGACATGTAATACATCATCAAATTGGTTTCTAAATTGGCAAGTCCTCCTGCAGCCTTTTTCTATCCAAGATTAGATAGGACTGCTCAGGTACGAATCTATATGATGAGGGAGATCAACCACTCCACCATACTATTCCAGCAGGTTTATCGGATGATGACTCTTTGTGTAATTCCTAGGTTTCTCCAAATCATAAGGAACTTGTGCATGTGAAAATGATGGTTGGGATTGATCTTCAATTGACTCCATCCAACCTGACCCTTCACAACGCTACTTCTCTAGGTCTTCATGCATGGTCCTATCTATACAAAGACTTACAAAAGTCTCTGTATGAACACTCCCTTCTCTAGAAATATCATAGATGGGATGTTCAATAAAATCTCCAAAAGACTCTGAATCAACACTCCAATCTCTAGACATATCATAGATAGGTTATTTTCTAAATGTCCAATAATCATCATCAACATCTTTGTCAAACATGGGGGAGTCTTCATCAATTGCATCATGCTCTTGGCTATCCCTGTCCTCTTGATGATGTCCTCCTCATGCTCATGATCATTTTCTTCAAAAGTCCTGGTTTAAAAAATGTTACAAACGGGAAAACTTTCCAAAGCTTCATCACTATGTGGAGAGCATGGAGGAGTGTCATCATACACATTAAAATTTCATCATAATTTTCTTTATAAGTGTCAATATCTATAATGATTTCTTAATCTCCAATACACATGTGATCATCTTTATTGAGCCGAAGAGGCGCATTCTACCCCTGAGTAGGGGGATGTGTAACTCCTTCCGTTCTCATCCTAGACCTAACACTTGTCTTTTAAAAAAAAAAAAAAAAAAAAAAAATATATATATATATATATATATATATATATAAAATAAAATATTACAAAAAATAAAATGTTCCCTGGAATTAGATTTAAAACATTTATATTTACAATGGCATATATATAAAACTACACAAATTAGATAAATTAAAACCCTTCCTCAACATTTACACTCTAAAAAGGGATTTTCCTCTTGGCGCTTGGTAGATCCCCTTTTAACATCATATAGGGGAAACAAATTTGTAAGCAACAAATTATTAATTGATATTTTGGACAAATGTTATATGGGAAGCCCATCGCAAACAAAAAGATAAGACATGTAGGAATGAATTGGCCTGAGCATATTTTAGGAATCAAGGGTTTACTACAATGTGTTGGTTCCAAAATAACTTTAAAACATTCAATTCTCAATCCATATCACAAAATCAACATCAAAGGGGATTTCGATTTTAACATAGAAGAATCGGAGCCCAAAATACCCAAATGCAGGATAGATGAAATACATTAACAATTCATAAAATTCGCAACAAATTTCAACTCAATACATTAACAATTATATAATTTGGTCATAAACAGATATCCAAAATGTCTTCCCTAAAACCTTACCCAGCAAACCATCTATAATCCTGATTTCAATACAGAAATTGTTGTTAGAGTTTGTCCTCAAACAGAAACCAACACACAATTAATAATGGAAGTTGGTTTTTATTTGATGAAAATAATTACAGAATACCAAAAATCATGTAAGAAAAGAGGACAAATCATGAAATGAATAACATGGTGTTGAGGCTTTTAGGACATACCTGTGAAATGAATAAGATGGTGTTGAGGCTTTTAGGACATACCTGTGGCACTGTATTCATATTTTTTCAGTATTACCAAATCATACCGACCCTGATTGTCCTCCAAGGTCTATTCATAGCCCCGCAAGTTGTAACTCCTCAACTGAATTGCAATGCTGTACGAACGAAAATCACATAATTAACAGAAAAAACAAAAAAAAAATGAATGCAGATCCCCAAAAATCAACAAAAAATTGATTGCAACACAGAAACTAAAAGGTAATGTGATTCTGTGTTGACCCGGTTTAACTGTTTTTTGGTCAGTGTTTGCAATTTTGTACGGTTTTTAATATCGTCTTCGTATCCTGGTTCACAAGAAAACACCAGTTTCATAAATTTGTGCTATTACCTATGCTGCAATTGTTGATAAACTTTATTCTGGTTGGAAGCAGTAGATGTTTTGAGTTGAGTTGGTGTATGATTGATGTTTAAAATTATGCGAAATTCTGGTTTTATTTTAGAATATTTATAGTATTTTCCCTTGTTTGTGGCAGGGAGGTCTCGCTAGTGAACAAGATGCCAGGGAATAACAAGAAGGGCAGGCGGAAACAAAAGGAGTTAATGAATCTTAAAATTTCAAGTGGTAACGGTTCCGCACACGCTCCAGAGGTCAAAGATGATACTATATCGAACTTGACGGACCTCAATCAAACCCTTGTTAAAGGAATCAAAAAGTTAAGAGAAGAAAGAGTTATTTTGACAGAAAATCTCAGTCGAATGAATTCACAAATTGAAGCTGAAAAGAAAATGAACGAGGAGTTGAAGGAAGCTGAGAGAGAATTGAGGAAATAACTTGCAAAGAAAGAACAGGAACATGAAGCTGCTATTTCAAAATCGACTACTCAATTGCAGGAAGCTAAGCATGAAATTTACGTGAAAGAAAATGAGTGCAGAGCAGTGATTTTTGATAAAAATAAGATAGAAGCTACTGTTTTGCAACTGAAAGATCAAATTCAGGTGATATCTGCATAACCAGACGCAAGAAGTAAAGCCTGGGATTTGGAAAAATATAAGCTGAGAGAATTGAGCGAAGAACTTGCAAAGAAAGATCATGAACATGAAGCTGCTATTTCTAAGGTGAGGACTCGATTACAGGAAGCTGAGAAAGAAATTCAGGTAAAATAAAATGAGTGCACGGCTGTGATTTTTGATAAAAATAAGCTAGAAGCTAGTATTTTGCACCTGAAAGATCAAATTCAGGTGATATCTACAGAATTAGATGCAAGACGTCAAGCTTGAGAATTGGAAAAAAATGAGCTACAAATTTATGGTGTCAAACAATCTAACTAACAATTTATGGTATCAAATTGATTGAGAATGTTATCTACAAATTTGTTGTGATTTATGGAGCATGAATGAATATAATGGTATCAAACAATCTAAGTAACAATTTAATTGTAGATATTTTTTAGAAGGAAAAAATCACAAATCATGTAACAATTATTAAATATTTGATGCGAAGATGAACATGAAGGTGATTGATGTGATACTAGAGGGCATAGACAAGTAAGAGAATCATGGCATCAAATTTGTCCTAGTTATTAGTGGAAGGCCCCATGCAAACTGCATTGGAACAGAACAAAATATGTGAAGACAAGTAAATGACCCATGTTTTTGAGACAATGTCGGCAGCTCGAATCTCGTAGTAATGCGATTGCCTATTTTCAATCAAACAACTTCCAAATCTATCAAGAAATCATCTGCATATGCCACAAAGAATAAACCGGGCAGCTCATCATTCTTTGGTCCTTGGATTCTTTATTATGGTTTTTCTATTGGTTCATCCATTTCTTGGAGAAGAGGAGGGAATCAAAACCATGGCATGTGGACTCAATATTTCTTATGTAGGGGAAGTGGGGGATTTTCATATCAATGTCTTAGACTTGATCGTGACTACACCTAAAAGTAACGATATAATATAGTTATAATTACTCTAGAAATTTCATTGAAACAAGAATTTGTGATTCATCTAACATAATTTGTTATCTTATTATTAGGTGCAATTCATATTGTTGATGCCAAATCAAGAAATACACATAGATACAATGGAGCATAGCATGCTCGATTTATTCCCATAAAAAATTTTAGTGGGCAACGAAACTAAACAATTGTTGAAGAACCTTCGCATCGTTGTTGTCGATAAAAAGGCACCCACACCACTACAAGTAGATTCACAAGCATTGTTATTTGATAAAAATAAATGGAATGGATTTCTCATTTGAGAAGCTCTTTATGAGTAAATATTACTTGAATATGATGTGAAGGCTTCATTTTATTTGACTAAGTGTTGGACGCAGGTTACAATTAACATTGTAATCTAAATTCTTCAGATTTCAATTTTGTAATCTTGAGAAGTTGCATACTATATTGGGTTTGAATTTCCATGAAATTATTATCATTTTGTACTTGGATGATGACTTGGCTTATATGAGGTTGGCATGTATCTATGTTTATATTTGATAACATAGATGTATGTCCAAAAGATAGGGTGAATCCATGAAGATGAGCAACACTTTTTGGCCAAAAATGATGGTGAAAATTCAATTTTTTACTCATTCATTAAATCAAAGCCCTCAAAACTCATATATGCCTTGAGAATTCCAACACGCAACAAAAAAACAAATTGTAGGGAATTGTGTTGTCTTTCCACGTATATATTTCTAAAATAATAAAATTACTTAATATGCCAAAATTGCATTTGTTTTTGTAAATTTCAACAAAAGTTTACAAGTGGCTTGTGTGCATGTAAAATAATTTAGTGATAAACGCACAATTTTTAAAATATATATATATGAACATAATCGACACAAAATGCACTGGGCACACATATTTTTTTTTAAATTAACGATTCAAAATTTTAATTGCATTTCATACGCGTGTGTGCACGTAAACATTTTTTTTATTGGTTACAAAAATTGAAAAATAAAAAATACCCTTTTGAAGAGAACGCATTGGTATGGGGCATATGTATTTTCTGAATTTTTTTTGTTTTGTACTTTTTATGTTGTTGATTTATCTTTGTGTTTAGTCGAAGTTGTTGACATGGCTTTGTGAGTGTAAGTTTCAAAAGAAATTAAAAAAATATCATATGAATGCAAAAACTCGTAAATTATATGTCAGTGGATAGACGATTCGTTGACAGATCCATTGATATGAAGTCTGCCATCTAAGATGCATCTTAAGCTAGGGTTGAGGTAGGGAAAAAAGAGTAGAAAAAGGTAAATTTAAAAAAAGGGGGATAAAAGTCTGTTTTAAATCCCTCGATTGAGCTATTAGCTCGATTGAGAGTTTTAAAAAGATCGATCAAGCGTTTGTGTGCATTTTCAAAACATCTGATCAAGGGTTAAAGTGCAGTTAAACAAAAGTTCGATCAAGATATTAGCTTGATCAAGAGTTTAAAAGCATAAAACAACTAATTTTGGGGGGTTTTGAATTGCATACCTCTGGGTGTGGAGGCCATGGTAGCAAGAATTAGTGGCTAGTGGCAAGTTGTAGTCCTCGGTCAAATTGACACAACTGCTCTACACTCCTTGGTTTATCTCCTCTGCAACAAACACATTGAAAGACGCTGAGGTCTAAGGTTTTTTCATTTTAAAACCTGTTACAGGTCAATATATTAACCGAGCTTTATGAATCTTGATTGAGCTTTCAAATTCCACGGGTGCCTGCTAGACCACGACCTTTCATTTTGGATAGTTCATCCCAAAAATATCTAGATCGGGATTCTAAGCTCAATCGAGCACATGAACTCATATTATCGATTAAGGGTTTGTCTAACCCTTGATCAAGCTTATTAAAATAGCTCGATCAAGTGCTTTATTAAGCCCTTGATCGAGCTTTTGAAAGCTCGATCGAGGGCTTAACAATAGCTCGATTGAGATCATTTTCAACATTCTCGTTCCCTCTTCTTTCCAAAAAGTGTTACCCATCTTCATGGGAACGAGTGAATCCATGAAGATGGGTAACACTTTTTGGCCAAAAGTGACAGTGAAAATTCAATTTTTTACTCATTCATTAAATCGAAGCCCTCAAAACTCATATATGCCTTGTGAATTCCAACACGCAACAAAAAAACAAATTGTAGGGAATTATGTTGTCTTTCCACCTATATTTTTTTTAATTAATAAAATTATTTAATATGATGAAATTGCATTTAATGATATGTGTGTTATTGTAAATTTCAACAAAAGTTTAGAAGTGGCTTGTGTGCATGTAAAATAATTTAGTGATAAATGCATAACTTTTGAAATATATGTATATATATATATATATATATATATATATATATATATATATATATATATATATGAACATAATCTACACAAAATGCACTAGGGTACACATTTTTTTAAATTTATGATGGAAAATTATATTTTTTTTAATTTTCAAAATTAACTATTGAAAATTTTAATTGCATTTTGTACACATGTGTGTGCACGTAAACGTTTTTTTACTGGTTACAAAAATCGAAAAATAGAAAATACCCTTTTGAAGAGCATGCATTGGTCTTTGGTGTATGTAATTTTTGATTTTTTTTGTTTTGTACTTTTTTGTTGTTGATTTATCTTTTCACTGATTCAAAGTTGTTGCCATGGTTTTGTGAGTGTAAGTTTCAAAAGAAAATAAGAAAAATTATATGAACTCATAAACTCGTAAATTATATGCCAATGGATAGACCATTTGTTGACGGATCCATTAGTATGAAGTCCACCATCTAAGGTGCATCCTAGGCTATGGTTTAGGTCGAGAAAAAGGGCCAAAAAAAAACAAATCTTAAAAAGGGGGCTAAAATCCTATTTGAAAGCCCTCGATTGAGATAATAGCTCGATCGAGGGTTTTAAAAAGCTCGATCAAGCATTTGTGCACATTTTCAAAACATCTTGATTGAGGGTTAAAGTGGAGTTAAACGAAAGCTCAATCGAGTACAAACATCTCTATCAAGAGTTTAAAAGCATAAGATAATTGATTTTTCGGGGTTTTTAGTTGCGTATCTCTAGGTGTAGAGGCCATGGTAGCAAGAAGTGGTGGATGGTGGCAAGTTGCAGTCCTCAATCAAATCAACATAGTTGATCTATACTCCTCAATCGAGCTCCCATGCAGCAAATGTGTTGAAATTAAGCTAAGGTTTGGGGTTTTTTCGTTTTAAAACCTGACATAGGTCAATATCTCGACCGAGATTTATAAATCTCAATCGAACATCATAGCTCGATCGAGCTTTCAAATTCCATGGGCACCTACTAGGCCACGACCTTTTGTTTTGGATATTTCATCTCAACAGTCTCTCGATCGAGGCTTTAATAAACCCTCGATCGATGTCTATAGATCAATTAATCTTATTAAAAAATCTCAATCGAGCACTTTATTAAGCCCTCGATCGAGCTTTTGAAAGATTGATCGAGATTAGTTTTCAACATTCTCGCGCCCTCCGCTTGCTAAAACGTGTTACCCATCTTCATGGGAACAACCTATAACATACTCCTAGGTGAACATCACAATGTGTCCCACCATCATTGGGGAACATACTAATGTGACAAAGCCCTTGATAAAAATTTTAATGCATCACAACCATTGAGGAGTGTAGTAATTCATCATAAGTAAACCAATATGAATGTCACAATGTGACATGACAATTAAGGAATGTCACAATCCCATATAACTCTTGAGGAACCTTGCAATGTGACATAACCTTTGTTGAACATTTTATTGTACATAACCATAAAGGAACCTTGCATTTTGACATAAGTTCAAACAAGATGAATGTCATCATGAAACACAACCATCAAGGAATTTCATAATCCAACATATCGCTTAAATAATGTAGCAATATGCCATATCCTTTAATGAACATGACAATCTGACATTACGATTGGGGAATGTATAAATTTGACATAAGTGAACCTAAATGAACATCTCAATGTGAAATAACCATATTATCAAGTCAACCCTGTACTGTCGCAACATGCATAATATCAACCTTTTAATGTTGAAACATGAGATAATCTTGAGTCCCTCCATAACATCACATGTGACATAATATTGACATCAATTTATTTATGTCACAATTTCAACCATAGTCAAATTGGTTCACTATAGTCCACCATAGTCAACCATGGTCAACTATTGAATATTTTCCCCATCAACCATATGCCTTTGTGAATGTTGTGATGCAACATAACCCATGATGAGCACTGTAATTTGACATAATTCCACCAAGAATATCGCATGTGACATAACCATTAAGGAACATAAAAAATTTGACATAACTCTTTATTAACATCATAATGTGACCTAACCATTGAGGAACATAAAAATTTCACATAAATTGACGATGATTAATATCACAATGCATAACAACCATTTAGGAAGATTGCAATGAAACCTAACCCTTGAGTAGCATTGCAAGGTGGGATAACATTTAATGAACATCAGAATGTAGAATAACCATTGAAAAACATAGCAATTTGACATAATCCAATGAATATGAACATCCAATGTGACATAACCATTATGGAACAATGGAATCCAATAAAACCCTTGAGGAACATCGCAATGCAACAAAACCCTTAATGTTCATCACAATGCAACACAAAAATTGAGAAATGTAGCAATTTGACATAAGTCAACCAAGATGAACATTTCAATGCAACATAACCAAATTTAATCATAGTCAACATGGTTAATAATAGTGAATTATGGCTAGCTAAAGTTAATAAAGGTCAACCATAGTCAAACAATATCGATCATTGTCAACCAAACTCTATTATAGTGAACCATGGCCAACTATAATCAACCAAAGTCAACCATAGCAAATCATGTTCGACCATAGTCATGCATAGTCTACAATGGCCATCATGTTCAACCAAAGTTAACCATATTTTGTAACATATTTATATTTGAAACTTTTGCTTCTTGTTAATCTTTAAACTTATTTATTACAATTATACAATTTTACAGCCTAATTTATATTAGGGTAATATAAATAAGTGGAAATTTTGCAAGTTCAATTACAAACTCAAAAGATAAGATAACTAATTGAAATGAAAACTTGGTATATAATTGTTAATATTCCATATAACAACCAAAATTCAATTATGAGGGAACATGATAAATTCGAAGAAATAAAACTTGAATTCATAAGAAGATAAAGGTAAATACCTGTTAGCCAAGATAATTTCAAGCATGTTGTTTCACAGGCCTACAATATCTTCTCGTCCATAATTTTGGCACATATTCTCATCCATAGATAGCTCAAACAAACTAGAACCAACAATCCACATGGGTAACTATGTGGAACAGGAGGAATCTCCTCCCAACCTAACCCCTTAACTAGAATAGTTAAGACCCCTGTTGGCAGGCGGTTTGGTAAGGTAACATCTTAGCATCTCCGATGCTATGACACATCAGAAGAGGTCGCGAAAGGAAGAAGGCCGCATTATTTTATGTATTTTTGAGCTAGGTGTACCGTAGAATACGGGTTTTTGGGTCATTGGACCATATGAGATGTATGTTTGGGTCAATTGTACCGTAGTATGTGGATTTTTGGGTCGTTTTGGACCAAGTCAATTAGGGTCGGGTCATTCGTCCAATGTATCGGTTAGGAAGTTGTTAGTAAGTGGACAAGCATTGTAACGATGGAAGCCTATATATAGACATAAGATTGTAAGTGTTAAAAAGAAGAACGTGGGGAGAGGGGGTTGTTTTTTTTGTCTTGATCTTGGTACGAATCTTGATATGTTGTAAGCATTTGCCGAGATCAGAGATGTTGGCAAGATCGGTATTTTGCAGAGATATTGTAATTGGGTTTCTACAGAGATAATATGATGTGGTGAAACTGTTTTGTGCAATCCATGTATTCTTTTGCTGTTATGGTGATGCAATGTTGCAATATATGAATGATGAAATATTTCTTTAATGCAATGTTTGCTTTACTATGATCTTTGTTGTGATTCTGTTGAATAATGCTGTGCATATGCCGATACTAGAACTAAATGCATAGATCTGTTTTGAATATTGCAATAAGTTAGGTAACTAAGCCGCAACCATCCTCCTTATTTCGGTGGAAACATGGTTCTGTCAGCTCTCCCTGAACATCTCGGGTGAGACCTCATCTGCTCTGGAGGTGTTGCTAGACAGGGTAAAACCTGTCTGGGTCGCTGATCAGGGAGATCGCGGTATGTGTTGACAGTGAGTGGAACCCCTGTCGATTGGGTCTGTGTCAACAAATGGTTTCGTTGTCGGGACCGTGTGCAAAGTGAAAGGAGGATATGTTGTGGCATCCGACATAACCAGAGATACAAGGCTGGTTTGATCAGAAGTTATAGGAATTTGCTGAATAAGATAGCCGAAACACTCGACTGACGGTCGATCAGTGGGTGGACATATATATTCACGACAGTCCACATGAATGTTTTTTCTATGAATTCCCAGTCATTTTGTATGAGTGGTTGGCAAAGTTGACTTTCCAGAAGAGGAACTTTCAGGGTGGTGAACCGATGACCTGGACCCCAGAGCTGATCCAGGAGCTGCAGGAAGTCGACAATAAAGCGTCGCGTGCTGTCGAAGTCTGGCTCAATAGCATCTTAGAGGGTTATATCACTGAATTCACGGTCGATACACAGAAGTCCTATAGTGAAGCTGACAGATATTTGTTTTGCCGACCCTGGGGAAGGTTTTTGCTATTGCTCCAACTATCCATTAAGATGCTTATTTGCGTGAAGGGTATATTGAAGATGCATCTGGATCAGTAAACAGCCTGGTGGGTATCATGACGGCTGGGGGGCGGTACATGGAATGATTAGGGGTAGATGGGTGAGGGTCATGACGAGACTGTGAATGAAGCGGAGGAAGAGAGTGGTCTTACAAGAGGAGGAGTGAGGTTTCGACAGGAGAAGAGGCAGAGGATAGGAGAAGGTCCTACTGCGATCGAACTGCAAGTTCGCAAAGGAAGAACACACGAGAAAAAGCAACCGCACAGTCCTGACAAGGATGACCAGGCTACACCCAGGATAGAGGCAGGACCAAACCCCGACACCAACGTACCCACTCCTCCGCTCACTATCTCTCAACCGGTAAGGAATACAACTTTAACACCACCAAGTTCATCAGTTCCACAAAAATTAATTATTAGTAGTTCAACGACTGGAGGAAGTAAGCCCAGAATGGCGAGAGAGGATACTAAGTTACCATTGTTCCACGAAAATGGAATAGACAACCCTGAACAGTATTGGTTTCTATGTGAGGCGGTATGGATCGTTAAACAGATCACTGATGATGATGCTAAAAAGGGACAATTGGCGACCACTCTTCGAGGTCGCGCTTTAGACTGGTTTATGAAGATTACGCAGGTTCCTGTCGACACCCCAGCAAAGACATTGGATGAGATTCACGTAGGCTTAGTCGCTGAGTTCCGGAAGCCCAAATCCGAAGCGCAATATATTACAGAGCTTAAAGAGATTAAGCAGTTTCATAATGAGTCTGTGTGGGACTTTGATTAGCGGTTCAAGACACTGATGGAAATATTAGTTTTGATATGAGCACGGTCTAACATAAAGAATGGTTCATCGCGACGCTACTTCCGCATATTTGGCTACCATTGATGTAGCAGAATATTACAACGCCAAGTGAAGCGCTGGAGATTGCGATGCATTTGGAAGCATCGCCAATTGGGGAAATGGCAGTTGGGATGTCACAGATCTAGACACAACTGGGCAACTTAACTATACAACTGCAAGACTTGAAAAAGGGCAAAGAGCAGTGTGAAGACGTATTGTGTACACGGTGTCGGGGAGAAGGACATACTAAGGACCATTGCCCTGACTTCCCCAACTATCTAGTTTCAGGAGCACCAAATCCATTGAATGGTGGTAGCATGTTGTGGTGTCGCGTCTGCCAAGTATATGGGCACAACCATGACAGTTGCCCGTACATGCAGAAAATGGTCACGACTCCGAGGAACCTTTACTGTACATTTTGCAAATCTGTGGGTCATGATGACAAAGATTTTCATGCATATGGGTTGCTACAAGAGAGAATGTGTGATACATTCTACATAAAGGACGACTAGTGTACCGTACAACAACCGCAACCGCCGCCGCAGGTATCCTAGCTTCTACCTCAACCGTCGATGCAGTTTGTACCGAAGCAACCATAACCGTCCGTGCCACAATATGCTTAGATGCAGATGGCTCCACAACAGCCACAGTATGTTCCGCAACCGCAGTACGCGCCGCAAGGGCAGGGTATGCAACAAATGCATCAACCGCAGTACCAACAACAAGGTGGGTACCGAGGAGGGTACTGGGGTGGATGCGGTGGAGGATTTGGTCACGGCGGAGGATGAGGAGATCACGGACCTATTCATTGCTATCATTGTGCAGTATGGGGACATTATCAGGGCGATTTCCCACTGTTGCAGACATAATGTACCTTCTGTTTCATTAATGATCACACGATTGAGAATTGTCGGCAATTGATTGCGCGATGGCAAGCAGGGAATGTTCCACAACTACAAAATCAGAATCAGGCACAGCAGCCAGCGCAGAATCAAGTACAACAACCAACGCAAAACTAGAATCAGTGGCCAAACCAAAATGTCAATCAGAATGTGAATCCACCGCTCAACCAGATCTAGGGTGCGAACATTGCAACAATTTCTGTAGAACCGAGACCGTAAGATGCTTCAGTCGCTGTTGTTACTCGTGAAGGAAAGACAACTGTGGAGGATAGCACACGCCCACTGATTTGGTTGGCAGGCTAGAAGATGGTACCATTTGACATTGACGCTGAGCGAGAGGCATTCCTTCAGGTGCGTTGCACCTTGGAAAAATACCACGGTAAGGCTGTTGTTTGCGATATGCCTCCCGTCTTTGATGCTACATCTGAGGCAGGTCCATCGACACCATCTGGAACTCTACAGAAGTTTCTCGAGAGCTGTGTGATACTATCCCGAGACCCGACTTCCCTGGCTGAGATCGAGGGATGGTTGCAGCGACTTACGAGGGGACGACAGGAGTCTTCATTGAACTCCTTATAGCGGCGGAAGATAGGTAAGGAGATGAGAATGAACATTCAGATTGATGACTATGATGTTGATTCTGTTATTCTTGATCTTGGTTCGGATGTTAACATCTTAACCAAGCAGGCGTGGCAGAACATGGGGAGTCCCCCATTGAGCTGGTCTCCTGTACAGCTCCGGTTGGCTAACCATGCGAAAGTGATGCCCATTAGACGAGTTCCACGGCTCATGGTCGACATTGAGGGCATGAAAACCTATGCCGACTTTGAAGTAATTGAAGTTGTCGAAGGTGGAAGCTCTTATCCCGTGTTGTTGGGGATTGGATGGGCTAACGAAAGTGGAGCTGTAATCAAATTCAAGCGGCGAATGATGACCTTTGAGAATCGCGATCTCAGAGTTATAGCCCCGTTGGATCCAGCTGAAGGACGCTAATACATTGAGCCCATGAAGGATGATGATCCCACTGGATGGAACCATGCATTCAACATTTCTGAAGACTACATTCATCCTACTGCCAACGGTGAGCTGGGATGGCGTAGTGAGAGCTCCGCATCTTCTAACTCTGATGATGCGTTAGAACAATGGCAGAACCGCTTACACGAGGTATCGCTCTGAAAATTTGGATTAGTTATGCAATCCTTGTGCCATGTTGCGACAAAAACAGTCACACTGCCAGTCTATGAGGGGTTTCCTTGCTTAACCAATTTTTTGACAGAATTTGAAGAACGATTTTCAGAACCACAGTTATTGTTGGCGTAGGAGGAAGCACGGAAGGCTGCTCTAGCACGTTAATGGGAGACACACAAGAAATCCATTGACGGTTGTTCACAGTGTCGGAGGTTGCTGATGGTTCGTTTTGGCGATACGGAGGTTTACCACATAGGCAAGTATGCTGGTCGGAATAATCCCAGTGATCACTTGATGGAGTGTCAGCGGCTATGGGTAGCGCGACCACGAGATGAATGGGTCCATGCTTTTATCCATACCTTAGATGAAATGTCGCGCTCGTGGTATACCACCGATCAGCTGCGTAGAGAAATTACAACGTGGGGGGAGTTGACGGTCTGTTTCACTCATACGTTCACTTTCGCGGATGCCAACCCTGATGTCAATAATGCATTGCAACTCATCCACGATGTAGTCTTGCAGGTTGTTCTGGTGGCATACCCTGTGGATCCGCATACGCACTGCCAGATGTAGTCTCTGATGGAGTGTTTCAATATCACCAGTGGGCCAGAAGATGGCGATGATCCGCGGAATGTCAATATTCCAGAGTCAGAAGGCAGTCACAACGTTGTACCTCCTGACGCACCGAGTGATCCGATCAGTCAGCCATTGAAGCTCCACAAGATCAACATTAGGACCGAGGATAGTCCCAAGTTCACGAATGTAGGAGATTATTGGGATGACGAGATGATGAGCCGAGTTACCGACTTGCTGCATGAATTCCAGGACTTGTTTCCCACGAAGTTTTCTGACATGAAGGGAATTTTGGGTGATCTAGGTGAGATGAAGATCCCATTGAAACCCGATGTAAAGCCTATCAGGAAGCGCCCCTATCGGTTGAATCCGTGACATAAGGAGAGGGTCAAGGTGGAACTTGATTGCATGTTGGATGCTGGCATAATTGAACCAGTTGAGGAATTTGAGTGGATCAGTCCTATTGTGGTACAGGATAAGAAGACTGGTGAGGTGCGCATTTGCGTCAACCTGTGCAAACTGAATGATGCATGTTTACGTGACCCTTTTCCAACCCCATTTACCAATGAGGTACTTGAAGGAGTTGGTGGCTAGGAAATGTATTCTTTCACAGATGGGTTCTCAGGCTACCATCAGATCCGCATTGCGAAGGAAGACCGCCACAAGGTGACTTTTGTGACAGAATGGGGCTGTTTTCAGTATACGGTAATGCCGTTTGGATTCAAGAATGCACCTGTGATATTTTCGCGGGTCATAGTTGTTGCGTTCAAGGATTTTATTCAGAAGTTCTTACAAGTATATATGGATGATTGGACAGTTTATGGTTTGATCCACAATCATTTGGCCAATCTGCGGTTGATGCTTGAGCACTGCCGACAGCACTAGATATCGCTGAATTTGAAGAAATGCATTTTTGTGCGCTGTTTGGGATATTGCTGGGTCACATTGTGTGCAAACAAGGGTTGTTAGTCGATCCAGCAAAGATTGCGCTCATTTTGAGCTTGACACCGCCGACTAACGTTAAGCAGCTAAGAGCAACGTTGGGCCATGCGGGGTATTATCGCAAGTTCATCAGAGGATATGCAATGATTACTGCCCCTATGGAAAAATTGCTGAAGAAAGACGCGCTATTTCAGTGGACCCCGGAATGTCAAGACAACTTTGACACACTGAAGGAAAAGATGGCTTCGACGCCAATATTGGTATTTCTGGATTGGAGTAAGGAATTCCATGTCCACGTCGATGCCTCATCGATTGCGCTGGGAGTAGTATTGACTCAGACCAGCGAGGGGGATCTTGATCACCCCATTGCTTTTGCTAGTCAGAAGCTGTCCTCTGTAGAGACCTAGCAATGGTTTATGCATTGCAGAAATTCCGGCATTACTTATTGGGCGGCCATTTTAAGATGTTCACAGACCACTCCACATTGAAATACCTAGTCAATAAGCCTGTGTTGGGGGGGAATATATGCCGCTGGTTACTTCTCTTTCAAGAGTTCAACTTTGAAGTAATTGTGAAACCAGGGAAACTGAATGCTGG
Source organism: Larix kaempferi (assembly GCA_027924585.1). Taxonomy (NCBI): domain Eukaryota; kingdom Viridiplantae; phylum Streptophyta; class Pinopsida; order Pinales; family Pinaceae; genus Larix; species Larix kaempferi. The sequence continues at coordinate 4,391,449 of BSBM01000298.1, forward strand.
ACCTGATCATCTATCGCGGATTGAGACGGGGGAGGAGCCAACAAACATTGAAGACAGGTTGCCTGATGCGCAACTGTTTAAGGTTGGCGTCGCTGATGAATATTTTGAAGAAATCATTCAGTTTTTGGAAACAGGTACTGCACCCGAAGAATTCACCACTAGTGAGAAGAAGCAGTTGGTAGTCAAGGCTGCAGATTTCCAACTAATCATAGGAGAGTTATACAAGATGGGCGCCGATGAGATATTGCGCAGGTGTGTCTTGCCGCATGAGCAAACGCAGATATTGGCAGAAGCACATGGAGGAGTAGTCGGAGGGCAGTACGGTGGTCGGGCAACTACTAGGAAGGTGCTGCATGCAGGGCTTTGGTGGCCCACCCTGTATAATGATGCGACAGATTATGCGCGGTCATGCGACGTTTGTCAAAGAACTGTCAACAACCCCATGAGATTGCAACCTCCACCCTTCAACCACTAGTCTCAATGGGCCATATGGGATGCATGACTGTAGATAGCATGTCAAGAACAACTAGAAAACTCCAAACTGTGAAGCAAAACTGCTAGATTGTGAAGAAAAACTACTAGAGGAAAAGAAACCTTCTTCCCCTTCCTCTCCCCTTTTATTCCCCCTCCCAGAAGGATACTCCTTTACTATTTTATTTTCTTTCCTTGTCTTGTTAAGTCACCCACCCATGCAACCTAATGAAAAAAATAACATATATGTATTTTTCATTAAGATACATTTAATATATAATTTGCATCATACTATAATATATATACATTTCTAAAATAACAACACAATCAAATAATAATACACTATACATAAACATACAATTTTATAACATATTTTTGAAACTATATAATACATACACAATAATAACCTAAACAATCATAACTCAATATAACATATTATAATCACACCACACATATATCACACACACTTATCATACAACCAAGGAAAATTTTAAGGATCCATAAATTTTTTAAATTGTAGAAACCTTGGAAAATCTTAATATTGGGCTCCAGAATTGTCTTTTATAATGATTTTATTTATATTAATTTCCCGGCCTATTTACTATAATTTGATACAACTATCCTTAAAAAGGGCTATCTTTTATTGTATTTCATTAATTAAAACACTTAAACGTAAATAAAGCTTAATATGTTATTTTTAATGTATTAAACACAAATATTGTACAATTAATGGGTGTTTCAGCACTCCATCCAGCCCTTCACCCGACTATGAGTTCCGTGCTAGGTTTAATGGCATGTTTCTTATTAGGTTCTTGGTTTGTTTCCTCGCCTTCTATTTCTCGCCGGTCCTATTGATCCTGCATATGCAAATCAAAAACCATGATGATAAGCTTTGGATATTTTAAATTTCAAACAAATAGGTAATTGAAAAATCAATATATATTAAAATCATCATTTAAGATATTCATAAATTTGTTTGAATTTAAAATCATAATTAAGTGGTAATTGAGTTTTAAAAACATTAATTTAAATTTAATAAAAAAATGAAAATATTAAATATTAAAAAGGAAGAGAAAAGGATTAAATATTAAAATGGTTTATTACTTTAAATTATTGATATACTTAATAAAAGGGACATATCCATTGAAATAACATATTACGTGGCTTTTCAAATATGCTTTGGTGTGACATTAATCTCATTTAATATTAAACCACTATATGTATAATCCTTATTCCACGTTAAATAAAATCCATTTTCCAAATGGGATGACATTGCACTTTATAATTTAATACCATTTGGTTTTATAACATGTCACATGTAATATAACCATGCTTTTATGTATATGCAGGCCATTGACTAAAACTAACGAAATTTTATGTTTTTGCAGGCCGTGAAGGGTAAACTCATGCACAGGAAATGGAATCAACGAATCGTGAAGAGGAGGAGTGCACCCATCACGCCGGGAAAGGAAATGGAACATAGCACACAACGAATAAAACCCAACTGATAGAATTCAACCACGAATTAAGCTTAGCATCCAGCACATCAACCAACCAATGTTCAACCGCATCCAGCCTACCATTTAGCCCTGCGTTCGGCCCGCGAAATTGTCAGTTGGCATATTCCTGGCCATTAAAGACAGAAACGGAAACATGGGTTATGTTAGCAACGTGCTGGTTATGGTTGGTGAGCCTCGATTCTAGAAGATTCGCCTCCCTGCATGCCGAGCTCGCCAGCACACGCTCATGCCCACGTCGACACTTTAACAGCTCTATCCCTCCACACCAAGCTTTCCAGCACATGCCTCTGCCCACGGTTGAAGGGAACCAACACACAGTTGTTCGCATCGGGTAGGATCGACGCCATGAAAGAAAGCAGGTTGCCTCTGCGCTGTCGTGAATCACCAGGAAACTGTTAGACAATCTTTAAGAATTCTATTTTTAGAGAGGTTGACTATGTCGACCCTCTCTCCCATTGTAAACTTAATAAATAGATGCCTCATGAGGAGAAAAACAATCCAGTCAATTGATCAGATAGTAATATACAGAAGATAGTAGTGATTTCTACATAAACGTTGTGTAATTTTTATCAGTTAATGGAAGTTCCAGTTTCGTAGCTTTGGATGCTTTGCTATTGGTGATTAAGTTGATTTAGTTTCAATCTCTAATTGTTGGGAAAGGCCCCTCATCAACTAGAGGTTTTGTTTTGTGTATTTTGCATTTTCTGTTCTGTAAATAAACAGTTTGTTTCTTAGTTATTTAATTATCTTTGTTTACCTGTAGATTTTATTTCTTTATCTTTTGTTATCTGTATCTTGTTGTTAACTTAATTTCCCTTTCCAGAATTAATAGATGGTCGGACTAGCATAGTTCAGTCTAGTTTGCTTTCAGTCTTTATTATAGCTTATTCTTCTTTGTAGTTCGCTTTCAGTCTTCCATAGGGTTTAGTGATATGCTATTTCCAGTTTGAATTAATTCCAGTAGCTTCTCCTGTTGTAGTCATAGGTTAGTTCCACTCTCTATCTCATTCTTATCTTTTCGCACATCATAGGAATAGTTCATGTCTTTATAGATAATGATTAATGTAGTTTCGCATTACCTTAGCTCCTAATTAATCAATCTCTTACTTCCTTTGCACTATAGGATCATATGCATCAGCCAGCTGGTAGTTAAGATCATCAAATCTTCTTCTTTCCTTAGTTTAAATCGCTTTTATTCCATTCAGACTGTCATTCGGACTGCCTCTCAGATTGTCATCCAGATTGCCATTCGAACTTTAATCCTTTCTGCATTGTTTTATGCTTATCTAGAATCCATATTTTTAGGCTCTTTAATTGTAATATTTCTTGCTTCTAATTAACAGTCTTAGATGTAATTTAAATCTTGTTTTATACTGCATAGAGTTTTAATTATGTTTAGTCATTCTCCTTAGTTTCTATATCATCTTCTTTAACTTGGTTCTCACTATCTTCCAAAGATATGTCTTTTATGTTTTACTTGTCAACGAGTTTCTGTTCCAGAACCTATCAGTCTTATTCTTAGCATAGTTTATTATAAATTCTCAAGATGTATTTTCAGATTAGAGTTAATAATGTCATCCTCTAAGATATTTCAGTTTTGATCATTTCTTTACTAAGCATAGGTTCAGTTTTCCCATTCGTACAAATAATGAAGATGCTTATGAAATAGAGTTTGGTTAAGAAATAAAAATATTTTTATCAAATTTTTCCCTTGTTTCCAAATCAAATTCAGTTCAATTAAATATCTTTATTAAGTTTTCTAATTGCTTCTAAGTTACATTAGTTTCATGTTTTCATATATGGATTAAATTCTTGCATTTGAATTATGAAAGTCATGCATATAGTTTAAAATCATATAGTTGCATGATTAGCGCATTTGCATCTTTAGTTAGCTTAGATTAGTTCAAGCCTTCAATCCTGCACATATGGTGTTTGCATCTCATAAGCTCCCTTCCCGGGTTGACAATTAAGTGTTGAATTAGATAGTGCATATTTTACCCAACATTTTGGCACCGTTGCCGGGGAGGTGCTAAAAGGGTTGAAGTGTAGGTAGATAAGGTTTCATTTACACTACACATCAAGGGGGGGGGGAAAGGTAAGACGCAAAGACGACCTCAATACGTAATTTCCGTGGTGTAACCGCTTGACGCATCCACTTTAGTGGGTCACCCCAAAGCCTTGTTGTTCCTTTTTGCAAGAGTGTTATTTCTTTCCAATTGATTTGTTCATTTACTCTTGTTAGCTTCTTAGTCAATTTGTTTTTCCGCAATTTGTTTCGTAAAGTTTGCTTTCTTTCTCTACAAGAGTGTTTTTTTTTTTTTTTTTAACAAATTTGAGTTTGTTTTCTTTCTTGCAACCTAGTTTTTTTGAAGCCAGCATGTTTATTTTTATAGGTGTGTTTTATTTCATAAGAGTGTGATTTGTGCAAATCTGTTTTAATAGTGGATAGTTTTGATTAGAATCATGAATAACACATTAAAAAAAATAAAAATTGGGTGCAGTAAGAACCCCCGCCACTAATCCTTGTGTGAAGCAGGACCTACCAACCAAATACATGGATTCAAAGGTGCTCATTAGTATGAGAGAAATTTCTCAAATCCTAGCAACAGCTGGGATGTAGATCTCCACCTATCAGGAAGAGAAGATCTTGATAGCAATTGAGAGCTTATCAACCCCTCCTGAAATGACAAACGAACCAAATTCCCAACAACTACAAAAGAATTTTCCATGTGAAAATGCACAAGAAGTTGATGTATTGGGGACTACATCCAAAGGAGAGTAGCCGACAATTAAAGAGCCCTCTACATGCAAGCTGATAGATCCATCTTGTGCTCAAGAAATTGATTATCTAGGAGAAGGGGATCTGCATGACATAATGAAGGAAGGTGAATATCAGGACTACATCGAAAGATGGTTCCAAGAGGTAACCCAGCCACAATACCATTCCTTGATTCAACACCTTTTGATGCAAAGACATGTAAGTTGGTTGAACTTCCACACTCAGGTAATCATTGCTTTAACTTTTTCATATGTGGATAAAGGTATATTTCTCATCTTTCTTCTCACTTGGTTACATTGGAAGAGCTCATATACTTGAATAAAAATAGTTTCTTTCTTCTTAAGTAGAATAGGAAAATATGTATATAAATAAAACAAGCATGTTTAGCTTAAATATTTATGCAACTTCGCTTTTTGTTTTTCAATAAAGGAACTAAGAAGAAGATAATGCCAATGGATAAACCAAAACAATTTAAAAAATCCTTATTTATTTGCATACATACATATTTCCAACTAATCATTAAAACATTTGCTCAAGACCAGCTTTAAACATCATGGGATAAACTTTGAGGTCCATCTAATACCTATAGGTCACTTGTACATCCTCAACTCATCATCAAAGCTTGTTATTTAAGTATCTTTACTAAATAGTAGCATGAGGGTAAGTGATATTTCTACCTATGGAGGAACACTATTGGACTTTTATATCAAGAATATCGACTTAGGGACTAGAAGACAACTTTAGGTTATTCTCTTTTGACATGAACTGTAATTCCAAGCTATTTAAATAATTTTACTCATGGGTTAAATTTAAATTTTGATTCATGTGCGTAGCAAACTTCATATACTCTAAGTATCGACCAGCTTCCACATACATTAATATCTTTTGGAATAATTATATAGCTACAAGGCAAACCCAGCGGGGTACTGAACAGGCCCACTGGTAGCGGGTCCATGCTGATTAAAATCATAAATAAGGAATTTCGGTAAATACAAGAAAACCCGTTGGGGTATTGAACAGGCTCGCTAGCAGTGGGGCTATGCTTGTATGGTACCAAGGTAAACCCGTCGATGTACTGAACAGGCTCGCTGGCAACGGGGCAATGCCGGGTAAGAGAGACATAGTAAATATATTACTGTGCATATGGCTCAACTTTTCAATAAAGACCTCGAGTATACATAAACATGGCTAAGCCAATCATTCACTTGTCATTAGAGAATAGCTGTAAGTTGAACTTAGACCCTGTTATCTAATTCAAACTATATCTAGGATATTACTCTCCTAGAAGTGGTACCCATAACTGTAGAAATTTAACAAACTCAAAATGTGAACTTTATCTTTATTCCTTGGATGGCAGTAAGTCTTTGAAAATGAATCGGGGATGACTAGTTTCCTATAGGATTTCTAGACCATCTACATCCTTAACCCAAGCATAAACCCCAGTCTTAATTCATTCATGGCATGCGGACGTGACATACCTTCGGTCTGGGGGAGAAAGTCTCAATTTATATGGTCTTCATAAACATGAATTATTACTAGTTGGAGGAGTCATATGTATTCAGAGATCTTCATTAATAGCTATTAATTTTTTTCTCTTTCTAAGTTCTAGTTTTTTATGCAGTAATAAAGTTGGCTTAGTTTTGCTGAAAGATCACCTATAAACTATTGATGATCAAACAGAGTTTTTGAATAAATGAAAGACCACTTCCAATTCATTCATGGCGCGCGGACATGCCATACCTTCGGTCTGGGGGAGTGTTGGGCTCCGGAATTGTCTTTTATAATGATTTTATTTATATTAATTTTCCGACCTATTTACTGTAATTTGATACAACTATCCTTAAAAAGGGCTATCTTTTATTTTATTTCATCAATTAAAACACTTAAACGTAAATAAAGCTTAATATGTTATTTTTAATGTATTAAACACAAATATTGTACAATTAATGGGTGTTTCGGCACTCCATCCAACCCTTCACCCGACTCTGAGTTCCGTGCTAGGTTTAATGGCATGTTTCTTATTAGGTTCTTGGTTTGTTTTATCCTCACCTTCTATTTCTCATCGGTCCTATTGATTCTGCATATGCAAATAAAAAACCATGATGATAAGCTTTGGATATTTTAAATTTCAAACAAATAGGTAATTGAAAAATCAATATATATTAAAATCATCATTTAAGATATTCATAAATTTGTTTGAATTTAAAATCATAATTAAGTGGTAATAAGTTTTAAAAACATTAATTTAAATTTAATAAAAAAATGAAAATATTAAATATTAAAGTGGAAGAGAAAATGATTAAATATTAAAATGGTTTATCACTTTAAATTACTCATATACTTTATAAAAGGGACATATCCATTGAAATAACATATTACGTGGCTTTTCAAATATGCTTTGGTGTGACATTATGTAGGAACCCCCATTTCGGGTTCACCAAAAAAAATAACTTCCAGTACGATTTAACAGAAGAAGATATAGAAGCCACAGATCTAGTTCTATCTATTGTAGTACATGAATGTCAATATATAAAACTATATACTCAGATTTATTCATTCTCAAAAATATTTAGCAAAATAAATAAAGTAAATACTTCAAACCTGTTTTCGACGGTTGGTCCAGCGAATCGATGGAGCCCTCGAAGTTGTTTCCGCACGATCCAATCCAATTTCCTGACGAAGTACCGAGTGACCCCTCGGTTGATCTCCCTACCGTATCGGGGTTATTCTTCTTCACCCTGAACCCCCGAGCAAATGGGGTCGCAAGAACACACAAGCTAGCCTCCCGAAAGGATCTCCCAATCCCCATTCCGGCTAATCCCAACTCCAAGGATCATAACATAATCCGAGATTATGATGACCATCCAGCATTAGGGAGCAAGAGATGTCTTTCTCTCCTTCTCCTCCCTCATTATATAGCAAAAGCCTGTGTGCCATGTGTCTGTCCATGCATATATTTAATTTAATTTAATATTTTAATTTCCAATATTCTCAAATACATGTGTCTTCTTAATGTCTTTAATGTGCACCTAAATCCCTAGATCAGTGGGAGTTAAGTGTAGAAGAGTTCTACTTCTCTTTTGGTTCTCATTTAGTTTACTCAACAATCTTTTAGTTAGACTTATTGCTTTCTACTTTTCTTTCTTTTCCTAATATTAAGATTGAATTAAAAGATGATTCCTTTTACTAAAAGTATAATCTATTTTAAATTTCCTCTTTATAAAATAATTTAAATGAATAATCAAATTAATTAAAGTAAAATCTTGAATAATAATAAAAGAAAAACAATTCTTTTATTAATGAACTATTTCAATTCTTTCTCAAAATAATGAAGTCAATTAAATAGAATATTTTAATAGAATGATTTAAAATAATAAAATCCATAAAATTAAAATCTTTGAATAAAAATAATTCTCTTATTATTAATCTTTTTCAATCAACATAATTAATCAAATTTAATATTGAATAAAATCAATCTCTTCAATTCTTTTTCAAGTTAATAAAATCAATTAAAATAAATAATTCAAATTAATGAAATCAATTAAAAATAAAATCTTGAATAGAATTATTCAAATTAATAAAATAGAACAAAATGAAATAAAGTATTTCTTAAATTTTATGTGAAGTTTTCATTTATACCATTGATTAATTTTCTTCCTCTCATTTTTGTCTAGGTACCTCTTCGGCGGGCCCTTCTGACAGTTTCATTTCTTCCTTCTTATGGGGAGTACTGCGTAGCGACCGGGAACCGTTACCGCGATCTCTCAAATACGCTCCTTGGAGACTAAGGGATGTTGAGGGATAAGGCTCTCCTTATTGCGCCCCCTCAACTCATTGTACGCTACCAAATCATTATGGCCTTGCCCGTACGGTATACGCTTCCCCGAGTGAGCTGAAACAGCTTCACCCGTGCGTGGATTGCTAATCTAGGGTCGACAGTCAGTCGTCGTACCCCTATGTGTTCTTTCCGTTCTTACGACCCCTATAATTCCATTGTGGGTCAGTCAGTAAATCATCTTACTTGCCACTACACACACACACACACACTCAAGCGCACATTAGTAGCGTTGCACTATGAAATATTTCATCATCCATCATAATATCTCAGTCAGTCGAGCATATATTTCATTCATCCTTTTCTCTCAATCAGTAAATCATATCTATCATTCATCATTCTATCTCAATCAGTCGAGCATATGTAACATTTAGTCATCCTATCTCAATCAGTCGAGCATATCTGACATTTAATCATTCTATCTCAATCAGTCGAGCATTCATCTATTAAGTAAAGTAATAGTTTCTATAACTGTCGTTCAAGCATTTTCAAAGTAAATTCAAATGGTTCGTGTTTTACTTAGCTAGTTCATTTCAAAACTAGTACCTCATTATTCTAAACAATTAAGGTACCGAGGCGGGCATTACATACACCCCCTCTTATTAAAAATTCATCCCAAAGTTAAGTCTCATGTGCTTCCACGGTGAGTTTTCACTTCCTTTTCACTTCTTATAAATCTGTTGCTTCATTAACCATCTATAATTTACTCAATCATTATTCATTCGTCTAATCACATAATCAATTGCACAGCTAGTCGTTAAGCATCATTCATATGTACAATTTTCATATCAAAGTTAATCGTTAAACAACATGAAATCGTCTATTCACAATAACTACCCAAATGCACATATATCAATCAATCGTAATCATAAATATACTCAAAATAAAATCATAGGGTTATTTTATTAATGTTTCAAACAGTTGGGTGACTCAGCAGGTGCCCTCAATGTCTATAGTAGTCTAGGGGCACTACATACACCCCTACTTATTTAGAATGTCGTCTCGAAGTTAATTTTTGTTCTAGTACTTTAGACGCTAGGATTTATCTTGTTTTCTCTATTCTCATCCTCATGTCATTGTATTCTAGTTTTCATCAATAATCAAGGCTATAAGCACAAGTGGTTAAAGTCATTATCTCCTATATCATCTAGTATGGTTACAATACACTCTTAGGAACTTAATCATAACTTCGTCTCATATCAATCCGATGATACAGTCCCCATCAAACTACTTCCAAATACCTCTAAATGTTTTAATAATGTAGGTTCTCAATAAGATAAGATTCGAGTCTTCGAAATTTAGTGACTTAGTCGAAAGTGTTAAAACTTATCTCCTAGTCCTTTCATTAGTAACATCATGTCCAAGTTAGTGAGCTTATTATGTTCTTACCTCGTTCATCATTTCTGTTTCCATAGGATTTCTTCGTCAACCTTATCAAGTTGTACTATGTTCGTCTTCTCAACCTCATCGAGTTCTATATCGGGCTAGTTGTATTTTCATCAGGGGTTGACTATGTCCTTGGGTTAGATTCATTACATTCGGTTCATTGTGTTGATCATCTCCATGCTTTGTTTTACATATGTCGTCTTCATTTAAATTTTTCGACAAGTTTTCCAAGTTACATTTTCCTTATTTTCATGTCATGTATTTTTGCATCATCTCTGCAAGAAAGGGCTTGTCCCATAGACTTACATTAGCGGTAATTTTTCATGCATTTCGACTCTACCAATATAACCGTTATGTAGGGTTTTCCTTTTTAACAACCAACAATCAACCATGTTAGTTCCTTCTTAGTCGTGCAACTGACAGATATGTTTAGTCTTATGATATTAAACATCATAGTGGAATATTCGTATTAATTTAAGTATAGACTCATTCCCCTAGGGTGTTAACATGTAGTGAGTACTCTCATCTATCAATCCTCAATCTTTTCCGAATAAAAACATACAAAATGTTTTGTGATGAACAAGCAATGAGACTTATAAGAATATGCTATCATATTTTCTTAGCTAATGTTTCAGGATTAGTCGAGAATTTCCAACCTTATTACATGATTGACCTAACAATTATCAACCTCATATGGTTCTTCACCTGATACCACATAATGATAACCATCTACAATACTATATGGTTGTATCATAACAATACTATATTTAACAAGAATATTTTCTTTATTAGGTTATAAGTAAGTAGTATATATATATATATCACCTCAGATGCATCCTATATCATACTTGTATTTGATCATGTAATTGTCTTTTTACATTACTATGTGAACCCATATCTTTTAACAATTAATTAGTTACCTTTTCTTTTCCTATGTATATATAATAATGTTGAGTCAAATATTATGCCACATTCATGGGAAAACGTTTAGATGTATAAATACTTCTAATATCTTATTAACCATTTACTACACCATAGTTGTAAATTTTCCTTTTTCTAAAATGTACATATACTATTAAAAATTGAATGCTTTCTACCTAGATAAATAAATCCATACATCATAACTACTTGAATCGATTACAAAGTTTATTTCTTATCCTTAACTGTCTTAGTTACAATTTTTTTTTTTTTTAAACAATTCTTTTAACGAAGTCTAAGTATAAAAGTCTAACAAAAGTAAAAGCAATTCTTTCAATCTACCACTCCATATCTACACTTAGGTTGAATTTAATAACCAATCTCCTTAAATAATAGCAATTCTTCTAATAACGTATACATATGCACTCCTCCCTCTTAACAAATAACAACATTTCTCCCTAAATAACTTTTATAAGGGAATATTAAAATTACCTTTATCAAGTTACAAACCTAAATATATATAAATAAATTGCACATAATTAATTACAAACCATTCTTTACACATCGAGAGGTCACTCTATGTATGAATCCACAAAATAACAACTTATGGGATATTAATAGGCAAGTGTATTTAATCGTTGGTCCCTTCTTGCATTAAGAGTATATGACTTAATTTAATTAGTCATGATTTATTGCACTCTAAAATTTTGAACTCCTAATTTTCTGTCCCAAAAAAAATAAAGTGTTTTTCTATAACTTACTTTTATAGGAAACGAGAAAGGTAATACTTGATTAGGGTGTGTAAGATGTCTTATGTCATAGAGATGGTGATTTTCCATAAATTGAATATCCTAATTGTAACAAACCTAGATTTCTAAGTCAGTAATTTTGGTAAATTTTTAAAATTTTTACCATGAATATTAACAATGAAATATGTGATACACTATTTCTTCTGAATATAAAGTCGGATAATGTAATATACTCAAAATCCTACATCAGCTTCTATATGAAATTTAAAATTAAAATTTTGAAATGTCTGCTAAACTAATTCTTTAATACTTCATTGTCTATCATTTTCTACCAATATCTTTTGCATTCAAAGTAATGGCTAATAGCTCTTTAATGACAACCACTTCCTACAAATCCATGGCTTAACATGAAAACAAGTTCTCTTCCATAATTTATAATAAGATTTGTTGTAATAAAGATCGTGAAGCAACCGCCCTTGCAACAATATAATGACTATAAAATTCCAAGCATTCTAATCATGTAGATATCCAATCATATGTACCATTCATGACTCTATAGTCATATTAACTAACGTGATATAGAATTAACATTTGTATAGTTGCAGTTCTAGAAGAACTTAACGCTAGATGCATTTAGTTTAATAACAAAACCATCACAAATTTGGCGTATAAAAACATAGGAGGGAGACCACACATAAGATATCATAAATCATCACAAGGTAATTAAACATAAGGGGCACAAGTAGTGACACATACAAAAGAGAATTTTACCATGGTTCACCCAATCTAGGGTTACGTCCACAAAAGGTTGTGTTATATTATTAATTGAATAGAAGGTTACATTTCGCAACTCAATTGTTGCATCCTCCATTTTCCCAGCTTCTCTCATAGAGAACATCTTTAAGAACCATTTTATGCTAACATTAAAGTTACTACAGGGATTTAGTTCACAATTTCTTTCTAGTAAACTTGTATCAAACTATGGCAAGAATCCATCTAATTAATTAGTAATTTTGACAAGGACCACATCTTTTCCACTAATCTCCTTTGACCTTTGTACAGAAAACCCAAGGGAAAAATCTAAGTATCATTTAAATATAAAGTTTATCTTCTACAAATGTTATTATACTCTCACCCATTTAACTTGATCAAGGGTAACATTCCCTTTTTAATTATAACTAAAATATAATTCCTATATATTAAAATCTCTTCAACCTCTAATCGAAATATATATACGAAGAGTATAAAATCTAAGAAAACATACCTTTATTATAAACAACTTATATGAGATTGACTTCCTCCCTTGAATGATTACCACACACAGCTTCAAGGGATCGCTCCCTTCTCACCCACCATACTTATCCTAAGCTTACAGCCTTAAGGGTGGGTGTCTGCGACATAATATTCATAGGTGTAAAAGGTGCCGCATCTAAAAACAACCCGATGGCAGCCAACAAGTGTTAAATTTTGAGCATTAATTCACAATACTCTAGAATATTCACTGAGAGAATAACATATACAGTATATCAATGCATAACAATCACAATAAGCATGACAAGCATCAAAAGAATCAAAAGCATGAGAGACAAGAGACACAGAGTTTCCGTGGGGAAAACCCTAAGGTGAAAAACCCCACAAATTCCTCAGAGATAGAGAGAGCAATGGCTTAACCAAAGTACAACCAAAATACACTGAGATAGTCTCCTAGTAGCAGATGATCCTCCTCCTCACTAGTGCGCCACTTTATGAGTGAGAGAAGTGTGAGTTTCTGAGTGATCCAAGTAGAGATCTCCCGATCTCTATTTCTACTAGTCTGTTTGCCCAGTGACCTTATGGGGCCAACTTGTCTAGCTAGGTACATCCACAATATAATATATATTTCAGGGCCGACCCCACACATGGTGGTCTAATAACCCTTCGCCAAGTACACACACTTGCGACACTTGTCAATACACATGACGACACTTCCTTATAGAGGAATAACACATCTCTTATAAGGGTACAATAAATATATATGAAATACATAGATGAAATACATTCCGAAGTTACATATACATCAACACTCCCTCTTAACTAGGAAGGTATTTCTTGACACATTTCTTCTAGACAAGTCTTCTTCTAGGGATCATCGTCATCGATGCATCGTCATCATCATCGTCACTACTACTGCTATCTCAACCAATCTCTGATTCTGCTCGTCATAGGAAGTTCTACAGAGCCAGTCCTTTTTCATACTGGATGTAGGCCCACTACCTGCAAGTATTCATCATCACTGGCCATACTGTGGAATCCTCAGGACTAATTACGTGAGTCAACAAAACCTCGAAAGAGCATCCCAGGACTGATTACGAGCACACAGCTCAACCTATCGGATCTCCCAGGATCTTTTACATGTTACTGCACAACCTGTCCACGGCCACAGAGTATCACAAAGCACAACCCAGATGCACACACACAGCACTTACACTCAACGACATGGGAGGACCAACCTACCACCATCTGTGAAGGGCTCACAGCACTTACATAAACGACCATGGGAGAACACATCTACCACCATGTCGGAAAGGCCCTACACTTACATCAACGCACATGGGAGAACACATCTACCACCATGTCGGAAAGGCTCTGCACTTACATCAACACACATGGCAGAATGCATCTACCACCATGTCGGAAAGGCTCTGCACTTACATCAACGCACATGGGAGAATGCATCTACCACCATGTCGGAAAGGCTCTGCACTTACATCAATGCACATGGGAGAACGCGTCTACCACCATGTCGGAAAGGCTCTTCACTTACATCAACGCACATGGGAGAACACATCTGCCACCATGTCAAAAAAGCTCTGCACTTACATCAACGCACATGGGAGAACACATCTACCACCATGTCGGAAAGGCTCTGTGCATCTGTGTCTTCGGAACTCATCACACATAATCCAACTGATTATGTACTGTATCCACCTAATACATATGATCATCCTAATCATCATCACTGTACCATCCTGGTACATATCATATGGAGCAACATCCTGAAGCTCGTCATCATGATCATCCTGATCATACAATGCATCTACCTGATGCATACCAAGTATCTACCTGATACATATCATCATACATGATCCACCTGATCATATAGTGTATCCACCTGATACAAATACAAATACATCATACATATCACCATACATGATCCACCTGATCATACAATGTATCCACCTGATACATATACAGATACATGGTCCAAGCATCCAACATTATGTATATACAAAAATACATACAAATGATCCAACTGATCATATCCAGCATCCAACATGATGCGTACATACATATACATATAAATGATCCAACTTATCATATCCAGCATCCAACATGATGCGTACATACATATATAAATGATCCAACTGATCATATAAAGCAGAAACCAGAACATCATCCAGTGCTTACATCCACAACCATGTGAAGGATCCTCCTTCCAACATGCTTGGAATGGCTTCAGCAAATGTGTCCATCACTTCTTCCTCGAAGTGTCCTCAATCTGAAGAACACCCAGCCTCTCCCTGAAGTACTCGAACTTCACCCTGGCTAGTGGCTTCGTCAGCACATCTGCAATCTGCTCATTCGTCGCAACATACAGGAGCTTCACAACTCCTCTCTGCACCATATCCCTGATATAGTGATATTTGATCTCTATGTGTTTCGACCTGTCATGAAACACTGGGTTCTCAGACAGCTTCACACAACTTTGGTTATCGCAGAAGATACCAGTAGCATCCAACAGGAGATCAAATAACCCAGACAGTAGCTTCCGTAGCCATACTGCCTCACAACTAGTTGAACAGGCTGCAACATACTCTGCCTCAGCTGTACTTAGTGCTACACAAGACTGCTTCCTACTAAACCAAGAGATCACACCTGATCCCATACTGAAGCAGCACCCAGATGTGCTCTTCCTATCTGCAGCACTGCCTGCCCAATCTGAATCAACATAACCCTGCAGGTTAAACTTTTGATTCACATCATACTTGAGCCCATAATCCACTGTACCCTTCAGGTACCTCAGAACATGCTTTACAGCAACCAGGTGAACACTCCTCGGATCTGTCAGGAACTGACTCAATGTGTTCACAGCAAAGCAAATATCTGGTCTCGTGTTCGTCAGGTACATCAAGGACCCAATCATCTGACGATACATAGAGATATCAACTGGCTCAGATGAAGTATCACATAGAAGCTTCAGTTTCGATGCCATGGGTGTGTCCATGGCCTTGCAATCCATCAACCCGAATCTCTTCAGGATATCTACTGTGTACTTCCCTTGACCAAGGAAGATCCCACCTACATTCTGCCACACCTCCATACCTAGGAAATAATGCATCATTCCCAAATCTTTCATATCGAACTCAGCAGCAAGCTTCCTCTTAGTATCTGCAATCAATCTGTCATCTCATGTTACAAATAAGTCATCCATGTACAGAAGTAGAATCACAGGATTTCCTTTCTCAACCTTGTAGTAAAGGTTGGAATCCGCTTTACTCTTGGTAAAGCCCAAACTAGATAGAAAGTTGTCTATCCTACCAAGTTCTGCACATATATGACTCCCTGTCATGTTCCTAAGAACCAAGTGGCTGCTCCACATATACTTATTCTTCAACTACACCATTCAAGAAAGCTGTCTTGAAATCCATCTAGTGTATCTTCCATTTCATCACTTTTATACTTCTCTATGCTACCATCTACAGCATGCTTGATCTGATAGATCCATATGGAAGTCATAACAAACTTCCCTTCAGGTCTTGGGACTACATCCCAAACATCATTCTTCATGATCGACAGATCATGGCATTCTTCCATTACTTCATCCCAGATCCTGGGAACTTCAATATCTTCAATAGATATCTTTGTTGCCGGAACAAATGTTGTAGTCCTTCTTTTGTAGGTGATGGTATACGATCTTTCCTACAAAACAAATTAAATTGCATGATTAGAAACATCTCATATTTTTCAGAACAAATTCTTACACATAAAGAAATATGTCATACAGTCATGCAATTATCTTAGCCAATGCTTCAATACAACATTTATCCAGATTCCGTAACTTTCTAGATGCCTTCCAATCTCTACCAGAACATTGTTAAGAGTGTGCACAACTCCCAACATGTCAGCAAAGAGGTTTCATTCTAGATAAGTAGCAATGGAATGTTGTACAGTGCCATAGGCCACTTACCCATCATATGCATATTAGTAGTATCCTGTTCATTAATGCAAATATGCAAAATACATATCCTAAGTCTAGGAACATAAGCATATACATCATTGAATAATTTTAATTAAACAAACAAATATGTAAGAATTGGTACTTAAAATACTTATCTTTGTTTGTTTGTTGGGTGGACTCCCTCTGAGTCTTTGTTTCCTTGCAGGAGTTGCTAGAGTCCTAATCTGAAGTAGCTTCTTCTTACACCTTTTTGTTGTGGAATGTAGAGAGATGGTCAACTCCCTCTGAATATCTGCATCCTTGCAAAAATCACTGGAGTGTGCTCCCTCTTGATCTTTGCTTCCTGGATTACCTGTTCTTGAACTTATATTCATTCTCGATCCCTATGCATGCTTGTTAGTATCATTATTGTGTTATCCTCGAGGTTTCATATTAGTATAATCTTAATATTATCAAAACACAATAATCCCAAGCATGTATAGTCGGGATCATTTCAAACATAAATAATAAGCATTCTTATGGTTAGTCATAATATACCTAAACCTGTGATTACTCAAACCTATGACTCTTCTGGTTAGTCATATCAACAATTAAGGTAAGAAACATGATATGCATAAGTCCTAGATTACTCAGACTTGTAACTTCAAGAGTAATCATTATCAATCATACAAAAGTATACGATATATATAACAAAACATACCTAGTCATCATATTTGGTAGTTATGTCTAGCAATGTGTTCTTGTTCTCTTCAATGACCTGCATAAATCATTAGTTAACTTTTGCAAAAACAAATTATACATACCTCTATGTGATCCATGACTATGGATGAATCTTTGTCTTCATAGCATGTTCGGGTTGTCCCTTTAATTTGTACAATCCTCCCTCTTGCTCTCCAATCACTACTGCATCACCGATTGTTTTACCCTTTGGCCACATTAGAACTTGGCCATCCACAAATGCAACCCTCATACATTTTGCATCCAATGCAGAGATGGAGAGTAAGTTCTTCTTGAGCCCAGGTACATAAAGGACTTCTTTCATCTTCAAAGATTTTCCAGAATCTAGGTTGTAGGAGGCTTCACCACTTCCTTTGATGGGATATTGATAATCATCCCCAAGTGTCACTTTATGGGGTGATTCATGATCAGACAGATTTACAAAAGATTCTTTAAACCCAGTCATGTGTTTGGAAGCCCCACTATCAATTAACCAATCATTACAACCATGGGAGATAGTACCTGTGAGAGCAGAGATTAGAACATATTCTTCTCCACTTGATGAGTCATCATCACTATCATCACTTTCTGCCCTAGCCTTCTTCTTGGGTGGTTCATCATCTTCAGCAGCATGAGCATGATATCTTTTCCTACTGCCCTTCTTCTTCTTGGTGTTGTTGTTCCTTTTGTTCTTGGGACATTCTGAAGCAAAATGACCTTTCTCATTACATGTGAAGCATCTGAGATCTTTCTTATCTTTATGTTGATGATAGTGTGAAGATTTCTTGACATGAGAGTGCTCTCTCTTTGACCTTCATTTCTTGGTGTGTACTGTGAGAGCTTGATCTTCACTTCCCATCTTTTCTTCTCGGGCCACAAGCCTTGCTTCTTCTTGAGAACATTCTTCCCGCAATCTGTTGAAGGAGATCAACTTCTTCCTTGCACAAATTCCTTGAATAAAGGAATCCCATGACCTGGGTAGGCCATTTAGAGTGGTCATGACAACTTCACCATTCTCCACCATTTCATCTACCGCTTCCAGTTGTTCCTTAATCTGGGAGACCCTAGAAAAATAAGATTGAATGGTTTCTCCATTCCGAAACTTTACTCCTTTCAATTGGTTCCGTAGGGTCATCTTCTGATTTATGTTCTTCCCTTCAAATAGCTTGGTCAAAGAGTCAAACATCTCCTTGGGTGTCTTTAGAGAAGACACATGGGATATGAGATGGTCTTTGATAGAATCAGCAATGATTCTCTTTGCCTTGACCAAGTTCTTCTTATGCAATACTTTAGCCTCTTCATCCTCTGGGATAGGGATGTCTTCTTTTACATATGAGTCCAACTCATTCTCTTCCAGGATTAACCCAATCCTATATTTCCAAGCTCGGAAGTTATCAGCCCCTTCAAGCTTATCCTCAAGCTTGGTGTGGTGAGACATCTTAAAGAGTACTTCAAATGAAAATAGAAAAGATTTAGGTCTTACCACTTGAAATGCTGAAAACTAGATCTAGTCCCGGATTAGGGTTTGTCGAAAAAACCTTAAAAATTCAAAATGTGAATTTCAACTTTTTGAAAGGATAGAAAGATGCGCCTTGATGAGATGATCAGCCTGGTGTATTCAGAATTTGAGATCAACAAAGCTTTACCCTTCAGATTTGCCTTTTTGTCCTCCCGGGTTCACTAAGGAGAGCCCTGAATTAGGGTTTGAGCTTCCCAAATATCTACCTAGCCAAAAATCTCAATCCAAAGCTCTAAACTTCGATTTTTGCAAGGAACTTCCAGCTATATCTTCAGATTTTAGAAATTCCTATTTTTGTGGAAACCCTAATTTTTAGGGCCAAATCTAAAAATGCTCAGAATTGAATTCTGATTGGACAGATTGATTCGCCTTGATGAGTAGAGTCAATCTACTATACTGCTTTTCCAAACACTGTGGAGAGAAACCCAATAAACAAGAAACTCAAGTTTCCGTCACTGCAAAATGTCTTCTTCTCAGGTTAGCTCTGATACCATGTTAAATTTTGAGCATTAATTCACAATACTCTAGGATCTTCACTAATAGAATAACATATACAGTATATCAATGCATAAAAATCACAATAAGCATCACAAGCATCACAAGAATCAAAAGCATGAGAGACAAGAGACACGGAGTTTCCGTGGAGAAAACCCTAAGGTGAAAAACCCCACAACTTCCTCAGAGATAGAGAGAGTAATGGCTCAACCAAAGTACAACCAAAATACACTTAGATAGTCTCCTAGTAGCAGATGATCCTCCTCCTCACTAGTGCGCCACTTTCTGAGTGAGAGAAGTGCGAGTTTCCGAGTGATCCAAATAGAGATCACCCGATCTCTATTTAGACTAGTCTGTTTGCCCAGTGACCTTATGGGGCCGACTTGTCTAGCTAGGTACATCCACAATATAATATATATTTCATGGCCGACCCCACACATGGTGGTCTAATAACCCTTCGCCAAGTACACACACTTGCGACACTTGTCAATACACATGACGACACTTCCTTATAGAGGAATAACACATCTCTTATAAGGGTACAATAAATATATATGAAATACATTCCGAAGTTACATATACATCAACAACAAGGTATAAATACAAACATACACAACGAAAAGTAACCACAAGGATCTCGAAGGGGTCGACAATTTAGGTATATAATTCAACTATGCATACCAACAGCGATGCACGATCTGTCAATAACCATACAACCGAGTTATCAAAAGGAACGTGACACACTTTTAGTATAGCCATAGAGATTTGAAGGAAAAATCTAGTTTTCAACAAAGATCCCCCCATCTCCCATTCAGCACAGAAAACTGAAAAGCCAGGTATAGACAAAGGAATGGATCTCGATTCTAACACGTCAGTCGACGGGGAGCTATGACAGCATTACCATACAAAACCCTAGATCTATCATTCTGAAAGGCAGAACTTTCATTTTCCTACATATATAAACAAAGAAATTTAATACATTTTCAACATGAGAAACCACAGAGACTTTCCAAAAACTATCGACCGAGCACCTCTGTAAGGGAAGCGCCTAAAATATAAACACGATTTAAAAATGCATACAACAGGAGCTAGGACTGTGTTCTGTGACATCCCCAATAGATCCATGGTTCAGGGGGCAGAACCTTCAATTTCATGCAGGCATACCTGTATTATGGAAATCGCCTCACAAGAAAGGAGATCTCTCCCCATCGCAAGCAATGCTTGCTAAATGCAAAGTAATAAATCCAAAACATATTTCCTTTATCCAGCGAAGAATATTAAACATATATATAAAAGATTATGCCCAACCAAAAATAAGAAAATAACCAGTACAATACATAATAGTGTAAAAATGAGGGATCCGACCATTATAGCCATCCCTTCTCCAATACGATGGAATCCAATTCGTCCAGAAGTAAGCAGGAAGCATCCTGATAAAATGCCCTGAACCTTACTACAGGGATAACGAAAAACCCCCCCACAGCAATACTAAATTAAGGATTAAAATAATAGACTTCCTTTCCTCATGAATCCACCGTGGTAAACTCTCCCAAAATAAAAATATTTGACAGAGCCGTGCTTGTATGAAATTTAGAGATCTATTGGTTCTCCGATGTCAAAGTCCACACAACTATTTAATACAATTTATTGTAATTAACTCAACATCTACTTAACATAGCATACAACGTATGAGGAATAAAGCATTCATAATAATCCAAGAATCTTACCCATACCATGTGTCCATACATTCATGCTACGGATTAAAGTATGACATCAAAATCAGCTAGCAATGTATCCAAATTTATACATCTCTTAAATTCTGAAGGTTATTGTAACCATAGTTCTGACTAAGAGATTTATTGGTCGTCGGCTAGCTGCAATCGAATATACTATCGTCATTCCACTTTACATGAATGGCGGTATTTGGCGAACTGCACTAAGAATAATGACACGAACAAGAAAACTACACATACCAATCATAAACCCATTGACGCAGGGGACCTCAGCATCACACTAACACATGGCCAATTTCTATCATAAGTTAGTGTGACTATCCCTGGAGATTTTGGTTGAAATATCCTCAATGGAAATATCCATTTGGCGGTCTGAAGCTTGAGACAAGTGCATAGATCAGTTACTCATTGAGCAGTGGAAACACATTTTTCCTGAAACAACAAGATAATTTTTATTTTTTTAACCTATAAAATCTGCAAGTAGAACTAAGGAAATTGTCTTCCACAACGATGGCCTAAGAACGCGTTGTAACACAGAGATCTAGTTATGTCATCCTGTAGAGACAGAACTTAAATGAGATTTAGGTTGGGTATCCATAGGCTTCGTTCTACAATAACAAACTGTGTTAAAAGTAGAGTCTAGCTACTACCAAGAGTTAGGTTGAAGGATGGCGGAGACAAGCTCACGGCCTAGTCTATTCACACCAGCAAGTTATAAACCCAACCTGTCAAACAGAAGGTTAGGTGATACCATTTTACAAATTTGGCCAGCGGGATATGTAGGTCGATATCGATGGTGGGTACTGGGTACCATAGTAGATCTGGATCGATCTTCGACAATAGGAGTCTAGACTCCTTAATCGGTTCTGATCCTATTTTCCTGGGGAGAAATTGCAGCTATATACTGGATCTAGAATCATTAATATAGATCGACAACTTCTTTAGGTACATAGATTATTTTTTCTTACAATACAGAATTTAATACGGGCATCAACTCTCGGTATAAATAGAGTCTATAATCTAAATGGATTAATACTGTTGACAAGATTTCCCAAAGGCAAACAACTGAATGACTGTTAATTGGAGTTCACAGACTGTAACACTTGCAGCACATATTCTTTACAGAAAGATCAGTCGACTATCAGGGGACAAAGGGATTGCTTACCGTCAGCTCACAGAGACTCATCTCTTAAGGAGAGTATATCCACCATATAGAAGAGGGTGAATTATTAGAAAATATGTGCCATAAAACATGGTTTCCATGGCATTTACGATATCACAGAAAACTCAAACAAGTAAAACTTTAAAATGGATTGCTTCAGAAGTCCAGCCAAGATCTGGAAAAACGTTTGGAGTTGAATGTGGCCTGACATCCCCTCCTATAGCTTAAACAAGATTTTGAAGCATAATATAATCGATTTCAAAGAAAATGATAGAATAGAGATATACGAAATACAGTAGATCGATTAATCATTTCCTTACTCAGCAAATATAAATTTCATTTATAAAATGAACCGTAAATTTCATTTATAAAATGAGCAGTAGACACATTACACAGTTGATGCAATCATATTTTGACCGGGTGTAGATTGCTATCTTTCTTACTATGCAATTCTAAAAGTTTAAATTATATACTTGCAATTATCATACTAATACAGTAATTTAAAAAAAATATAACCTGTTCCGACAGTCGATCCAGCTGCCGTCAAAATCTACTGATCCTGTCATTTCCATCGATCTTCACCAAGCTTTCTCAAATCTACCGCAGACCCCTGTTAAAAAATATGAGTCCGGTTCCCTCAAGGCTCAATCGATCTGATACCAAATGTAGGAACCCCCATTTCGGGTTCTCCAAAAAACATAACTTCCAGTACGATTTAACAGAAGAAGATATAGAAGCCACAGATCTAGTTCTATCTATTGTAGTACATGAATGTCAATATATAAAACTATATACTGAGATTTATTCATTCTCAAAAAGATTTAGCAAAATAAATAAAGTAAATACTTCAAACCTGTTTTCGACGGTTGGTCCAGCGAATCGATGGAGTCCTCGAAGTGGTTTCCGCACGATCCAATCCAATTTCCTGACGAAGTACCGAGTGACCCCTCTGTTGACCTCCCTACCGTATCGGGGTTATTCTTCTTCACCCCGAACCCTCGAGCAAATGGAGTCGCAAAAACACACAAGCTAGCCTCCCGAAAGGATCTCCCAATCCCCGTTTCGGCTAATCCCAACTCCAAGGATCATAACATAATCCGAGATTATGATGACCATCCAACATTAGGGAGCAAGAGATGTCTTTCTCTCAATCTCCTCCCTCATTATATAGCAAAAGCCTGTGTGCCATGTATCTGTCCATGCACATATTTAATTTAATTTAATAATTTAATTTTCAATATTCTCAAATACATGTGTCTTCTTAATGTCTTTAATGTGCACCTAAATCCCTAGATCAGTGGGAGTTAGGTGTAGAAGAGTTGTACTTCTCTTTTGGTTCTCATTTAGTTTACTTAACAATATTTTAGTTAGTATTATTGCTTTCTACTTTTCTTTCTTTTCCTAATATTAAGATTGAATTAAAAGATGATTCCTTTTACTAAAAGTATAATCTATTTTAAATTTCCTCTTTATAAAATAATTTAAATGAATAATAAAATTAATTAAAGTAAAATCTTGAATAATAATAAAAGAAAAACAATTCTTTTATTAATGACCTATTTCAATTCTTTCTCAAAATAATGAAGTCAATTAAATAGAATCTTTTAATATAATGATTTGAAATAATAAAATCCATAAAATTAAATTTTTTGAATAAAAATAATTATCTTATTATTAATGTTTTTCAATCAGCATAATTAATCAAATTTAATATTGAATAAAATCAATCTCTTCAATTATTTTTCAAGTTAATAAAATCAATTCAAATTAATGAAATCAATTAAAAATAAAATCTTGAATAGAATTATTCAAATTAATAAAATAGAAAAAAATGAAATAAAGTATTTCTTAAATCTTATGTGAAGTTTTCATTTATACCATTGATTAATTTTCTTCCTCTCGTTCTTGTCTAGGTACCTCTTCGGCGGGCCCTTCTGACAGTTTCATTTCTTCCTTCTTATGGGGAGTACTGCGTAGCGACTGGGAACCGTTACCGCGATCTCTCAAATACGCTCTTTGGAGACTAAGTGATGTTGAGGGATAAGGCTCTCCTTATTGCGCGCCCCTCAACTCATCGTACGTGACCAAATCATTATGGCCTTGCTCGTACGGCATACGCTTCCCCGGGTGAGCTGAAACGGCTTCACCCATGCGTGGATTGCTAATCCAGGGTCGACAGTCAATCGTCGTACCCCTATGTGTTATTTCTGCTCTTACGACCCCTATAATTCCATTGTGGGTCAGTCGGTAAATCATCTTACCTGCCACTGCACACACACACACTCAAGCGCACATCAGTAGTGCTACACTATGAAATATTTCATCATCCATCATAATCTCAGTCAATCAAGCATATATTTCATTCATCCTTTTCTCTCAATCAGTAAATCATATCTATCATTCATCATTCTATCTCAATTAGTCGAACATATGTAACATTCAGTCATCCTATCTCAATCAGTAGAGCATATCTAACATTTAGTCATTCTATCTCAATCAGTCAAGCATGTCTAACATTCAGTCGTTCTATCTCAATCAGTCGAGCATTCATCTATTAAGTAAAGTAATAGTTTCTATAACTGTCGTTCAAGCATTTTCAAAGTAAATTCAAATGGTTCGTGTTTTACTTAGCCAGTTCATTTCAAAACTAGTACCTCATTATTCTAAACAGTTAAGGTACTGAGGCAAGCATTACACATTAATCTCATTTAATATTAAACCACTATATGTATAATCCTTATTCCATGTTAAATAAAATCCATTTTCCAAATGGGATGACATTGCACTTTATAATTTAATACCATTTGGTTTTATAACATGTCACATGTAATATAACCATGCTTTTATGTATATGCAGGTCGTTGACTAACACTAACGGAATTTTATGTTTTTGCAAGTCGCGAAGGGTAAACTCACGAATAGGAAATGGAATCAACGAACCGTGAAGAGGAGGAGTGCACCCATCACGCCGGGAAAGGAAATGGAATCACTGAACCATGAAGAGGAGGAGTGCACCCATCACTCTGGGAAAGGAAATGGAACCTAGCACACATCAAATAAAACCCAACTGATAGAATTCAACCATGAATTAAGCTTAGCATTCAGCACATCAACCAACCAACATTCAGTCGCATCTAGCCTTCCATTCAGCCCTACGTTCGACCCGCGAAATTGTCATTTGGCATATTCCTAGCCATTAAAGACAGAAACGGAAACATAGGTTCTATTAGCAACGTGGTGGTTATGGTTGGTGAGCCTTGGTTCTAGAAGATTCGCCTCCCTGCACGTCGAGATCGCCAGCGCATGCTCATATCCACGTAGATGCTCCAATAGCTCCATCCTTCCACGCCAAGCTTGCCAGCACATGCCTCTGCCCACGGTTGAAGGGAACCAACACGCAGCTATTCGCATCGGGTAGGATCAACGTCGTGAAAGCAGGCAGGTTGCCTCTGCGCTATCGTGAATCACCAGGAAGCCGTTAGACAGTCTTTAAGACTGCTATTTTTAGAGAGGTCGACTATGTAGACCCTCTCTCCCATTGTAAACATTATAAATAGATGCCTCGTGAGGAGAAAAATAGTCCAATCAATTGATCAGATAGTAGTATACAGAAGATAGTAGCAATTTCTACATAAATGTTGTGTAATTTTTATCAGTTAATGGAAGTTCCAGTTTCGTAGTAGTGGATGCTTTGCTATTGGTGATTAAGTTGATTTAGTTTCAATCTCTGATTGCTGGGAAGGGCCCCTCATCAACCAGAGGTTTCGTTTTGTGTATTTTGTATTTTATGTTCTGTAAATAAACAGTTTGTTTCTCAATTATTTAATTATCTCTATTTTCTTGTAGATGTTATTTCTTTATCTTCTGTCATCTGTATCTTGCTATTAACTTAATTTCCCTTTCCAAAATTAATAGATGGCCAGCCTAGCATAGTTCAGTCTAGTTTGTTTTCAGTCGTTATTATAGCTTAGTCTTCTCCGTAGTTTGCTTTCAGTCTTCCATAGGGTTTAGTGATATGCTATTTCCAGTTTGAATTAATTCTAGTAGCTTCTCTTCTTGTAGCCGTAGGTTAGTTCCACTCTCTATCTCATTCTTATCTTTTCGCACATCATAGGAATAGTTCATTTCTTTTTAGATAATGATTAATGTAGTTTCTCGTTACCTTAGCTCCTAATTAATCAATCACTTGTTTCCTTTGCACTGTAGGATCATATGCATCAGCCATCTGGTAGTTAAGATTATCAAATATTCTTCTTTCCTTAGTTTAAATCGCTTTTCTTCCATTCAGACTGCCTCTCATACTGTCATCCAGATCGCCATTCGAAATTTAATCCTTTCTGCATTGTTTTATGCTTATCTAGAATCCAGATTTTTAGGCTCTTTAATTGTAATCTTTCTTGGTTCTAATTAACAGTCTTAGATGTAATTTAAATCTTGTTTTATATTGTGTAGAGTTTTAATTATGTTTAGTCATTCTCCTTAGTTTCTATATCATCTTCTTTAACTCGGTTCTCACTATCTTCCAAAGTTATGTCTTTTATGTTTTACTTGTCAATGAGTTATTGTTCTAGAACCTACCAGTCTTATTCTTAGCATAGTTTATTATAAATTCTCAAGATGTATTTTCATATTGGAGTTAATAATGTCATCCTCTAAGATATTTTAGTTTTGATTATTTCTTTACTAAGCATAGGATCAGTTTTCCCATTTGTACAAATGATGAAGATGCTTTAAAATAGAGTTTGGTTCAAAAATAAAAATATTTTTATCAAATTTTTCCCTTGTTTCCAAATCAAATTCAGTTCAATTAAATATCTTTATTAAGTTTTATAATTGCTTCTAAGTTACATTAATTTCATGTTTTCATAGATGGATTAAATTCTTGCATTTGAATTATGAAAGTCATGCATATAGTTTAAAATCATATAGTTGCATGATTAGCGCATTTGCATCTTTAGTTAGCTTAGATTAGTTCAAGCCTTCAATCCTACACTTATGGTGTTTGCATCTCATAAGCTGCCTTCCCAGGTTGACAATTAAGTGTTGAATTAGATAGTGCATATTTTACCCAACACTTACTAATTCTTAAATTTCCAACCATAAAATGTTCGCGATATTTTTTATAAAAATATTCAAATTTCTAAGATTTTTATAGAGTTTTTGGACGATTTTGGTGATTTTTAGAGTAAAATGTTTGTATCCGATGGAATTTGTGTGAATTAATTTAGAAAAAAAAAAAAAGCAAATCTGTGAACCTTGTTTTGGAAAAAATGGTCAAAAAATAGCCCATAGGCTAAATTTCGCCCCTAAAATTTTCCCATAAATCACGCATAATACAAGGAGGATACTTATGTTATACCCATGAATATGAAGGGAAATTGGTGAAGCATGAAGGTTTTGTCACATGGGCCCTCATAAAGGTATAATGGTAATCATGTTCTTGTTGTAGAAACCCCAAATGAGTCCCAAGCTCATTCTTGTGGTACATGCCATCACCAATTCCTAATTGTCAATATTAATATAACAAAATCAAATATCAACTAAACTAATTAATTCCATGAATGATCAAATTATACATATATTAAATCTTGATATTTATGTAACAGTTAAACATATTAACACAATTTGTATGTCATCATAATCTTCACAAGTATAAAGAAATAATATATATAGCATAATCATCACACAAACATATCATCTAATGTAATCGCAAAATTACCATTCAAGTCATCCTCACTCAAGTTCCACAAGTCATGAGTAATCAATGTACGAACAACAACGCATGCATCATATATAACCAACATATCACAACCTTGGTCAATCATGGTAAACCATAAACCATAGATATCCATGGTCAAATATAGTAAACCAAAGTCAACCATGGTCAACTAATGTTAATAAAAGTCAAACATGGTCAAACAGAGTTAAATATGGTGAACCAAATCTAAGCATAATCAATTAAATTCAACCATTGTCAAACATATTCCACCATAGCCAACCATATTTAAATATAGTTAACCAAAATCTATCATATTGAAACATGGTCTACCAAAGTCAACCATAGTCAACCATAACCAAGCATGGTCAACCAGAGTTAACCATGATCAACCATAGTCTACATTGGACCACCATAATTAACCATAGTTGTATGACCCAAGGGGGGCATATATAGGGTTGACCACTATTACATGTACATTTACTTCATTACATATGTTTTAACCCCATAAATACCCCTCTTGGGGTCATATCATATGCATTTTACGCCATATATACACCCCTTGGGTCGTAACAATGGCCAACAATGGCAACTAATGGTCAACCATAGTTAAACATGGAAACCATGGTCCAACATGGCTAAACCATATTCAATCATTGTAAATCAAAGTCAACCATAGTCAAACATGGTTAACCATATGAAACATGGTTAAGCCTTCTCAATTAGAGTCAACCATATTCAATCATATCAACCATGGTAAACCATAATCATAAGTATAACATACTCTATTGAAAGGAGGATACTTAAATAACATAAGTATTTTGTGACAGTGGTGACATTCTTTCTCAAAACCCTCATTGAAAATGAATTTCATACTGATTCCATGGTTATGAGACAACTAAGGAAGTTGTAGGAAAGTGATATGGAGCTTATGATTGGCTTGAAAAGATGATATATTTGGTTTCTTAATATTGTGTGCTTGAGGAGTTTTTACAAACACTTCACATACATCCTCCTTCAGTACTTGTCTAGTTTCGAAACTATGAAAACTAGGAAACCGAGTCTTTCTTTGTCTTGTTCCAAAAGACACCCAGACCTTTCCAAATTTATTCTAGAAGGAACCTATGGTATTTAAAAAATACTAATAGACATCAAACACTCAATGGTCGAATTAGAAAACTCCTTTTGACATGTTATTCAAGTCTGCTCAAATTTGGACAATTTCGAACCTTGGAGTAGTGAAACACAACTTGTCCCAAATGATTCCAAATGCTCTCAAATTCTGATTGGAATGGATTGATGGGTCTTATGACATACTAATTCATCTATTAGACACTTATAAACTTATTGAATACATCCATGTCTTGCGTTTATCAAGGAGTGAAAGGGGAAAATACTAGGAAAATCGAAGTTAAAACCCCAACTAGTCTTGAACCTTTTTGGATTCCCAAACACCGTAATACCTTCCCTAATTTATAAACAGATACTTGGAATGGATTAAGTACCTCATTTACAACCAAATTTCAGAATTCATCAATATCAATAACTAGTTATTGTGCCCTTCAAACATAGAGTGTTAAAACATGGACATTGCTTGGAATATTGTGACCAATGAACATGGAATTTGCTTCACAAACTTTAATAAAAAACAAAAGGGGCCTGCATATATTATATTGGCCATAAAAATTTCATCATAGTATTCTCATAAAATCATCAAAATATCAGGTAAATTCTAATACAAATAGATATAAAACTATTCCAAAAAGTCCATATGAAAGTAGAGGGGAAACTAGCTCGAACTGATGGTTTGCTTCCAATGTTTACATAAAAGACATGGAATTTCGAGCTATGGCTCAAAGGTGAAGTTAAATACAGTGATATACATTATATATCATCACAATGGAGCCACAAAATCATTCTCTATAAATATTATACAACTATGAGTGCCCCA
The DNA here is from genome assembly GCA_027924585.1 of Larix kaempferi. Classification (NCBI taxonomy): domain Eukaryota; kingdom Viridiplantae; phylum Streptophyta; class Pinopsida; order Pinales; family Pinaceae; genus Larix; species Larix kaempferi. The sequence continues at coordinate 4,421,618 of BSBM01000298.1, forward strand.
TCAACAATAAAACATGGACATTGAGAGAAGATTGTGAGAGGAGATAGTGGAGAAAGACATGAGAGATGAAATTGAACTATAGAGGGACTCGAACCTGAAAGAAAAAACATCCATTAATATCTTCATATAGGTCTTAATTTCCTCTCCGCCAACCAACTTGGACATGAATCTTTCACCTTCGAAATTGGTTCAATAACAGGGAAGGTAAACAACCACCGTGCAATGGACAAGTTAAAGCTCTCCCAAATTGCAAATATGCAAATGAAAAATGACCAAAATATGACCCGTTTCGAATTTCTCATGTTTTAATAACCTCCTTGGAATCCTTTCCCTCCAAGAAACTTGAATTTCCCTCCTCTTGGTTCATTAACTTGAATTAGTGTTAATCTTGGTTGTTACATTAACCCAAGTGGCACTTGTCTTGATTTTGCTTGATCTCCTTCATGAATTTCAACTTGGAATCCTTCATTAATACTCCTTGGGCCTCACACACCTCATGCGCCCTCTTTGGGTTTATGTTTATCTCTTACATGTCATAAATGTCATAATAGTTGTAAGAGAATCTGACATAAGTGTCATAAGGTGTCATAGGGTTGTCATAGAATCTGTCATTGACTAAAAATAGCCCTATGACTTTTCACCTTCCCCATGGGAGTTACTTATCCCTCCAAATTCGAATTTTAGGATGGTTCCATTGGTAAAGGAGGAATATCCCCTCATGTGGACCCCACATATCCACTTATGTGACCCCAAGTCCAACTAGGATCCCATGCCACTTCATTTTGGAGCAGTTAATGATTTTTCCATAATTTATTGGCCTATTTTCCACCATCAATTTTGAATTTTGAATTTCCATGAGAAACTATAGGCCTTGGGGTTAAATATCAATATTTTAATTTTCCCACATAACCCTTAGGAATTGGATAGGCCAAATTATTTTTTTATCTAAAAATAATTTAATTGGGGACATTACAGTCCTCCCCACCCAAGATTGCTTGTCCTCAAGCGATTTCAAACATGGATGTTGAAGAACCTCCTTTCCTTACAAAACTGTGCTTCCATCCTATTCCAAAAATCAAATGAACCTTCATACTTTCACTAAGCTTTCCAACTTAGCTCATGCCATCAATCCATGATTGAACTTTCTTGGAACACTTCCTTGCAACATAGAGTTTGAATTTACATAACAACCAATTTTCCTTAGCTGCAATTGTGTATTTCCAAAAGTAAAGAGATGTGGATTTTTCATATTGATATCTCCTGTGACATCACCATTAAATACCAAAAGATTAATTAAATCCATCAAAAAAAAATTGCACAATTAATCTTTTCCTCCTTCACATTTTGGAAGACTTTTTTGAACTTACAAATCTTTTGATCACTCTATAATTCTTTGAAGTTTCCACTGAGCTTCCAAAATTTGAGTTTTCAAGATTCCAAGAAAAGTTTAGAGAGGAACCACCATTCTTGCTTCTACCCTACTCTAATTACAATCACCTTATCAAGTGGTGACTCAATCTCCCATACCATCAGGAAAGAGAATGTTTGGATCCTGTTTCCTTGTATGCATCCTTCCAAACATCATTATCAACAAGAAAAGTATATCATCAAAGTACATAACAACATCATACAAATGTACATCGAGAAGTTGCCTCATCAAAGAATCATGAAAATTCTTGTACATTCAAGCAAGTAGATCATCATGTGCCCCATACAAACAAGCATCAAGTATTATATCAAATATGCTTCAATGACATAGCTGAGGATTCCATGTCCTATAATGTTGATTCAAAAGAATGTAAGATGCATCAAAATAATCAGCCATGTGTTCTTTCATCTAAGAAGTGAATGAATAACCTCCACCAAAATATGAACCAAGTAAGGAGCAAAGTAAACAAGGATACTTCAAAGTGGCTCAAAGAAGTCTCATCAATACACCCATGAATATATGTATCATCAATAAATAACAAAGGATGTTGCTTCCAATAAGAATGTGCTCCAATCATATATCTCTTCACCCAAGTATCGGATGAAGTTCCTCCAACATCAAATGAACTAAGCAAGGAGCAAGGAAATTCATGAGTCTTCAAGTGACTCAAGTGAACATCATAGGTGCATCCATGTAGATGTGTATCATCATAAGGTAACAAAGGATGCTACTGCAAATGTAAAGAAGAAGGTGCTCTAGTCATGTCATCATCAAAAGGAGATATAGGATACTTCATTAGGATGAATGCTGCAAAATGTGGAAGTGTATGATGTAGGATAATGAACCAACTCACCCAACTGTTCAAAAAGTGCAAAAGTTTCATCATGTGAATGCTCCATAGGATTAGGATCATACACCTCCCTCAAAAGTGTGAAACGTTCCTCATAGGTTGGTTCCAAAGTAGTAGAATCATGCACTTCTTCAAAAAGTGCATAACCATCATCAACAGGAAACTCAAGTTACTCTTCCACCACAATAAGTGCTTGGCTCTCATCAATCTCATCTTCAAACACATCAAGCACATGCAAATTGCCATGTTTCTCATGATCCATCATGTCATGATAATCCTCCAAGCAATCTACCATATGACAATCTGAAACATAGGATGAAGAACAAGTATCTTGCAACCTCTGAAGAAGTTGCTCATTTTGAATTGTGATCTTATGAATATACTCATTATTATTCAAGTATGCCTCATGTAACCATTCATTAAGTTCAACCAAATTGTTCCTATAAAAAATAAAAGACATGAAATTACCTTCGATGTTGCACATTTCTCTTTGAATCTTCTCCATGTCTTCAAGGAAGGATGCCTCCTCTAATGAAGAAACTCTCCAACAAGAATTTGACACCAATGCTTGAGTGTCATGGAGTATGCTAAGGACCTCATAGATATTCATTTAAATCATCTTCAAAGACCCTTCAATGAAGGATGGTTTATGAGAGTGAACCTCCTCTTCTTCTTCTTTCTTGGGATCAAATTCACATGGAATCTCAAGTGGTGACTGGGAAGTTGATCTTGGTTCATATTTTGCTGCTACAAGGTCTTCTTATTCGTGCTCAATCGATTTGGTACTTGCAGTAACACCTTCAAAAGTGATCTCTATGTCACCAACATAGAGGTGTGAGCATCCATTAGTAGGTACTCCTTCACAATTCAAGCATCTATCAGTAGATTCTCTTTGATCCATGTCCAAATTAGAATGTGTCTCGAAATGATCTTCAATAGTTTCAATGGAATATTCTTCATTCTCATGTGATGTTTTTTCATTTTTTTCAGAGTCACTTGGGAGTGACTTTCGATCCTCTTCATGTAATGCTTCTTTTGTTCACCACCTACAAACTAGATGGCTCATGGGTCTCCTCAATGTTTGTGGATGGTTGTTTGTTCCTTACTAATTTCACATCTACACTCTTAGGCCTACATTCAAACACCTGATCGACAAAGTCTTCAAAATAAATTTCCTTATGTGTATTTCCCATCAAAGTAAGATATGCCTGATATTGTTGAGGCAAAGTTTTACATGTTGCTCTCAATATTTCTAATTCATTCATAGGATTAGCCTTTGGTGGTCTGGAACATACATATTCATCATACAAAGGGTCATAAGAATAACCCTCATCCCTTATGAAACCATAATAAGTGTTTCATGATGGCACCTCTTCCTCATACCATTCACATTCTTCTTCATATTGCTCGCAATCATCTTCATACTGCTCATAGGAGTCATCATAATAGTAAGACATGGCTTCCATTTTCTTCTTCAATGGATGATCCAATGCACAGGTGCAAGGACCATGCTTTGATACCACTGTAATGTCCCTTTTTGGAAACATTAGGGACACTAATAAAAAATATTTCAATAGATGCTTAAAACTTTAGACAGTGGAAGCATTCTTTCTCAAAACCCTCATTGACAATGAATTTCACGATGATTCCATGGTTATGAGACAACTGAGGCAACTCTAGGAAAGTGATATGGAGCTTTTGATTGGCTTGAAAATATTATATATGTGGTTTCTTAATAGTGTGTGGCTTAGGAATTTTACAAACACTTCACATACATCCTCCTTCAGTACTTTGTCTAGTTTCAAAACTATGAAAACTAGGAAACTAGTCTTTCTTTATCTTGTTCCCAAAGAAATACATACCTTTCCAAATTTATTATAGAAGGACCCTATGGTATTTAACACATCCTAACATACCTAAAAAACTCAACAGTCGAATCAGAAAACTCTTTTTACATGTTATTCAAGTCTGCTCAAATTTGGCCAATTTCGAACCTTGGACTAGTGAAACCCAAATTGTCCCAAATGCTTCCAAAGGATATCGAATTCTAACTGGAAGGGATTGAGGGGTATTAATAAATCCTAATTCATTTATTATACACTCATAAACTTATTGAATACATCAATCTCTTGCGTTTCTCAAGATGGAGTGAAAGGGGAAAATACTAGGAAAATCGATGTTAAAACCCCAACTAGTCTTGGACCTTTTTGGCTTCCCAAATACTGTACTACCTTCCCTAATTTATGAAAAGAGACTTGGAATGTATTAAGGACCTCATTTAAAACCAAATTGCAGCATTCATCAATATCAATAACTGGTAATTATGTCCTTCAAACATAGAGTGTTAAAACATAGACATTGTTTGGAAAATTGTGACGAGTGAACATGGAATTTGATTCACAAAATTTAATTAAAAAACAAAGGGGCCTGCATATAGTATATTAGTCATCAAAATTACATCATAGGCTACTCGAAACATTAGAAACATCTCATAGAAATACTAGGGAATTTAATGTTAAAACCCCAACTGGTCTTGGACCTTTTTGGCTTCCCACTAATAGCTTGGGGGAAATCTTTCATCTCTGAAACTAGTTCAATGGCAGGGAGGATGAACACCCAACATGTAATGGAAAAGCTAAATCTATCCCAAATTTCAAATATTCAAATGAAAAATGACCAAAATCTGACCTAATTCGACTTACTCCTATTTTAATAACCTCCTTGCCTTCCTTTCCCTCCAAGAAATTTGAATTTCCCTCCTCTTGGTTCATTAACTCGATCTAGTGTTAATCTTGGTTGTTACATTAACCCAAGTGAAACTTGTCTTGATTTTTCTTGATCTCCTTCATTAATTTCGACTTGGAATCCTTCATGAAGCTTCCTTGGGGACAACACACCTCATGTTCCCTGTTTGGGTCTATTTTTAGCTCTTACATGTCATAAATGTCATAGTAGTTGTAAGAGAATATGTCATAAGTGTCATAAGGTGTCATAGGGTTTTCATAGAATCTGTCATTGAAAACACACCTCATGTTCCCTGTTTGGGTCTATTTTTAGCTCTTACATGTCATAAATGTCATAGTAGTTGTAAGAGAATATGTCATAAGTGTCATAAGGTGTCATAGGGTTGTCATAGAATCTGTCATTGACTAAAAATAGCCCTGTGACTTTTCACCTTCCCCATGGGAGTTACTTATCCCTCCAAATTCGAATTTGAGGATGGTGCCATGTGTGAAGGAGGAATATTCCCTCATGTGGACCCCACGTATCCACTTATGCGCCCCCAAGTCCAACTAGGACCCCATGACACTTCATTTTGGATAAATTAATGATTTTTCCATATTTTATTGGCCTATTTTCCACCATCAATTTAGAATTTAGAATTTCCATGAGAAACTATAGGCCTTTGGGTTAAATATCAATATTTTAATTTTCCCACACAACCCTTAGGAATTGGATAGGCCAACTTAATTGTTTATCTGAAAATTATTTAATTGGGGACATTACATGGTCAATCATAGTCAATTGAATGTTAGGTATAGTCAACCATCATTGACCATGGTTAACCATATCCAAACATAGTCAAATATGGTTACCTATATAGTTAATCATGGTCAACAAAATCAATCATAGTCAAACATATTCAAGTAAAGTCATCGAAAATCAAACATTCTTAACCATGGCCACTAATAGTCAAAATTTGAGTCGATAAGAAAAATGGATATAATAAATAAGAACATAGAAAATTCTTTTATAATGAACAAGTATTTTTTTAATGATAAATCAATCTATTAAAAGTTGCGATGTGGCATAACTATTGAGGAACGTCACAATCCAACATATCTTTTTATAAAATTTGCAATGCAACATAAATCTTAAGGAACATTTTAATTCAACATAATTCCATGTAGATGAATTCCACACTATGATATTAGCATTAACTAACATCACAAATTTAACATAACCCTTAATGAACATCATAATATGAAATAACCATTGAATGTAGCAACTAAAACATAAGTCAAGCTAGATTAATATTACAATGCATCATAACCATTTAGGAACATTGCAATCAAGCATCACGGGGGGTTCACTAGAGAGGCAATATCATATCACGTCCATTCATATTGGGGGTTTGAATACTCTTAAAAACCTCAAAAATATATTGCCCCGTATTAAGGGGTCAAAGGGGGTTTTTAATTTGACATAGTGATATAAATATTGGGGGTTATTTTATTTGGGTGGGCTGAGGAATAACCTCCGAATCATGGGATGGATTCATACCTCCAAATCATGGGCTCAATTCATACCTATCTAAAACTTAAGGACCCTCCATTTTTATTTGATATTGCTTATGATCCTAAGTTTTGCATAAATCTGATAATAATGTACCAATGATAATATCGATGGAAGTCTCTTCGGATTACTGGCCTTGATCCATACTCATTTAATAGCTTATTTAGGCTTGGTTTGAATTGATGTTATATTGTTTTTCATCTTTAGTTAAGAGATGTAGCTAATTGGGAGTTCCAGAGTTAAACAATTGTATTGTATTTTTTGTAGGCATTCGAGTAAAAGATCTAACTCTTAATTTTTTAGATTAGGGTTTAGGTGGGTATTGATATTCAATCAAACCTTGCTCCATGAAAACCCAGAAAAGTGAGATCAATCTTTCTTGGCTCATTGGAACCAAGAAAAGTTAGATCAATCTTTCTTGACCAATTATTTCTTTCAATGTTTTGTATTCTTCTTTAACATTTTCGCATTGTCAATTAGGAATAGTTGTTAGATTGAGTTGTATTTGGCACATTCATAATTGTAATTTCAATTCTTATATGCAAGTCATCTGTCTTAATATTGTATTGAAACTGACATGAACATAGGTGAAAATCTTAATCCTTATTTACATACCCTATGTGTTATCGTTACCATGAAATGGTATCATATAAGTTTCATCATCTGTGTATCTTTATAACTATTCCATGCTTGAAACCTAACAACGGAGATTCCCCCCCCTCCAATAAAGATTAAAAAAAAACTAGATATAACCCAAGAAAAGGTAACTAAATGTTGTTAATTCCCTTGATTGCAAGAATAAATGTAGAGGAAGTGGAGGAAATTCATTGCATCTTGTGAGTGACCCAAATCCAAGCTATGCACATGATCATATGGTGTTATTGGAAAGTAAGAGAAATTTTGCTATGTTCATTTGGGTTCAAACATCAATGATGGTTTTTTTTATAGGAATGTAGGGGAGTCCATCCACGAAAAGGTTTCATTTTTGAATTTTTATGGAGTTTAATTTATTAATATTAGAGAAAACACGATCTCTCTATGACTATACTTATATTTACATGATATAAAATTGGTAGATTGGCAAATTATGGTGTGAAACATCTGCAATTCTCATCTTTTCTAAGCATTGTACTAACTATTGGACTATCATCCTTTTACATTCTTTGTAATGTTTATTTCTTAACTGGGTTTCCTTTTACGCACTTTCCTTCCCAGTACTTATTCTTTAGGTCTTCCACTATCCAACACTACAAATTGATCAACCACCCTTACAATCTTGGTCAGAGTTAGGGCTCTTGTTTGTTACAACTTGATAATATGTAACAACCCAAACATCACTTTAATTTAAAACTTTTAAAAACAACATTAAATGCTTAAATGATAATTGCGGAATTAATGAACTTTAACAAAACTTCTAATGCGATACTACACCTAAAATAAAATGTAAACTTAAACATATGACGTTTGCAAATTTATAAAATAACATAGATAAAAGATAAATAATTTCTCATGTGTTAAGGGTCTGTTAACTAAATGCTGATGATTTCGTTGTTTGTTTTCTGAAGGAGTTCCTACCGGGTGCCCTTGGGTTTACTTAGCTTGACAGCTAAAGCATTGGGACTGTTTCTTTCTTTCGCAGATATGCAGGTAAAAGTTAAGATATTTCCAGTCATTCAAGCACTCTGTGTGATTCAACTAGTCGTCTTTATAAATAGAAATGATTACGTAGCCATGCATGAAGGTGATGCTGGTAAGAACTTAAAGTTTTGTTTTTAACACTCAGCTATTTATATTCTGCTGTATGAAATGGGGATGAAGATACTTAGTACTAACCCTTATTTGTAAATGAATTGAAAAGGTAAAAATACTGCTAACTCTACCAAACAGTGAATTGAAATAAGTAAGAAAATATGAGATCCTCTCGACCTGCACAAGTTAGTGACTACTGAGACAAATAAATTCTCAAACATTTAGGACAACTCATCCTGTTAAGAAATGACAATACCATTAAGATGATATTACCGTCCTTATAATATTGTAACACTTTGATTCACATCTGATAACTACCACAACATGTAACTATATCATAAAGCTTAATTTCCTCTTAGTACTATAATAGGTCAACGATGCAACGTGATGGCCTTCTATAACTACGTGACAATTATCACATGTACCTAAATACTACTAACTTTGCATTTATGGAAACTATTACTTACACCTATATAGACTAAACATCAAAACGTTGCCAAAAGGACATAAAGGAAAATTCCTATAATAACTTACAAAAGTGTGCAATTACTATACCCTACTTAAAGGATGTATTATTACCTGAGTATGAAAATGTAATTTTAACGTTATGATAAACATTCATTTTGCACTATATTATTTACTAAAATGTAAATACATATTATTTATAAATATGTAACCTATCTACTATATAAAAGTATTATCCAACCTTTTGAATTTCCATATAAACAAAATCATGTATTATAATGAGCATGTAAAATAGAAATCTTATATAAACAAAAGTCATTTAATATAATAAACATATATTTCATATGTTACTATAAACATGAAAATCATATAATATATTAAACATATATTATGACAAGAAATCTTGTATAATGTCACGTCAAATAAACGCCTAGCTACTTAAGCGCTAAGGTTTGGGACTTTGGTGAATATGAAATAGTTCACAATCCATCCGGGATCATAATAATATACTAAACATTGGGTTAAAACATTATGATATGCAAATACATATAACAGTTAACGTTGCCTCGATGATGACTTGGAAATTATGAAATAATTAACACCCCGTCGTGAATATAGCTATTATGAGACCGTGGAATATAACACATTCTATTTAAATGCTAATTTATGTTACTATGTCAGAACATTACAATAAAACGCAAATAAAGCTTAATGTGAATATACTATGTAATGTTGCGATAGCCCTGGGCATACAATATGGAAATGTAACATGTGAATGTAACGTTTAAGCGTTGGCTGGAGTTAATAAATGCGATGCTGACATCGTTTTAATACTCCTGCAAGCGTCGTCCGATGAAGTGATATGAGATCTATCAACATTAATATCTGACTGCACCACCTCATGGCTTGATGTGTTGGCTTGTCCGGAATTAACTCCACGTGATGGCCATTGGAGGGATTGGTATGATCCTGCCGAGCTGTAGCTTGTTCTTAGTCGACGTGGCTTCCAACTGTAATAATGGTTGGAAATGCAATTAATATGGTGATTGAACGTAACCCCAGCTTTGATAATTGCGTTAATGTGTTGGCACCATCCCCTCTGTCGATCTGGTTGATGATAGCTAACCCTAAGGGTTTGACTACACTTCCTCTTGTATTTCGCCTTTTGCTCAAATGGAACTTGTTTCTCCGGGGAGAGGGCCCGACAGGCTGGTGAATTGAAGGTTTGAGCCTGTAACTGTTTTCTGGTATCTCTGTGCTTCAGCACTTTCATTTTAATGGCATGAAACTGGTGGTCGGTGTAGCTAGGTCCGTCGTTGGAAGGTGATACTGCTCTATGTTGATAGTTGTTTGATTTAAGCGTGGAGGATAATGAACCTTGAGTTCTTGTGAAAGTTTCCTGGTTCGAGCGTGGACGGTGATGAACTCTGCATTGTGAGGTTTACAAGAATTGAATCATCGACCGTATTGGAGCTCTGAGTGGGCGTTCGTTACGTTGTGAGGAAGACCCTCTACTTCGCGCCAGGGATCAAATTTTGTTACTACTGTGGAAACGCTATCGTTTCACGAAGGTAAACTCTCTTAAACATGTTTTCTTGTTGTAATAAAACTTGGTTGTTCACCTTCGAATACATTTCGTTGGGAAAACTTAAACCCTCGTCTTTCTTATTAAAATATCTTGGCAGGTAAACTTCAGCACCGCGGGATTTTTAAGGAAATGTCGACAGATATCGAGTATTAACCGGTAAGCCTCGGTGGCAAACCCTTTTGTAGAACCTCTGGCAAATGCAGACAACAGTGGAGTTGTAACAGATGTCGATTTCTTACTATCGTTGGTCTTTAATAGACTTGTGTCTAGACTTTGAGTCTGTAAAAAGGTGCCTTCGGCTACCTGGGTTAACGTTTAAGTTTGAATGTTTGAGATTCTGTTTTAGTTTCATCTTTGAACTAGCAATGTAGCTCCGTCGAGGTTTCGATTCTCAGTTGAGTTTTGACAAATAAATACTACTGTTCGATTTTCAAAATAATGTTTATGTTCGCTTTGGTTTTTCCATTCTAGAATTGTTTTGGGCAATGTAGGTTAACCGACGAGAGTTCATCCTCGATCGGGTTTTGAAAAGAGAAAAACTAGTTCTGTAATACAATGGTTGATGTTTGTTTTTTATGGGTTCGACCCAGGTTAAAGTCTATAACTAAAATATTTAAAATCCTGTGTATAAAAGTAAATGTGGGACTATCTCTATCATCGTTTTCGTTTGTAAAGAAAATTTAACTATGCAATCTTATAACAAATTTATAGTAAAATGCGTACGTTTTGATATAAGTAGAAGAAATAGAAAAAGAGTTAAGTACTTAGATAACTTGATATATTTTTATGGATGGGGGGTATCGCCCTTGGTCGTTGGACCAGAACGATCACTATGCTATAGTTTTATGTACTGTAACAGAAAATAATAATTTGCTAGATGTGTTGATACAAGGGTTTTATGAAATGGTGAAAATAGTAGAAGTAGATAAACAAAATGTATTTGTTTTTGCAATCATTTTTCAGTGAAAACAGTGAACTTTCTATGAGCTTGAATGTGAAATATATAGAAGGCAAGAACTTCTGATTTTCAGTTTGAAATATAGAATTTAGAACTGTACTGCATTATTATGAAATTTGTTTGATAAAATATGACACAGAGGTGATTTCTTATCTAAATATACTAGTCCATCTGACTATTTACAGTAGGAAAACATTTAATAAAAATAAACAGAAATTATTTTCTTCTCATCAATCCTGGCAAATTGCCTATCATAACTATCTATCTTGATTTGTCTCTGTACTAGAGTACGATGCTGTTCCTTTTTGCATGGGGAAAAATGCAGAGATCATTTATTTCATTCATAATTTCTATTCATACTTTTAACTTAAATCAGAATACATTCTGTAAATTAAATACTGATAAATAATACAGAATTAACTATTTTAACAACAGATAAATAATTAGAACCTATAGATGATGATAGGGCTGACAAACACCCAAGGAGGCCTGTTCCTCCCAACCTGCTTCAGAAGAAGCAGCTCAATTGTTGACTTCTAACGAACCCCCAAGCCTGATTACTGATCCAGTAAGTGGGTGGAATCTGTGTAGAAGCAAGGCACTCAAAAATACCTTCTCCACTCGGTATCAACCTCCTGAAATAAAAATTCCTTCTCCACTCAGCATAAACCTCCTGAACTCAATAAGAGTTTGGCAGACTCACAACATGATCAACAACAGCATATCCCCTCATCAAATCTCTTGGGTGAAAACACAACAAAACCCTAAGGTAAATTTCCTCGTCAGGAAAAGTGATGAACCTCAGTTCAATATTTGATGGCTATTATATAGACTGCCTAGGTCTTTTAGTGGTCAGTTTGGAATAAATGAGCCTCAAGCTCCAATCCCATCTTTCAGGGCACTATGAACACATTTCAAAGGAGTTGTCCCATACCAACCACTAGTTAGTTGCATCATGATGCTGCCACTTGTCCATTTCCTTCTACCCCAGATTCCATTCCACCTAGTGGATCAGTAACCACTCTTTCAATAGTCCTCTTAGGTGTTTGTCTCCTATTTTATTTATTAAATAATAATATATTGTGCAAATTACAGTCAATCGTTGGACACCTGTCCAAAATAAACTTTACAATAAAAGTTATCATAATGTTTCTTAACACAAAATGTTTTCCAACTTAAAGGGTATGTTACATAATATGATATAAAGGGGGTATTAAAAATGGCTTGATAAAAATAGATACATACAATATCTGGTGAAACTAGGGGTTTTCTTAATTGGAAAGGCATATTGGGAAGGGGGTTCAACAATTAAATTTTAGGAGGAAATTTCCAATATTTAGTGAAATTAGGGATATTCTTTAATATCATGCGAACGATCGTGCTATGTAACAAGTTCACTGAGTGAACCCCCCGTGTCAAGCATAACCCTTATCGAACATCACATGGTGACATAACCATTGAGGAACATACAAATTCAATATAACTCAACATGCATGAACATCACAATGCAACATAACCATTGGGTAACATCACTATCCAACATAACTCTTAAGGAATGTCACAATAAGACATAACCTTTAATGGATGTCACCATGTGATGCAACCATTAAGGAATCTAATAATTCGACATAAGTAAACCAACATAAATATTGTAATGAAACATAATTGTAGTCAAACATAGTTAACATGGTCAACCATGTTTAACCATAGTCAACCATGATCAAATATGATTGAAACCAAAGGCAATCATTGTTAGCAAAAGTCAACCATGGTAATTTTATCAACCATTGTCAACCAAATTCAACCATAGTGAACCTTGACCAACCAATTTCAACCATGACCAGCATAATTTAACCATGATGAACATTGCAATATGGTATAAGCACTCATGAATGTAACAGTCTAACGCAGCCCTTGATGAGCATCACATTGTGACATTGGTATTGAGGACCATAGCAATTTGACATAAGTCAACCAAGATGAATGTTGCAATGCCACATGAAGAATGATGCAATATAACATATCCCTTCCTGAACATCACAATGTGACATAATATTTAAAGGACACTACAATTTAACATAACCCCACCAAGATGAATGTTGGATGTAGCAATTCCACATAAGTTCACCAAGATGAATATAGAATACATCATAACTAATCATGAACATCACAATGAAACATAACCCTTGAGGGGCATCACAAGGTGACATAACCCTTGATGAATATGGCATGTGACATTTAACTATTTAGGAACATAAGAAATCACATATGTCAATGAAGATGAACATCGCAATCTGAAAAATCCATTGGGAAATGTTGCAATCCAACATAGCCCTTGAGGATTTATTGAATATTATTTATTTTTTAATTTGATTGAATATTGATTATTTTATTAATATTGTTTATATTATTAAGGGGTGGGAGGTTAAGGGGGGATCCTCATTGATTTAAGAGGAAATAAAATAATCAAATGCTTGTGGGGTCTAAGGAAGGTGTCAAATAATCAAGCATCCCCAAGTGATCGGGATCGCCTCCTCATTAAACATAAGGAACCTTCTAGTATTTGGGAATTCTGCCATTATCATTCAATGTATCCACAACATATCTCCCCAAAAACAACTTCGACATAGTACAGATTGTTAAATGAATAAAAAAATAGTGCCTCCTCATCAAGGAGGTTCGATTTTTGCACATATTAAGAGCCTTAAACATTGAGGTATACCAAAGGGAAAACTTGGACAAAAGTATATGTGAGGGGTACTAGAGAAAAAATATGGTGGATACATTTGTTCCCATTCCATAATCCATAAATCCTTATGAATGTGATTGTAACATTGGTGAAGCCATGTCTCAATGGAATTTATTTTCTTAAGGTGATGAGGGATGAACATTTAGGAGTGTCCCCTCTATGCACATGCTTCAATCACTTAGCCTCTTAGCTTATGAAGATATGAGTTAGACATCGGCCAACAAGTATGGTATTATAACTCAACATTGGTTCCCATCCAATGTTCAACCTTATCTGGTTATATTATTTAGGATATTCAAGAAATCAAAGGAAGTTCAGATACACAATACGGAAGGACTAAACGACAGGATTTCCATTCGACACATAGGTGATTCTAGTTCATACCTTTTTTTAGGCATCCAGGTCCTTTGGCCATCCACAGTTTACTAATGATAGAGAGCCTCTAAGACTGTCCTAATGAATCCAACATTGGTTTGCATTCAATTTTTCTTCTCTGTTATGAGTCAACAAGGGACCAAACAAGTAATAATTCCCTTCTCACCCCAGCTTTTCGTATTTCTTTTAAATGCATAACATGTCTAGGTTATAAGAATAATAAATTAGAATCCAGTGGGTTTGGTGCACTTATAAATAGCTCTAGCGCTTCTTTTTGGGTGTTATGTGTGATTAAGACCAAGAGCCCATGTAACCCTTGTCATTGAGGAAATATTTTTCCTCCTCATGAGTTAGTAATCACAATTGTTTGTTGTAGGTGGTTTTATTGAGCTTTAACCCCTATACTGCCAACAATATTTTTAGGAAATCAGGAGACTTATGAGGTAGGAAGACATGACAAAACACAATAGAACTTCCATCCTCAAACTTACTTCTAAATCCCATGATCTAGAATGGAAATATTCCTCTGAAAATGCTACCATTACAAACATTATGCTGCAATAGATAAATCAAATAAAAGAATTAGAGGAAAAGTTTCCAGGTTGAGGAATATGGTATCAAAACTCAATCAAGGATCATCCTGTGTAGTCATCAATAAATCATCATTGGGATCCTTCTCAATGCAAAAATAAGAGGTCACATTCAATCAACACCGTGAAGCCATGGAAGTGGACAACTAAGAAATAGACCCCCCATATCAAAGTCAGGATGAGGGCATAAGCCATCATGTTTTCAATTAAAGATCTTCTACTCTATGTTTTGTAAAAGTGTTTTTTTAAAGACTATACTACTAGAAAATCCACCTTCTAGAGTGGAGGGACAATAACGAAGATGTATGACCTACACTACTTTATTTTGTCAAGTTCAAATCTAATTTTTGAATGCTACAACATCCTAATTTTTTTTGTTACATATATGTTCAACTATATTGCAATCATCTTTAATACAATCCACTTGAACATCCTAATAAACCCTGGGAGCATTTAAAATCAGCAGTGGACGAAAAGAAGGGATGGAAGGAACCTTATCATCCTATAGCTATTATGGATTGCCTAATATGGACACACTTGAAATGGATATACTGTATATGCTAAAGATTCTCACTTTTAAAGAATGGTCTCGCATATTGTGGCCTTCGGCTCTCTCATCCGATGACATCGTGGGAAGGTGATGGGATAGAAACTATGAAGGCGGTGGGATTGACATGAAGAAAGTGGTGGTTTGTAAAGGCGTTTAGCATTGGAAGATTTTTTAGCTCTATTAGCTTCTATAGAGACCTTGTAGGTATGCACCTGTTCAGTATTATAGAAATTCCATCACTTTGTTAGCTATGTTTCCACGCAGTTAGATGAGCCAAACAAAAGTTCACTCACACAAAGATTACCAAAATATTTGGAATATCAAATAAGCCATAATAAATAATGAGTAAAATATATGAATATGAGATGTGAGATATTACAACTTGAGATTTTGATATATATACCACCCTTTATTAATGGTCATGTCTTTTTGATAACACACTTCTTTATAAAACCTCTTTATTAATTAATTAATTAATGATATCATTATTATTTATTATCATTATTTAATATTTGTATATATATTATGTATGTTCCAGTTCCTTCCCCTTAAACATGCTTTGTCCTCAAAGCATAGTTTATTGTAAGACTCTATCCTCTTGCTCATAACAAATTTTCATGATGATGTGAGATTGGAACTGCGATACTCGATGAAACCAGGCAGTATAATCTTCGGATTCCTGAACTAATGTGTTGCATTTTCTAGGAAGTGATCCACTATCACGTCCCCTTCCATCGATCCAGCGCAAGGGAGAGAACATGACAGTAAGTCTGGGCTTCTATCCCCATGATCATTAACAAAATTCATAGCAAAAAAAATACATATGTGTGCAGATGCATGATTAAATTTGACACAAGAGAATAAATTATAATATACTCATCTATATGCAATTTATAGCATAATCATAATTAAAACATACATCAATTAAAAACATTGAATAACCGAAATACGAGAGAGATTACTTATCTTGAAATGAAGTAGTCCTGAGCAACTGGCTATGCATCTGCAACGTTCCACCCAACCATAGGCCAACTGTTCTCATCAATCTCTCAACACAGTTGCCACCCCCGAGCTAGACACGATTTCCACAAGAAAAAAGGGTCCAACCACTAACACATAGACAAGTAATACGTCACAATTCAGCCAAGCCAATCCATAGTTGGGTTTATCAGGCTGCTAAGGAAATAGAAGGGAATGAATTGCTAAGATTGTGAGCTCAACCATAGAGCTATTGGCACCTCTATAAGATCTAGCTAGCTTGGCACCCACAATACCTACACACCCAATACAAGGAAGTATTCCCTTCACTGCTACACAGTCCCTCGTGCCATACCTTCCCTTCTAGTGCTCTTTAAGGTGTGCATAGAAAAGTATCCAAAGCCCTTTGATCTTTCTATGAGGTTACTCTCTTCACTAGGTTTATCAAGCCAATTATAATCATTTTCTACTCCTAATTTCTTACACACAATTCAAGCAAAATCAAGGGATACCCATAACCCAAGCCAAAGCTATATCCTAAACACATAGCAATACCCAACTGCTAGGAATGGAAAAACGATTTTTAAGTATGGCATAAACAAAAATGGATTTCCATGGGTTTTCGCAAGTCGTGGCACACCAAAAATGAACTGCGAGATGGAAATATAGCCACCGAAAAATACAGGTTGAATTCCCAACATGTGCAAGGGAAACAAAGCAACAAAAATGGATCTCACATACCCCCAACTCATTTTTACTTCTTCCCAGTCGATCTGCAACACCAAAACGCCCTTCTCCTAGCTGAGAATGAAGGAAACACAAGGAAAAATGTGGAGAAAAATGCCCAACGTGCCCATAACTCAAGAGAGAGAAAAAATGATGGATGAATAATGGTTGGGGAAGCAATTTTGTGGGTGTTTTCTTTCCCAAGGAGCCAAACACAATTTTCAAAATTGATGGCTTTCCCATACATGAAATTGGGACACCCATACTCTCCATTTCCCAAAAATAATAACTACTTCAACCACCTCTTGGAAGAATTAAATGATTGGGTGCAAAGGTAAAGATGGGTAGTTGAGGTTCATGGGTTCTCTCATTGACACTTGGCTTGACACTGTTGGCTCAAGGGTTTAAATATTTTCCCTCCCTATTCCTTGCAAAAACCATGCCCCCATACTCTTGGTGCATTACATATCTAGTTGTGGGTATTTTATTAAAATGCATATTTACATGATATTTGTAATTTCTATTGTGCCTGGCTAGCATGCAAACCATATGCATCGATTTTTAATTGTCAATACATAAAAAGATAAATTGATGGTGGGGCCTTGGCCTTGAGCTCCTCACCACGATTTTTATAACGATATTACATCATTTACATTTTTTATGCGACGGGGTCAAAATTAGGATATTACATCCACCCCAAATCTACCTTCATTGGAACTGTTTGATGATCGACTGCTCATATAGAACTTCTCATTTTAGGATTCCATAAAAGTTGTTGATAATGTCTTCGCTCTTTTTCAATGTTGTAGTTAGTTTGTCTGTAAGAAGAACATTTTTTATTTTCCTCTAGACTTTGATGTTGGTCGTAATGACTTTTGTGATTTGGGTGACAATAAGTCTTTCAATTCGTTTGTGGAACCCTTGTAGAAACTTCAATTGTTTGTGGTTCGTGTGATTTACTGGTTGATAATAAACTTGAGGAATTTTCTACCTTCTCATCTTTTAATTTTTTTATTTGTTCAATCAACCTTTGATTCATATTTTTTAAGTGAAGATTTTCTTCATCTTTTTCTTATAGATTCTTATTGAATTATTTTTGGAGATCTACTTCCTTTTTGTGGAATTTCTCTTTTACATCTTCTTGTGTTTTTTTAATCTTTTTTTAATTTCTTGATCTGTGCGATCAAGTCTTGACTATGATTCTTCAAACGGGTAATTTCTTCATCCTTACTGGCGACAACCTTTTCAACTTCTTTTTGCTTCTTTTTTATTGACTTCTTATTATCCTGTGAAATCACCTTTGATATATCCTTCAAGTCTTCAGATGTTGGAGCTTCTAAATTTGACTTCATTGTAATGTCCTGCAATGTGATTTTCTTCTGCTTATAGGAAAATGTCATAAACTTCTTTTCGGCATTTAAGATGAAAGTCCCCAATGTTTTATCCAAGGAAACCCCAAAATTATGTCACCATCAAAGCTCCATAAGGAACTAACAATGAATTGTGATATGACCATATAATCTCCAACATTCAATTTTAAGACACTTATTTCAAATTGTTTCATGTCTCAAAAGTCTATCCCTTCACCTATATTTGACTCAGGAATCACTAAATGGCTAGCGAATTCGGCACTAATATAAATATTACTTTTAGTAGGGGCAATAGAAATGGTGATATTCTTCCCTACATGTGTCCCTTTAATTCTAAATAGAATTGAAACATTCCTTTTTGAGGTACTAGGAAACTTTTCCTTTTTTTCAACATTAAAATCCATATTGTTGATTTTTTTGAAATTTTCATCAGTATCTCTTTTTTTGTCTAATAATTATTATTACTATTATTAAAAGTAATAATAATATTATACCAATATGGAATACACCAAACTTTGTAAACCAAATAATAATAAAATTTGATAAAGAATTTTTTTTTCAATGTGGTTCATGGCCCTAGAGCTTGCTACATCCACGGATCCAAGCCAAGGGGGCCCACCTGAAGGGGCCTCACCCTTGTCAACATTACTTCGACGCCTAACCCCAAAGGCCCATAAAATTGAACCCCCGAACTCGACATTGTGTCGTCTTGTTCTCAGAAGATCCAACCAACCGAGCTACCCCTCAGGATTAAATTTTGATAAAGAATATATTCCAATAAACCCAATAATATATATATTATATAATTAATAAACTTTTAAATCTTTCTCTTTTTTATTTTATTAAAGGGTTACTTTATATCCCCTTTTAGCTCATGATTATATGTATATATTACACTTTGGAAACTTCCACGTGTGGTTTTATAAAACCACCTGTTGGTTTTATAACACCATGTATTGGTTTTACTTTTTTTTGTCTTTTTCCTTTCAAATGTTTTCTTTCTTCTTTTTCTTTTAACTTTTTTTTTCTTTCTCCACTTCTTCTTATTTGCATGGAATAATTAATCACTTGGAATTGATGGCCACAAGCCAAATTAGAGAAAGTCTAAATAATGGCCACAGGCTGGATCAGACAATAGGATCCGATACCAAATGAGCCAAACAAAATTTCGCTCACACAAAGATTACCAAAATATTTGGAATATCAAATAATCCACAATAAATAATGAGTAAAATATATGAATATGAGATATGAGATATTACAACTTCAGAGTTCAATATATATACTGCCCTTTATTAATGGTCATGTATTTTCGATAAGACACTTCTTTTATAAAACCTCTTAATTAATTAATTAATTATTGATATCATTATTATTTATTAACATTATTTATATTATTATTATTTAATATTTGTATATATATTATCTATGTTACATTAAACAATCTATGCAGTTTGCTAGGAAGTTAGACGATCTAGTCAAGATCAATCCAACCGACTTGCCACATTCCTTGCATGCAGTGCATCGATTGCAACATAGGCATCCATCGACTGCAACATAGGCTTCCATCGGGAATAGCTAGCCAAGAATAACATTGCAATTAATTCATCTTATTCTAAGAATCCATTTGAACACACCTATTATAAGAATCTGTTTGAACACTCAGCTCTTTTCATGCCTGAATCTAATGTCAATAATTTGAAAGTACTTCCAGTTTTTTAATATGCCATATTACATGTATGTTATTCACAATATTTCCTTGATCATTTTGTAATTCAAATTCATAGTAAATTGTCCACTAACTGCATAATAGTTGTAGCCTTAGAGTCACTGTTAAATTTTCTATGTTAAACAAATGATTATGTTCTTCCAAAATTTTATGCCCAAGAAAGCTCTATGAATATAAAATGTTCAAAGCCATCCCTAATTTTGGGAAAGGAAATAATTCTATGAAAAAATACTTTCAAAGCCACCAGTAATGTTGGGAAGGAAAACACTAAAGCACATAAAAGCATGTTGATAATAACACAACTTCCCATTGACAGAAATAGAAGGAGGAGCATATTAAAACACAAAAGAAAACTACTTTTATAAGGGAGCTTCAACTTCATAACTAATTACATTACAATGTCATCTAACTATTCGTATTTATAATATTTTTCTTACCTTCAAGAAGCTTCTAAAGCTTCTAGATGATTCCAGTTGTTTCCATCTTTCCCATCCTTTCTTTACCTACCATTCTATACACCTACAACTACTACATTCATTTTGCTTGTTGAAATTACCTTCCAATATCCATAAATGTTAACATAGACTGAGAATTTAGACAACTACAAAATTTATCTTTGTATATATCCAACGTCAATTTTGGTACAAGGAAACATTAAAACACATAATAACACCAATCCCTTTGCACATCTAGTCATGGAAATGCATAAGATGTTCTCACTTATATTTTTTTATTCCTCCCTTAGTCGAGGATTTCACCGATTTCTGTAACCCTGAAGTACTTGCACTCTTTGAAATTATGTTCACTGCGAGATGAGAAAAGAAATGACAATAAATTCATTCCATTGTTAGTTAAAGAATCTCTCCTTCCATTATTCGAATTTTATGATGAATAAGCCAATCCCTTGAGAATTAAAGAATATTTCGACATTATTCTTTTCACTTGGAAATGAATGCATCCAACTATATTTTAGACAAGCCATATCTTCACATTATTATTTTCTTTGATGACTTCCCATAGCAACATCAACACATACAATTCTTATTTATGAATTTGTTTTATGGCTTATTTATGAATTTGTTTATCGTCTATGGAAAAAATTTAGAAGCAAAAAATTCCTAAATAACTATGAGAAGGTACGTGGAAAAACCTTTGTTAGTCTATGCTAAATCCACAAAATCGCAGTTGACAACTTAAAAAACCTAAAACATCTAACTTTGCTCCCCATTTTGCTTGATCCTTTAACGTGTTTGCAATGAATTATCTAATTTTTTAATTTGTAACGAATTATCTGAGTTTTTTAATCTCAATATTGTTGAGAGAGAGTACATTTTATACTATATTTTCAATCTTGGTACCTTTCTTAATCTATGCTAAATCTACAAAATCACAGTTGACAAATAGGTCTTAAATTATTTTGTCAAGGAGAAATCTAACTTTGTTCCCCATATTGCTCTATGGTTTATCATGCCTACAATGAATTATCTGATTTTTTTAATCTCGATATTATTGAGAGAGAGTATACTATTTTTGAATCTCGGTACCTTTCTTAGCCTATGCTAAATTTGCAAAATCAAGGCTAAGAAGGAATGCAAAGCCTAAGAAGAAATTTTGTGAACCCATTGTAGCCAAGGCAAGGCTAAGACTAATTGGTATGTATGAATGTGTTCAATATTTGTAATAAGAATTAATGCCATGTTTGGTAAGAACATGAAGCCCATTGAAGATCGCATGTGAATATTCCAACTTAAGAATTAATTAATTGGTTATTTTTGGTGTTTTTCCTCCATTGATTTTTTTTTATCTTTTCAACTTTAGTGTCATGTGCTCTTAGGGAATTCTAGCAAGTTTAGTGCCTATCTTTGTGAGAACAAATTTGATAAAGGAGTTATTGGGTAGAATCATTGAGGGGGGAGGTAATTCTAGTAGAAAGCAAAATAATTACATGGAACTATGAAGAAAGGAACATTAAAAATAGACAAAAATATGAGACACGACATAAGAGGAAGAAAACCAAATAGATGGAGTCTAGGAGAATGAAGAGAAAGTGATCATGAAATCACCATGTTTTTGAGATATCTCTTCTAGAATCAATGCTATGGAGACAATATGGAGAATGGGAGTTGTAACAAATCTCTGTGATGCAAGTGATGATGAATGGAGATAAATACCTAATTCCAGTATGATGTGCTCACTATCTATTGATGTCTAAGAAGGAAGGTTATTTTTTAACAAAAACTAGCCAAACAAAATAACTAGTTATGAGCTCTCGAAATGGATTGACACCATCAAATGTCGTTGAAAGTATAACATTACAAGGTTCTTCTTTAAAAATGGGTCATCTTTCCTCAATGTATTTAAATGTAGAACGATCTTCAAGCATTCACATGACACCATCTTCACTTCTCTATTATACATGATAGTCCATACAATGTGCTATGTTTTTGCATTTGAACAATCATTGGAAATATGGAATTATGGGGATATGATGAAGAACTTTGCAAGGAACCTTATTTGTTACCTGATGAGTACAATATATATTAATTCGACATTCAAGGATTTCAATTCTGTGTTTTTATGTGTGTTGTCCATAATATATAATATGATCATTTGGACATGCATCAATTATATTATAGTCCATTCCTATATCTTTCAAAAAGACATTCATTTCTATGTAAGTGTGAGATAAAGTATTTGACAATGGTAACAATCTACATGAAAAATTAAATTAATACACTGGAAAATTAAAATTAAGAGCCTATATATTACAATCACAAAAAAAAATTCCATGCCTTATCACATGCTTCATCCCAGTGTTTGAAATACCATTCATTACCTTCAAGTTGACTAGCAACAGAAGAACAAAGAGAATATTTGTCTTTAAATATTTATATAAGGCTTTTTGTGCCTTATCAATAAGAGGTACACCATAAATATATTCATAGATCTCATTTGTAGGTGCATTCTCATCCATGGCAACAAATGTGTCATGGATCAACCTATTTATCCCTTCATTCATGATAATATTAGGGTCATTTTCTTCCGTAGTGTCAACTTCAATTTCATCACACTCACCATCTCTACTATGAATTGTAACATGTGTAATTCCAAGCATCAGTGGTCTTGTCTTTGTAATAATTACAAAAATGTAAATATAATTAGTATCAAAATAGAAAAATATTAAAACTATTGAAAAATGACAAAAACATGTTCCAATGGGTGATGATTCGTTTCCACCTTCCAAGTACCCATGCTCTAAGCAATGTTTCCTAGCAATTCACTTAAAGACTCTTCTTCTCTTTATGCCTTTGCATTGCGTACAAGGGAAATAACATTTGCCATCACAAATATCATGAAGATTGGGATGATTTTGATTAGATGTATTGTCATGGTTGCTAGTCTATGCAAAAGAATTGCATTCATCAAGAAAAAGATCTGTTGTGGCAACATATACACAATTGAAAACCAATTGTATATATACATTTTTGTTAGATACACTAGCACCCCAATTAGGGTCATCTGACATTATTTTCTATCTCAACAAAACACATAAACCATTCATTAGTACACTAAAAATAAATTCAAAGAATTTCACAAATAAAAAATTCAAAAATGTATTAACAAAATTCAACTTTATGCCAAACTCTTCATGGGGTGGTGTTCTGAAAGATATGTGTGCTAAATGTGGTAATATATATGATGCAAAAAACATCAACAAATGGATCTAATATGCTCAAAACAATAGGAAATAGATCAAATAATAGAAACATGCGAGAAAAAACCATAGAGGGTGCCTGATGAAGAAATGTCAAATATTAATCATCTTAATTCAAAAAGAAATTAAATTTTAAAAGATAATCGCAAACCAAAGAAAAATTTACCTTTAACCAAATTTCACATTTTCCCAATTTTAATTAGAAAATGTATTGATTTATTTTCTCTGATATATTTTTCAAGGTCACAAAAAGGAAAAAGAAAAAATACCTAACCCTATAGTGACATCAAAAGTAGAAAATAAGCGTAATTTTAAAAAAAAGCATAAAGCATTTAATATTGGACTTTAAATCGACGTTTAATTATGGAATAATGTTTCTTAAGTGTTGTTAAGATGTCAACGTCACTTAAGTGTCGTTTGTCAAGACATCACCTATAAATATCCTCAAATTTTATGCTCGCTCGACTTAAATTCTATGTTAAAAGCTGTATTTTTCATCAAACGTTGGTTGAAACATCAAAAATTGACCCCAAATGTAGTAGTGTCTCAAGAGAAGAAAATATAAAATCCTATGCTGTCAAGGAGATGAATATAAGGGCCTTGAAAATTTTAAGAGGTAGACTAAGATTGGAGACTCCTACCTACTCAAGAATCCTAAACCTAGAAGAACTAATATAGTGGATTTGGGTAAATAAAAAATTCTTTGAATTCAAGTAAGTGAAGAACCAAAAAAGGGTGAATATTGCATGTACCAAGACGAAGGGTCGTGTATCTCTATGGTGAGACAATCTACAATTAGATAGGTAGATGGAGCATAATGAAAAATTAAGGCTTGGAACAAAATGGTTGCCAAGATGAAAAATAGATTCTTACCTATGGTTATCTCATTTAGGAAGCCATGAAACCTAAAGAATATGAAATGACAAAAAGTAATTTATTGAAGAATTCTATGGGTTTTCCACCATATCTAAACAAAGTGATGAAGGTTAATAGGTTGTTTCCATATATATTAACAGTCTCACAAATGTTATCTAAGATGAAATCAGCATTGTGAGAATTTGGTCTATCATAGAGGCATACTAATCTACCTTGGATACCAAAGAGAAGTTTTATGGAAAGAAGTAGATTTCTCGAGGAAGATGAATGAGATGTAGAGACATAATAATGTCTAGAAGAGGAAATATAAGTGGAAGCAAAGGAGAAGAGACTAGCACAAGTGTTGGAAGGAAAACTTTCAAAAACAAATGAAGCTCCTAGAGGCTAAGCATCTCTTAGAGTAAGAGAAGGAGAGTTGAATAGAAATTTATTTAGTTGTGAAGTGAAAAGGCACTAGGATTAGGATCATATGGAGAACTTAAACACTATTTTAACATAAGAAGGGAGACAAAACATAGCTTAAGAAGTGGAAATTGTAATTGGGTATATTATTTGAAACAATATAGATGAAGTACATGAAGAACATGGAGAGAATATCATGTTCTAGAGAGTGTTGTTGAAGCGGAGAAATGTTTAAATAGGATCTAGAAAAACAAAATACTCTCTTCTAAACAAAATCTAAGATGGGAGGTAAGTGTTGTTATCCCATTGTTCATGAGGTAGCACTAAGAAATTGGCGTGTACAAAGGTCATTTAGAAGTTCAATATGAGATCCCTCACCCAAATGTGTATAATGTCTTTTAGTTGCAAAATGGATACCATGTTGTTGTGTCAAAATAGTGATTGGTAAGGTTCCACATGGGATTGTAAAGGCCAAGTTTGATGTGATGTTTTATCAATGAATGGATGATTTGTAAACTGTTGTGGATATTCCACTAGAACAATTCATCACAAAGTATACAAACTCTTATTTATGCAGTGTTCACTAAAGATTTAAGATTCATTATGTTAGTTTAATTCCATATAATGCTAAAATAAATTGAAACTTAAAGGAAAATAACTACAGAAAAATATCACATCCACACAAATTGCACAAGATATACCTTAGGAAAACCCACCATGGGGAATAACCCAACTATAAGTAAGGACTATGCCTTACTCTTTTATTCTCCAATGCGCAATGGAAATACAAAGAAAGTGGTACTCTCTATGGAGTTACCTATGACATTGTGGTCCATATGGCTACTACAGATCTCCCAGTCCCTCTGTTATGCTTTAATATCCACTCCCTAGATCTTCCTTAGCTATGGAAAAATACGATAATACCATAAGAATAGAACCCCTTCTTCTCCTAGTGGCCCAATATTTAACAATGGCTTGATTGCCATCTAGGATTGGTTTTAGGGATTTTGCATGCCTCAACTCTTGATTAAGGTTAGGATTTTGGACCCTCTAGAATTTTCTTGAAATTCTACACATGAATAGCTCCACATGTGGGAAATGAGAGATGATGTGGAATCCACTTAGTACCATGGTGGTCAACATGATAGGTCAACTTGCAAAAGGCATAACTTCCTCATACGAACTCTAATTAAGGTGATCTTTGTGACGTTGAAAATTTCTTGAAGTGTAGAATATCGTCAAGTGGGTAGTACTCCATTCATAAAATTTTGACCCCTAAAAATATCATTTAAGCACTCAAATGGGCATCATAAGGTTTTGGACCCCAAATGTGCAAAGTAAGACTTTCCCCTAAAATGGGCCCTACAAGCCAATTCATCCAATTTCTCCACCCAAAAATAGGGAAAATTTTAAGGATCCATACTTTTCTTAAAGTGTAGAAACCTTGGTGAACCTAACTATTTTTTAAATTTTCAACCATAAATGTTGGGCGATATTTTTCTAAAAGATTCAAATTTCTAAGGGTTTTATATAGTTTATGGATAATTTTGGCAATATTTAGAGTAAAACGAATTGATCCCATGGAATTTGGCCGGCGAATCAATTGAGAACAAAATGAAAACTGGTGAATATTTTTTTCAAAAAATGTAAAAATTAGCCCAGGGCATAAATTTCGCCCCTAAAATTTTCCCTACTCAAAAAGCACCAAAATAGATGACAAATCATATAATTATCCCTTTCAAATCAATGCATGATTGACCTTTCATTGGGAAGGGCATGGCAATTTGAGTGAAATCGTTTTCATGATGGAAAGAAGTCTAGCTTCATGTTGGAGAAGTGTGGAAGAAGCCTTTTATCTTGTTTACCATGAAGGAGGAAAAAAGAAACAACATTTACAACAATAGTCATAGAGTGATGATATGTACAACAAAATAATTATGGAGGGAGGAGAAGAATGAAAAGTGTTGCTTTTCACTTTTGCTTAAATATGCCACATTAGTTGGAGAAGAGTGAAGTGTCAATAGAAGTCAAAGAGTTGTTGTTTGATTTTTGAGGGATTTATTTAGAATGAAATTCCAAAGGTATTACCACCTTGTGAGGAGTATTTCCCACCAAATATATTTGATTCTAGGTTCAAGTTTTCCAAATAAGACACCTTGTAGTTGAATACAATAGGCAGTGAGGAGATCAATAAGAAAATCCAAGACATATTGGATCGGGGACTAATAAGGGAAATATTGAGTCCATGTATAATATATTTCATGCTAGTAACATCAAAGAAAGGAGGAGAATGGAGGATGTACAATGATTCAAGGGCCATCAACAAGATAACTGTCAAGTATTGGTTTCCATTGTCAAGGATGGATGATTTAAGGGATTGTTTAAGTGGAGAAAAATACTTCACCAAGATTGATTTGAAGAGTGGATATCACCAACTTAAGATTCTATAGGGTGATGAATGGAAGATAATGTTCAAAATGAAGGAATGTTGAGTTGTATGAATGCTTAAACATGCATTTGTAATGGCAAATGCTCTTAGCTCTTTCATGAGGTTGATGAATGAGGTGTTGAAACCATTCTTGGAAAAATTCACAATGTATATGTGGATGATATATTGGTGTTCAGTAGACAAAAGAAGAAGACATAATGCATATGAGGCAAGTGATGTAGCAGTTGAGGAAGGAGAAATTGTTGATACATATGCATAAGTGTTATTTCATGAAGGAAGAACTTGTGGACTTGGGATCCATCATTATCTCAAAGTTGAAATGAAAATTGATTTAGAGAATATAAGTAGCATTATGGAGTTCCCCACACCAAAGATCACCTTTGAATAAAATTCTTTCATGGATTGGCAAGTTTCTATCAAAACTTTATTCAAGATTTTAGTGGCATTTATGCACCACTAAGAACGTGCATGAGAAAGGGGCAATTTCAATGAAACATAGAAACACAAATAAGTTTCAAGATGCTAAAAATGAAGGTGTATGAGAATCCTACATTATAGTTTCCAAACTTTGGAAAAAAATTCAAAATGGATTGCAATGCTAGAGAAACAATTATTGAAGTAGTACTTAGCCAAGAAGGTAGGCCCATTTCATTCTTTAATGAGAAGCTAAATAATGTGAAAAAAGAAATACTCCATGTGTGATCAAGGCAAGCAATTAAAACAACATATACAAAAAAACAAGGATATAAGTACAATGATGATAGGAAAAGACAAGTGATTAAATTCAAAGAATGTGGCCTTATGTCAACACATTCACAAAAGGAAAGATTCCTAAAAGGAACATATAACAAATTGAAGATGCCGAAGGCCCACATAAGATCCAAAGAGATGATGTAAACCTCACAATGAAAGAATTTAGGAATAATAGAAGATGAGAGAAGCATTAGAACATAGATCCAAAGGAGCTCTGATAGAGGCAGAAAAATTACACATGTTACATAAAACTGAATAGTAAACTGGTAAATATACAATGCTGAGGATGAGGATTCGAATTCACTAGGTGTAATTCGAATTAGCCTTCATGCACAGATCCATAACTAGTGGAGAGTCATCAAAGCATAACTAGGAGTCCACCTTCTCATCAGTGAAGTCATCAATGCACAAGTAATGGTCAACCGGGAGTCAAACTGAGTCTAACTGAGTGTGGTTGGTGTAACTGGCACATGGAAGCACTAATGTAGTGAAGGAGGATTAGTGGAGGGCGCAGATGGAGCTAACTAGAGTCAGAACAGGTTATCTAGTCACACTGGAGGTCCATCGGAGTGATAAGGTCAGTTAGGAGTTAGTTAATCCTTAAATCAAGGAAAGAACTGAAGATAACTGAACTAAACTGGACTGGTAGGTGAAGAAAGGCGCCCTTCTCATGTAGTAGGTGAAAGGAGGGTGCACTGAGCTCTAAGAGAGCTAAAACTGATCTGAAGGAAGCTCCGGGGGCTAGTTCACTGAGGGCTAGGTGCTGGTACTGATGACTAGGATGCATGCAAACCCTAATTTTACATGCATGACTGAAAATGAAAATTACAGAAATGCTAGAAGGACTAGGATGGAGTATAGGAATATCCTAAAACCCCCCCTTAATCCATCCTGAGCCCTGGTAACTAGGACCAAAGGTCACCCATACAATCAAATAAATGATAGAAAAATAAAGAACTGTCCATAAAATGAGGAAATGGGGAAAACCTCATGGAAAAAATATCCCCCCTCAAAAGAACAGTAAATAACTCAAAGAACCATCATACTATGCAAAAAAGAAAGAAGCTTTCATCAGTGAAAACTTTTGCAAAAGACTTGGCAAGCTAATCCCCTATAGGAAGCCAAAGTAGAAGCTAGATCTGGATCTAGTCTCTTGATATGCCTCCCACTGTGTGGAGAATGTGTTGGACGAAGCAAGTCTTTCAAAAACTCTTTCTGTAACTGGAGCGAATGGAACATGAGGAGTCTTTCCAAGAGATGGAAGAGAGAACCCCATCATCATGTTGCATCTCTCATGGAGAGGTGGATGGCATAATGCAAGGTTGGCATGATGCTGAAGTCTAGTAGTTCTGTGAACAGATATAAAGTCATCAACTGTGTTCTCAGTAGTAGCAAGGTTTGTGTGAGCCCATATTGACCTCGAAGCTAGACTGAGAATAGTTGTTGGTTCTAGATCTGAATCTTCTTGAACCGTGATCTCAACATCAAAATCTTGATCTTCTTCTTCATTAGAAGAGGATTCATTGTGATCTTCATCAGAATCTGAAGGAATAGTTGGAGAGAAAGGCATGAAGTATGAAAACTCATATTCCTTTGAGGCATGATTAGCAATTCCATTCGCTATAACCTTTCTAGTGGAGATTTCTGTAATCTCTACTGTGTTTGGACCAAAAATTACTTGCTTTAGTGATCCTGTATGAGTCATTTGATATACTGACAACAAATTAGCTGTTAGAGAAGGAACAAATAAGACATTTTTGAACTTACCATGCTCCATATGAACTGTACCCAATCCTTTAGCAGAAATCTGAGAGTTGTCTCCCATGTGAATGGTAGGCCCATCTTGGAGATCCAAGGAGAAGAAGGATTCTTCAGAGGTAATCATGTGGTTGGAGGCTCCAGAATCTATGAGGAGGGATTTTGTTTTTGAAAAACCAGCCATCAATACATGGCAATCATCAGATCCACTTCCAGAATCAGACATCTTTGCTTCTTTTGGAACAACAATTTTGTTTTGTTCAAGAAGCTTGGTTAGAAGATCAATTTTCTTGTGCATGCAAGCTTTCTCAGGATGGTTTCCTCTCTTGCAGTAGGAACAATTTGGTCTCTTTTGTTTGTCATTCTTGTATTTTGATGGCTTCTTGTCTTTGTCTCTTTGCCTCCCTTTTGCATTCGCTCCACTTGCTTCACCAGCTAGAAGAGCTAGATCTTTGGAGGTTTTGATGGCACCAATTTGAATCCATTTGACCTCTACTTGAGTGAGGGCTGCAGCAAAGTCTTGTAAAGTGGGAAACTTCCATCTAGGGATTGACATTCGAACAGAATGGAAAGTAGATACAAAGATAGAAAATTGAGATCCAAGTTTGCTCAATACGGAGAGTACCAATTGCTCATCACTTTTAGTGATGCCACAGTGCTTGCACTGTAAATTCAAATTGTGAAATTTTGAGAAGAATTCTTGGATGCTCTCGAAATTGCTAGGTTGAAGAGCAAACAATTCATTTTCGAGAATGTGGCCTCTTAACCCATCTTGTTTTC
This sequence comes from Larix kaempferi, assembly GCA_027924585.1. Taxonomy (NCBI): domain Eukaryota; kingdom Viridiplantae; phylum Streptophyta; class Pinopsida; order Pinales; family Pinaceae; genus Larix; species Larix kaempferi. The sequence continues at coordinate 4,452,753 of BSBM01000298.1, forward strand.
CAAAGAGACTCTCCAATTTTGTCCATAACTCATTAGGAGACTTCATTCCTTCAACATGAAACAATAGATCTTCAGACATATGAAGGAAAATGCATCCAAAGGCTTCATCCATTTTATTTAGATGCTTGATTCTCTCTACAGCTTGATGTGGTATGGCATCTTTTTCCTCAACTATTCTAGAGAACCCTCTCGACTTCAAGTGTATTTTCATCTTACCCTTCCATTCAAAGTAATTGAAGGGAGTGAGGATCATAGGAGAAAGAGAAGAAGAAGCATTCGAATTGCTCATCTTGACTGCTGGAACAAGTGCAAATAGAAACTATTGAATTTGCTGCTGCAACTACTGGAACTTCGAAATACCTGCAAAAAAATCTCAAGAATGAAGGTAGAATATACTCTCAAATGGCTATGATACCATGTGAAAATGCCCACATAAGATCCAAAGAGATTATGTAAACCTCACAATGAAAGAATTTAGGAATAATAGAAGATGAGAGAAGCATTAGAACATAATCCAAAGGAGCTCTGATAGAGGCAGAATAATTACACATGTTACATAAAACTGAATAGTAAACTGGTAAATATACAATGCTGAGGATGAGGATTCGAATTCACTAGGTGTAATTCGAATTAGCCTTCATGCACAGATCCATAATCAATGGAGAGTCATCAAAGCATAACTAGGAGTCCACCTTCTCATCAGTGAAGTCATCAATGCACAAGTAATGGTCAACTGGGTGTCAAACTGAGTCTAATTGAGTGTGGTTGGTGTAACTAGCACATGGAAGCACTAATGTAGTGAAGGAGGCTCAGTGGAGGGCACAGATGGAGCTAACTGGAGTCAGAACAGGTTATCTAGTCACACTGGAGGTCCATCGGAGTGATAAGGTCAGTTAGGAGTCAGTTAATCCTTAAATCAAGGAAAGAACTGAAGATAACTAAACTAAACTGGACTGGTAGGTGAAGAAAGGCGCCCTTCTCATGTAGTAGGTGAAAGGAGGGCGCACTAAGCTCTAGGAGAGCTAAAACTGATCTAAAGGAAGCTCTGGGGGCTAGTTCACTAAGGGCTAGGTGCTGGTACTGATGACTAGGATGCATGCAAACCCTAATTTTGCATGCATGACTGAAAATGAAAATGACAGAAATGCTAGAAGGACTAGGATGGAGCATAGGAATATCCTAATAGTAAGGCCTTGTAGGACCTTAAAGAAAATTTTAGACAATGCATATGTGTTGAAAGTGTTTGAAGCCCTTAATATCTCATAAACATTCAACATTGCATATTTATATGAGTATCATGAGGGTGAAGTTCATCAACAAATCATGCAAAAGAAAAAGCAGATCCTAGAATAAGAAAAAGAAGAGATCGATGAGATCTAGGAAGAAAAAGTTGCAAGTAGAGCCATAAGTTAGAAAAGAAAATAATTGTTGGTTGGTTAAAAAGCTAAGGGATTGGAAGAAACCAATTTTCATAAAAGGAATTGGGATGAAACCACTTAGATTTCATGTGTAAGAGCTCACTTTTCATTTGTCTAGGTGATTTTGGCGCAAAATCATTTCCTATAGTCCTCACGGTCTTGCTTGTCATGAAATTTCATTTTTCTTATCATTGAATTGTCAAGGAGGATGTGTAAGAGAGAGAAAGTAGTGGATTTGAAAGTTTATTAACTATTGTTCAATCTAATTAATTTGGATTTTTCTTAGTAACTATTTGTGGTAGTTGGGGAAAGGTGTTCCAAAGGACTACACTACAACAACTTGTAGGTTTTTGATTCGCTCCTTTTTAACATTAATTGTGAAGAGGCTCATGGAGTGGTGTGAACAAAGGTTGATTAACTGTTGTCTGGAATCTAAGTAATCTTGATTGTTCTTCGTAACTCTTTGTGGTAATTGGGGATAAGTGTACCAAAGGACCCCACAACAACTTGTATGTTGTTGATCCACCCCTTTTTAACAATTGTTATGAAGAGGCTCATGGAGTGGTATGCACAAAGGTGTTGAAGGGTCTTGTTTATCAATTTTTGACCCATCAGAAAGGCTTATGTCCCTTTGAGAAGTCTCCATGTGGCATCGTATTGAGGTTCCCATGAAATTTGATGTAAACTTCAATTAAGGTGGTTGGTTTTCCCATTGGTAAACTTATTGAGAGAGGCACAAGGAAAGGAGGATAAACTACTTTAAATTATATTTAACTCGGAGACTAAAAGAAAAGACATAGAGAACTCTCTTGAGGAGGAAATATAGAAGAGCTCATGCAAATATATAAGAAGCAAGATGAAGCACAAGAAAATTTTGTGAGCACATTTTCACTCGTATCTTTTAATGTCTTTAAAATTTGTAAAGGACATTTTTCCCATTATGAAAGCAGATTCCCATCCCTCAAGGAGAATATTATGATTTCACTCAGTCTTCGAGGAACTAGACCCTATAACTATTTTTCCCAAATGTAACATTGCATACAACTCATGAGCAACTGCCTCTTTGCTTGAGTTGGTGAGTCCTACTCATGAGAAGCACTGAAGATAGTCCTTTTGTTGATCGAGCTAGTTTTGATAGATTTTCATCAAGGTTATTTACCCCATGTTTGGTAACAACATGAAGCCCATTAAATGTGAATTATGTTATTAAGAAAACTAATACACTCCTTATTGTTGGTGTTTTTTCTACATTGTTGTTGGATAGTGCTTTTGCTTTTGATAATTGAGCTACTTCTTATAGCTTTTTGTAAAGGACATTTATCCTATATTTGGTAACAACATGAAGCCCGTTGGAAAACATTATGTACCTCGAAAGCACCATAATAAACATTGTATAGGATGGGGTATTATACATCGTTGATATTGTATATCCTAACTTATATAGTGTTCTATGGTGCATATTGTTTGCTAAGCCCATCGAAACTTGAATGTGGATATTCTAAATTAAAAATTAATACACTAATTGTTGTTGTTGTTGTTTCTACATTATTATGAGAGAATGATTTTGCCAATTTAACTACTCTTAATTGTTTTTTGTGAAGGATATTCAACCATGTTTAGTACAAGATGAAATCCATTGAAGCATGTATGTGAATGTTCTAATTGAAAATTAATACTCAATGATTTTTTTTTTACATTGTTATTGGTGTCGATGATTATTATTGGTTTTTTTCTACATTATTATTGATGTTACTTCCAATTTTCAATGTATCCTTGCATTTTCATTTGGTTTTGTAATTCTTTTATGTACAAAGTATTGACAAGTAAGAGCATGGTCTTAAATTTACGTCATCGAAATGCTCTATATTTAAAGCTACTGAATTTATTTATACAATAAAAATACAATTTAAATACTACTAGTCTTAAATTTAGATACTACTAAATTCTGATTTGGTGAAAAAAAATCGTCCAATTCTAACTAAAAATTAAAAAAACATTGAAAAATCCCAAGTTTCCGAATTTTTAGACTCCTTTACAAGTAAATGCAATCATTTACGTGTTCTTAAGTGAATAAGAACCCTCAGATCTCTTTAAAAAGATTAAAAAACAATTTCTTTCATTAAAATTATTTTTTTCTCCAAAACAGAAGGACACTATGCTGATCAACCAATATCTAGTGGATAATAATTAAGGCTATAAATTGATATTAAAGGGGTTATAACTTATACCCCCTTCAACAAGAAGATCCGTATTTCGATGACGAAGATTATTAAAAGGCAAGTGGGAAACTGGGAATTAGTGGTTGAGTGGACGCCAGCCAGGTCCATACCCTGAGGATCACAGGTAGAATATTATAAGGCAAAAGTGTATGGGTTGTTGAGTGGACGCCAACCGGGTCATTGACTCAGAGGACAGAGGAGGAATATAAAATAAAAAATTGCAGCTGTCTAAATTTAAAAAATAGTTAACACCCTTGGCTGGCATATCCACACTCGTCGTTAGTGGACCGTGGTACACCCGCATCACATGGGTGATCAAGAGACTTTGACAAATTCTTCTTATACGACAAATGTGGCAGCATCGGCGCCGCCGGATCCGTGCTTCGGTAGTTTCACTTGTATTTCCATTGTCATAACCTAATCTGTAGCACTGACCGAGACTTCAACACCTTCGCCAGCGATACCTAATATAGTCGGTCCATTTCTTGTATGTAACCCATCCTTCCAGCCATCTCACTAAGTCCTGCGCACTATCATTTTATTGTTTCTGTCTATCCATATCTATTCATTCCGATTCCAATGGCAGAACCAACAGCCGCCCCTCATCACCATGACTGTCCTTCCTCCTCCACGGCCTCTTGTTCCGCGTCGACTTCTTATGTCCACTATGACATATTCATTACCCCCTGTAGTCTAGACTGGCCAGACGTCTGCGCCTTCGCCACCGCTCTAGAGAGTAAACTTGTTTCCCGTCAATTGCAAGTTTTTTTCCACAAGCTGAACTACATGTTAGAAGAGGACTTTACTTCTAAAATGGAAGGGGTTATTTCAGTCGCCTCTGTCCATATCGTCATATTTTCTCCATACTGTGCTCAATGGAAATGGTGCCTGGATTCGCTTGTCCAAATAAAAAAGTCGGGGGGTACGATTCTCCCTGTTTTTTACAAAGTGAAGCCTTGTGAAGTCAGGTGGACTGGTCAAGATAATCATGGACTGTACGCTCAATGGCTGCGCGACCATGAGGAGAAAGAACGATACGACTCTGAGACTATTCAGAATTGGAGAGACGTTCTGTCCCATGTTTCACTAATAAGCGGTTTCGAGCTCGAGGCATGTAATGGGTGAGCATCTCTCACTATTCGAATCCGTAATAGTTTTCAATTTGATTTCTCATCCCCATGACTTACATATATAGGCGTTTCTCGCTGCTTTTTTAATATTTAGGGGCGAGGAGGAGCTCTTGCGCAAAGTCGTGAAAAGTGTGTTCGAAGACTTTCCACACCTCCGTTACCAAGTTTTCCTCAATCATCGGGGGCCGGACACGAAGACGACTTTGGCCAGCGAGCTTTACCATCGCCTTACTTCCGGTGGATTGCGAGTGTTTCTCGACCAACCGGAATTGATGGAGGGAGTCCAGATTTCTCCCCAAATAGAGGTCGCCATTCAATTCGCCTCAGTGCATATCGCCATATTTTCTCCCAAATATGCGGAATCCAGTTGGTGCCTTGATGAGCTCTACCTCATGATCAAGTCGGGAAAGATCATTTTTCCCGTTTTTTACAAGGTGAAGCCTTCGGTTCTCGATGGAGAGTACGCTGAAGAACTGTTAAAACACGAAAATTCAGCGAGATACAAATCGGCCGATATTCAGAGATGGAGAAGCGCTCTTTCCGAGGTTGCAAAAATAAAATGCTTCTTCGAAATGAATGGGTGAGGATGTCCCACTATTTTTCAACGTTCGTCTTAGTTTTCAATTTTTTATGTGTTTATTTATTTATATATTGATATGTATATGACACTTGCGTAGGCGTTTCTTATTCATTATTTTATAGATTTATTGTTTACACTTTAAATGAATTTTCAGAAACGAGCAGGACGTCTTGAAGGACATTGTGCAAAAAGTCTCAGATAATGTTCCAAAAGATTCCCAAGTTGTGGAAAGCGCCGAAGAGCGAAGCATGGTGAAAAGTGTTCTCACGGAAGATGTTCCAAAAAGCTCAGAAGCTGTGGTCGAAAGTGATCCGGAGGGTTATTTTGGGTTGGCAGAAAAATTAAAAAAATTTGAAAAGGCGGTGCTATTGCAGCACGAGAAGGAACGTGTGGAGGTCAAGGTTGTGGGAGTTGTGGGTGCAGCCGGAGTTGGAAAAACAGCGCTGGCCGAACTATTTTTCACACGGAAGAAAAAATATTACAAGGAATATGCCTTTTTATCTTATGAGAAGGAAAAAGGAGTTACAATCTCTAGAAATCATTTGCAAAGTGATCTTATTGAAGCATTGAAACATAGTGCCAATCAATGGATAATGCTACTTAAACATCTCTCTTCTCGTCGCGCTCTCATAATACTAGATCATGCAGACCAACTTGATGCACATCAACTTGATGACTTCTTGTCAATTAAGTCTGTCCTTCACCCAAACAGCTTGATTTTGGTTACGTCTAGTGACAAGGATCTCCTTAAAAGATCGGGCATAGTAGATTCGTCAATTTATCATCTAGCCGGACTTACTAGAGCACACTCCGATAAGCTCTTCTGCTTCTATGCTACCTGTAAATGTAAATATAGATGCTGCTATGCCGGATTTGCAGATCTCGTAGATACGTTTTTAACGGCCTGCAATGGATTGCCACGATCACTGATAAAGTTTGGGCGGCTTCTATGTACTGAAAACAGACTTGTGTGGCTAGAGAGATTGAATTGGCTTGACATCCATGAACTACCTCGCGAGATATGTGATACACTTCAAATATGTTATGACTCACTTAATCAAGAGGAACAGCAAATATTCATAGATATTGCTTGCTTCTTCACAGGAGAAGACATAGATAAGGCGTCAAGAATACGGGGTTTATTGGAGGGGGTCTCAACTCTAAAGAACAAGCGCCTCGTAGAGATGGACCAAAATAAGCTAAAGATGCATCATCACGTTAGGGTTTTCGGAAGAAATATCGCGATGGGATTAACGCCACGTCAGCTTTGGCATGAGACGACCGACAACATTCATGATTTGTTAAAGCAATCGTCATCTGTAAGTGCTTCCGCAATACTTTAAACTTTTGTCGTCGGTTTAATATCTTTATATTTTTGTTTACTTCTAAAGAGAGGCAAATCTTGTGTTGTGTTTTTTTTTTTAAAAAAAATAAAAAATCTTGTGTTGTGTTTATACGTAAGAAAAGAGCATCTCCGTATTTTATATTTTTATGAATGAACAGGAATTATCCTTGTTTCGTGGAATTACGATGATTCCTCCGGTTGACTTTCGAGATCTCGTCAATGAAACTGAAGCTTGTTTACGTTCAAAAATAACATATTACAGAAGGACTCGTGAGATGTTCCATGGTCCGAAGAATTTGAAATTTCTTGCAGCTCAAGATGGTTATGTAAATGACATACTGAGGAGGGTGGGATCACCAGGTCTCATATGGCTACACTGGTATAAGTGCCCTCACTCTTATCTGCCTTCCTGGGTTCCCATGGAGAATTTACGCGTTTTAGAAGTGGCCGGGAGCAAATTAACAGAATTGTGGCGACCAAAATCTCAGGTATGTAAATGCGTTTCTTTGTTATTCCTTCGTTTCATTTCAATTTAGACATGAGAATAATCTGATAGTTGAAACATAAACATTGCAGGCTCCTCTCCAGTTGCGGGAGCTAAATATCTTCGCCCCCCTCTCAATGATTCCAAAGTCCATAGGTCAACTGAAGTACCTTGAAAAGATTGTACTGAATTATTTCGATGACCGACCACAACCATTGAGAACTTTGCCAGATGAACTTTGTCATCTACTCTCCTTGAAATACTTAAGGTTGAGAAAGTGTTCAAGAATGACGAAGCTTCCCGATTCCTTTGGAGAGTTAACAAACCTTCAATATATCGATTTGAAAGGTGCTTCTAGTCTGCAGATGCTCCCAAATTCATTTGGGAAATTATCTCTACTCAAACATCTATGTTTGAAAGATTGCTGTGAAATACAAGAGTTCGCAGCTGTGGAACATCTGACTTCTTTGGAGACGTTGGATGTTAGAGGATGCCAGAAGCTGCAGAGCATACCAGGGCTGGGGCAGCTCACAAAGCTCCGAAAACTAAATGTTAGTGGATGCAGTTATATAAAGGAGCTGCCAGGTTTGGAACATGCGACTTCTTTGGAGACGTTGGTTGCTAGCGGGTGCGGGAAGCTCGAGAGCATACCGGGGCTGGGGCAGCTCACAAAGCTCCAAATACTAGATGTTAGTGGATGCTGTTATATAAAGGAGCTGCCAGGTTTGGAACAGGTGACTTCTTTGAAGACGTTGGATGCTAGCGGGTGCAAGGAGCTCGAGAGCATACCGGGGCTGGGGCAGCTCACAAAGCTCCAAATACTAGATGTTAGTGGATGCTGTTATATAAAGGAGCTGCCAGGTTTGGAACAGGTGACTTCTTTGGAGAAGTTGGATGCTAGCGGGTGCAAGGAGCTCGAGAGCATACCGGGGCTGGGGCAGCTCACAAAGCTCCAAATACTAGATGTTAGTGGATGCTGTTATATAAAGGAGCTGCCAGGTTTGGAACAGGTGACTTCTTTGGAGAAGTTGGATGCTAGCGGGTGCGAGAAGCTCGAGAGCATACCAGGGTTGTGGCAGCTCACAAAGCTCCAAACACTAAATGTTAGTGGATGCCATTATATGAAGGAGCTGCCAGGTTTGGAACACGTGACTTCTTTGGATGAGTTGTATGCTACAGGGTGCGAGAATCTCCAGAGCATACCAGGATTGGGGCAGCTCACGAACCTCCGGCGACTATTTGTGAGTGGATGCCAGATGCTCCAGAGCATACCAGGGTTGGGGCAGCTCACAGAGCTCCGAACACTATATGTCCATGACTGCCCTGTGTTACAAGAGCTGCTTTCCAGTGTGGAAGGCTCGACTTCTTTGGAGACGTTTGATGTGAGTGGATGCCAGAAGCTCCAGAGCATACCAGGGTTGGGGCAGCTCACAGAGCTCCGAACACTATATGTCCATGACTGCCCTGTGTTACAAGAGCTGCTTTCCAGTGTGGAAGGCTCGACTTCTTTGGAGAGGTTGGATGTTAGGGGTTGCGAGAGGCTCCAGAGCATACCAGGGTTGGGGCAGCTCACAGAGCTCCGAACACTATATGTCCATGACTGCCCTGTGTTACAAGAGCTGCTTTCCAGTGTGGAAGGCTCGACTTCTTTGGAGACGTTTGATGTGAGTGGATGCCAGAAGCTCCAGAGCATACCAGGGTTGGGGCAGCTCACAGAGCTCCGAACACTATATGTCCATGACTGCCCTGTGTTACAAGAGCTGCTTTCCAGTGTGGAAGGCTCGACTTCTTTGGAGAGGTTGGATGTTAGGGGTTGCGAGAGGCTCCAGAGCATACCAGGGTTGGGGCAGCTCACAGAGCTCCGAACACTATATGTCCATGACTGCCCTGTGTTACAAGAGCTGCTTTCCAGTGTGGAAGGCTCGACTTCTTTGGAGACGTTGCATGTGAGTGGATGCCAGAAGCTCCAGAGCATACCAGGGTTGGGGCAGCTCACAGAGCTCCGAACACTATATGTCCATGACTGCCCTGTGTTACAAGAGCTGCTTTCCAGTGTGGAAGGCTCGACTTCTTTGGAGACGTTGGATGTGAGTGGATGCGAGAGGCTCCAGAGCATACCAGGGTTGGGGCAGCTCACAGAGCTCCGAACACTATATGTCCATGACTGCCCTGTGTTACAAGAGCTGCTTTCCAGTGTGGAAGGCTCGACTTCTTTGGAGACGTTTGATGTGAGTGGATGCCAGAAGCTCCAGAGCATACCAGGGTTGGGGCAGCTCACAGAGCTCCGAACACTATATGTCCATGACTGCCCTGTGTTACAAGAGCTGCTTTCCAGTGTGGAAGGCTCGACTTCTTTGGAGACGTTGGATGTTAGGGGTTGCGAGAGGCTCCAGAGCATACAAGGGTTGGGGAAGCTCACAAAGCTCCAAACACTATATGTCTATGACTGCCCTGTGTTACAAGAGCTGCTTTCCAGTGTGGAAGGCTCGACTTCTTTGGAGACGTTGCATGTGAGTGGATGCCAGAAGCTCCAGAGCATACCAGGGTTGCGGCAGCTCACAAGGCTTCGAACACTATATTTCGAAGAATGCTGGGAGATACAAAAGCTACCCGGTGTGGAACATTTGACATCTTTGGAGATGTTGGGTATTAATGGATGCGAAAAGCTGCAGAGCATACCAGGGTTGGCGCAGCTCACAAAGCTCCAAAGACTGTATGTTGATGGATGCCACAGTATACGACAGCTGCCAGGTGTGGAACATTTGACTTCTTTACAGACGTTGAGTGTTTGGCAATGCCAGAAGCTCGAGAGCATACAAGGGTTACGGCGGCTCACAAACCTCCGAACACTATATGTCGGCGAATGCCGTGAGATACGAGAGCTGCCAGGTGTAGAATATGTGATGTCGTTGGAGGTACTTACAGTTTACGGCTGTCCCAAAGTGCAGTGGGGTAAGGGAGTACTCGAGAATCTGGGCCAACGACTGCAGGAAGGCTTCCGTGTGCGAGATGAATGCGTGAGAAGCGTCGACATATGTCACGGAAGTTTTGAATCAAGATTGCTTCATTACACATATTTTTGTCCGTGCTGGGGGTGGAAATAGTTTTGACCCTGGGCTTGGTGTCTTTGGGTTTTGATGCTATCCTCGCATCATTTTCGCTGGGTTTTGATCTCGAGGGCACAGCCACAGCGAACCACATTCCCACCTCTCAGTTCCCCTATCCTGCACTCCCCGCTCTCCTTCAAGGGTCCCCTGAATCGGTTCAAATACTGGCATTTTTGTTTTCGTTTTATCAAAGAATGATGATCATCTCCGTGATGCACATGAAGAAGCAGCTGAATGGAGAAGAGAGATGAGAATCGCCAGAATAACAATACCTGCCACGAATGGGGCTTATTTCAGGTGATCCCTATTAATTTCTATCCTATTATATTCGCTAACTCATGTAGAGTCGCTTATTGTTCTGCTAGATTCTTATCGTATGTCATGTTTTAATTATGCAGCTTCTCAACAAGGGCATACCGGCGGCTAAAACTGGTACTATTGAGGCGCCTGACAGTCCATCTGGATCTGCTTCAAATAATATTGCAAATATTCCATGGATGCGAAGTTTCAAAAGTCAGAGGTTGTAGGGATTGTCATCTGGATCTGCTTCAAATAATATTGCAAATATTCCATGGATGCGAAGTTTCAAAAGTCAGAGGTTGTAGGGATGCTTGAAAGTGATGTCTCCCAAGCCAAGAATTTAGGTAAATACTGAAATAGACTAGACAACGGGCTTATGACAGTGTCACCTCCTCTCCATACTAAGCTCAAGTATAATATTATTTTTCAGTTGGATGGATATATTTGGTCTGCACTGATTATTTATTATTGGATTTGCTATTATATTGATTATTATTATTAGTGATATGGGATCGCTATTGTTATGCCATTAATTAATTTATGTCAACATTAAGAATGTGGAAAACATGAGAAAATTGTTTCTCAAGAAAAGCTCATAAAAAATGTTAATGAATGCTCTGATGGATATGAAGGGAGACTATGAAGGAATTTGAAGAGGAAGTGAAGTCACTGGTGCAAAGAGCTGTGCTACCTATCCTTAACAGTTGAAATATTCATGTTAATTAAAATTAATATTAATATTGAACAAAGAACAAAGAACAAATATATATGGTATTAACATTAACCATTGCACATTTATTGTAAAATATCTTATCTTATTTGCAATATGGTATTTTCACCCATATATACATTTAACACATCACAAAGATATAAACCAGTTCCGGCTCCTTCCGCTGGGCCTTTCGAACTACAGTAGTCACTAAATTATTATTATTATAATTTAATATGAATTAATTTCAATATTAATCACTTGGTCGGGATGCAAATTGATTTTTTCAGTAGGAAAAAAGTCTTACCATTTCTATTCATATTAGTGAATCAAAATAGTACAATGTTCACAAGATTGTTGATAGCCCCAAATCATAACAGTTCCCACATACATACAAAATGTGGATCTATAGCAAGAAAAGCAAAAAAACACCTAATAGCCCAAAACCCCATGTCAATACTATATTGATCCCATTAGTAGGATTCATACAGGTTTACACTACCCTGCTCAGTACAAGAATTGTCTATGTATTCCTCCCAAAAGACAACCCCTTCAGTCGCCCCATGTGCCACCTTGGATAGTGCATCAGCCAAAACATTGTGTTCACGGAAAATATGCACAAAAGTGATGTCCTGAAAACCGTTGATCCTATCCCGAGTTCTGCTACACCAGTGCTGTAAATCCATGACATTTAATTGAAATTCCTAAAGTGCCCACTTAATGGTCACTCTAGAATCCCCATAGATTACCATCTCCCGCAGTCCCATGCCCGCTGCCACTGTGATAACACACCACAGACCAAGAAGTTCTGCTTTAGAATTAGTGCCAATCCCCACATCCATCTTAAGGGTGATATAATGCTCATTATTAATATAGATCACCCCCCAACAGTACAGTAGCCATCAATAGCTGATCCATCAAAGAACCCAACAGGCATTGATTTTAGTAGGGATAACTTGATTTTATTTTATTTTTCACTCAGAAAATTTACTATATTTTTATTAATAAAAATGTAAATAAGTGACAAGATACAAAGTTGTCCCAACCCTTTCTGTTCCAAAAAAAAACATAAACATAAACACAGCAACTATTACATAGAACACCACAACCAGTGACAAAAAGAGCAGCCAAAGGGCAACAAACAATGGCCCAAATATCTCAAGAAGCCGCCAGAGAGTACACCAAGAGATCCACGGACAACATGCGATTAGTAAAGCCACAAAGAGTATAATACAAAACTGTAGTATAATAATTATATATAGGACTGCTGAAAATATAATCAAATACCTAAACCAAAAAAAATCAAAGATTGTAAATGGCCTCGTTGCCTGAAGAGAGAAGACAACCATCAATCCATTCCTCATAATGAATAAATCCTTCTTCAGCTGTAAGACCCTTTCACAACAAAGAGTCCGCCAGAGTATTATATTCATGATAAATATGCATGATTGAAACCTGTGGTAAGTCCTTGAGAAAGGATTTCACTTGGATCATGTAAGAAGATAGCACCAAAGCTTTTATAGGAATCACACCATTCACCCTATTAACAAGAAGCTGAGAATCACTTGGTATTTCTTGGTATTTCCCGCAAAGTAAAAGGATAGCGATTAGCAAAGAAAAAGACCATCCAAAAAGCCAACAACTCCGCTCTGATATTTGTCCCATATCCATAGTTCAACCATAAGTTATAGTGTCTATCCTACCCGCAGAAGGATGACACCCCCTCCAAATAATTTAGCATTGTTTTGAGAAGCCCCATTGAATTTTGCCCTGCAGCCTGAAATAAGAAGTTGTGGGGGAGTTCTATCCTTAAGCAAGTTTTGTGATGTAGTCATTGAAGAGCCTAAAAACTCCATCAATCCGGATATCACTTTTCTTGTACACCAATCTGGATTTACAACTTTGTCTTACAAAATGAACATATTTCTCACTTTACAGGTTTTTCATATAATAAAGCAAGGTTTTTCATATAATAAAGCAAGCCACTTCACCATAAATCCTGTTGTGTGTGAACCAACTCTAAAAGCATTCTTGAACCGAATTCCCTGACCAAGCCTTGATGTTTGTAAGAGAAAGATTAATAGCTATCCATATTTCTTGAACCGAATTCCCTGACCAAGCCCTGATGTTTGTAAGAGAAAGATTAATAGCTATCCATATTTGTGCAGTGAAAGGACAAGTCACAAGCATATGATGAACATATTCTTCATCTTTTTTACAGAGTGAGCAAAAGCTAGGGCCACAGAATCCACGTTTTTGTAAGTTCTTCCATGTTAATATCCTGTCCTCTAGAGCAAGCCAGACAAATAACCTTACGGTCATAGGTAACTTCCATTTCCAGATTGAAGTGCACCACCAATTTTTCCAAACAGGGATCTCAGACATTATGGCCTAATAAGCAGATTTTGTTGTTAAGAAACCGTCTTGGGAATTCCAAAACCATTTTATATTATCCGAGCTCTCCAATAACTAGATATTACCCCTGTAAAGATCATTGATATAGGCAATCCATTCTAATGCAAGGTGTCCATAGAATCCCAATTGTGCAGCATTGATCCATTTTATAGACAAATTGTTCATATAATAGGAAATCATAGCATGATTAAGGTTCCATATGCCTCGCGAGCAAAGATAAAGTATTAATTCCGAAGATAAAGTATTAACTCCAAAGACAGTCTGAAATTTATAGGGCCTCCAATGATAAGATCCTCCCCTACCAGAATGGATCTTCCATTTCTAGGATATCACGCCAACCAGTCTGCAATAATATTGAAGGATGATAACAGACCTACCGGCATATATTTGAAATTCCTTTTCTGATTTTTCCTTTAGATTGAATCCATTGTATCACGGACAGATTCCTTATGTATTTTTCTTTGATAATGGAGCTCCACAGGTTATATTTAGTCAGTGCATGCCAAATACTTTTTGCCAGTAATGAAGAGGAAAACTTATAGATATTTTTAATGGACCATCCTCCTCTATCCATTGGGTAAGCCAGTCTGTCCCACTCCACAAGGTGGAACTTGTGTTTATCATTTCCAGCCCAAAGGAAATGGAAAATTCTCCTTCGAATTTTTGAAAGTATCGATTTTGGAACCTTACATAGGGATAACCAAAACACAGAAAGATTTTGCAGAATAGATTTTTCCAAAGTGAGTCTACCTCCAATTGATATCCATTTCCAGCTCCACGAGTGCATCCTTTTATTAAAACGCTTAAGTAGACAAATCCAATCAGCAGGCATGTCACCCATTCGGCTTTAAAAAATATCCCAGGTATTTTATTCCTCCTACGATATCACAGACTTTGCAGGGAAGGAGAGAAGATAATGTGCTCAGATGCTCATTCCCAATATTATACCTCCTACGATATCACGGACTTTATAGGGAAGGAGAGAAGATAATGCGCTTAGATGCTCATTCCCAATATTTTGTTTTAGCAAGATGGATTTAGTATCGCCTATAACCATTCAAGAAGATCTGCCAAAAAGTGTTAGTATATCTTTGAACTTACCCCATACATTTAACTTGCCCATCCCGAAAAACATAACATCATCAACAAATAATTGATGAGTGATTGCTGCATTTGGAGATATTTTTATGCCTTCAATAAGTTTGTTTTCCTTTGCCTTGAGAATGAGCTTGCTTAGATCTTCAATGACGATCGAGAACAACAGAGGTGAGAGCGGGAAACCTTGTCTTAAGCCTCTGGTACAAGGAAAGAAATCTGTAGGACAACCATTAATCATAATTACATAATTTACTAAGGTTATGCAGGCCATTATCCACCTAATGGCCTTCCATGGTAAACCAATTTCCATGAGAGCAAATCTCCAGAACCCCTAGTTAACCTTATCATAAGCTCTTGTCAGATCCAATTGAAGAATGATACCATTTAAATTCCTTGTCTTTACACTATGAAAAACTTCTTGTGCCATGCCTATGGTGACCAAGATCTGCCTATTCTCAAGGAAACCAAATTGTTCTCTTGACATACATCTAGACAAAACTGATTTGATTATGTTTGCAATGATCTTAGCAATACTTTTATAGATTAAATTTCACAAAGAAATCAGTCGATATTCCTTGAAGGATTCTGGCTTCGAAGTTTTGGGGATTAATGCAATAAATGTGGAGTTTAAAGCCATCAAAACCTTACCCGACAATCAAGTGTCTTCTACCATAGCAAGTAAGTCATTGCCCATAATGTCGAATAACCCTAGGAACAACTCAGCTGTCCACCCATCCGTACCTCGACGTTTTGCTTTTGCAAAGCCTTTCAAAATGTTGTGTACTTCATCTAAGGTAACCTGATTGTATATCTCATCGCCTTCCTGAACATAAAAGAAATGTGGATATTCCCTAATAACCTCGAATTGTTCCCTGACCGAGTGGCCTCCCGGATCATCATAGTAGCTTTTGAAAAATCGGATATCTTTTGATTGAATATCATCTTGTTCCCCTATCCATTCACCATCCAAGTTCTTTAGTGACCAAATTGAATTGTAGACTCTTCTACAATTTGCATACTTATGAAAAAACCAATTGTTTTGATCACCTAAAGAAATCCATAAAGCCCTGCTTTTGAGACGCCATGTCTCCTTCTCCCTAGATAAGATTTTTAATTTTTTTTTGTTCTAACTCTTGAATCAGTAATTTGGACTGTTCAAACGGAGGGCCCTTTAAATCTTCTTTGTAGATAGTCTCCAATTGGGCTTCAATACTGCATAAATATGCTTTTTTTCTGACTTTTTTGTGCCTGTTCCCAAGTGACAACCCTTTTCTTTAAACATTTTAACTTTTGGACCATGTTATGTGAAGGAGGAGCCTAGGGATCCGGTTGATAGGAGAGCCATTCCTTTCGAACCACAATTTTGAAGTCTTCATTGCTTAACCAAGAGTGGTTAAATATGAAAGGATATGGAATCTTTATACCTTCAAAATCAAGTTCTAAAAATATGGGAAAGTGATATGAGATGGAAGTGTGGAGCACCCAAGAATGATATCTATGGGAAAATTCTAATAAATTGTCCCCCAACATGAATATGTCAAGTCTCTTTGACACACCATCTGGTCCCGCCCTTCCATTGTTCTAGGTAGGAGAGAGGGGAATGGGCCCTATATCGTTCAGATTTGCCTTTGCAAAAATATCCTAGAAATATCCACTTAAAATGTCCAGTGATCTGTACGCGCCTAGGTGCACGATGGGGACAACAATTCGATTGAATGAATCGGTATTGTTATGGCGGAAGCATAAGAATAAGCAAAGCAGGAATACACTAGGTACATAAACATACACACACAGACAATATGCAGGAAAGCAAACTAATCTCTTATTACTTCTTCTCTCTTCTCTGCTTGTATATTACAATATTTTACATGATTAAATAGAGTGCTAAGAACACTTGGGTTGTCTTCCCGTTACGTTCAGTTACAAGAGAAGTTATAACGGTTTCAGAGGTTCAACCATTACGGTGGACTAGAAGACAGAGAGACAATCTGTCGTAGTTCGTCAGTGGCCAATGTCTACGATGCATGTCGAAGTCGGTGCTTTTCGAAGTTGATGAACTGGTCGAAGTCGTTGAACTTGTCGAAGTCGATGAACTTGTCGCAGTCACTGAACTTGTCGAAGTCGATGTTGGCATCCGACAATAATTCCAACTGCTGGGTGGATCATACCTCCTTCCTTAAGAAACAATGGTCCCCATTGTTTGCTCGTACAGATGAGGAAAATTGTCGGTCAGTTCAGTAGCAGAGTACCATTTTCCTTGTGTTGGGATCTGTCCGGCTTTGGCCACCTGAAACAAGGGAATGGTGTTCATCCTTGTATAGAGTACTCGTCGTCCCACAATGATGTCGCAAGGAAGAGGCTTATGAACATCTAGATGGATGTCTTCGGGTTCTGCTGTCGGTAAGTCATTCTGTTCCAATAGTGGTGCATGGTATGGTCGAAGTAGATCCACATTAAATACTGGATGCAGACCCAGGCATGAAGGAATGTTGAGCTGGAAAGCATTTTCTCCAGTATGTTCAAGAATACGTTACATACCATATCGCAAAGGCTTCAACTTCTTATATGGACCCGTGAAGCGTTCCTTCTTGAGATGCAATAGACCTGATCCCCAATTTGGAATGAATGAGGAATGCGATGCTTATCTTGTTGGGCCTTAGCTTTCGCATTAGCTCGTTGCAACATTTCCTGTGCTTGTTTCTGGATGTCGCAGATTTGATCTTGAAACTTCAATGCTTTGTCAACTTCTCGTTGGTTATAGTCGGTATCGTTCGACTGTGTCAAGGAACTAATCAAGTCGATAGGCGCTCAGGGTTGAAATCCATCATAGATCTCAAATGGACTCTTGTCCGTAGAGTTGTGCTAAGCACGATTGTAGTTGTGTTGTATATATGGAAGACTTTCATCCCATGTTCGTCGATGCGTGCGGTTGTACATACGAAGCAACTGTACTACCAAGCGATTCACAACTTTCATCTGTCTGTATGTCTGAGGATGGAAAGTTGTCGATAAGGAGAGTCTTGTATCGAGCTGTTTCCAGAGAGTCTTCCAAAATATGCTGACAAATCTGGCATCTCTGTCAGAAATAATGGTTGTCGGTAAACCATAATGTTTCCAGACATGTTCAAAGAAGAGATGAGCAGTATGTTGTGTTGTCATAGTCTTCTTGCATGGAATGAGAATGGCCATCTTGGAAAATCGGTCAACTACTACTAAGATCGCGTCATGCTGATGTTTGGTAGTAGGATATCCCATCAAGTAGTCCATAGAAATAGATTCCCATGGTCGACTAGGAACTGGAAAAGGTGTGTACAATCGCTGTCATCGATTAGGTGGTTTAGCAATGGCGCAAACCACGCATGATCGAATGTACTTGTTGACGTCAGTTTTAAGTGAAGGCCAAAAGCAATACTTCTGGAGAATAGCAAGGGTCTTTGCCATTCCAAAGTGTCCTGCAGTCTTGTTGTAGTGTGTGTCCCAAATGAGTTGATGTTGATGCTCACCTGTCGGTACACAAAGCTGTCCAAGCTTGTATAGCAAGGTGTCTTTCATTAAATAGTCTGAAGTCTACGACTTGTCGGTCTAAAGTTGTCGATAGACTAATGAAAAGCCATTGTCTTCTTGATACAATTGAGGCCAAGTGGTGGTGTCATAACCCTGCATACTCATCACTGTAAGAAGGAGAGTAATGGGTGGTCGACTCAGGTCTTTGTAGTCTTTCTTTGTTCAGGTGTAAAAATATTCCGTCTTCCACTTTGAATGATTTTTCAACCCTGTGTTGGTCATGCCCGACATTGTATTTTTCTTATGACTTCTTCAATGCATCTTATACTTGCAAATAGATCTGCCTAATCTTATCAATGAAATTTTAAGTTCTTAATGCCTCATTTATGGTGTCTTTCCTCATCCCCCAGGTTGTCAAAAAAAACAACATCTAGAGGTGAAGGTGGTGTTGTGCTTCCAACTTCCTTCCCTATTATTTCCCTTAGAGATAAGGGGTCCCCTCCAAAATTTTGTTAATTACCTTAGAAACCCTGGTTTGTCCTTCTAAGTTTGATAGGTATATATATAAGGCTTGGTTCACGAACCATCTTTAGGTAGAAGGTATATGCTTAAGAGAAAAGTTTGAGAATCAAAAGCATCTTTCCCAAAATTGGCTGTGTATGAAAAGACATTATGGTTGAAAAGTCAAATCCTCGCTGAAATGTTGTGGCAGAAAAGTCAAAATGTCGTCGATACAATGTGTATGCAAATCCAAGTTTCGACGGACATGTTGCATCAGAAAAGTTAAAATTCCACCGATACACTACGCAGGCGAAGCCAAGTTTTGGACAACATTTCATGGAGAAAGATCAAAATTCCATCGTTACAGAGTGCAAACGAATCCAAGTTTTAGCAGATACGTTGCAGCAGAAATTAGTAATTTCAGTAATACAATGCAACGTAAAAAGAGGTAAACCACTGACACGCTCCTCATGAAAGAGAAGGATTTGTCGATGTTTCCGAGAGGAGTCTTGACGTCTCCATCTAACTAAGAGTATTGTCAAATGTTTCATACATCGAGGCTCCACACAAAAGGGTAGAAGAAGTGTCTAGCGCAAGGGTTTCATTATAATGCTTTAGCGCAAGGGTTTCATTATAATGTCATTCCCTAATATCAATAGGATCAAACATTACCAAAATACATTGGCCCAAGCCATACAAATTAAATTGATGTGGCATGAAATGTTATTACGAAGGATTAATATTTCAACATTAAGCGAAACTATATTTGGTATCTTTGATAGCATTTTATTTTGAGCTAACATTTCATTTTAAAATGACCTAGACTCATACCTTAAGGGAATCTAATGTAATGGTTTGAACAAATAATATTAAAAGAATCATTGGTTCTTTTTTAATTTATAATAGCTCATGGGCTTCTCTATCTCTATAGCCTTGATAAGAAACTATTTTTAACCAGCTTATTGTTTAAAGCAGGCATGACTAGGGATGCTAATAAGGCTTTTAGTTTTGAAATTTGTTTTTTTTCATTTGTAAATGTTGTTATTTGCTTTTCATAAAACATGATGTTGGCCTTGATGTTTCATAGGAGAAAAAGACTCCATGAAAAATTTGTCCAAGACGTTTCATCCGAAGATGAAATGGCTGAAGAGAAGGCAACCCCAATCCCTATGCTACAATATCATGACATTAAAAGCATTACAAAATCAAATCCAAAGTATTGTTGGCATGAGATGTATAAGATATTTAAGATGTAAGAGTATCACAACCTTGTTGCAGAAAGCTAGGAAGAATTTCCCATATGTTAGAATATCAAGAGGTCGGGCTTACATAAGGTAGCAGCCAAATACGAGGTCTTTCCTTGTGCTAAAGTAATAGGCTAGTTACTGACCTATGTGGATTCCAAAAGCAACATTGTCAAAAATGTTGTGGGCGAGGTCATTGCTTCCTTCCAACTTGCCACATTGCATAAGTGCTATAATTTTCCTGTTGCCTTGACATAAATTTGATGTCAAAATGGGTTGACAAACTCAAGATTGATTATATGGAATTTTTGAGATAGGCATGGGGTTAAAGCAAGAATTTTTGGGCTAGGAATATTGATCCATATCTTGAGGGTTGAGACTTGGAAGGATTGAATGCCGAGAAAGGAGGAAACAAAATATGCAAACTACCAAGAAATTCATGAAAAGAACATGGAAAAAAATAGATAAATGAAAGGCACCATGAAAACATGAGGGAGTTGGAGAATAAGGACTACGTTCATATGAACCATTAAATTGAATGAGGCCAAGTTTAGGACCTCTTCTTCTCGATTCTAACTCTCTCCCTATTATCCTTTTATAAGGTGACTTTTTGACCATGTCAACTTTGAATAACTAAATCCATTAATTGCATGTCCATCATGCTCCCTTTTACACTTAAAAAAATATGGTTTTATGACTTCTACATATGAAGTTAGAGTGTATGCGCCCCAAATATTCAGATCAATCCCACCCCCTTAATAAATGACAATCCCCATCATTTCACTAGGCAATAAAAACAAGACCGTGATATGTATCATACCAATATGTTTACACTTGCCAATTACCAATGAAAATAAGGGTTTTGTGTGGTTTACCCATAATTGTAGATTTGTGGATGACCCATAACTGAGATGGCAATGCCAATATCAATATATCTCTTAGTACTGAATTAACATTGGAGAAATTTACATGCCCAGTAAATTACATTGGTAAAAATAAAATTATAATGGGATTTAATAAATCCAAAAATTTAAAAAGTCATGAAACTTCATGATTTTTGGTGTAGTTGATGTCTGGTTGCAAATTTGTTCATAACTTTGACTATGAGCAATGAAATCTAATTATGTCAAAGACCCATTTGATATTTTGAAGAGATATTTCAAACGATATATGAAACCCCTTATGTAGTAGCTTGATAACTAAGAAAATAGTTGCTAAAATCGAGGGTGCGCATCACCATCTTGAGACAAATATATGTGGATCTTCAATCAACGATATCTGTAAAACCATGAAATAAAACAAAATTCTGTGAGATACCTAGTTGAGATGAGATAAATACATTTCATACCCTCTAAAACTCCATTAAGAGGTCACAACATTCCTCTAAATTTTGCAGAGGAAATATGGTCTCCAATTCATTCATCATTGAGATTCTATGGTGGCCATACAATTGCAGATAGGTTGAGAAAGGACTGGAATGAGGTCTCCTAAGCTTCAATATGCATGCAAAATGAAATTTATATTGTGCCATAATTGTATAAAGATAAAATAATGTTTGATGTGAAAGTGCATAGGGCCATAGAAGATGCCAAGGGTTTGTAGAGCGACATGGGATGTTGTAGAGATTATGGAACCTCCAACTGTAGCATAGAAACCCTACAAGATTTATAAAAATGTTGCATGTCAATGGATGTAGTGAAATCCATGTATGATTCCTTTGCAATGGTGAACGGATATCTTAGGGTAGAAAAACCTTGTATTTCCTAAGGACCAATTATGATGCTTACAATGTATGTCCCAACAAATAGACTCCAAGAGTACCAAAAGGAGGTTGTGGATTCCTGTAAGTATTTGAACCCACACTATGCTTTAAACCCTCATTCACATGGAGTGGTAACCTACTCTGATACCAATTATCCGTATCTTGAGGGTTGAGACCTAAAGTCTTGAATTACGAGAGAGGAGAGAAAATATGAAAACTACCAAGAAATTCATAGAAAGAACAAGGTAAAAAAAATATAAATGAAAGACATAATGAAAACATGAGAGAGTTGGAGAAGAAGGATTCTATTCATATGAATCATTACATGCAATGAGGCTAAGTTTAGGGCCTCTTCTTCCTGATTCTAACTCTCTCCCTACTACCCTTTTATAAGGTGACTTGCTGACTATGTCAAATTTGAATAACTAACTCCATTTATTACATGTCCATCATGATCCATTTTACACTTAAAAATATATGGTTTTATGACATTTACATATGAACTTAGACTATATTCCCCCTAATATTTGGATCAAATATGTTGTATATTAGACTCAATGGTTGAGACTACCTAAAGAATAGACGCTATGCTTTTGTGTCGATCATATGGTGAAGAAGATGCCTCATGCTTTAGAATAGTGTGGGTACCCTTATTTTATCAAACCACCTTACTGGGCATGAAGCTCAATTGGGATTCCATTCTTTCTTCGAATTTGGAGGATGTGGTTATGAACTCATAGGTCAATTTATCCTAGTAGCAGTTCGGGTTCCATACGTCATCTTGTTTGTTAGATGCAGTATGTGCTATGAATAATTTCCCAGGCATGGGATGGAAGTGGACACTTGCAGATCCACCCATGTATGTCTACTGCCAAGAACTATAGGAGTAGAAATATACTAACCATTACAATCATATTTGCGAGGATTTTTTCATGTCGTTATATATGCTCATGCATAAGAAAACAACTAAGTGCATGTTTGATGAAGAAATTGAAGAAGTAAAAAAGTTGGGAGGCTAGTTTTTTACAGAAGGAGGTACATATCTATGCATCTATGGAGGATCACAACCCCGTTACATACTTCCAAAGTATGTCATGGACTCTAACCAATGCCAAGAAAACCTCATGGACACCTTTGATTATAGTAATAGGATCCTATAGAACTACTTGGGTCAAAGAATCCAAAGAATTAATCGAAGACCTAAACTACTTTCATTTCAGTGAAGAAAAGTATAGGAGGAATGACAATAAGAAGAAAGTGTTGAGTCATTCCACATCAGTAAGATTCACCTAGCCTTATATTGATTATTTATTGTTTGAAGAGGAAGTATTCAGATGGGAAGAAACCCTCGAAGAAGTGGCCAAAATAATGAAAAAGGGTAAAGGTCCAGCTACAAAATAGACCAATATAGGAAAAAGACAAAAGGGAAAGCAAGCATAGGGAGTAAACCAACATGAAACATAGAGGAAGCTAGAAGAAGTGCAAAGGCAGTTAGAAGAGGCTCAGAGAATTATTAAGGAAGAACAAGAAAAGAAATATGAATAAGAATCCAAACAAATATAATTGGAAGAAAGCGTTGAAGAAGAGACCCATAGAAAGAGAGAAAATGAATCAAAGGAGCAAGAAGAAATGGAAATGCTAGCAACAGTGCAAAGTCAAGTTGAGGAGAAATTGAAAAAAGAAGAATAAGATAAAAATAGAAGAAAGAGAAGAGAAGGAGAAAGAAGAAAGAGAGGTGCAAGAAGAAGATCATAATAAATATGAAGAGGAACAATGGTTACAGGAGGAGGACCGAGACAATGGTACATGAGACATGGATATAGAAATTACCACTACAAGTTTGACTATTCCACTCACTAGAGGGAACTTCCCATTGAAGGAGCTAAGGATTGAATTGTATACACCTTCCAAAGAATATTCCATGGCCAAGGTGAGCACCTTCATCTTCAATAAGCATAAGAGACATATCGTTCAGAGAATGCATAAGAAGATGAAACTGTTTGCACAACCAGAAATGGAAATAACTCTTGAAACTCCAATAATCAAGGGAAAATATCAAGCTCCAACACTCATAACTTAAACAAATGTAGACACTTCAATGGCTAATGAATTTAACATACAACACTTGAGTGACCATCTAAGCAAGGTCGGAAGCAATATTAGTCTTTTGGAAGATGAAATTTTAGAAGCTAGGAGGGAGAGAGTGGAATCAAAACATGAATATGATGCACTTTTGGTGGAAAAGGAAACCTTGTCAATCCTCACAAAACATATGCAGGATGATAAATAGGCATTAATTTCCTAGGTAGAGAAATTAAAAGTTGAGAAAGAATCCTTAACAGCCTAAGTGGGGAGTTTATAAAATGAGAAGGACTTTCAGCAACATAAGCAAAAGGATCCAAAGAAGAAAAATGCAGTTTAGCAAAGTTCCAAACATGTGCTACTTCACTACAGCAAGAGTACTTCCACATGTAAGAACAAGTCACCGATCAACTTCAAGAAGTACATAACATTGCATCAAGGTTGAAATATGTAATATAAGGATCCAAAAAGGATGATCATGACATTGACATGATTAAATTCAACCTATACTACATAGTTACTTGGCAACAACAAGTGACTAATCCCCCCTCAAATATTCCTAGGAGTACCCTCTATGAAACACAACTTAATGATGCCACTATCGCTAATTGTAGGAAGAATGGGATAGCTTTGTGAAAGGAGGCTTCCACATCATTAGGAAAATGTGAAAAGGTACATGTAGGGATCATTAAAATGCTTGATAAATTCCAACTTCCACTCCCAAGCACCTTTAACGAGCCTACGCCAAAAGAATAGAGGGTAGATGAACTAAGAAAAATAAAGAATATAAATATGTAGTTATCAAAGTAATTTCACCCATCCAATGCCACTAAGGTTTATCGAGCCACATTGGATTCCTATGCTTGAATTACATCCAATGATCAGATGTAGTACTTCCGGTACTAAGGAGCTACTCAAACTGAATGAAGAAATTGTTTCTCGTGAAGTTTCTTTCTGGCTCCTCAAACCTAAATAGTTTCACATTATTGCATATGAGTTTGAGTTATGGGATTCATTTATGAGGGCAAGAGGAAGTTCCTCGGACATATGTGACCTTGTCATTTTCTTTTTATGGTGCCACTAGGTGCTTGGACCATGGATCATTAATATGACTATTATTTATCTTATTATGCTATTATGTTATTATAATTTCCTAAAACTAAATAATGTCTCAACATGGACAACAATTGGGTTTCCGCTTGTGAAGGGGTTGGGTTAGGAGTTGTTTCTCATCCTAAAAACACTCAATGTTTCCTAATTTTGATGTTAGTGGACCATGGTGGTCCTATTTTTCCTAATTAATGTTTTGCATGCACTATTGTGCCCTCACTGGAGAGAATATTCCTTAACTGGATGTTGGTGGGGCCCACTCTCACATCACTCATGTCTTATGCACCCTACTTGATTGTTTGTGTCAATCATGCACCTAATTTTGTAACTTCCACTCTAATTGGAGTGATTTTCCCAGTTAATTCAAGTTAGTCCCTAATAAATCTAGTGAACTGGAGTGATTGTCAGTTAGTTAGAGTCAGTTGGTGAATTTGAGTTGTCTCCAGTTAAATTAAGTAATTTTGGGTAATTTGAGTTATTCTCCCGTTAAATTGAGTAATTTTGAGTAATTTGAGTTATTCTTAGTTTAATTAAGTAATTTTGGGTCAATTTGAATTGTCTTCAGTACATGGGAGTGGTTTTGGGGGAATTTGAGTCAATATTGGTAAATTCAAATTATCCTTAGTGCATGAGAGCAACTTATGGGTAAATTTAAGTCAATTATGGGAAGTTTGAGTCAGTGTGGATTAGAGTCAGCCTCAGTAGATTCTAGTTACTATGTGGTTTAGTTTCATTCTCAGTGGATTCTAGTTACTATGTGAAGAATTTGAATGGGTCATTCAGTGGGCTTTGAGAAGCCTCGGTGATCTGGAGTTGCTTCTCAATGGTATGGAGTCCATCTTTATGAGGAAATTCGAATTGGTATGGGAGGATTCAAATTTCTCAAGGGTTCATTCATTCGGTTATTATGGAGTTGGTTGGTCAGTGCAGAGAGTTTCTCTAACTAGATTGTGAATTCCAAAGGAGGATTTGGCATGGTAATGTGCACCCAATTGCACCAATTTGTCTTGCAGGTGAATGGAGATCATGTGAAGGGAGTTTGATCTTGATATAGTGGATAGATTGATATCCCTTATATTTGAATACCTGAGGAGGGGATTCAAATTGTTATATGCACCCATAAGGTCAAGTTTTGTTTTGCAAGGAGAAGAGATTAGTTTTACTACAACTTTTTCTGGCAGGAGAGGGGGACAATCATGTGAAGAGATTGTGTTGTTGCACCTTGTATTGCATGAGAGGGGGACAATTTTGAGCAACAAATTATTATTTTTTGTGCTTGGAATTGCACGAAAGGGGAACAATATTGATCAAGAGATACTATTTGTTGCGCTTTCCTTGTAGGAGAGGGGGGGAATCCTGAGCAAGGGATCCTATTTGTTGTGTTTTGTCTTGCAGGAGAGGGGGACAATCACGTGCAAGCGATTTTAGTTTCTACAATTGGTCTTGCATGAGAGGGGGACAATCCATTGAGGGAGACCATATTGGATGTAGCTTGACTTCCAGGAGAGGGGGACAATCATGTGGAAGAGATCTTAGTGATCACAAGTTGTATTTCAAGTGAAGGGAAATCTTGTGCTGTATCCGTCAAGTTGAGACCCGAGTTTTTGTTATCCTTAGGGATAGAATTGGGAAGAGTTCATTTCCATGTGAAATCCAATACCTTATCTCAGGGGTGACCTTCTCAAAAAGTTTGCTTGAGAGTGTTTAAGGTTGGGAGGAAAGTTGTCTGGTTGATGCCAGTTCTTCCCTATAAAACGATAAGTATTTATACTAGATAAACCTCTTTATATATGCAGTTGTACATGTGCCCATGGAGGATGATATATATATGTCATTACATGTTTTTAAATTGCATTCATGTTCATTGTGATTGGCTAACTAAATGTTGATAAATTTACAGCTCATGGAGCAGGTATGTGGTTGTGTTAATCTAGGTGTTAGAAGCTAGTTTGTTTTTGAAAATTATGATCATTCATATGTCTGATTTTAGGGCAGTCCATATGGCCATGTATGGTTGTTCCGGATCAGATATTCCATGGGGTTTAATAGATTTTATTTTATGCTGTAAATTCCATTCCATGCTCATGTTATATGGTTGATTTAGTAGTAATTAATTGGCAGCTCGTAGAGTAGTTTTGTTATGTGTTATATCAGCTACTAGTAGAGGATATTTTGCTTATGATTGGTGGCATTTAGTAGATCAGGTGTTTATGTTGATTATATGGTTGTAGATAACAACATTTGGATCTGATATATTATGAGTTTCATGGCTTCATATTAGTGTCATAGAATCTGATATATTAAAGTGTCGTAATTTTGCTTTATTGGAATGTCATAATGTTGATTTGCTTATTGTTGTAAGGTTGAATTTTATTAACATACGTAGAGAAGATTTATTTAGATTATTATATGGTGAAGGGTGGCTTCCCATATGTGTGATGATATTTAGTATATATGTGGAGAAGTTCTGTTCTGGATGTATTCATGTGTCATTACACTACATTGCATGTAGAATGGGGAATTGTTGCATTGGAAGGGCCATCTTCCTTGAGGTGGATGATTGTTTTAAATAGTTTTGATTTGATTGGAATATTAGCCTAACCTTATAGATTATTATTCCTCTGTGCATAGATTAGATTCATCCTCCCCCTTTGATAAGAGTCGATACCTGACCTTGGTGTGGTGTTCCAAGGTTGGGTATGTTACAAACCACATGCAGTACTTCTGGTGCTAAGGAGCTACTCAAATTGAATGAAGAAACCATTTCCCATGAAGTTTCTTTTTGGATCATCAAACCTCAATAGTTTCACATTATTGCATATGACTTTGAGTTATGGGATTCGTTTATGATGGCAAGAGGAAGTGCTCCTTCCTAAAATTATTGTAATACAAAGTTTCTTTTATTTCTTTTTAGAGAAAAGTAAAACTCAAAAAGTGAAAAATATTTAAGGACATCAAGGGTCATAACCAACAAAAGAGAATTTTAAGAGTCACTTATGAGTTATTTTGTAAAGGCTATAAAACAAAGTGAGGATGAGGAATGAAGGACTTTTTGGCTTATGGCTTTTTTTTTCCCATTTTTGTAAGAACTATTGGAGAAGCCACTAGGATGGAAATGTTGGCATGGGGATATTACTGTCATGTGGATGAATGCTACTGAACTATTTCACTCTTTATCTCATGCGTATATACAGTAAGATCATTCTAGATTTGTGATGGATTATTCCATGGTTCTCTACTTTTTGTTTCTTATCTATATTTATGTGTTGTATTTGATTTCTAAGGTTGTGAGTGCAAAATGTTATGATACTAAAATTTTTATAATATATATGTTCCATTTTGTTATTCTTTTTTATGTCTAAAACACAACTAATTTATTTTGGAGAATGAATGCAATGCCATTTTACTACTCATTCCTCTTACTCTCGCTCCTAGCTAGGATATGTTAGTATAGTTGTAGGACTACAACTTAGAGTAGGTCATATTGCATTTCATCACTTAAACAAAAACCATAAATAGTGGACCAGGTTGCAACAGGTGGAATCCTAAAACTAATTAACAATATTTGGGCTAGAATCTGGACGGGTTCCCTACTCCAATTGGTTTAAGGTCTAATTGGGAATTTCTATTGGGGAGAACCCCTACTATCGACACAAGGACATTTTCAGGTGTCAATAGTGTTTGGCACTAGAAGGACGTCCACATGTGTTTGGATGACATAGTAATTCCCCTTTCACGTGTATTTTTCTCTGGATCCCCACCTAAGAATTTACATCCTGAAAATTCAACTACTGAAGGTGTTGATTTTAGACATGATATTGAATTTGAAGACAATAGCCCTAAATTAGAACAACTAGAGACTTCCCGTGAACTTCTTTTCGCATTCCCTCACCATGAAGTTAATACTCTTGGTTGATTTACTATATCTCATGTAAATCAGATCAGACAATTTCCTCTTATTCCTTCTTTACCGAGATGACATGCTTTACACAATAAGGTTATAGAAATGAAATACTATGTGCTTTTTTATTCTCTTTAAGAGTTGATGGATTTAACATTTCAACAGATTCCTGAGCCTATATACCATATTAAACCTTCATCTTCATAGACACCTCATTATCATTGTATTCCTACTCCTCTGGAGTCACCTCCTCATATCGACAATATGGTTCACAACCAATACCAAGTACCAGCTAGGAGATCACACAGTGCTTTAACCAATGGATAAGAAGGAGATTATCAAAGATTTTAACCAATGCTTTACAATGGTTTTAAATAAGTTTCTTGCTTCCACACAGCCTCTCCAAGAAGTTATAGTTGAATATTATACCACAACCCTTCACTTCGATAGCTATGCTTACTGAGAGAGATGGTAAGGCTACATTATCATATATTTTTTACGAATATAAGAAATTTGAACTATAAATGTACGGAATGGTGATGCAGGAGCATCCTTCTCTCCATCCAAGTCCAAGTCCAATGTTTGGATCAGACCTAGGAAGGGTCTTCATTTTATGAATTAATGGGTCTTTGATGAATTATTGTAAATAATATCATGTTTAAGTGTGATTCTAGATGCATGATGAGTCGTTTGGGTGAGTCACTAGGTGAGTGAATGAGTCATTGATTCAAAGTATGAGTCATGTAACAAAGCCCTCATATAATGGAAGCGAGTCATATGATAGGATAAGAGTGTTTCTAAATTTAGATAACAATTGATAAATTATAGCAGATTGTTGAGAGTTTGTGGGATCTGAACCAGAATTGGTTCATGAATCCCAGTGTATATATGTATGATCCTACGAGGCATTAAGGGGGATCCAACCAATGTAAATCTGGCTAGAAGTGGCCTAGCAGTGTAAATCAGGCCATAGAGTTGACTATGTGTGTGTCAAGCCTATGAATATCAGAACACAGGTTCTGCTTCATTGTGAATGTATTGATTGCTGGTGATTAAATAGAGAAGAGACAATTCTGCATGTCTCTATATAAATGGAAGAGTAATTTTGTGTGTGTATCTGAATGGTGATAGAAGAGCAGTTCTTCTGCATGTATGATTATGTAAATGGATGATTGATGAACTCTGTTGATTTCATGACAAATCTGTGTGTATTTCGTAGCTTAGAATTAGGGCTTTTGAGGATTTAATGTTGCAGAAGACATCCAATCGATCCTTGTGTATGATTTCTCGCATAAACTTTATGTTTGCAACGTGAAGCTCGAGGTCAGATTGATGCTTTGCATACATGAATTTGTAGGAGATCTTAGGGTTAGATGGAGTGTGCCTTGGAGTTTGAATTGAAGTTCTAAGTGTTGATGCATAGATCTGGAAAGGAAGATCAAGCTCAGTGAAGATCGATTGAGGGTTGATTGATCGATCCTCTGATCAATCAATGCAGAACGTAGAGTTTGAAGTCGGTTCGGTTAGCATAGGTTGAACGGACCAGATCAAAGGGAAGAAGATAGATCGATGACGGGGAAAGATTGCACGAAGTGAATGTGCGCAGGAGATAGATATTCGCAAGCCAAGGTGAAGTGTCCCGTGTTGACTACATATCAACGGACAGGAAAGAAGCTGCAAGAGATTGACGACTCACATATCATTCCGCAGGAGAAAGTGGTCCGATTTTAATTGCCTGAGCAGATGAGGAGCTAGTGATAAAGGTTAAATTCCACCGTAGATTGTGGATCTGACGGCCCATAGAAACTACGGAAGAAACAATTGCAGATTCAACGGTTCACGGGAACTGCGAAAGAATTTTTGTGGGAGATAAATTGCGGAAGCCTGTTTCGGAAAAAGTTGAAAGGAAAACCCACAACCCGCATCCCGCAATTGCGGAAGGGAAGAACACCCACAAATTGTGGAATGGTGCGTTGCGGAAGCCGATTACGGAAGGAGTTTGCAGAAGTACATCCGCAATTGAGGAAGGAAGGTACGCCCGCAATTGCGAAAGGAGGGTGATTCCGCAAGGTCATTGCGGAAAGGTAATTGTGGAAGGTTCGCAATTACGGAAGTAAGTGCACCCACAAATTGCGGAGAGGTCGTTGCGGAAAGGAAATTGTGAAAAGGCAGATTTGGAAAGGAATTTGTAGAAAGTATTTGTGGAAGGAAAATTTGGAGAAGGACTTAGCTGATCAGGCTAAGTTTGGTGATTTTGCTAAGTGTAGAATTAAATAAATCCTGGGTAAAGCGGTTTGGATTGGCTTTTGCTTGTCCCACCTGCATCAGTTTGGTATCAGAGTTGAGATATTAGAGAGTAGGTTTGATATATTTTTATGAGTGCTCATGCTAATACCATCAAGTGGTATCAGAGCAGAAAAATATTTTGCGTGCATTGAAAGGAGATCAGAGTAACCACAAAGCAAACAGAGGTAAATCAAGTTTTGATTTTGAATTTATGTTGAAGTTGAAGACTAACAATTGTGTTGAGAAGGTTGGTCAAGTGGAAGTAGTCAGAATTGAATCAAATCAAGGATTACAAAGAATAGTGGGAGCTAGTGTGCTTTTAAAGAAGAATTCAGGGCAGATGTTGGTCCAAAGGAAATGGATCAAAGAGAGAATGATAAGGTCTTGGTATAGATCTTATAAGAGATTGATTGGTATGTTTGTATTAACTTTGGTTGAGATTATTGCAAATTGAAGCCTGTGTCAAGGTTAATAGTAGCAGACAACTTGAAAGATATGATAGAGAACATGTGTGTTCTTGATGAGAAGAGTGTGTGAACTCTTAGATAAAAGAAGTAGCAGTGGCAGAACCTAAGGATCCAATAGAGGTTGGATAAGAAGGGGACAAGTTGAATTTTATCGAAGAGGAAGTGGATCTGTAGAATCCCAAGAGAAGCAAAGGAAGTTGCTCAAGAGGTTTTAGAGGAGAAGGAACCAAATATACCAAAAGGACAAGCTCAAGGATAGATAGCTTGTTGAGGTATAGTAGCAGGTATGAATACTTGCTGAGAGAAGGCTTGAGAACAATCCACAAGTGAACAAGATGAAGTTCACAGAGAAAGAGGAGATGGAGATAATGACTACTGAAGGTCATTATAAAGTTTCTAAGGAAAGCCACAACAAAAGAAAAGATGTTAAGGCAGAAGACATCAACAGGATGAGTCAAGAGGAGTATGATAAAGAATTGGTTGACATAGGATTACAACTTATTCATTTGGAGATGTTGCTACAAAAGGAAGACCAGAGGTATGGTTGGATAATGAAGAAGAATAAAGTGAGATGGAATTCACTACAGGTGAAGCTAAAGAGAAATATGTCTTCCAGATTGAAGGAAGAACTCAAGATAGTTGAGTCTGATATGGAAGTTTCATATTGTGAACCAGAACAGGGGAGCATCCTTGGAGAGGATAATGATGAAGGAAAAGAGAGACTAGATGAAAGTCTCATGGATTCTGTAAAAAGTGCAGAGCAAATTCTGGTGGAGATTACTGTGGGGTCAATTAATACCAAGAAGTATTATGTTTTTGAAACTGATGATTTGTTTGTGATTACAGGTACAACAGATGATAGGTAGTCTTTTGAAACTGTCTCAAAAATGGATGAAGCCAAATATGATGAGGAAGGTCTCTCGAGTAAGAAACAGGTTGAATTGTCGTAGAAAAAGGAACTCATTGATGAGTTGATTAATGGAGGAAAGCATTCAATTGAATCTGATCTAAAGATGAAGGAATAAAAAGAAATGTACAAATACATTTCCAGAGGACAAGATCAGAATGGAATTTTGATGAAGGAAGAAACTGAACAGTCATCTTGGACTGTCAGAGAAGTTGAAGGAGAAGGAAAAATGCTTTCCGCAACAAAATATAATCATGTTTTAAAGGAATGTGAAATGATAATACAGCCTGTAACTCAGACTGTTGGAGAGATAGATACTGTTGAAATTTTGATGATGTGCTCAGACCAACACAAAAGGAAGATGCCAGGAAGAACATCAACAGAGACTTCAGAGTCTCATGATTTAAAAACTAATGATTGGTGTGTGCTTACAAGTATTGAAGGAAGTAAACGCAGAGTCATCATAAATGAAGAGACAATATTGTATCAAGAGGGTGATCATTACCTAGAAGAACTTGTTGTTGCAGAGTTGGCTAATGAAGACAAAGAGAAACTTTCTAATCTCATAAAGTATGATGAAGAGTTAGAAATGTTGGAAGATTGGTTGATCAATCCAAGGATTGATAAAGAGCCTGAAGATATCAGAAAAGAGAGGATGCAGGAAGTAATGGATAATAACAACATAATTCATCCAAAGGAACAACAGCAATTTTAGAACAAGAAGGTATATCAGCCAAAGGACAAACTAGACAATGAGATTGAAGAAATGAGGATGTTGATGGTGGAAGTGTCTCAAAGAAGACATGAGGATAAAAAGAAGATCTACATCAACAAAGCAAGACAGCAAAGAAGAATAAGACAAGAGACAGAGGGATATTGTAAAAGTAAGGCTAGTGGAGAATTGCAGCAGAAAGTATGGGAGCCAAGAGAATTACAGTCAGCAAGGAAACAACAGGACAACCATGAAGGAGTTGGAAAGCTTCAACATAAATTTTGGGATCCAGGCATATTGAAGAATGAAGGTTATGACCAGGTGGTAATATTTCTTTCTTCCTGTGGAGTCTGATGCAAGAGCATCCTACTCTCCATCCAAGTCCAAGTCCAATGTTTGGATCAGACCTAGGAGGGGTCTTCATTTTCTGAATTAATGGGTCTTTGATGAATTATTGTAAATAATATCATGTTTAAGTGTGATTCAAGATGGATGATGAGTCATTTAGGTGAGTCACTAGGTGAGTGAATGAGTCATTGAGTCAAAGTATGAGTCATGTAACAAAGACCTCATCTAATGGAAGCGATTCATAGGGTAGGATAAGGGTGTTGCTAAATTTAGATAACAGTTGATAAACTGTAGCAGATTGTTGAGATTTTGTGGGATCTGAACCAGAATTGGTTCATGAATCCTATTGTAAATATGTATGAGCCTACAAGGCATGAAGGGGGAGCCAACTAATGTAAATCTGGATAGAAGTGGCCTAGCAGTGTAAATCAGGCCATAGAGCTAACCATGTGTGTTTCAACCCTATGAAGATCAAAACACAGGTTCTGCATCATTGTGAATGTATTGATTGTTGGTGATTGAATAGAGAAGAGACAATTCTACATGTCTCTATATAAATGGAAGAATAATTATGTGTGTCTGTCTTAATGGTGATAGAAGAGTGGTTCTTCTGCATGTGTGATTCTGTAAATGGATGATTGATGAACTATGTTGATTGCATGACAAATCTGTGTGTATATCGTAGCTTGGAATTAGGGCTTTTGAGGATTGAATGTTGCAGAAGACATCCAATCGATCCCTGTGTATGAGTGCTCGCATAAACGTTATGTTTGCAGCGTGAAGCTTGAGGTCAGACCGATGCTATGCGTACATGTAGTTGTAGAAGAGCTTAGGGTTAGATGGAGTGCGTTGTGGAGTTCGAATTGAAGTTCTAAATTTTTATGCATAGATCCAGCAAGGAAGATCGAGCTCAGTGAAGATCGATTGAGGGTTGATTGATTGATCCTATGATCAATCAACGCAGAATGAAGAGTTTGAAGTTGGTTTGGTTAGCAGAGGTTGAACGACCCAGATCAAAGGGAAGAAGATAGATCGATGATGGGGAAATATTGCACGAAGTGAATGTGCGCAAGAGATAGAGATCCTTCTGTGTAGATCAACAGACAGGAAAGAAGCCGCAAGAGATTGACGGCTCACATAGCATTCCGCAGGAGAAAGTGTTTAGAGTTTAATTGCTCGAGCAGATGAGGAGTTAGTGACAAAGGTTAAAGTCCACCGTAGATCGTGGATCCAACGACCCATAGAGACTGCGGAAGAAACAATTGCATATTTGACTATTCACAGGAACTGCGGAAGAAGTTTTACTGGAGATAAATTACGGAAACCTATTTCGGAAAAAGTTGAAAGGCATACCCGTAACCCGCAACCTGCAATAGCGGAAGGGAAGAGCACTCGCAAATTTTAGAAGGGTTCATTGCGGAAGGGAATGTTTCCGAAGTTGATTGCGAAAGGATTTTGCAGAAGTACACCCGCAATTGCGGAAGGAAGGTACGCCCGCAATTGCATAAAGAGGGTGATTCTGCAAGGTCATTGCGGAAAGGTAATTGTGGAAGGTCTGCAATTACGGAAGGAAGTGCACCCGCAAATTGTGGAAAGGAAATTTCAGAGAGGTTGTTGCAGAAAGGCGGATGTGGAAAGAGGTAAATGCATAAAGGCATTTGTAGAAAGGATTTGCAGAAGGAAAATTTGGAGAAGGAGTTAGCTGATCAGGCTAAGTTTGGTGATTCTGCTAAGTGTAGAATCGAATAAATCCTGGGTAAAGCGGGTTGGATTGGATTTTTCTTGTCCCACCTGCATCACATGTTAAACATTCTATTGAAGGTGATCCTAAATCCACATAATCTAAATAGCTTCTCATTTTGACTAATCCAAATGAAGAGAGACACGATTATCTTGGAAGTACAGCAAATTGGTTCAAAATATGTCAAATGACATAGTGGATCTCAAGAAAAAAGTTGGGGATATTTATTGTGGAAAGAAGCCTTTTGAAACCTTTCTTTAAGAAGAAAGACAACACTTGGAAACCCCAAGAAAATTAATCAACCACTTTTAATTTAAATGATGTTGTTATGGATCATTTTTGTACATATCACCAAGAAAATCATTCAAAAAAAAACTTGTCAACAATGAATAAACTCAAAGAATTTGGTGATTAATCAGTTATTGGATAAGCAAACTCTTAATAAGGAAGAGTAAAAGCATGAAAAACAAAAGGCCAGTGAATCTGAGGAACACTCTAAAGAAACCACGTTGTTGTTGGGACTTGGAACCTAATTTAAAATATGAATGTGAAGAAAATTCTAAAGAAGTTGAAATTCATAATGTTCATACACCCTCATCTAATTATGCCTTGAGGAGGAAACGGATTGTCAGCATACCTCCTAAAGTTGTTGTTAATATGAAGAAAGATAGCCTTGTTGAGATAGTTCAAACAAAAGTATCCCCTGCTAAGAGTTCCACAAATGATAAACAACCCCAAAATGTAGTCGAGACAATCCAAAATCAAAAAACTAATACTTCCTCTCCATTACAAAAAACAGTCCCTCTTGTGAACACAAAGGCTTCAACTAGTGCACTTGGAGCTTCTACCACTTCACAAAAGAAATATCTCATCCACAACATGGAGTACAATGTGGTTGAATATTTTAAGAAATGTAAAGCCAATATCTCAATATTTGAAATGTGCAATGTTCCTCATCAAAGAAAGTTATTAATGGAAGCTTTTGGGATGAGTGTGAAATTACAACTTGCCACAACCAAGAGTAAATGAGATAAACAATATATTTTGGAGCAAGGTAAAGAAAATAATGAAGAAAGCATTGGAGGTAATTCCAATTCCCATACACCACCTTTCTTATTAACATTTGAGATCTATAATTATAATGTGCATATATGTGTAGTTCATTCTGGATATTCCTCTAGTGTGATGCCTTACTCAATTTGTAAGAAGATTAATGGAAAACCAACCCCTTTCCTTTCTTGGATTATACAACTTGAAATATTAGATGTTAAGGTGATAGGTGAATTGAAAAATGCATTAGTCAGACTAGCATCAGACTCTAGAGTTTGTCAATCTATTGGCATAGTGGTGGTGGACATTCCTAAAGCATATGGGTTACTGCTTAGCAGGGATTTGTTTAGTAAGATCCAAGGTTATTTTTCCACTGATTGGTATAATTTGTGGTTTCCTTATAAAAATTAACTGAATCAAATTCGTGTAGATAGGGAATCACACATGAAGAATATTGTTATGGATTTGGAAGGACATAATGAAACTATAAACTTTACATAGTTTTTCCTTGAGAATTCTTTTTTGAAACAACACCATGCTATTATCAATCCAAATATGTAAGCCTTGAATCTGTTACCTAGTATGATCTCCTTTAATTTTCATGGACTGGTGATAATTAATGTAACATAGTAGAGTTAGATACTAACTTAGATTCTAAAAGTAGCTTAAATTCTATTTTTTGGAATTTATATTTTGATGGCTCTAAAACTAGGAAGGTGTAAGGGTTGGTTCTGTCCTTATTGATATCCAATAGCATCAAACTTACCTTTCATGTATATTTGAATTTGAGTGCACCAATAACACAGTCAAGTATGAATCATTGGTCCAAGGTCTCAGAAAAAGTCATGGATCTTAAAGTAATTTTTTTTTTTGTGACTGTAAGATTGTTGTCAAACAAATTAGGGATACTATACATTTCTTATCTTCGCATTTGAAAGGATACCATGCATAGGTATGGAATTTGATTTTAGAGTTTGAAGCTTTTAATAGTAATTCCATACCTTATTCTATGAATGTTGTAGTTGATCTTTTATCTAACAATGCTTCGTGCTTAATCCTTTTGAATTAAATTTTTTCTATTGAACTTCTTTTTAGGCCTTTCATTCCAAACAATGTAACTAGTTGGATGGTATTCAATGATGATTATCATATTGTCGACTTCCTCATGGATGAGTATATATTTAAAGGATCTATTATTCATGATGATGAACATCAAGCTAGTCTGAAAAGGTCTAAGGTATTTGGTAACTTTGTCAAAGGGAACTTTATG
The DNA here is from genome assembly GCA_027924585.1 of Larix kaempferi. Classification (NCBI taxonomy): domain Eukaryota; kingdom Viridiplantae; phylum Streptophyta; class Pinopsida; order Pinales; family Pinaceae; genus Larix; species Larix kaempferi. The sequence goes on from BSBM01000298.1 coordinate 4,490,443, forward strand.
CCCAAAGGAGTGATTATGATGGAGAAGTTCTTTTATTTGCAAGAAAAGTTCTAGAAACAGATAAATGTTAAAACAAATATATATTATATGCGGTATGAATTGATGAACTTAGCACCCATGAAGAACTAAAGAACATGAATGTAGGTTCATATTGCACTCCAGAAGAAAGGAAGAGGTTCATTCATCTCTTCAAACAATATATAGATGTTTTTGTATGGATCTATGATGAATTGAAGACTTATGACACCCAAATTATTTAGCATGCCATTCCTATGAAGCCAAGCATCACGCCATTTCATTAAAAGCTCAGGAAAGTTCACCAAACTCTAGAACCTTTGATTTAGAAAGAATTAAAGAAACTCTTGGACATTAGAATTATTTGTAAAGTCAAACATTATGAGTGGGTGGAAAACCTAGTTCTTGTATGAAAGAAGTCGAGAGATATAAGGTTATGTGTAGATTCAAACATTTGAATAGAGCATCAGAAAAAAGACAACTATCATGTTCCTCCCATGGAACAGATTCTACAACTCATCTATGGTTCTAATATGTTTTCATTGTTAGATGGGTTTTCTAGCTACAACCAAGTGTTAATGGTTGAAGATGATCATTTTGAATACCACTTTCAAAACGAATCGGGGTACCTTTTCTTTCTGAAGGATAGCTTTTGGACCAATAAAAGTCGAAGCAATGTTCCAACAGGCCATTGTGTTGTACCTCAAATTGCCACCTGACATGCTTCATCATCATGAGAAGCATGAGTTATGATGTTCCCAAGGTGTGTTAGGGTCCACTATCGTATGGTCTACCTAGTCCCTAACCATGTTTGGTGTTGATGTATATGTAACTTTGGAATGTATTTCACCGATGTATATTGTACTCCTATAGAGATGTTATTATTCCTCTATACGGAAGTGTCGTCATTTGTATTGACAAGTGTCGCAAGTGTCGCAACTTGCATGTGATGGGTTATTAGACCACCAAGTGTGGGGTCGGCCCTAATTAGTATTACCATGGGTTATTAGACTGAGTTAGACAAGTCGGCCGTGCTAGTTTATTAGGCAGGTCAAGTCATGTATAAATAGAGTGCGTGAGGCACTCTATTTGGTCATCTCAGTATTCACTTCTACACTACTCAGAAAGTGGCGCACTAGTGGAGGAGGGGGTTCAGCTGCTAGGAGGACTATCTCTATGTACTTGGGTTGTATCATTGCTCTTTCTATCTCTGAGGAAGTTGTGGGGTTTTTCACCTTTATGGTTTTCCCCAGTGAAACTCTGTGTGTCTATTGTCTCATGTGATTGCTTGGTGTGATTGATATGCATTGTTATACTTGATATGTTGTACATGTTATTCTCTCAGTAAAGATCCTAGAGTATGTTGAATTAATGCTTAAAAATTAACATGGTATCAAAGCTAACCTGAGAAGAAGACACTATGTAGTTGCGAAAGCTAGGGCTTCTTGGTTTTGGGTTTCTCTCCACATATTTTGAAAAGGCAGTAGGGTAGATTGACTCTCCTCAGCAAGGCGCATCTTTCTGTCCAATCAAAATTCAATTCTGGGCACTTTCATTTTTGGCCCTAAACATTAGGGTTTCCACAAAAATAGGAATTTCTGAAATCTGAGACCATGGCTGGAAGCTCCTTGGAAAAATCAAAGTTTAGAGCTTTGGATCGAACTTTTTGGTTGGGTGAAGCTCCAGGAAAATCAAACCCTAGTTTGGGGTCCTCTCTAGTGAAGATGGAAATTAGGGCTTCTGCAAAAGTTGGAATTTCTGAAATCTGAGACCATGGATGGAAGCTCCTTGGAAAAATCGAAGTTTAGAGCTTTGGATCGAACTTTTTGGTTGGGTGAAGATCCAGAAAAATTAAACCCTAATTCAGGGTCCTTCCCAGTGAAACCAGAAGTTTGAAAAGCAAATTTGAGGGGTAAAACTTTGCAGTTTTCAAATTCTGAGTATACCAGCTTGATAAGCTCATCAAGGTGCATCTTTTTATCCTTTTAGAAGTTTGAAATTCAAAGTTTGAATTTTTAAGGGTTTCTCTGATAAACCCTAATCCAGCTCCAGATCCAAATTTCTGCAAATCAAGTGGTAAGACCTAAATCTTTTCTATTTAATTTGAAGTATTCTTTAAGATGTCTCACCACACCAAGCTTGAGGATAAGCTTGACGGGGCTGATAACTTCCGAGCATGGAAGTATAGGATTGGGTTAATTCTAGAAGAGAGTGAGTTGGACACCTACACAAGTGAAGGGGTTCTTGTCCCAGAGGGAGAAGAGACTAAGGCCTTACACAAGAGGAACTTAGTCAAGGATAAAAGGATCATTGTTGATTCTATCAAAAACCATCTCATGCCACATGTGTCATCCTTGAAGACACCTAAGGAGATGTTTGATTCCTTGACCAAGCTATTTGAAGGGAAGAATATAAATCGGAAGATGACCTTGAGGAATCAATTGAAGAATATCAAGTTCCAGAATGCGGAGACCATGCGGTCTTATTTCTCAAGGGTCTCCCAGATAAAAGAACAACTTGAAGTTGTGGGAGAAGTTATAGAGAATGGTGAAGTGGTAATGACCACTCTTAATGGCCTTCCTAGGTCATGGGATTCCTTCATCCAAGGAATTTGTGCTAGGAAGAAACTTATCTCATTCAATAGGCTATGGGAAGAATGCTCACAGGAAGAAGCTCAAATTATAGCTCGAGAAGAAAATATGGGGAATGAAGTTCAAGCTCTCACAGCTCACACTAAGAAGAGGACACTTTTCCTCAAATTGTCCTAAGAACAAAAGGAACAACAACAACAACTACTACAAGCAATCTGACATGTATGACTTACAGGTATGTTTTGAAATCTATTCATGATTAAGTTTATAACATGATTGTCTTCATGTTATTGATTTTAGTAACAATCTTGTTTAATTTTAGACTTGTCTTATCACCCTAGTAAAAGTATGAATGCATGATAGAAGACATTCATTGATTAGGGTTAGGACACTTATGATTGTATCATGATTGTACTAATACATTGTGGTGTTGTATGAGGATAATGTCATCCACTAACATGAAGGTACAAATCAAGTTCTAGATCAAGACCATGGTGACATGAAGACAAAGACTCATCCATAGTCATGGATCACTTAGAGGTATGTATATTTTGGTTCTACAATGGTCAACTTATGAATTATGCAGGTCATTGAAGAGAACAAGAAAACATTGCTAGACATAACTAGCAAATATGATGACTAGGTATGCTTTCCTATATCAAGTTAGAATCCTACTCTATGTTAGGATCTTATACTTTTGTATATGATTATTCATGAAGTTAGAAATTTAAGTAATCAAGGGTTTATGGATATTATGTCTCTTACCTTGATTGATGATATGACTAACAAGAAGAGTTCTATAGTCAAATATGAATATGCATGAGTAAGAGAAGTCTTCCATGAAACCTTGAATGCTAATGCTTATTATTTGTGTTTGAAATGATCATGACTATACATGTTTAAGATTATTGTTTTTTGATAGTATCAAGATTATACTAATGAATGTATTATTATGTATGAGATCTCGAGGATAACACAATGATGATACTCGTAAGCATGCATAGTGATCGAGGATGGATATAAGTTCAAGGATAGGTAATCCAGGAAGCAAAGATCAAGAGGGAGCACACTCCAGTAGTTCCTGCAAGGAAGCAAATATTGAGAGGGAGTCCACCCAGCAAACAAACAAAGATAAGTATTTGAATTATCAATTCTTATTGTTTAAATAATATTGTTCAATGATGTGTATACTTATGTTCCTAGACTTAGGTTGTGTATTATGCATATAAGAATAATTGTATTAATGAACAGTATACTACTAATATGCATGCAATGGGTAAGTGGCCTATGGCACTGTACAACATTCCATTTCTACTTACCTAGAATGAAACCTCTTTGCTGACATGTTGGGAGTTGTGCACACTCTTAACAATGTTCTGGTATAGATTGGAAGGCATCTAGAAAGTTACGGGATATGGATAAATGTTGTATTGAAGCATTGGATAAAATAATTGCATGAATGTATGACATATTTCTTTATGTGTAAGAACTTGTTCTGAAAACTATGAGATGTTTCTAATCATGCAATTTAACTTGTCTTGTAGGAAAGATCGTATACCATCACCTACAAAAGAAGGACTACAACATTTGTTCAGCAACAAATCTATCTATTGAAGAATCTGAAGTTCCCAGGATCCGGGATGAAGTAATGATGCCATGTTCCATTGATCATGAAGAATGATGTTTGGGATGTGGTCCCAAGACCATATGGGAAGTCTGTTGTGACTTCCAAGTGGATCTATAAAGATAAAGCATGATGTAGATGGCAGCATAGAAAAATACAAAGCGAGGTTTGTAGCTCATGGCTTCTCCCAGAAAGAGAGAATAGACTATGAAGAGACTTTTGCTCCTGTAGCCAGATACACTTCCATCAGATCAATACATGCTTTGGATGCAGTAAAGAAATGGAAGATACACTAGATCGATGTCAAGACAGCTTTCTTGAATGGTGTAGTCAAAGATGAAGTGTATGTGGAGTAGCCACTTGGTTTTGAGACACATGACAGAAAGTCATATGTGTGCAGATTGAAGAAAGCCTTGTATGGCTTGAAGCAAGCTCCTAGGACTTAGTATGGTAGGATAGACAGCTTTCTATCTGTTTGGGGTTTACCAAAAGTAAAGCGGATTCCAACCTTTACTACAAGGTTGAGGAAGCTTGCTGCCAAGTTCAAGATGAAGGACTTAAGGATGATGCACTATTTTCTAGGCATGGAGGTGTGGCAGAGTGCAGATGGAATCTTCCTTGGACAAGGGAAGTATGCGGTAGATATCCTGAAGAGGTTCGGGATGATGGACTACAAAACCATGGCCACACCTATGGCATCGAACTTGAAGCTTGTGTGTGATGCTTCATCTGAGTCGGTTGATGTCACGATGTATCATCACATGATTAGGTCCTTGATGTACCTGACGAATATGAGACCATATATTTGCTTTGCGGTGAACACATTGAGCCAGTTCCTGACAGATCCGAGAAGTGTTCACTTGGTTGCTGTAAATCATATTCTGAGGTACCTGAAAGGTACAGTTGATTATGGGATCAAGTATGATGCGAGTCAAAAGTTTAACCTGCAGGGTTATGTTGATTCAGACTGGGCAGGCAGTGCTGCAGATAGGAAGAGCACTTTTGGGTGCTACTTCAGTATGGGATCAGGTGTGATCTCTTGGTTTAGCAGGAAGCAGTCCTGCGTAGCACTGAGTACAACTGAGGCAGAGTATGTTGTAGCTTGTTCGGCTAATCACGAGGCAGTATGGCTCCGGAAGCTACTATATGAGTTATTTGATCTCCCGTTGGATGCTACTGGTATCTTCTGTGACAACCAGAGTTGTGTGAAGCTGTCTGAAAACCCAGTGTTCCACGACAGGTCGAAGCACATTGAGATCAAATATCACTATATCAGGGATATGGTGCAGAGAGGAGCAATGAAGCTCCTGTATGTTGCGACGGATGAGAAGATTGCAGATGTGTTGACGAAACCACTAGCCAGAGTGAAGTTTAAGTACTTCAGAGAGAGGCTTGGTGTTCTTCAGATTGACGGCACTTTGAGGAAGAAGTGATGGACACATTTGTTGGATCCATTCCAAGCATGGTGAGAGGAGGATCCTTCCCATGGCTGTGGATATAAGCGATGTGTGATGAGTATCAGGACAATGCTCCAGTTACTGTTCTGTATGCATCATGTTGGATGCTTGTTATGATTAGTTGGATCATGTATATGTATATGCATCATGTTGGATGCTTGTTATGATCAGTTGGGTCATGTATATGTATATGCATCATGTTGGATGCTTGTTATGATTAGTTGGATCATGTATATGTATATGCATCATGTTGGATGCTTGTTATGATCAGTTGGATCATGTATATGTATATGCATCATGTTGGATACATTGTATGATCAGGTAGATCATGTATGTTGATATGTATAAGGTAGATACTTGGTATGCATCAGGTGGCTGCACTGTATGATCAGGATGATCATGGATGATGAGCTTCAGGATATTGCTCCAGATAATATGTATCAGGATGATGTTGTGATGATGATCAGGATGGTCATGTGATGATGTACATCAGGATGATGTATGGTGAGTATCAGGTTGATACTCTGTGGCCATGGACAGGTTATGCAGATGGGCATATAAGTAGGCCTGGGAGATCTGATAGGTTGGGCTGTGTGCCCGTAATAAGTCCTGGGATTCTCTTTCGAGGCATTTCTCTGGGAGGACATATAAGTAGACCTGGGAGATCCGATAGGTTGGGTTGTGTGCCCGTAATAAGTCTTGGGATTCTCTTTCGAGGCATTGCTCTGGGAGGACATATAAGTAGACCTGGGAGATCCGACAAGTAGATCGGTGTGCTCATAACAGCCTGGAATGCTCTTTCAAGGCATTGTCCTATTGCATATAAGTAGACCTGGGAGATCCGATAGGTTGGGATGTCTTCCCGTAATAAGTCATGGGATTCTCTTTCGAGGCATTTCCATGACCACATGTAATAAGTCCTGGAGATCTGGACAAGTTGTGCTAGTCACGTAAAAGTCCTCAAATGCTCTTTAGAGTTCTTGATTGACACTCTTTTAAGGTTTTGTGGTGGGGGTCACATATAATATGTCCTGGAGATCCGGACAGGTTGTGCTAGTCACGTAAAAGGCCTCAGATGCTCTTTAGAGTTCTTGTTATGCTAGACACTCTTTAAGGTTTTATGACAGTTACATGTAAGTGGACCTGGGAGATCTTGTCGGTCGTGCTTCAGTACATAAATGGTCCTGCGATACTCTTTCGAGGCATTGTGACGCATGTAATAAGTCCTGAGGATTCCACAGTATGGCCAGTGATGATGAAGACCTGCAGGTGGTGGGCCTACATCCAGTATGAAAAAGGAATGGCTCTGTAGAACTTCCTATGAGGAGTAGACCAGAGATTGATTGAGATAGCAACAGCCATGATGATGACGATGATCCAGTGACGATGATCCAGAGAAGAATACTTGTGCTAGCATATCTGTGTCGAGAAATACCTTCCTAGTTAAGAGGGAGTGTTGATGTATATGTAACTTTGGAATGTATTTCACCTATGTATATTGTACTCCTATAGAGATGTTATTATTCCTCTATACGGAAGTGTCATCATTTGTATTAACAAGTGTCGCAAGTGTTGCAACTTGCATGTGATGGGTTATTAGACCACCAAGTGTGGGGTCGGCCCTGATTAATATTACCATGGGTTATTAGAATGAGTTAGACAAGTCGGACTTGCTAGTTTATTAGGTAGGTCAGGTCATGTATAAATAGAGTGCGGGAGGCACTCTATTTGATGATCTCATTATTCACTTCTACACTACTCGGAAAGTGGCGCACTAGTGGAGGAGGAGGTTCAGCTGCTAGGAGGACTATCTCTATGTACTTGGGTTGTGTCATTGCTCTTTCTTTCTCTGAGGAAGTTGTGGGGTTTTTCACCTTTATGGTTTTCCCCAGTGAAACTCTGTGTGTCTATTGTCTCATGTGATTGCTTGGTGTGATTGATATGCATTGTTATACTTGATATGCTGTACATGTTATTCTCTCAGTAAAGATCCTAGATTATGTTGAATTAATGCTAAAAAATTAACATTTGGGAGGGTCCCTTGACATTTGGAGATTGAAAAACCACCTTACCAAGCCCTATCTTGAGCCTTGATGGAGAGTGTCGCTCCCTCCTAGTTTCTCAAGGAGCAAAAATTGCAACATTGTTTCCCTCTATATGCATTTAGGGGAGTGAAAATACCAACATTGTTACTCTATGCTCAATTATAGGGGAGTGATAGTCATGTTATAGTCATCTTGCCTTGATTTTTGGTCCAATATTCAAGCTTGATCTTAGGTGGATCGGCATATCCTTCAAATATCTCTCCATTTCCATTCATGGAAACCTGAATATCTCTTGATCCACCTTATCCTCCTTGACCCAAAACTTTCTCTCAAGTGGTTTAGCCTCTCTATCCTATAAGAAGACCTCATTCCTTCTCTCACACACATGGAAAATAGCTTAGATAGGTGGTCCTTATGATATTAGGCTTCTGAAGGGGATTCTGATATAGATCTTGGAGGAGATGTTGTCAATGCAAGATTAGGTATAATCATGTCATGTACTTGTTTCCTCTGGATTTCTAATCAATGAAATTGACTTATTCTCCCAAATTGTGCTTCTTATGTTTAATACATGAATGTTCTTACTTGTTGGTAATTAGATCTTATTTAATAAACTTGTGGTGCATTGGAAGGTGTTGTCTCTCTTCTTTGAGTGCAGGCTTACAACTTGGATCCTCAAGCTAGGAGCTGGATTAAAAAGGAGTAATAAGGACAACCTTCAGAATTGAAGGAGGACATATACCTTTCTCATCCTTCTTATGCTTATGTCTTCTTGGGTTTGCTTGTGTATAAGCTAGATATAAGAGATATTAGTCACCATTTGTTTTGATTCTATCTTGATTAGGTGTCTAGGGAGACTTACCATTTCTAATAGAAGTCTGACCTATCAGTAGGGAAGATTTTCTAACATAAAAACTGGTGACTCCACTGGGGATTTTCCCTATTTTTTAAACCTTTGAGATTTTGTTTGGACCATTAATGCCTTTTTGAGTATGTTTTATATTGAATTTTTACCTCCTTTTATCTTCATTGAGAAGTGTACTAAGCCTAGGACTTTATCCAACCTTGGATCTAGGCCAAAACCACTTAATTTTTACACCTACAGGACTCTATCGCTACCCCAGAGAGTCCATCAGAGTGAAAATTACCAGTTTGTCACCCCCTTCCAGTTTCTCAGGGAATGAAAATTTTCAATCTGTCGCTCCATCTGCAGCCTTAGAGGAGCGAAAATACCCTGTTTGGGGTAGTTCCCAGGCCTGTTTTGCGTGGGTTTGCTTGGTTTTTTTCCCAATTTTTTGTGTGGTATTTTACTAATTGTTTGAAGTTGTGTGGGATTTTCATCAGAGCATTTGATTGCTTGTTAGGTATTTTGAAACTTATTTTTGACCCCTCACAATCTTTGGAAAGTTGAAACCAACATAGGCTAATTTGATCCTTTGTTGGGTCTGCACCTTTTTGCGGACCAATTTCTCTTTTCCAACGGTAACTAGGTATCCACAACATTGGTTTGGACACTTCCAAACCTAGTTTGAAAAAATTTGGAGCCTACTAGGCCTATTTGGGAATTGAAGTGTGGATAGGGTCTCTTATATCCAAATTTTTGTTTATGTTTTTTTTTAATGGAATTCTCCACTTGTTTCAAGCCCATAATTTCGTATCCCTGTCCTGAACTCTTCCTGACTAGTTGATTGTGATTAGATTGAACAATTAAGGTTTCAAAAATATATTCTTTTCATTGTTTGGATTATTTGGTTTGCAAATTGCAAGAGTTGGAGACATATCCTTGATTGGCTTGTTTTTAACACTTGTTTGATTGTTTGAGTGCTTGTTTTCTTTGTCTTATTTGATTTTGGACCTATTGTGAGTGTAATTTAGTTATTTCATTTCAATTGAAAGAAAGAAAAAAAAAGTTTTTAGAATCTTTTGTGCAATTCAAAGTTCTTGGAAAAGGAAGAAAACAAAAAGGTGCATTCTACTTTTTGAGTTTAATTTTTTGGTGTGTTTGACAGCATTGGAAAATGAAAAAGTAATTGCATTCTAGTTAGTGGGTGGAGCATTTTTAAGCTTGCATTTTGAATCATATATCATCTTTTGCATTCAAGGAAGTGTGGTTCATGTTTCTTGCATTGGGTATATGCATTTGGGAAAGGAAAATACTATCTTCTTTACCATAGCTAGCATTCATCGAAAATGAAAACTTTTCATTTCATTTTTTGGTGCATGGTTTATAGTCAAGTCAAAACACCATCTATTCCACTTCCACATATACCCTATTGAGTAATAAAAAACCATAAAAAGGAACAAGGAACATAATCTAAAATCAATTAGACTTTTTTCTTTTATATAAAACCAACAACTGTAGGATTTTAGGGCCTTGGTTGTATGGTGGAGAGTGAATTCTCCAAGCCCACTGAAATAATACTAGGAACACTAATGAGAGAAAATCCATTAGTAGCATGAAGTGTTTGTTGGGAAATCTCCACTAACACCATATTCAAGCAGTAGGATAAGTCGAGAAGAGTGTTCGAACCGGTCCTCTACATTCTCTCTTGGTAGGGTTATGCGAGTTAGGGAGTAATCTTAGTAGTGGAAAATCCTCGGGGTGACACCACTATCTAAGTTGCTTCGAGTTTAAGACAGTTTTATTACATTCCCTTCCCATTAATAGAATCCCTCTCCCATGACCATTCCACCCAACCACCAAGTGTGAAGTGGTATCCTTAGTTTCTTTTCCTAGGTTACCTTCCCTAGTGATTGCAGTGGTGGTGTTGTCAGTACTTGAGACAGACGTGCAACACACAATTTTGGATCCTTAGGTGGGTACTTGGTTATGTCTAGTACTTGCACCTATAGAATTCCTTTATGGATTTATTGTGGGTAACTATCTCTCATTTCTTCATTGACGGCCTCCTCATCACCCGTCTCTAGAAGATCCTTACTTCCTTTCTCTCTATTACAAGAGAGTTTTTTGTTTGATTTTATATTATAGGGACTTTGGTAGTGTGTGAGTTTTGATTTAGCAGACCCTAGGTTGAGTCAGTGTCCATGGAAACAGTTCTGGAGTCTACCAATCAAGGAACCCCTTTATATGGGGATCCTTGTCTTTTTCCTTGTTTTGGAAATACTGGTCCTCCTTACATTGCTACATTGAATCTTCCCAGATTCAGTATAGGGTTACTAGTATGGTTGTTTTCCACTTCAATGATCCCAAATGCTATCGGTGCCTCAATTTCTCCTGGTTCCTCGAATTCCATCCCTCCATCTCAAGCACATCAACCTCTTGTTGACCCTTTTACTTCTTCATCCATTGTGTCTTCTTCCATTTCTTCTTCCTTGACCACTGAAATCCTTAATCCTAGTAACCAGGGGGATAAGAAGAAGAAGAAAAGGAAGAACATGAAGAAGAAAAATAAGCAAGGGGAAAATAAACTAGCCATTGTTAATCAAGCTAGGAGTGTTTATAATGTTGAGAAACCTAAGAAAATAGGTCATAAACCCAACTTTCCTTGCAGGATTTGTAAGGGTGACCACCTTCTTAATCATTTCCTTGGTATCCAAAAGGTTTTAGAAGTGTGGTCCAAAGGTTCCAAACAATCCATGTCACTAGCCTCTATAGGTCATGCTAGTGGTGTTCCATTGACCAACGATAATAAGGTTGGGGGTAAAAAAGGTAAAGTCATGTTTCCTTATAAGTTATGCAAGGGAAGTCATCATACTTACCTTTAACCTCGTATAGAGGAGGATTCACTAGTGTTGGAAGATAGTGTCATTTCCCAACAACAACCTTCAGTTGCTTCCCAAGAGTCCTCCCCTACCCAACCTTTGGTTGATGAAGTAGTCAATATGAATCAATATTCAGTTGACCCCACTCTTCCCTTGGAGAGTGAATCGAATACCAATGATGTTTTCTTTGTTAATTTAGATTGTTATGGACAAGGGAATGTCCAATCTATTTTAATGGAACTCCCTCTAAGTACTGAGGTCATTTCCTTTAATTGGAACAAATTGGAAGAGCCTCCTCTTCCTTCCTACATACCTTTCCAAATCATCACACAGGCTTCCGATAAGGACATCTATTGCACTATCATATATTAAGGGTCCTATGTTAGTAGTTTATCCTCAACTACTTGGCAAGCTATAGGTTCTCCTCAGCTTGTGCCAGCCACTAATCACCCATTGGATTTTAATAGAATATCTAGTGAACCTTTAGGGATCCTTCCTCAGTTTTCCATCACCTTAGGAGTAAACAATGTCCGCATTAATGTCATAGTGGTCCAAGGCCCCTTGGATTTTAATTTACTCCTTGGGAGGGACTATGTCTATGCTATGAAAGTTGTTGTGTCCACACTCTTTCAAGTGATTCATTTTCTCCATGATGGGAACATAGTGACTATTAATCAACTTTCATTTATTAGTCCCAATCATTGTATTACTGCTAACCATTTGAATTCCCTGAATGTTCCTTACGTTCAAGTGGTATCCCCCCCGCCATAGGTTAATTACGTGACATTATCTCCCATGTATTCAATTGCTACTGAGAAATAGCCTTTCATTATATGCTCAACTTCTCTCGATTTAGATCTGGTAGTTGACATGGCGAACCCTTCAATGGGGGCATTGGAGCCAGATCTCCCCCCATTATCCCTATCGAGTCTCTTAGCATGCATTATTTCTAGAGCATTGTTCTTCCATCCAATGAAGACCTCTTGGAAAGCATGGCCAAGGACCACGAGCATAGTTCCTTTTATGTGTCAAGCTCATTAAAAAATGAAACAGATAATTATGAGCATAGTTTGCTTTCTGTGTCAAGCTTGTTAAAAAATGAAACAAATAACCACAAGCATAGTTTGTTTTCTGTGTCAAGTTCATTAAAAAATGAAAAGGATAACTACATGCATTGTTCACTTTTTGTGTCAAGCTCGTTAAAAAATGAAATGGATAATTATGAGCATAGTTCATTGTCTATGTCAATCTCGTTAAAAAATGAAGCAGATCCCCCTCCCATTGAGTTGATTCTTCCACCAAACTTAGTACCTAAACCTTCATTTCCACCACTTGTGTCACTTGATCCTCTTTCTCCTTCCCACTCTGGTGAATTTATTAGTCACCGAGAATCTAATTAGGTGAAGCAGAAGAGTGGGCAGACGAAATGAAGCTTGGGGGGAATGTATCTAGCCTTGGGACATCATACTATAGTTAGCCACTAGCTTTTGTTGATCATGTTGGGGGGGAAGTTCCAAACTATGGACATCATGTTTGGAAAAAAAACCATTAATGAGTATCACCCAAAGTACCAACCTTTGGATATCATGTTGGGAAGAAACCTGTCAATGGGTATTATCTCAAGCATAGTTTATTTTCGGTTCCAAGCTAGTTAAAAAATTAAACCCCAAGCATAGTTCATTCTCTATTTCAAGCTCATTAAAAAATGAAGCAGACATTTTGAGCATATTTTTATTCTCTATTTCAAGCTTGTTAAGAAATGAAGCAGATACCTTGAGCATTCTTCTTACCTATCTTCGAGCTCATTAAAAAAGTAAGAGGTATTGATCTTGCTTTTTACTTTTTCGTGCTCTGGTTAAAACATGAAAAATATTTTGAGTGCTTTTGATACCATATTCATGCTTGTTAAAAATTGAGTAAAAAGGGGTTGAGTTTAGTATGCTTTTCTAGTACTCATAAAATAATGAGGAAGTGTCTAATGAGTATAGGTTTATCTCTTTATCCGGCCTCGCTAGAATATTTATGGAAAAGGAATTGTTCCAAGTTTACTTTTCACCTTTGTTGTACTTGGTTATCAACCATGACAAAGTCATCTTTCGAGTGATAGTTTATCCCTTTTTTGACCTCGATAGACTAACTACAAAAAAGGAACCCTTTGGAGTTCTCTTTAAACCCTTTTCAGACTCCCTAAACATGAAAATATTGCCGAGCTAACTTGTTTATTTTATGCTCATGAAATTATTTGAAAGGACATCTAGTTGGTGATAGTTTACCCCCTTTTCATACCATTTGGACTAATTACGAAAAATGAATCCTCTAGTCTGTCATTGACTAGAAGAGTTCTCTCTCACATTGTTTTATCCTTTTTTGGGTGAGGAGACTAAATTTATGAAAAAGAACCATTTTGGAGTCTTCTTTAGGACCTTTTCAGACTCTCTAAATGTAAAAACATCATTGAGTTTACCTTCTTTGGACTCGTAAAATAATGCATCAAAGGGTCCATGTGGGACCGAATTCCTCCTTCGTTAGGTTCGTTAAACATGTGATGAGGGACTTATCTAAGATGAGTTATATCGAGCATTTGTTATCCTCCTCAAGCTTGTTAAAAAACAAAGAGGTACTCATCGCTCATGGTGGGGGGAAATTGGGAAAATAGGTTAGTCTCATTGGAAAGTCCCGTGGCAACTTGTTGTCGCCCTTGAACATGGAACTTATTTGTATCTTTCCTTACAGTTGGTTTATTTGATTTCCTCTGATTAATACCAAATTCCATGAGTCATCATACTTAATTGGGGCATCCGAAGAATTCCTCAATCATTGTCGCATTATGTTTTCATCTCTGCCTCATTGAGTCAATGCTGCCAAGTCACCCATCGTGTCGTCCAATGTTCAAGAGAAGTATTCATTTGATTCAACCTCTTTGTAGTATAGTCAACCTTTCCATCCGTGTGTCAGTTTATACTCATCTATTCACATTCATTGTAATGTACTAGGATACCTTGGGAGCCATTGACATTACTAGTGGTTTCCCTTGCACTTGTTAACGGTTTACATCAATCACCGGTAATCAAGTGGTTTCTACCATGTTTGACTTCAGTACCTTTATTCACATGGATAGAATCATATCATTTCAGGATCGGCTTCAAGACCCTGGGGCATATTTTTATGTACTTCACCTAGGTTGCGATGGATTTTTTTTTAGTAGGTTCCTACATGTACATCATGTTGGAACCGGTATGTATACTATCACACAAATCCACTTTTTATTGGTTGTGGTTGTCTTATCATTATATCAAGGCTTTACTTTGTATTTTTTTAGCCATGATTTATTTTCAGTCATTTTTAGGTACAAATCCACGGTGTGTGTCAGTGGCCATAGCCTGAGTTTATAGTGTCATGATCTACAATGGATTGGTCGGCATCCATGCTATGAGTTAGTTTGTTTCGAGCATGGGTATTCTTTCCTCAGGGGTGATATAGTTGTACTACTTGATCTTTTTTTACGGCTTCTTTCTAGCTCTCTTTCAGATACCCTTTGCATCTATGTCTTGGTAACGTATCTCAACCATCATATATTTTATGACCTCGTACTTTAGGGGGAACCTATTGTACCTCAAATTGTCACCTAACATGCTTTATCACCACGAGAAGCATGAGTTATGATGTTTCCTAGGTGTGTTAGGGTGCACTATCTTATGTTCTACCTAGTCCCTAACCATGTTTGGGAAGGTACCTTGACATTTGGAGATCGAAGAACCACCTTACCAAACCCTATCTTGAGCCTTGATTGAGAATGTCACTCCCTCCCAGTTTCCCAAGGAGGGAAAATTGCAACATTGTATCCCTTTGAATGCCTTTAGGGGAGAGAAAATCCCAACATTTTCACTCTGTGCTCAATTCTAGGGGAGCGACATTCCTGTTATAGACATCTTGCCTTGAGTTTTGGGCCAAGATTTGAGCTTGATCTTAGGTGGATAATCCCATCCTTCGAATATATCTTCATTTCCATTCATGGAAACCTGAATCTCTCTTGATCCACCTTATCCTCCCTGATTCAAATATTTCTCTCAAGTGGTTTAGCCTCTCCATCCTATAAGAAGACCTCATTCCTTGGCTCACACACATGGAAAATAACATAGAGAGCTGGTCCTTATGATCTTATGGTGCTCAAAGGGATTATGATAGAGATCTTGGAGGAGATGTTGTCGGTGCAAGATCAGGTATAATCATGTCATGTACTTGTTTCCTTAGGCTTTCTAATCAATGAACTTGGCCTATTCTCCCAAATTGTGCTTCGTATGTTGAATGCATGAATTTTCTTACTTGTTGGTAATTAGATCTTAGTTAATACACTTGTGGTGCATTGGAAGGTGTTATCTCTCTTCTTTGAGTGTAGGCTTACAACTTGGATCCTCAATCTAGGATCTAGATCAACAAGGAGTAGTGAGGACAACCTTCATAATGGAGGTAGGTCATCTACCCTTCTCATCCTTCTTATGCTTATGTCTTCTTGGGTTTTCTTGTGTATAAGCTAGATCTAGGAGAAATTAGTCGCCATTTGTTTTGATTCTGTCTTAGATTAGGTGTCTAGGGATCCTTACCATGTCTAAGAGAAGTCAAAGCTATCCGTAGGGAATATTTTCTAACACACAAGAACACTACATTTCAAGGATTGATCGACCTTATTGTGGTAGTGTACTTGGATGATGTCATAGTTTTTTCTAAGAACGGAACATATCACTTCAATCATTTGAAACAAATTTTCGAAAGATGTAGGAAACATGCAATATCACTCAACCCAAAGAAAAAAATCTTTGTTGTTTCAGAAGGGAAATGACTGAGGCATGTTATTTATAAGAAAGGGATGTAGACCCAGAACATATACAAGCTATTATGCAGAATCCTGTGCCTAATACCAAGAAAGTTATGCAATCATTATTGGGAAAAAACAATATTTTTTGTAGTTTTGTATCTAACTTTGTAGAGATAGTCAAACCCTTACAACAATTGATTAAGGAAGGTGTAGATTTCAAGTGGTATTCCAAGGAGAAGGAAGCATTATGAAATATTGAAGTAGCCATTGTTGTTGCACCATCATTGAGAATCTCATATTTTGAAAAGGATTTTCTAAAATATACTTGTGTGTCTGATCATTCCCTTGTGCTAGTGCTCACTTAGAAAGGAGAGAAAGAGGATGAGTGTTCGATATCATTCAATGTTGGAAAACAAGCTTACAAGGAGATGAACTGACATATCCATATGTTGGAAAACAAGATTACAATGTCTCCAAAGCATTGAAATAGTTCAGACCTACATACTCAAGAATAGGAACAAAATCATTGTACCTCATCAGACAATTAAGACACTCTTTGTTCTAAAAGAACTTGCAAAGCGAAGATGGGATTGGGTCACAACTCTACAAGAGTATTACTTATAATTAAATCCATCCACTATAGTTAAGGGACAAGGCTTATGAAGGTTTTTTACCGAGGATCCTGCAAATGAAAGAACAAATGGTTGGGAAAACGATATATCTATATGTCTCCAAAATACCTAGTATGTGCCTATTGTCATTGATTCCTGGTATCAAGATTCACAATAGTATTTGTAGCATTGTAATGCTCCCAAGCATTGGAACAAAAAAAAGGATATATCTCTAGCTTAAATCATCTCAATACCAAATTATCATTGATATTCTATTTTGGAGAAACTATGATGGATTTATTTTAAGGTGTCTAGAAAAGAATGATGCTAAAAGAGTACTCAATGAATTACATGACGGGATTGTTGGGGGTCATTATGTTGGTGAAACTATAGCACAATATCCTTAATATTGGTTACTATTGTCCAGCTTTGTTAATATATTCTCATGCGTATGCAAGGAGATGTGTCACCTATCAAAAAAGTGTTGGGAGAGAAAAGAAACCAACAATGACATTACAATCGGTTGTTATTTCAAAGCCATTCAAACAATGGGGGTTGGAAGTCATAGGAAAAATTAATCCCAATTATTCCAAGCATAATTGATATATCTTGACAACCACAGACTATTTTACAAGATGGACCAAGGAAATACCTCTCTGCAAGGTCATTGAATAAGTGATCATCCAATTTTTCGAAGAGCATATCATTACCAGGTTTGGGGTTCCAATTTCCCTTGTTTTTTATCACACGACTTATTTCTCTTATTTGAAATTAAATGAGTTTTCTTTAGAAATGGGAATTAAATTGTGTAAATTTATAACTATTATCTGCAGGGGAATGGATTAGCTAAGTCTGCCAATAAAAAATCAGATTTGAATATTAAAGCAAATTGTAATTGAAAATAAGAAAAAAAGGCATCACGCTCTCCCAAATTCCTTGTGGGATGATTGTGTTACCCCAAAGAATGCATTAGGAACCTACCCATACTCCATGTATGGAAAAGAAGCCATCCTTCCTCTTAATATTTTCTTTCCTTCCTTACAATTGTCCCAAACTTCTAGAGGATCTTATTTCCCTATCACTCAAAATCAAATCGATACGTTATTGAAACTTGAAGAAGACAGGGAGAAGGATAGGAAGAAGTTCATTCTCCATCAACAAATACTAATTAAGAGGTGGTTTGAATCACTGAAGTGGGCCAAGCCACATGAAGATAAAGGGAAGTACACACAGTTCCAACAATTATGGCTTGGTCCTTACTTGACTTTTGAGAAGATTGGACTTGCTACCTACAAATTGAAAAACCTAGAAGGGGAGGTAGGCTCTCTCCCCATTAATGGTGAATCCTTAAAACATTACTTCAACTAACTTAGAGGGAGAAACCAGTCGTATACATAAATAAAGGTTTTACCTCTTTGTTTTGGTTTTAATTTCATTCTTATATGTTATTTTAGTTTGTCATCACCCATTTTTTTTCTAAATAAAGTCAAGCTCGACTGTTAGAGTGTGATTGGGAGAGTCTATGTTCATTCTGTTTAATTGGATTTTGACTGCTTCTAGTTTGTTAACAAGCTTGTTATTTCTATAACTCATGGGGAACATCAAGTAAGCCTATAGTGTTTGATTACTAGTGTGAGGTTTCAAAGATGCGAAAGGATTTAACCCCATATGCTAGCATGTAGAAATGTGTCTAAACAACCTAATGAGGCATCAATAAATTCAATCTAATGTACTAACCACAATGGAAATTTTATCAACTCAAAATACATAGAAATGAGACTTTGGAAATATTTCTCAATCACTCTCTAGTGATATCCATCCACTATAACACTTAAATTGGATATATCCTATGATGTATTCAATAGGTTAACGCATGGGAAGAAATTAAGAGATGACAATGCATAACAAATCAAAATGACTCTATGCACTATCTCATGCCTTTAAGAGGCTGACAATGCATACCAAATCAAAATGAATCTATGCACTATCTCATTCCTTTAATAGGCTTACTGAATTGCCTCCCCCATCTAAACACTGCTAATCAGGAAATTATTTGAGAGATTAACAATTGTGTGTATGCATGATGAACATATGTTAGGATGGGACTAGAGAATTCAACTTTAAAATGTGTGCAAGAGGAAACTGTGTTGAGGCTATAGATTCCTACTAGCAGTAGAGCTCTACCTATAATGTAAGAGATGAGGAACAAACATTTTCACTTGTCTGACATGGTTTCTTTCAATGTGATGTTATGCCCAAGTAAGCGCAACAGAAACTAGCCTAGAAAATGAACCTCACAATCTGGCTCTTAGAGAGTGGCAATGAAATACTATCCTGGGTCATTTGATATCAACATTTTGAAATATGAATACTTGTCACATGTGAATATTGAAAGTTTCTATGATCATTTTGATGACTTATATCAAGGTTTGGAAAGCTAGTTTCTAGTATAATAGCAGATGAATGGTATTATGAATCCTGCACTAGAATATAATCCTAGGATGGGTTAGTGGGACCCATGTACTCATGTTAAGCTTGTCTGGTCTAAGAAGGAAAAACATGCTTATTTCCAAAATTATGGATTCTCCTATTCCGTTACCAATTGTTGCACTTGAAACTTCCTTCCCCATTATTTCCCTTATAGATAATGGGGTCCCCTCCAAAATTTTGTTCATTATATTACAAACCCTGGCTTCACCTTCTAATTTTATGTCATGTTCCCATTTTCTCAGCACCATGGAGAATCCAATGACCCATCAAACCCCATGGATCCTAGTGGAAATTAGTGTATTAATTAATAAGGGGGGTAACATTGGCCAAGTACTCTAGGCAATTAACTTAATTAAGTAGGAATAAATGTGGGCTATAGTTGTTCTAAGATAAATTAAATTAAAGATGATATTTAATATACTGGAATATTCAATTTGTTATTAAATTAAATATGAGTTGTCAATAAAAAGAAGGAAAAGCAGGAAACAGTAAAAAGCAGGCAAGTGCATAAAGTAGGTCAGTGCACAAAGCAGGCAAGTGCAAAAAAACAGTTAGTTGTGAAAAGCAGGAAACATCAAGAATGTAACGCCCCATTTTGACATTACTACCTAAACTATAATTATATGTTGTACTTGCTTGATTATGAGACTTCGTCGGTTTGACGACACTGTGGACATGTGGTTCTATTATTTGGCCGATATATGTGTGTGTGTGTGTGTGTGTGATGTTAGTATTAGGATACATAGTCATGTTAGATATGTATCATGTGTTAGTTATGTCTCATATATGCAAGTTAAGGGATGATGGGTACGTGGATACCGTTAAAGTTATTGTTGAATGAAAGAATGATATACCAGGTGCACGATGAAAATAATAAATTGATTATTTTGGTTATGTTATGACGAAATGTAAGTGTATATGTTGAGGATTTGTGCACGATATTCGAGATTGTATGTTGAGGACTGACTTACAGGTTAAAATGGCTAAGTGATAGCTGGATCCTACGAGGTGGGAGAGCCTCGGGGACATGGAATCCGAAAGATAAACGGTATGCAGGTGATGCATTATTTACTTTTGCATGATTATTATGTTGTTATTATGATGTATGGGTGGGGTAGGGTTTCAGGAAACTCAACCGCCCAGATTGGTTATACGATGACAAACCGAGTACAGGTGCAACGCAGTTATTATTTCAGGTAGACATAGTCCCTTGTTCCATTAGGGGGGTGGAGGATTTACCCACCGTTTATCCCCGAAACCCAGAGTCATGGGAGGGCTGTGCTACGGCGCGCTCCACAAGGTGTGTGATGATGACTGGTGGTTGCCTGCTAGGGAAGCTTGGTCGATGTAGTCGACACTTTCGCTTACGGGTTCTAGCTGGCTTCGGTCAATGCTTGACACTTCAGGGTAGTCCGGCAGAGGAAAGGATAGGATGTGGAAGTTAGTTGTGATTAGGTAGATGATGTAGGTAGATAGGTGTAACTTGAAGCCGTAAAGAAAACACAATCTAACTGTGTTTGTTGGAAAATATTTGATTGATTATGTGTCGTAACTCGGTAATGTATGAATTGTTTTAACTTAATAAGATGTCTTTCGGTAAAAGAATGTACCTCGCAAACTATGTTTAAACCTGTGTGAGTAAACAATAAGTTTCGTAATTTTGATTGATGTGTGCGATTTATTACTGTTAGTGTACTTACGCGAGGTATGTAAGCAGTAGCTACGCTTACATAACTCGCCTACATATTTATAAATTGCGTGAAATAAAACTGAACTATAATGTTTAGGCATTAATTACATCGTTACTACTTATCTAAATAGGAGATTAAGTTAATACGCCGAGTTAGTAAATTTTGGTTTAAAAAACACTGAATAAGATAATAGACTAAATTAGGTGGTAATGAAAGATGATTTAGTAATAGTGTTAATTATTGTCGATTAATGTTAATAACATTGATTAATGTTAGTCATTGTTGATTAATGTTAGTCATTGTTGATTAATGATTAATAATATTGATTAATGTTAAATATTGTCGATTAATGTTAAGAATATTGATTAATGTGAATAATACTGAATAATAATGTTAAATATTGTCGATTAATGTTAGTAATGTTGATTAATGTTAATTATTATCAGTTAATGATTAATAGTGTTGATTAATAAACGAACTATGGTTAACCTAATTAGCAACTAATGTAATTGATTAGTAATGCTCGATTGATTATTAATGAATTTAATTAGTCAAGGGTAAGGGTTAAAATGTTAAATGGTTATTGTAATATTAATTAAAGTAATATTAATCTGATAGGTTAGTATTAATTACAATGTTAGTTAATTAATTAAAACATATGGATAAGAATTAATTTATAACTATTAATTTAATTATGATCATGTCTAAGTTAATTAGAACCTAGGGTAAATTACAAATAGATATATTATGCAATTGATAAACAAGTGTCGGAATGTACATTTGTAGTTGTTTAATAAAAATGATGAATTAATTATAAATTAATTATGGAACATTTAATTATGAGGTCACCGAGAGTGGACTAGTAATTATTGGGGTAAAACTTTAATTTTATAATATAACATTTTATTAATTATTAATTATAATTTTGAAAAAAGGAAAGAATGTTAGAATATTGCCGAGAGGTTGTCGATTGAGTGGGAAGCACTTAAGGTTGGATGATGAACCAACCCAAAATTTAATTTAATAATAAAATAATACAACTTTTGGTTTATGAGTCAAATGGTGAGGGGCTCGAGGAGGAATGGGGGGGTTGGATAAAATTAACAAGGAGGAGAAGGGGTCTTCTTCATTGGGGAGATCTTCTACTTAGTTATCTTTTTGGGAGATGTTTTTTGGGAGCAGAGATAGAAATTTTAGAGCAGATCTGAAATGGGGTTTTTGTTGGAGATTTTCTGAAGGGATATAACAGGTTGGCTCGTACTCGGTTTGGGCTCGGGGGTCCAAAGGGGTACCTTTGGAGCTGGGTGGTCGGCGAGACCTCGCCAGTTGGCAGGGTGGCACACTTGTTTGGTCGGTTGAGTTTCAAAGGTTTGGGGAAAGGATTTTGGTTGCAGGGAAACAACAAACAAGGCATTCGAAAAAAAGGGAACAACAAAGGGGACAGCAACAAGGGTGGATCTACTAACTATCTACAAAAAAATACAAAAACAAAAGTGTTTTACATTCAAAAACTAAACTACAAAAAAAAAACTACTACTAAATATACATGATATATACATACGAAATAGGCATTATATCAAAATAGAATGTATATATGAAAAAAATATACATATATACAACATTACATTTAAAAATATATACATAATGTTGTTTAAATATATATATATATATATATATATATATATATATATAACATTTACATGTAAAAGAAATACATATATAGTGTTTATATATAAAAATAACACTTACATTTTTATTCTGGTTTTATTCCCTAATCTAAAAAGAAAATAATATACATATATGTATATAGAACTATATAAAAAAAGAGGGGGATAAAATAAAATTTTAGGTGATAAAT
The DNA here is from genome assembly GCA_027924585.1 of Larix kaempferi. NCBI lineage: Eukaryota > Viridiplantae > Streptophyta > Pinopsida > Pinales > Pinaceae > Larix > Larix kaempferi. The sequence goes on from BSBM01000298.1 coordinate 4,513,361, forward strand.
AAAATTTTACATAAAAAATAAAATTAGTTATTTATAAAATAACTAAACAAACATATATATATGAAATAGGAATTATATATATAAAAAAATAAAAACAAAAACATATATATAATTGTAAAACCAAAAAAAAAAATATTAAAACATTTTTTTTTATATTATTCCATAGTTGACCTTAAACAAAAAAAATATAATAATGTTTTTTTTAATTAAATTTTTTTTTTCGGGCTGCTAGGCGCAGCCATGGCTGGCCTTGGCACGGCCAGGCCAGCGGACATGGTGCAACGAGAGGACCGCGGCCATGAGCCTGCGGCCTTGGCACGGCCAGGCCAGCGGAGATGGCACGATGAGAGGTTCGCGGCCATGGGCTTGCGGCCTCTGCACAGCCATGGTCTGCGGCCATGGCGCAGCCAAGCCTGCGGCCTCAGCTAGGGGGAAGGCCCCGTCCAGGTGGGCATAGAGAGGAGCAGGATGGGGCGCCCAGCTGGGCTGTCGCCACTCCGAGCTCCTCTGTGAAAAAAAAAATGTATATAAAAAAAATTAAAATAAAATAAAGATCAAATACAAAAAAAACAAAACCCCTTCTTGATAAGTAAATCAATCTTCGGAAACTGTCTCTAAATCTCTCTTAACTGAGCAAATATATGCGGCCATGACGGCCTTGGCGCAGCAGCCGCGCAACCACTGGCTAGGCATATCCAAAACCAGTTACTTACCAGCGGCATAAAGAAGCATGAGTATCTTAAGCATTATTTGAACTACTAGCAACAAAGGTAGCGGGAGTATATACAGCGTAGGTAATGGAGGTAGAGTAAGAACCCGGTAATCCAGTTTATTAAGTCTCTAACCATTTTTTGGGGGGGGGCATAAGTAGTCGCCAGTTACTTAGTGTTTATCCATAAGCACCCGAAGCGGTTGGTCCTTAACCAATTGATCCTGTGAATCAGAACCACCAACCAAGGCAACGGAGCAAGTGGCAGAGAAAGCACCTTACGCAGTAGTTTTTCCACCATCATCTCGCTTAGTTACAATGCCAATTTATGACCAAGTATCAGATTATCTAGAAGCTGGTATAGTTTAAGATCCATACCGAGATCCTGTGCTAGTTTACCGTGTAAAAGCATACTCTATATGAACCGTTACCTTCCAAAAGGGTCGAAAAATATTTATGATACAAAAGAAAATCTACATGAAAAAAAAAAAATCATGGCATGTGGCCATGGGCCAACAGTGGGGAAAATCCCCGACCAACGCAGAGTGAAGGGAAGGAAAGGAGGGCGCCCAGCTAGGCTACCTCCACTCCAAGCTCCATGTAAAAAAAATAAACAAGTGACAGTAATAGTAAAAGAAATAGACAAGGCCGGGGAAGATTTCACCTGAGAAGAATGTTGTGGGTTGAGCTAAAAGAAGCTAAGCATTCCACCTCCCATGGCCGCTTAGACTCTCTCTTATGAAACCCTAAACTGATCGAAAACCCTAAAGGAGCTACATGCAGAACAACACCCTCTTGCTAAAAGTTTGGAGAATAAATGTCTCCGGCAGGGAGAGACAGAGGGTTTTGATCACCGTATCACGTGATTATTTAATTAATGATTGTATATCGTGGAGATATGAGGAGGGAACGCGTGGCCCCTCATGCAAGGGCCCGAGTTAAACTAGATAGGTTTAATACGTTTAATGAAAACTATTAGTAAATTTGTCTAATTTGTTAAAATTAAATTAAATTAGTTGATATTTAATTTAGGTTAATTAAACTATGTATATATATATATATATATCATATATATATATATCATATATGTTAAATTTAATTATTTAATTTGTTAATTATTAAACTTAATTATTTAAATTGTTAACTGTTTAAATTTAGTTAAATTTAAATTGTTAATATCTTATATCATGAGATTAAATTAATTAAGATTTAAGTCTTATGTTGGATTAAAATAGCTCTAATCAATTAAGTAATTAACTTTACAATTTAAACTTATAAGTTTATTACAAGACTTTTTTTTTAAATTATGAAGTTTTAAATGGAAAAGTAATTTGATTTGGATATATGGTTAGGAGGTGGCACCAATAAAACCGAATTTAAGTCAAATCGAGTAACATAGTAGGTTTATTCGGGAAACCATGACAAGTGTGACCCCTACGGTAGATGCGGGAATAGACGACTACCTAAGCCATGAGGACAATGTGATACCCCACCTTTTTCCTGAGCCATAATGTCATACCCGCGACTCGCGACATTAAGACTTAGTGTGTCATGATGAGTGAAAATCATTAATAGGTTATTGAATCTAACTGTGAACAAGGAGGATGTTCATTCTATCGATAATGGTAATTTGTAATAATTGTAATGAACTAAAGTATCCAGATAGGTACAAGTAAGGGGTTGGAGGCCATAAGTGGCCAGTGTCGCATATGACTAAAGTTGTAGCTTGAGAATAAATTACTAAGGACAAGTCATTTTGTCAGTAATAATTGCATGATAGTAATTATATATTGCAGTCATGGATCCATGTAGGAAGTCAATTCTTAAATTATGTCCGTGGTTGTAAAATTCTTGTTCATGGGGACATGGTGTGCCTTAGATATGATGAAAAGTACCCATAGATAGTTATTCCTATATTTCAAAGCCAAGGAAATCATTGTATGACTAGATCTCAAGGGAACTTGGGATATGTGATAAGGACCAAGGACCATCGTGGTCAATAAGATGTAAGTATAAGGTATAGAGGAAACCATACAAAACTTAATTTAAGAGAATAATATATTTAATTGAAATAATAAGAGGTGCACAATCGTGTATATAAATTATATTAATGGACCTATGGGTAACCAAGTCGTATCTTACAGTATGTGTCATAGATAGGATGAAGAAAAATCATAAACCTTGTCTTTGCCCTGTTAGAATATGAGCTATATTACTAGTAAAGAGAGCTTGATTGATAGGGACAAACAAGAAAATCTAAAGTCTCTATATTTGTAAATAACAATTAGAGTAATATCTTAGTAAATGTTCATAAGTTAAGGAAGATGGTTGTATTCCAAACCCTTCAAGGGTGTTCTATGTGTAGTATCAACTACCAACTAAAGGGAGAACCCCTTTCAAAGTTGGCTTAAGCAATAAAAGTTGTAACAAAATACTAGTATATAGCCAATGGATAAGTAATTGGGTTGTTATTCAATGATAATTAGTCAAGTCTAGCGCAGTGATGACCTCGAGTAATAAGGAAGGGCATATGTGGATTAACTAATTAACAAGTGGACGTGCTAAAATAAAATTGTAATGAGAGATTCATTAAGATTATGTAGTAATCACCTTAAGACATTCCTAGTTTATAAGATGATGAGATTAATTATGGATTAGTATGCTTGTCTCATGACTAGTCATGTGTGTCAAGTGAGTAAACAAAATATTATGTTATCTAAAGGTTCCATTCATCTTTTAAGGATGCCCTAAGTTATGAATGTCAATCATATGGTTGTATGAAGTACCTATGTAGGTATAGTAGGTCAGGATTCATGGGACATATGAGTGATGGCATTGTTTAATATATATATATATATATATATATATATATATATAGAGAGAGAGAGAGAGAGAGAGAGAGAGAGAGAGAGTAGTATTGCAAGTGATATGTGTGAATTAATGGAAACATTAAAAGTGTGTTGATACATTGTAAAGAGTGTTAAAGGGAAGAATCCAAAATGAGGATTAGGCATGTAAATTTGTAAGGACTAAAATGATATCAATCTAGGTAAATATATGCGATAAGTAAGGACAACATAAATTCAAGGACAAGATGTTTCAATGACACATGATTACCATAAGAGTGTTAGTGATAGAAAGAGTGGTACAAAAAGAAGAAGTATTTCAAACCTAGTGTGGAAGGAAGTGAATGGATAAGTGAATTATAAATTTTGTTACGACAGAATGATATGGTAGGCATGCAAGCTAAACGAAATAATATAGAAAGTGTGTCCGTTATTGAAGTTACTATTAAATATGTGGTAGTTGTTGGGTGACATTATATAAGTAATAGGAGATATGATAGTTGTAATGAAGGTAGAGAACGGAACTAACACCATATCAAAAGATAGATTTGTGCATGAAAAGTACTCAAAGGCGTGGGTGGGCTAGGAGTTGATAATAACATAAACGATGAGATAATCAAATAAGGAGCAGTAGTTGGAAAATGATGTACAGATAATGACTAGGAATATAAAAAAAAAAGTGGCATTATCATTATGTCTAAAATGTGTGAAGCAGATATATATCAAACCAACGATTGTATGAGGTAGCAATAGCGTAAAGTAACACGAATGCATTCGGACATTTAACTTAGTCCCGAACTGGAAGAGTATAATGACACACGATATATTCGTGAGAGGTTGGTAGTTGGCAGTAATAATAAAGAGAAGATCATAATAGAAGAATATGTGCATGATTCATCAAGACATGGTAGGACATAAAATTAATTTTGGTACGCCAAGTAAATACATGGTCTTCATCTTCACTCTACGAGGATAAATTAAAAGTTGATCAACAATAGACAGGATGGTAAAATTGTAAAATTTTATAAGAAACCTATGTAGTCATGCTAGGAGGAAATTCGTGAGGGTGTGATGCTATCCTGTAAGGGAATGACCTTATGTCATAATTTAAGTTGTAAACAACAAAAATGATATGTTGCAAGATGCATAAGTCAGATTTCTTGAAAGTGGTTCATAATTTAATACATTGATGGGAAAATGGTGTGTGATGTATGACTTAGAAGTAGTCGTTTACTTAATGGATAATTGGGATTTTGGAACGAATTCGACTTGATTTTAACCTAAGTGTTAGCCTTAAGTATGGTTATATAGTGTTTTGAAGGACATTGTTGAGTGTGCCTAGTTTGGAATTACCTAAGGTACCTCACGTTAGCATATGTTGTTGATGATGAGTTAGTTTCGAGATTTCTCCTATTCATGTACACTTCATGTATGAGTAATAAAAGGGATCGCACAACAAATAATATTGGACATTGAATGAATTTATGTATGTTTAAAAACAACAACAACACAATCGCAGCATATCAATTATAGCCATGTCAATGACAAATGACCATTAAAATAAGTAAAGGGGTTAAACAACATGAGAAACAACCATAGTATTTGGTATGGTGTGATAAGATCAGATGAGCTCATTTGCATATTGTGATGAGAGTATTGTTAATGCAGTATAAGTAATGATGAGTAAGGACTATAATGTTAGTGTGCACAAATAAGTAAGAGTCGTCATCTTGTGTAATTAATGGATTATAAATAAGAAGAACTAATAAGTGTAGCTTAGATACTAAGAGTAATAAGGTAGATAGGATTAGTGGGACAACATAAAGATGTGAATGAAGGAAAGGGGTATATCAATGTAAGGGATAGTTAGGGAAATAGTACCAAACATAGGACAATGATGTGAGGATTACAAGATAAATGGAAATGCAGTCGAAGATAAGTTCTAGTTGAACTTGGAAAGTTGTTAATGATGATATGGAATTTCTCCTTAATGTTTAAACTGTAGTCTCAATGGGTGTATCATTTAAACCAACAACATTTAAATAGAGAGCATGATGGCTTCATAATTTATCACTAATAATAAATCTTGATATAGAGAAATGGCGTAAGTCAAAGTGAAATTAATTAAAGATGAGATCCGATTAAAGAGTCATGACAATGACTAAGAATTAAATTAAAAGTTATATGTAAGGCAAGGTGTTCTTATGAATCACATTATAGAACGTGCAAATTAGTTTAATTTAACAAGGATATTGAATATTCTATGGATTAAGAATGGTAATGAACCTTCAGTAGTCAAACCAACAACCTATGTGAATGTTAAATGAAATATAAGAACAGCTCCAATAAGATTAAATGAATAGACTTTGTAGATGTCGTTATGTATATTTAGGAGGTGGCCCAGTAGAGCAAGTACACCCTAGGTTCAACCACTTGGGAGGACGCACAGATCATGCATCGTGATTTTTCCACACTATCTTGACCATAACTTTGGGATGAAGTTTCTTGAAGGGTGGGTGTATGTAACGCCCCATTTTGACATTACCACCTAAACTATTATTATATGTTGTACTTGCTTGATTATGAGACTTGGCCGGTTTGACGACACTGTGGACATGTGGTTCTATTATTTGGCCGATATATATGTGTGTGTGTGTGTGTGTGTGTGTGTGTGATGTTAGTATTAGGATACATAGTCATGTTAGATATGTATTATGTGTTAGTTATGTCTCATATATGCAAGTTAAGGGATGATGGGTACGTGGATACCGTTAAAGTTATTGTTGAACGAAAGAATGTTATACCAGGTGCATGGTGAAAATAATAAATTGATTATTGTGGTTATGTTATGACGAAATGTAAGTGTACATGTTGAGGATTTGTGCACGATATTCGAGATTGTATGTCGAGGACTGACTTACAGGTTAAAATGGCTAAGTGATAGCTGGATCCTACGAGGTGGGAGAGCCTCGGGGACATGGAATCCGAAAGATAAACGGTATGCAGGTGATGCATTATTTACTTTTGCATGATTTTAATGTTGTTATTATGATGTATGGGTGGGGTAGGGTTTCAGGAAACTCAACCGCCCAGATTGGTTATACGATGACAAACCGAGTACAGGTGCAACGCAATTATTATGTCAGGTAGACATAGTCCCTTGTTCCATTAGGGGGTGGAGGATTTACCCACCATTTATCCCCGAAACCCAGAGTCATGGGAGGGTTGTGCTACGGCGCGCTCCCCAAGGTGTGTGATGATGACTGGTGGTTGCCTGTTGGGGAAGCTTGGTTGATGTAGTCGACACTTTCGCTTACGGGTTCTAGTTGGATTCGGTCATGCTTGACACTTCAGGGTAGTCCAGCAGAGGAAAGGGTAGGATGTGGAAGTTAGTTGTGATTAGGTAGATGATGTAGGTAGATAGGTGTAGCTTGAAGCCGAAAAGAAAACGCGATCTAACTGTGTTTGTTGAAAAATATTTGATTGATTATGTGCCGTAACTCGGTAATGTATGAATTGTTGTAACTTAATAAGATGTCTTTCGGTAAAAGAATGTACCTCACAAACTATGTTTAAACCTGTGTGAGTAAACAATAAGTTTTGTAATTTTGATTGATGTGTGCGATTTATTACTATTAGTGTACTTACGCGAGGTATGTAAGCAGTAGCTACGCTTACATAACTCGCCTACATATTTATAAATTGCGTGAAATAAAACTGAACTATAATGTTTAGGCATTAATTACATCATTACTACTTATCTAAATAGGAGATTAAGTTAATACGCCGAGTTAGTAAATTTTGGTTTAAAAAAAACTGAATAAGATAATAGAGTAAATTAGGTGGTAATGAAAGACGATTTAGTAATAGTGTTAATTATTGTCGATTAATGTTAATAACATTGATTAATGTTAGTCATTATTGATTAATGATTAATAATGTTGATTAATGTTAAATATTGTTGATTAATGTTAAGAATATTGATTAATGTGAATAATATTGCATAATAATGTTAAATATCATCGATTAATGTTAGTAATGTTGATTAATGTTAATTATTATCAGTTAATGATTAATAGTGTTGATTAATAAACGAACTATGGTTAACCTAATTAGAAACTAATGTAATTGATTAGTAATGCTCGATTGATTATTAATGAATTTAATTAGTCAAGGGTAAGGGTTAAAATGTTAAATGGTTATTGTAATATTAATTAAAGTAATATTAATCTGATAGGTTAGTATTAATTACAATGTTAGTTAATTAATTAAAACATATGGATAAGAATTAATTTATAACTATTAATTTAATTATGATCATGTCTAAGTTAATTAGAACCTAGGGTAAATTACAAATAGATATATTATGCAATTGATAAACAAGTGTCGGAATGTACATTTGTAGTTGTTTAATAAAAATGATGAATTAATTATAAATTAATTATGGAACATTTAATTATGAGGTCACCGAGAGTGGACTAGTAATTATTGGGGTAAAACTTTAATTTTATAATATAACATTTTATTAATTATTAATTATAATTTTGAAAAAAGGAAAGAATGTTAGAATATTGCCGAGAGGTTGTCGATTGAGTGAGAAGCACTTAAGGTTGGACGATGAACCAACCCAAAATTTAATTTAATAATAAAATAATACAACTTTTGGTTTATGAGTCAAATGGTGAGGGGCTCGAGGAGGAATGGGGGGGTTGGATAAAATTAACAAGGAGGAGAAGGGGTCTTCTTCACTAGGGAGATCTTTTACTTAGTTATCTTTTCGGGAGAATTTTTTTGGGAGCAGAGATAGAAATTTTAGAGCAGATCTGAAATGGGGTTTTTGTTGGAGATTTTCTGAAGGGATATAACAGGTTGGCTTGTACTCAGTTTGGGCTCGGGGGTCCAAAGGGGTACCTTTGGAGCTGGGTGGTCGGCGAGACCTCGCCAATTGGCAGGGTGGCACACTTGTTTGGTCGGTTGAGTTTCAAAGGTTTGGGGAAAGGCTTTTGGTTGCAGGGAAACAACAAACAAGGCATTCGAAAAAAAGGGAACAACAAAGGGGACAGCAACAAGGGTGGATCTACTAGCTATCTACATATATTTTCCAGCAGGTATATTTATCATTTCTACCCTTGTCAAATTTGATTTTAGGTTATGGAAACAATAAAAGTTATATGCTCTTACCCCTGCACAAACAAAACTGGTTAGAGGTAGATAAAACAGTAAATATATCTATTTTCAAAACCTGTAAATGTAATTGTTATTTTTTTACAGACCTGAAATTGAACACAAACCGACAAAACAAAATAAAAACAAAAATTGACACAGAGTGTAAACAGACATAAATGATTAGTTATTGATAAACTGAGATTATCAAGGACCGGGGGTCTTACAAAGAAAGGAAGGAAGGGCGCAGTTTCCAAAAGGAAAAATAGTAGTTAGTTGTGGAAAGCAAGGAAGGGTGCAGTTTCCAAAAGGAAGAAAATCTAATAAGTTAGGAAAAGCAGGAAAACAAGAAAGTTCCAATTCAATAAATGAGGGTGCAAGGAAAGAATGAGAGACTAAGTACAATGCATCTAAGAAGCCACATAAGTTATAAAATAATGCAGTGCGCTCCTATTCACATATTTTGACACTTTATCTTTGTGAATGAGTAAGTTGTGAGCTTCTCTAGGCTTTGGTGATGCGCCCTTAGCCACCTGTGGGACATGTACCCCATAGTTATTGTTCCAATCTTCTGAAAATGATTTAGTGCAGCCATTGATGATTGATTTTCAGGTATGATCCATCCCATTTCATGAGGATATTGATCCTTCAGAGTTAATGCATAGATCCAAGTAGATTTGATGTGGTTTTGATGATATTCACTCAGAGAGGAAGAAAAGTTGGTGAGATTTCGCTCCTATAAGAATATTCAGGTGTTGTTTGTGCCCTCTATGAGTTATTATATGTATATTCATTGTTCCTGGGCTTGATACAGTGATTTTTACCCTTCTCTCATTCTTCCATCATAGATTCTTGTTTCTATGAACTCAGATCTTACACATTGTGAGCTATATGTCAGAGTTGGAACTTGTATGATTCAATTAGTGCTATAAAGATAGAAATGGATGTTTTATTATGATAAATACATGTTTCTAATATGTTATATTTATTCTGAGAATGAATTTGTGAGATTCCATAGTCACGTGTACTTCAATGTTTAAGTTCTTTCTTTTCTTGCATAGAAAACTAGCTAGTTTCACTGAAATTAGCATAGGAGGAACTGTTATGTGAAACTATTTTTCATTATGTAAACTGTAGCAGGTCCATAAGACATCCCTGAATCATTTCCAATCCTCATATCTAAATTTATTGCAGGTTGTACTATGTTTGGGTCAGCCATAAGTTTAGGTATCCCGCCATTCCTAAATTGTCAAACCTCATCCAAGTCTCCCAAACTCAGTCAAACAGCTCCAAAACACTAGTATATTTTGTGTTCCGGTATTTTAGAGGGTAGATAAGGACCATAAACCTTATGATTTCTCCCTAAAGCCTATGTAAAGTATCTAGTATGCATATGCTAGTGTACCCATGAAGCCTTGGAGTAGACTTCAGCGACAGTTGATTTCGAAACATAAAAGGTCCCAGTACATTGTGCAGAGAATTCTTAATCAATATAATCCCTATTTTTGGATTCTACACTCTTGTCCCCACTATGATCAGATCCTAGAAATTCCAATTGTGAAGTTTGGGTGGGTTTAGTTGAGACTAGGACTAGTTGCCTCGACACTAGTTTTCATAACTAGTTCACAGTTTTGTTAAAAAAAATTGATTCAAATATTGGTGATAAATTAGTATTCTCATAATCTGATATGAGGATATTACAGTGGTATCAGAGCACTTTCCTCTACTCCTGTGGAAAGTAAGCTCTCAAGTTGAAGAAATTGCAACCATGAGACTAGCACCAGCCAGTGATAATTTTGACTCGGATGATGAGGAAGTCTTCTATGTTGATGGAGGATTAACGAGAAATGAGGATGATGATTCTGTTGATGTATATGTAACTTCGGAATGTATTTCATCTATGTATTTCATATATATTTATTGTACCCTTATAAGAGATGTGTTATTCCTCTATAAGGAAGTGTCGTCATGTGGATTGACAAGTGTCGCAAGTGTGTGTACTTGCCAATGGGTTATTAGACCACCATGTGTGGGGTCAGCCCTGAAAAATATATTATATTGTGGATGTATCTAGATAGACAAGTTGGCCCCATAGTGTAACTGGGCAAACAAGTTAAGTATAAATAGAGATCGGGAGATCTCTATTTGGATCATTCGGAAAGAAACACTTCTCTCTCTCAGAAAGTGGCGCACTAGTGAGGAGGAGGATCATCTGCTCTAGGAGACTATCTCAAGTGTATTTTGGTTGTACTTTGGTTGAGCCATTGCTCTCTCTATCTCTGAGGAAGTTGTGGGGTTTTTCACCTTAGGGTTTTCCCCACGGAAACTCTGTGTCTCTTGTCTCTCATGATTTTTGTGATGCTTGTCATGCTTATTGTGATTGTTATGCATTGATCTACTGTATATGTTATTCTCTCAGTAAAGATCCAAGAGTATTGTGAATTAATGCTCAAAATTTAACATGGTATCAGAGCTAAACTGAGAAGAAGACATTTTGCAGTGACAGAAACTTGAGTTTCTTGTTTATTGGGTTTCTCTCCACGGTTTTTGGAAAAGTAGTATAGTAGATTCACTGCACTCATCAAGGAGAATCTATCTGTCCAATTAGAATTCAATTCTGAGCATTTTCAGATTTGGCCCTAAAAATTAGGGTTTCCACAAAAATAGTAATTTCTGAAATCTGAAGACATAGCTGGAAGCGCCTTGCAAAAATCAAATTTTAGAGCTTTGGATCGAGATTTTTGGCTAGGTAGATCTCTGGAAAACTCAAACCCTAATTCAGGGCTCTCCCTAGTGAACCCGGGAGGACAAAAAGGAAAATCTGAAGGGTAAAGCTTTACTGATCTCAAATTCTGAATACATCAGGCTGATCATCTCATCAAGGCCCATATTTCTATCCTTTCAGAAAGTTGAAATTCACATTTTGAATTTTTAGGATTTTTTCGACAAACCCTAATCCAAGACCAGATCTAGTTTTCTGCATTTCAAGTGGTAAGACCTAAATCTTTTCTATTTCCATTTGAAGTACTCTTTAAGATGTCTCACCACACCAAGCTTGAGGATAAGCTTGAAGGGGCTGATAACTTCCGAGCTTGGAAGTATAGGATTGGGTTTATCCTGGAAGAGAATGAGTTGGACTCATATATAAAAGAAGACATCCCTATCCCAGAGGATGAAGAGGCTAAGGTATTTCATAAGAAGAACTTGGTCAAGGCAAAGAGAATCATTGTTGATTCTATCAAAGACCATCTCATACACCATGTGTCTTCTCTAAAGACACCCAAGGCTATGTTTGACTCTTTGACCAAGCTATTTGAAGGAAAGAACATAAATCGGAAGATGACCCTGCGGAATCAATTGAAAGGGGTCAAGATGTCGAATGGAGAAACCATTCAATCCTATTTCTCCAAGGTCTCTCAGATCAAGGAACAACTTGAAGCTGTAGATTAAATGGTGGAGAATGGTGAAATTGTTATGACTACTTTGAATGGCCTATCTAGGTCATGGGACTCTTTTTTCCAGGGGATCTATGCCAGAAAGAAGTTAATCTCCTTCAGCAGATTATGGGAGGAATGTTCTCAAGAAGAAGCAAGGCTTGTGGTAAGAGAAGAGACGATGGGAAATGAAGATCAAGCTCTCACAGCTCACACTAAGAAGGGCAAGTTCAAGAGGGAGCCATCCCATCACAAGAAGAAATCTTCTCATCATTTTCACAAAGACAAGAAAGATCTAAGGTGTTTCACTTGTAATGAGAAGGTTCGCTTTGCTTCAGAATGTCCCAAGAACAAAAGGGACAACCAAAACAACAACAACTCCAGCAAGAAGAAGAAGGGTAACAAAAGAAGGTACCATGCTCATGCTGCCGAAGATGATGAACCTCCAAAGAAGAAGGCTAGGGAAGAAAGTGATGATAGTAATGATGACTCATCAAGTGAAGAAGAGTATGTTCTAATCTCTGCTCTCACAGGTACTATCTCCCATGGTTGTAATGATTGGTTAATTGATAGTGGGGCTTCCAAACACATGATTGGGTTTAAAGAATCCTTTGTAAATCTGTCTGAACATGAATCACCCCATAAAGTGAAACTTGGCAATGTTTACCAATATCCCATCAAAGGAAGTGGTGAATCCTCCTACAACCTAGATTCTGGAAAATCTTTGAAGATGAAAGAAGTCCTTTATGTACCTGGGCTCAAGAAGAACTTACTCTCCATCTCTGCATTGGATGCAAAAGGTATGAGGGTTGCATTTGTGGATGGCCAAGTCCTAATGTGGCCAAAGGGAAAGACCATAGATGATGCAGTTGTGATTGGAGAGCAAGAGGGAGGTTTGTATATATTAAAAGGACAACCTAAACATGCCATGGTGCATGAATCCATGGAGCCAAGTGAACTTTGGCATAGAAGACTTGCTCATATGCACTATAGGGCACTTTCAATTGCAAGCAAGGCTGTAGAGGTTCTTCCTGAAATCAAGACCAAACATGAAGGTGTTTGCAAAGGATGTGAAAAAGGTAAGAATATTAAGAAGGCTTTCCCAAGTAGTGAAAGCAAGGCAAAAGATATCCTGGAAATCATCCACTCAGATGTATGTGGTCCTATGTCATCCAGTTCTCTAAGTGGGTATGTTTACTATGTCTCATTTATTGATGACTTCTCCAGGAAGACTTGGGTATACTTCTTGAATAACAAAGATGAGGCATTTGATAAGTTCAAGGAATTCAAAACCTTGATGGAGAATCAAACTGACAAAAAGATCAAAACATTCAGAACCGACAATGGTGGAGAATTCACCTCAGGTGACTTCAAGAAGCTTTGCAGTGATTCAGGGATTAAGAGGGAGTTGAATGCTCCTTATAATCCTCAACATAATGGAGTTGCAGAAAGGAAGAACAGAACAATCATGGAAGCAGCAAGGGCAATGCTGCATGACCAAGATCTACCTATGCATCTATGGGAAGAAGCAGCTAGAACAACTGTATATGTGCAGAACAGAACACCCCACAAGATATTGGACAACAAGACACCAGAAGATGTCTTTTCTGGTAAGAAACCTGAAGTCAGCCATCTCATAATATTTGGTTGTCCAGTATACACACATGTCCCAAAGGAAAAGAGGACCAAGCTAGATCCTTCAGGAAAGAAGGGTATCTTTGTGGGTTACAGTGAAAGCTCGAAGGCTTACAGAATATACTTTCCAGGGTTCAAGAAGATTGATGTCAGCAGGGATGTAACATTTGATGAAAACTCAACATTCATCAAATCAAGGAAGGAACCTATTGAAGTTTATGAAGAACCCAAGGAAACTAGATTTCAAGACACTACCATGACTGAAGCAATTCCATAAGTTGTCCATGAGTTTGAAGATCCACAAGAACCTGTAGATCCACCCTGTGAGGATAACTCTCACAAGAGGAAACCTGCATGGGCTAGAGAGCTCATTCAAGATGCAGTAAGATTTGGCATTCCAGAAGAAGAACACAGAGCAAAGAAAAGAACCAAATCACATACCAGCTATGTTGCTTTACTCTGTGACATTATGAACAAAGAACCTTCCAGTTATGAAGAAGCAGCGGAAAAGAAAGAATGGAAGGATGCTATGGTGGAGGAATACCAATCAATAATGAAAAATGATGTTTGGGATGTTTTCCCAAGACCTAAAGAGAAGTCTGTTGTGACTTCCAAATGGATCTATAAAATCAAGCATGCTGCAAATGGCAGTGTAGATAAATACAAAGAAAGATTCGTAGCTCGTGGCTTCTCTCAGAAAGAGGGAATGGATTATGAAGAAAATTTTGCACCCGTAGCCAGGTATACTTCCATCAAAACAGTACTTTCCCTGGCTGTAGCAATGAAATGGAAAATACACCAGATGGATGTCAAGACTGCTTTCCTAAATGGTGTAGTTGAAGAGGAAGTATATGTGGAGCAGCCACTCAGTTTTGAAATACATGATAGGGAGTCATATGTGTGCAGATTGAAGAAAGCCTTTTATGGATTGAAGCAAGCCCCCAGAACTTGGTATGGTAGGATGGACAGTTTCCTATCTAGTTTGGGCTTTACCAAGAGTAAAGTGGATTCCAACCTCTACTACAAGGTTGAGGAAGGGAATCCTGTGATTCTACTCCTGTATGTGGATGACTTATTTGTAACAGGAGATGACAAACTGATTGCAGATACTAAGAGAAAGCTTGCTACTGATTTCGATATGAAAGATTTAGGAATGATGCATTATTTCCTAGGTATGGAGGTGTGGCAAAATTCAGGTGCGATCTTCCTTGGTCAAGGGAAGTACACAGTAGATATCCTGAAGAGATTTGGGATGATGGATTGCAAGGCCATGGCCACACCTATGGCATCGAATCTGAAGCTTCTATGTGATGCTTCATCTGATCCGGTTGATGTCTCTATGTATCGTCATATGATTGGGTCCCTGATGTACCTGATGAACACAAGACCAGATATTTGCTTTGCAGTGAACACATTGAGCCAGTTCTTGACGGATCCGAGGAGTGTTCACCTAGTGGCTGTAAAGCATGTCCTGAGGTACCTGAAGGGTACAGTGGATTATGGGCTCAAGTATGAAGCGAATCAAAAGTTTAACCTACAGGGTTATGTTGATTCAGATTGGGCTAGCAGTGCTGCAGATAGGAAGAGCACATCTGGGTGTTGCTTCAGTATGGGATCAGGTGTGATCTCTTGGTTTAGCAGGAAGCAGTCCTGCGTAGCACTGAGTATAGCTGAGGCAGAGTATGTTGCATCCTATTCAGCTAGTTGTGAGGCAGTATGGCTACGGAAGCTACTGTCTGAGTTATTTGATCTCCCATTAGATGCTACTGGTATCTTCTGTGATAACCAGAGTTGTGTGAAGTTGTCCGAGAACCCAGTGTGTCATGATAGGTCGAAACACATAGAGATCAAATATCACTATATCAGGGATATGGTGCAGAGAGGAGTCATGAAGCTCCTGTATGTTGTGACGGACGAGCAGATTGTAGATGTGCTGATGAAGCCACTAGTCAGGGTGAAGTTCAAGTACTTCAGGGAGAGGCTTGGTGTTCTTCAGATCAATGACACTTTGAGGAAAAAGTGATGGACACATTTGTTTGAGCCATTCCAAGCATGTTGGAAGGAGGATCCTTCACATGGATATGGATGTAAGCGTTGGATGATGAGCATCAGGACGATGCTCCAGTTACTACTCTGTATATACATAATGTTGGATGCTAGATATGATCAGTTGGATCATTTATGTATGTACGCATCATGTTGGATGCTGGATATGACCGGTTGGATCATTTGTATGTATTTTGTATATGCATCATGTTGGATGCTTGGACCATGTATCTGTATATGTATCAGGTGGATACATTGTATGATCAAGTAGATCATGTATGTTGATATGTATCATGTGTGATCAGGTGGATCATGTATGATGATATGTATCAGGTAGATACTTGGTATGCATCAGGTGGATGCATTGTATGATCAGGTTGATCATGATGATGAGCTTCAGGATGTTGCTCCAGATGATATGTACCAGGATGGTACAGTGATGATGATCAGTATTATCATGGGCATCAGGATGATGCCTCGTGCGATGATGATCCGTTAGATCATGAGTATCAGATTGATACTTGGAGGTCAGAGATGATATGTGGCAGGTTGTGCAAATAGCATGTAATCAGTCCTGGGAGATCTTTCCGGTCGTGTTGCGGCACATAAATGTTCCTGGGGTACTCTTTCCAATATTGCTATGTAGTATGTAATCAGTCCTCAGATATCCGATAGGTTGAGTTGTGTGCTAGTAATCAGTCCTGGGATGAGTTATTACTACAGAGACATGTAATCAGTCCTGGAGATCTGAGAGGTTGAGCTGTGTGCTCGTAATTAGTCCTAGGATGCTCTTTAGAGATCTTGCCGATCGTGCTGTGGCACATAAATGTTCCTGGGATGCTCTTTAAAGGTTTTGTCTATCCACATGTAATCAGTCCTGGAGATCCGAGAGGTTGAGCTGTATGCTCATAATAAGTCTTGGGATGCTCTTTAGAGATCTTACCAGTCGTGCTGCGGCACATAAATGTTCCTGGGATGCTCTTTAAAGGTATTGTGGAGGAGATGCATGTAATCAGTCCTGGGAGATCTTGTCGGTCGTGCTTAGGCACATAAATGTTCCTGGGATACTCTTTCTGGTATTGCATCTGCACATAAAATTAGTCCTAAGAGGCCACCTCTATCAGACCGTTCGCACAAATGATGAAGACCTGCAGGTGGTGGGCCTACATCTAGTATGAAATAGGAATGGCTCTGTAGAACTTCCTATGACGAGTAGAGTCAGAGATTGGTTGAGATAGCAGCAGTAGTGACGATGATGATGACGATGCATCGATGACGATGATCCCAAGAAGAAGACTTGTCTAGCAGAACTGTGTCGAGAAATACCTTCCTAGTTAAGAGGGAGTGTTGATGTATATGTAACTTCGGAATGTATTTCATCTATGTATTTCATATATATTTATTGTACCCTTATAAGAGATGTGTTATTCCTCTATAAGGAAGTGTCGTCATGTGGATTGACAAGTGTCGCAAGTGTGTGTACTTGCCAATGGGTTATTAGACCACCATGTGTGGGGTCGGCCCTGAAATATATATTATATTGTGGATGTATCTAGATAGACAAGTCGTCCCCATAGTGTAACTGGGAAAACAAGTTAAGTATAAATAGAGATCGAGAGATCTCTATTTGGATCATTCGGAAAGACACACTTCTCTCTCTCAAAAAGTGGCACACTAGTGAGGAGGAGGATCATCTGCTCTAGGAGACTATCTCAAGTGTAGTTTGGTTGTACTTTGGTTGAGCCATTGCTCTCTCTATCTCTGAGGAAGTTATGGGGTTTTTCACCTTAGGGTTTTCCCCACGGAAACTCTGTGTCTCTTGTCTCTCATGATTTTTGTGATGCTTGTCATGCTTATTGTGATTGTTATGCATTGATATACTGTATATGTTATTCTCTCAGTAAAGATCCAAGAGTATTGTGAATTAATGCTCAAAATTTAACAGATTCTTTGTGTGACATTGTATGCACATAGAACGGAAGGCCTACTCCACCACAATTTAGTATTGTAGATGGAAGAGTGTTCTGTGGGGGGGAACTTATAGGGTTTAATCCCTCGGAGTACCTCGTAGAATACCAAACATAGAGGAATGCAATCCAGGAGGTCTTTCCTTTTTGGGACTTATGTACTTTCAAAGTTGAAAGGTTGTTTCCAAATGAGTATCCTTGTGGTAGCACATATCAAATAAGAGTAATTCATATTGCCAACAATGTGTGCAAAGAAGTGGAGCATATGTTGCAGTATTGTGAAGCGTCACCATGCTCTATAGCCAATGAGCCAGTGACAAAGGGAGCATCTAGAGATTCTCTTTATTCAAAAAGAGGGAATCCATATCTCAAAAGGAAGTGATAAAATGATCATGATGGACCTAGCACTATGGAATCTTCAAAAGATAAAGAAGAACCATGTGCAGCACAAGACCAATCAAAAAGTGATGAATTTGTTAACAATGTGGAAAGAGATTCCACTTTGGGATCTTTGAGCTTCTTTGTTGGAGATTTCAATATAAATGCGAAGGATATTAGTTATTTTGATGGTGGTGAGACATATTTTGGATCATATCCAAAAGAAGAACCTAAATCACATTCACAGTCACCACTTGAGCTTCATAATGAAGCAGAAGACAAGCACTCATCAGTTGGATGTGAATCAAAAGATTTGGTGGAATAACAAGCCACGATAGCTCCACCACATGAAGATAAAGATATGATCCAAAGGTATGGTCACCATTCATATTTGTGTATTCCTTGTGTCATAATAAAGTTATAGCCACATCAGAGGAGAGGCTTGGCATGGTTGAGTCTTTTGGTGTTGAGGCTCAAATACCTGGTGTTAAGGATGAATGCAGTGACTAGGCTAAATCATTGGAAGGTATTTTTCATTATTCCCACATGATGGATGAGCTCACATGTGGCAGCACACATTGTGTTGTCAATGAGACATTGAGTGACTTGGAGAACCTATTCCTAGTCACCAAAGAGAGGAGTCATGAGCCACCTAGTTCTTGAAGTGGTGAACCGAAAGAAGACATAAATAAAATCCTTACTTATGCGTATTGTGCAACAAAAGAGCAGGTCGTTCATTACCTAGATCCTACCACCAGTATTGCAAAAGAATAATCCAGAGAGTCTCATGTCCCCAAATTTTGCATTGGGTCACAATGGCCTAAGCCACTTAGCCATACTCATGGTAGTTTGTCAAATTGGTGCTAAGGGTCAAATAATTACCAATAATGATGTCCAAGTTAATAATAATGTAAAATTAGATCCAAATGGACAAAGTAGGTCACATCAAGAGAAATTCCCAATTCAAAGTTTTAATATACCCATCCAAATGAACTATCATGGAGGAAAATTACTAGTTCCCTAGGTTGGGGGTGTGTTGATGCCCCGAAATTCGCAACACCAGCAGCAAAGGATTCTCCCCAATAAGCAAGCCCAATTAGATCGCTCATCGTTTGGTGTGGGGAATCTGTCCGGTTAACGGCCCGGCTACCGTATGTGATTTAAAGCTTTGTTTTCACCGGTTGCGGCTCGATCCACCGTTTATGTATTTTATTTAATGATGATAGGCAAGTGCCCTAATTAAATGCATGTAATTCTAATTAATCTATCTAATCTATCTAATCTATCCCTACAGGGAGCAAATCTGAAATATGAGTAGTAAACTGGAAATGCACCTAAGAATCTCACAGATAGTTGTTTCAATGATATAAGCACATTTACAGCAGAACATAAAAGATATCAAAGATAACTCTGATGTAATTAAAGCGTTCTATTACTCATTGAGCACATAAATGTTTACACAGGAAATGAGAGCATTCACAACCATGAATTAATTCAAGACGGTTAGGAACAATCTCACAGTATGCATATGAATGGTGAAGAAATAATTCCACATATCCCAAGAAAAATCGTTGTGCTAGATTTTCCCAGGAAAATATATCCTTCTTTATTAATGCAGAAAAGTAGTTCTCATACAAAACAATCCAGTTCCTTCACCTGCCAAAAGTCCTTTGGTTTCTATTCTCTTATCCTTTTTATAACTTTACAAAATTGTCTCTAGTGCCTCTACACATACCCTAACCCTAACATGTTTAAGATGAGGAACAATATTTACTTAACGTTTCCGCAATTCCGCAATTGTGGATGCACCCTCGTTCCTGCAACTTGCAGGGTTCATATCTCCTTCATCCCTTATCCAACTGAGATGAGTCCAGTACCATTAGAAAGATCTTGCAGAGCTCTATGCAACTGTGTGGTCTTTTACCACATCTGAGAACTCTGTTCCTGTCATTTTCCAAATCCAAAATGTCGCCCAAACTTCTTCAATACCGCATTAAAATGTTCTATTATCTGCATGTAACTCATAGTTTGGCCCAAACAACCCCAGTGCTGCAACATGGGCTCTGATACCACTCTGTCACATCCCCTCCCATAATTCCAAACCACAGAAGGAACATGACTGTAACATGGGGGTGTCTGATTCTTCCCCAAAGACATAAGACTGAATTCTTACCATTTAAATAAAATGCATACTGAAATTACACAGTGGAATTAAAACATATTTGCACACGCACAAATGGTAATGCATCAACATATTTATCACAAGCAGAGGATGATTCAACATGCAGAGAATCAATCCCATTCCAATGCTATGCACAGATTCCATATCAACCATGTTAATATAATCATTTCAATCCATTAACATGAATAATTATCATTCAGAATTAACACATTACAGAACACATAATGCATATAATTTAAACCACAGAGAACACTTATCTTTGAGATGAAGTTGTCCAAACAACTGGCTATGTGAGATAAATTCTCCACCCAACCATAGATCTATGTCCAGCCTATATTCTTTCAGCTGAGAGATCACCCCCGAGTTGGGTTATGTATCCACTAAGGAGGAACTAAACAGGCTCACTCACAGCCATGGTTTCACTCAAACAGTCATGCTAAGCCAACACACAGTTGGGTTTATCCAGCATGCAATAAGCAAATGAGGAGGATGCTAAGCCAGTGAACTCAACCACAGAGCTATAGGCATCTCAAATGAACTCAACAGCCATGGCACCCACAATACCTACCTCACCCAACATAAGGAAGGTCCCCTTATCTACTACACAGTCCCTTAGGCGTCCCTTCCCTCCAATGCTATTTAGGGTGGGCATAGAAAGGTCCAGCTGCTAATTCCTTGAGATTCCAACCTTCACTGGGTTTATCAAGCAAACCCAACCTCTGTTCAATCATTCACACTTAGATTTCTCACAATTCTATCATCAAATAACTCAATCTCGTCACTGGATTTCTAGGCTATAAAAACTAGGTTTTCCAATGGATTTCGAGGTATCTAATACTCTCAATTTTGCCCCAAGGTTCATATCTATGGATCCCCCATTGGATTTTACTATCAATACCAAATTCTGGGCATTTATGGCACTTCAAAACGTGGGTTCTTGCAAAGTTGTGATTTCTAGTTTTTTTTCACTGCTAGGCATGTGTAATGGATGAAAACTGGTGCTGGGATCTTCAACAATGGAATGGGAATGAGGAAGAACCAATTCCCATGAGGTAGGGTGACTTGTGGTACAAGAAAAACAGAGCCCATACCTGCCATACGAATTTCTGGGCTGCCCATACTCCATTGAAGCCATGGAATGAATTCTTCAACAACTTTCTTACACATAATTAAATGTCAACAAAGGAAGTCAAATGGGTTCTCAAGATGACATCTGGAAGCATATGGTTCATCCCCACAACCCCCTCACCACTCCCTGGTGGAATACACATGGCCCCTTCTCATTAGTTGCTTCCATAGCCAGTTTTTGGTATTTTATTGCAACATTAAATATTTACATCATTTACAATTTTTCATGGATTAATAGCACATGGGTAACAAAATATCAAATACTTTCCTTTTAAATAAAACCCGAGCATACACTAGCGGGGCCTTGGCCTTGAGCTCCACGCTAGGAAAACATACATCACATGTACACAATATTTACATAAAAGCCAATATACCATAAGGGTCAAAATTGGGGTATTACACCCCATTTATTTGTAATATGGTGTATAAAATCTATATTTGATGCTCATATGAACCTTAGGTCGAATATCCAAGTAAAACCATGTAAAAATGACAAACTATGTATGAATGGTGTCATTTTCCCCCATAGCTTTTGCATAGCGCACTTGTTGTTGCACATAGTTAGTGAAGGACTGCTATTTTGACTTCATGGAAATGTTAGATTCTATATATATTTGTAATAATCATATCATGAGAGCCAAATCTTGAAACATTATGTATTTCAAGTGATATTTACATTCAAGGAAGAGATTCGAGCCATTTTCCCATGTATCTTGTTGAGAGAGCTCGAAGTTGTTTGGTATCGACTTGTATAGTAAATATCTATGGTTTTATTGTTGTTTGGAGAGCCCTTAATATATTTAAGAAGTTTCATACACCTTATGCAATTCCTTGTGACATTTCTCACAAATTTCATAGCAAGTTATAGAATTTTTCTCTCATTTCCCCCTATGTTAAGACATGTTTACCAATCTCTGATTTATGGGAGTTGAAGCAGACTTTAGGAACTTATTAATGATGCATTTTGGTTCCCATTGAATTAATGTAACTAATCCATGTCTCTGTTCTGAAATTTGGGATGTTCGTACTGCATTTGGGAAGCCATTAATGACCTCTACCCTTGGGGAATTTGAACCTCGAATTTACTAGCAAATTTTCCTATTTTCTCCTGAACTTAAATGAATGTTGCAGAAGTATTTTGATACTGTCTAAGCACCATTAGGTTAATTTTTATTTCCTAATACCCTTCAAACACTCTCAGTCCCAATTTGAAAACCTTAGGAGTCTTTTGGAGCCATCTACCCTTGGGGGTTTCGACATCAACTTTCCTAGTAATTTTGCCTATC
Source organism: Larix kaempferi (assembly GCA_027924585.1). Classification (NCBI taxonomy): domain Eukaryota; kingdom Viridiplantae; phylum Streptophyta; class Pinopsida; order Pinales; family Pinaceae; genus Larix; species Larix kaempferi. The sequence continues at coordinate 4,536,135 of BSBM01000298.1, forward strand.
ATTATCTAATTGTAAATGCAAGTTGTTGAAGTACTTAGAAGGTGTCCAAGCATATAATATCTGTATTAGGGTGTCCTAATACACCTCAATCCACTATGGACATAATTCGAAACCATTTGGGATCATTTGGGACAGTTTGGAGCTTCACTAGTCCAAGGTTCAAAAATTGGGAAAATTGGGAAAATTTTCAAACTGGGGACATTACAGTGGTATCAGAGTATGGTCCTTGCACATGTGCATTAGGATCATCCATTGAAGAATAATTTTCAGCAATTTCTTACTATTATGATGACTCTTATGAATACAATTCTTATGAGCAATGTGAATATGATTGTGAGCAATATGAAGCAGAATGTGAATGGTTTGAGGAAGAGGTGCCATCATGCAACACTTCTTACAATTTCATAAGGAATGAGGGTTATTCTTATGACCTTGAATCTGATGAATATGAGTGTGTCACACTACCAAATGATAATTCGATGAATGAATTACAAATATTGAGAGTAACATGTAAAACCTTGCCCCAACAATATCAGGCATACCTTAATCTGTATAAGGGAGATATACAAAAGGCCATTCCTTTTGAAGATTTTGTTGATTGGGTTTTTGAAAATAGGACCAAAAATTAATATGTGAAGTTAGTGAAGAAAGGCCTATGCCCTTCTTTCAAAATACCTTGGAGAGCAAATCACATATGTTTGAGTAAAAAGGAGGAGACCCATGAGCCACCTAGTTCTAAAATAGGTGAAGTAGAATAAGCAGTACATGAAGAGGATCGAAATTCACTCCCAAGTGACTCTAAAAAATATGAAGAGACATCACATGAGCATGAAGAAGACTCTATTGAAAATATTGAAGATCATTTCGAAACACATTCTACCTTGGACATGAATCAAAGAGCATCTACTGATGGATGCTTGAACTATGAAGGAGTACCTACTGATGGGTGCTCACATCTCTATGTTGGTGACATAGAGATCACTTTTGAAAGTGTTTCTGCAAGCCAAACTTCCATTAATCATGAAAATGAATACCTTGTAGCAGTTGAAGAAGAACCAAGACCAACTTCCCCATCACCACTTGAGCTTGATGAAGTTGGTCCAAGCAAGAAGGAAGAAGATGAGGAGGTTCATTTGCAAGAGCCTCATTTTCTTGAAGGGTCCTTGAATATGAATGAAAAGAAGATCCAAGAGACCCTTAGCATACTCCATGACACTCAAGCATTGGTGTCAAATTCTTGTTGGAGAGTTTCTTCATTGAAGGATCCATCCTTCCTTGAAGACATGGAGAAGATTAAAAGAGCAATGCACAACATTGAAGATAATTTCATGTCCTTGATTTTTTATAGAAACAATTTGGTTGAGCTTAATGAATGGTTACATGGAGCATACTTAGATAATAATGAGGATATTGTTGGTTGTGGAGCCTAATCTCCGGATTCAGAGATATTATTATTCAGTTGTGTCTGTACCCCAGGTTTGGTTATGATCCCGGCACGATCCCCAGGGGGTCCGGGGGAGTGGTTTCACTCCCCCGGATGGGGGGCGCGAGGTCCAGCGGGCCCCCGTCGGGGGTTCGAGGGAAGCACCCCCGAGAAAGGGGGTTTTGGGGCATAGACCCCGAGGAAAATTTTTGGGGTTGTTTTGCCACTAGTTTTCGGGCCCATAGTTTTGGGTAACCCATGGTATTTTCCCATTGTATTTCCCTAATAAAAGAAATACATTGTAACACGGCTAAGGATGATGTATTAGGTTTTATGCATTGTAAAGATCTCTGAGATCAGAAGAGAGATTGTGAGACAGTGAAGAGGAAGTGCAGCGGTTGTGCTATAGGTTGTATCCCTTCACTTTGTTGGATGGTATAATAATAAGGACTGGCAACTTCAGTGTCGATGTAGCCCAAGTTGGGTGAACCACGATATATCTGTGTCTCTCTTGTAATGTGTATGTGTGATTATATTTTCATTTATGTTTATTGTTATTGCTCTGCGATCCTATTTTTCTAACAGATATTCATAAGCTCAAAATGAAAAATGATTAACTTCTTGATAGGTTGCAAGATAGTTGTTCTTCCTCATATGTTTCAGATTGCCAAATGGTAGATTGCTTGGAGGATTCTCATGACATGATGGATCATGAGAAACATGGAAAATTGCAAGTGATTGATGTGTTTGAAGATGAGCTTTATGAGAACCAAGCACTTGTTGTGGTGGAAGAGGAACTTAGGTTGCCTCTTGGAAATGGTTACATAAATTTTGAAGAAGTGTATGATTCCACTACCTTCGAACCAACCTATGAGGAAAGTTTTTCCCTTCCGAGGGATGTGCATTATCCTACCCTTATGGAGCCTACAAATGATGACACTTTTTCATTTGGGTGAGTTGGTTCATTCTCCTACATATTACACTTCAATATTTTGCAGCATTCATCCTAATGAAGTATGGGTGAAATGTTTATTTTTGATGGTGCCACATGAGAAGTATGAAACTCCTATATCTCCTTTAGATGATGACATGATTAGAGCACCTTATTATTTACATTTGCAGCAGCATCCTTTTTTATCTTATGATGATACATAACTTCATGGATGCACCTATGATGTTCACTTGAGTCACTTGAAGACTCGTAGTTTTCCTTGCTCCTTGCTTAGTTCAATTGATGTTGGAGGAACTTCATCCAATATTTGGGTGAAGAGATATATGATTGGAGAAAATTTTTATTGGAAGCAACATCCCTTGTTATTTCTTGATGATACACATATTCATGGATTCACAAATGGTACTTCTGTGAGCCCCTTGAAGGCTCATTGTTTTCTTTGCTCCCTACTTGGTTCAGATTTTAGTGGAGATTCTTCATTCACTTCTTGGATGAAAGAATACATGGATGATTATTTTGATGCATCTTACATCCCTTTGGAGCAGAAATATAGGACAGGGGATCCTCACCTATGTCATTGGAGAAGATTTGATTGGTCACTTGACGCTTGTATGCACTTGGAAAATGGTGGTCTACTTACTTGGAGATACAAGCACTTTCATGATTCTTTGATGAGGCACCTCTCGGATGTACAATTTTATTATGTTGATATGTACTTTGATGATCTATATTTTGTACTTATGATGTTTGGAAGAAGGCATACAAGGAAATGGGATCCAGGAATTCTCTTGCCTAATGGTATGGGTTGGAGAGCACTCCTAATTGTTGGAGTGCAATGCAAGCAATGGCACCCTGGAATAATTTTTAGTCTCATTCGTTTCAAATTTCTTTGGGGGAAAAAATTAGTATGGGAGATTTAGTTCCCACTTAATAATGTGATTTTAATCAAAGTAGTGTAGCATCAAGCATGGTGGTTCCTCTCTAAAATTTTCATGGGATCTTGAAGACTCGAAGTTGGGAAACTCAATGGCAACTTCAAAGAATTATACAGTGGTATCAGAAAGGGTTTTCAAAATATGAAAGAGGTAAAGAGTAATTGTTCAATATTTGTTTTGATGGATTCAATTAATATTTTGGTGTTTAGTGGTGATGTTACATGGGATATCAATATGAAAAATAAAACCCACATCTCCTTGCTTTTGGAAACACACAATTGTAGTGCATGAGTGCCACTACTCAAAGTTTTGGAAAGAAAGTTTTGGAAGCAAATTTTTGGAAAGGAAGTAGGTTCTTCAACATCCATGTTTGAAATTGCATGAGGACCAGCAATATTGGGAGGTGAGGATTTGTCATGTCCCCAAATTTTGCATTGGGTCACAATGGCCTAAGCCACTTGGCCATACTCATGGTAGTTTGTCAAATTGGTGCTAAGGGTCAAATAATTACCAAGAATGATGTCCAAGTTTGTAATAATGTAAAATTAGATCCAAATGGACAAGGTGGGTCACATCAAGAGAAATTCCCAATTCAAAGTTGTAATTTACCCATCCAAATGAACTATCGTGGAGGAAAATTTCTAATTCCATAGGTTGGGGGTGGAAGCATTAAAAGTTGGATTAAGGGAGCTACAAGACCCAAAATGACCTTAGACTTACAAATTCACATTAAATGGGTCAATTAAATAATAATAAAAATAAATAAGGTGGCATTGGATCATGAGGGCACATAAGAGGTTGTGGGACCCACATGTGGCAAGATTCCCCACTACACTTGGCATGATTCTCTCACCAATTCGAGTTCAAGATGAAGGGTAACATGCTTGGGGGAGTTTAAGAGGTATTATTCTTGGCATGGATCATGTAAGGTCAAATTGGAGTGGAATATTAACTCCCATGGAAGAGGAAGAGGCATCTTAGAAGAATTGTGACACTTGGAGCTAGATTCCCTAACTCCTATGACAACAATCATGAATATTCTATGAAACCTATGACAAATTTCAGACCTAATGGCTGACCTATGACATATATGACATTTCAGGGCTAAAAATATCCTCCAAGAGGGCGCCCTATGGATTTAGGGCAGCCAAGAATCTTCCCCATTCGAATTGATGGAAGATGGAGACTAGGAATTGTTGGACAAGTGGCACATATTGGAATCTCTCCCTAACTCAAGTTGGGATGAGTCTCTTGGATGGAATTCGAGCTAAGGAGACCTTTTGAAGTTTATAAAATACAATAGCAAAGAAGGAGATTGGATTTTGATCATTTCTCATTTTGCAAATTAGAGAGCATAGCTTGTCCATGCTAGTGTAGTGTTTACTCTATCTACTTGCCTTAGTACCAATTTCGAGGGTGAAAGATTCCCATCCTATTTGGAAATTGGAGAGGCAATTCAGACATTTCATGTGGATCTAAAATGGATTCATTTGTTGCAGGTTGAATCTATAGGGCTGCTTGTGCCCATTTCTCCTACAACTTGTTCCCACGTCTCTCTCACTTTTCTCTCTATATTCTTGCTCTTGGAGGAAGGACGCACATGGTGAGATGTTGATCTCTTTGTGGAAGTCCAAGGGGGCCCATTTATTTGTAATTTGATGTATAAACTCTTTTTTTATTCTCATATTAACCTTAGGTCGAATATCTAAGTAAACCATGTTAAAATTCCAAACTATGTATGAATGGTGCCATTTTCCCCCATAGCTTTTGCATGGCGCACTTGTTGTTGCACATAGTTAGTGAAGGAATGCTATTTAGAATTCATGGAATGTTATCTGCTATATATCTCTGTAATAATCATATAGTGAGAGCCACATCTCGAAACATTTTGTATTTCAAGTGATATTTACATTCAAGGAAGAGATTCAAGCCATTTTCCCACATATCTTGTTGAGAGAGCTTGAAGTTGTTTGGTATTGAATTGTATCAGTAGATATATATGGTTTTATTGCTGTTTGGAGAGACATTAATATAATGAAGAAGTTTCATACACCTTATGCAAGTCCATGTAACATTTCTCACAAATTTCATAGCAAGTTATAGAGTTTTTCTCTCATTTCCCCCTATGTTAAGACATGTTTACCAATCTCTGATTTATGGGAGCTGCAGCAAAATTTAGGAACTGATTAATGATGCATTTGGGTGCCTATTGAATTCATATAACTAATCCATGTCTCTGTTCTAAAATTTGGGAGGTTCGTACTCCATTTGGGAAGCCATTAGTGACCTCTACCCTTGGGGAATTTGAACCTCGAATTTACTAGCGAATTTCCCTATTTTATCATGAACTTAAATGAATGTTGAAGAAGTCTTTTGATAGTGTCTAAGCACCCATTAGGTTTATTTTTATGTCCTAATACCCTTCAAACACTCTGAGTCCCAATTCAAAATCCTTAGGATACTTTTGGAGCCATCTACCCTCGGGGGTTTCAACATCGATTTTCCTAGTAATTTTTCCTATCATTCTCTAATTGTAAATGCAAGTTGTTGAATTACTTAGAAGGTGTACAAGAATATAATATATGTATTAGGGTGTACTAATACACCTCAATCCACTCTAGACATAATTCGAAACCATTTGGGATCATTTGGGACAGTTTGGAGCTTCACTAGTCCAAGGATCCAAAATTGGCCAAATTTGGAAAATTTTCAAATTGGGACATTACAGAAAGACAAGTGACACTCTTGACATGGCTTAAAGAGTACATATAGATGGATTCTCAAATCTCTATATGGGTGACAGAGATAAATTTTAAATAAACTATTGTAAGCACAAATTCCCTTGAGCATGAAGTTGAAGAACTTGTAGTAGCAGAAGTTTTTCCAGGATCAACTTTTCAGTCACCACTTCAACTACATGGTAAAGTTGATCTCATTGAAGAAGAAGAGGTTCATTCTAAAGAACATCACTTCCTTGCATGGCCATTGAAGATGAATGAGAGGAAGATCGAAGAGGCCTTGAATATTCTCCATGAAACTTATGCATTGGTGTCTCACTGTTGTTGGAGAACTACATCAAGGGAGGAGAAACCCTCCCTCAAATATTTTGAGCACATTCAGGAAGCAATAGAAATCCTAAAAGGTAATTTTTTTCAATTTATTTTTGATAGAGGTCATTTACTTGAGCTTTTTGAGTTGTATCATGGCACATCCTTAAGGGATGAAGAGAATATTGGAAAGCTCACTCTAGAGTTGGAGTCCACCCAAGATTATTTGAATGTTAGTTTTTTAGAATTTAATACATTCTGATCTAGGATCTTAACTGAATGAATAACATGTACATCATATCAAGCATAAAAGACAAGAGACAAGAGACACAAAACATTTCACTGGGGAAAACCAAGAAGGTGAAAAACCCCGCAACTTCCTCAAAGATAGAATAAGCATCAATACAAGGATCACCATGATCAAACCCAAGAGATAGATGATAGCAGCATCATACTCCTCCTCCACTAGTGCGCACTCCTCCTCTCTCACTAATGCGAAGTGAGTGAACAAATAGAATGTGTAAAATGAGAGAGACACACTCTCTATTTATACACTAACTTGACTTGACCTTTACTCAACTAGGTCGGCCTCAACTTAACCACTTAACATAATGTTGACTGGGTCGACCCCTACTAGGGTGGTCTAATAACCCTTTGACCCACATGACTCATACAGGGCCGACCCCATCAAGGTGGTCTAATAACCCATCAAGTATAAGTTACAACACTTACAATATAACTTGCGACACATGCAAGTACACATGACGACACTTCCAATCGGAGGAATAATACATCTCCGTTGGGGATACAATAAAGTACAAATGTAATACATAAAAGAATATCTTCCGAAGTTACAAATACATCAACACTCCCTCTTAACTAGGAAGGTATTCTCTAGACACAAGTCATTAATACACATAAGCACAAGTCTTCAATTCTGGAGCTGGATCATCGTCACTGGATCACGGAGCATCATCATCATCACTGTTGCTGTACTCGACATCTCGATCACTGGGCTATCTCTGAATTATGCTCGTCATAGGAAGTTCTATAGAGCCAGCCCTTTTTCATATAGGATGTAGGCCCACCACCTGTAGGTCTTCATCAACACTGGCCATACTGTGGAATCCTCAGGACTTATTACGTGCATCACAATGCCTCGAAAGAGTATCCCAGGATCCTTTATGTGCTGAAGCACGACCGGCAAGATCTCCCAGGTCCACTTACATGTGACTGTCACAAAACCTTAAAAGAGTGTCTTACCTAGCAGGATCTCTAAAGAGCATCCAAGGCCTTTTACGTGTCTAGCATAACCTATCCAGATATCCAAGACTTATTACATGTGACCCCTACCACAAAACCTCAAAAGAGTGTCTTGCCAAGCAAGATTTCTAAAGAGCATCTAAGGCCTTTTACGTGACTAGCACAACCTGTCCAAATCTCCAGGACTTATTACATGTGGTCCCCACAAAACCTTAAAAGAGTGCCTTGCCAAGAAAGATCTCTAAAGAGAATCTGAGGCCTTTTACGTGACTAGCACAACCTGTCCAGATCTCCAGGACGTATTACATGTGGTTTAGCAAAACCTTAAAAGAGTGTCTTGCCAAGCAAGATCTCTAAAGAGCATCTGAGGCCTTTTACGTGACTAGCACAACCTGTCCAGATCTCCGGGACATATTACATGCTACCCTTGCACAACCTATCCATGGCCACAGAGTATCAACCTGATACTCACCATACATCATCCTGATGTACATGATCATCTTGGTCATCATCATAGCATCGTCCTGATGCATATCATCCAGAGTATCATCTTGATACTCATCACACATGATCATCCCAATCATCGTCACTACATCGTCCTGATTTATGTTATCCAGAGCATCGTCTTGATACTCATCACTGCATCATCCTGATGCATATCATCCAGAGCAACATCCTGAAGCTCATTGTCCACGATCATCTTGATCATACAATGTATCCACCCGATACATATCATCACACATGATCCTCCTGATCATACAATGTATCCACCTTATACATATCATCACACATGATCCTCCTGATCATACAATGTATCTACCTGATACATATCATCATACATGATCTACCTGATCATACAATGTATCTACCTGATACATATCATCATACATGATCCAATTGATCATACAAAGCATCCAACTAATGCATACACAAATACATGATCCAACTGATCATACAAAGCAGTAACTGAAGCATCGCCCTGATGCTCAACACACAGTGCTTATATCCATAGCCATGGGAAGGATCCTCCTCTCACCATGCTTGGAATGGCTTCTGCAAATGTGTCCATCACTTCTTCCTCGAAGTATCCTCAATCTGAAGAACACCAAGCCTCTCTCTGAAGTACTCAAACTTCACTCTAGCTAGTGGTTTCGTCAACACATCTGCAACCTGCTCATCCGTTGCAACATATAGGAGTTTCACTACTCCTCTCTGCACCATATCCCTGATATAGTGATATTTGATCTCAATGTGCTTCGACCTGTCATGGAAACACTGGGTTCTTAGATAGCTTCACACAACTTTGGTTGTCACAAAAGATACCAGTAGCATCCAACGGGAGATCAAATAGCTCAGACAGTAGCCTCCTCAGCCATACTGCCTCACAACTAGCCGAACAAGCTGCAACATACTCTGCTTCGGCTGTACTCAGTGCTATGCAGGACTACTTCCTGCTAAACCAATAGATCACACCTGATCCCATACTGAAGCAGCACCCAGAAGTGCTCTTCCTATCTACAGCACTGCCTGCCCAATCTGAATCAATATAACCCTGCAGGTTAAGCTTTTGATTCACATCATACTTGAGCCCATAATTAACCGTACCCTTCAGGTACCTCAGAATATGCTTTACAGTAACCAGGTGAACACCTATGGGATCTGTCAAGAACTGGCTCAATGTGTTCACCGCAAAGCAAATATCTGGTCTCGTATTTGTCAGGTATATCAAGGACCCAATCATCTGATGATACATCGTGACATCAACCGGCTTAGATGAAGCACCACACAGAAGCTTTAGGTTCGATGCCATAGGTGTGGCCATGGCCTTGCAGTCCATCATCCCAAACCTCTTTAGGATCTCTACTGCATACTTCCCTTGTCGAAGGAAGATCCCATCTGCACTCTACCACACCTCCATGCCTAGAAAATTGTGCATCATCCCCAAGTTCTTCATCTCGAACTCGGCAGCAAGCTTCCTCTTGGTATCGGCAATCAATCCATCCTTACCTGTAACAAACAGGTCATCCACGTACAGGAGTAGTATCACAGGATTTCCTTCCTCAACCTTGTAGTAAAGGTTGGAATCTGCTTTACTCTTGGTAAAGCCCAAACTGGATAGGAAACTGTCCATCCTACCATACCAAGTCCTAGGAGCTTGCTTCAAGCCATACAAGGCTTTCTCCCATCTGCAGACATATGATTCCCTGTCATGTGTCTCAAAACCAAGTGGCTGCTCCACATACACTTCCTCTTTGACTACACCATTCAAGAAAGCTGTCTTGACATCCATCTGGTGTATCTTCCATTTCATCACTACATCCAGATCAAGTACTATTCTGATGGAAGTGTATCTGGATATAGGAGCAAAAGTCTCTTAATAGTCTATTCCCTCTTTCTGGGAGAAGCCACGAGCTACAAATCTCACTTTGTACTTTTCTATGCTGCCATCTGCAGCATGCTTGATCTTGTAGATCCACTTGAAAGTCACAACAGACTTCCCTTCAAGTCTTGGGACCACATCCCAAACATCATTCTTCATGATCGACTGATATTCCTCGATCATGGCTTTCTTCCATTGCTGCATGCCGAATCCTGGGAACTGTAGTTTCTTCAATATCTTCAATAGATAGATTTCTTTAAACGTCGTTGCTTGAACAAATGTTGTAGTCCTTCTTTTGTAGGTGATTGTACGCGATCTTTCCTACATGTCAAATTCAATTGCATGATTAGAAACTTCTCATAGTTTTCAGAACAAAATCTTACACATAAGAATATATGTCATATAGTCATGCAATTGTCTTAGCCAATGCTTCAATACAACATTTATCCATATCCCGTAACTTTCTAGACGCCTTCCATCTCTACCAGAACATTGTTAAGAGTGTGCACAACTCCCAACATGTCAGCAAAGAGGTTTCATTCTAGATAAGTAGCAATGGAATGTTGTACAGTACCATAGGCCACTTACCCATTACTTGCATATTAGTAGTATCTTTTTCATTAATGCAACTTTTCTAATATGCATAATATATATCCTAAATCTAGGAACATAATTATGTATATGATTGGACAACATCATTTAAGTAATCATATATATAATAAATGAAAATTCAAGTACTTATCTTTGTTTGGTTGTTGGGTGGACTCCCTCTTGATATTTGCTTCCCGGAGTGCTCCCTCTTGATCTTTGCTTGCTTGCAGGTTCTATTGGAGTGTGCTCCCTCTTGATCTTTGCTTTCTGAATTACCTGTCCTTGAACTTATATTCATTCTGGACCACTATGCACGCTTAAGTGTGCACTAGTGTCATCCTCAAGATCTCATACATAATCATGCATCCATTAGTATAATCTCAATACTATCAAAACATTATGATTCTAAATAATATTAAATATGTATGGTCATAATCATTTCACACATAGGTAATTTATCATAAACATTAGTATTCAAGGTTTCAGGGAGGACTTCTATTACTCATGCATATTCTTATTTGACCATAGGACTCTTCTGGTTAGTCATATCATTAATCAAAGTAAGAAACATAATATGCATAATCCTATGATTACTCAAACTTATAAATTCATGAACAATCATCAATCATACAAAGATATACTTATATAAGAGATCCTAACACAAGGTAGGGTTCTAACTTGATATAGGAAAAACATACCTGGATTATCATGTTAGATAGTTATGTCTAACATACCTAAACAATGTCTTCTTGTTTTCTTTGATGACTTGTGCTAGTAACCTGCATAACTCATAAGTTAACCATTGTAAAACCAAAATATACATACCTCGTAAGTAGAGCTTCTATGTGATCCATGAGTCTTTTTTTTCATGTCACCATGGTCATATGTTCTTGATCTAGAACTTGATTTGTACCTTTCATGTTAGCGGACAACATCATCCTCATAGAATACCATAGTGCATTAGTACAATCATATAACCTTAATCAATGAATGTCTTCTATCATTCACATGCATTCATACTTCTACTAGGGTGATAAGACAATTCTAAAAATAATCAAGGATGTACAAACCTCAATAAATGAATACAAACATATCATAACCTCAATTATGAACAAATTTCAAAATGTACCTGTATCTCTTCAAGTCATACCTGACGGGATTGCTTGTAGCCTTCTCATGTAAGGCCTCAACCTCATCTCCCTCTAGAACTGGAACTTCTTCATTTATGCAGGTGACCAAATCATCTTCTTCTAGGATTAACCCAATCCACTTTGATTTGCAGAAACTGGATCTGGAGCTGGATTAGGGTTTTTCGGGGAAACCCTAAAAATTCAAACTTTGAATTTCAAACTTCTGAAAGTATAGAAAGATGCGCCTTGATGAGTTGATCAAATTGGTATACTCAGAATTTGAAAACCGCAAAGTTTCACCCCTCAAACTTGCTTTTCAATCTTCTAGATTCATTAGGGAGGACCCTAAATTAGGGTTTGAGTTTACCGGAGCTTCACCCAACCAAATAGTTTGATCCAAAGCTCTAAACTCCGATTTTTCCAAGGAGCTTCGATCTATGGTCATAGATTTCAAAAATTCTGATTTTTGCAGAAGCCCTAATTTTCACCTTTCCGATCAAAGTCCCGAACTAGGGTTTGATCAAGCTCGACCTTCTTCCCAACCAAAAAATTCGATCCTGGTCTCTAAATTTTGATTTTTATGAGGATCATTCAACCATGGTATCCTATTCTAAGAATTTCAACTTTCTCTGAAACCCTAATTTCCCACAGCAATGATGATCCAAAAATGAAGGTGCTCAAAAATCAATTCTGTTTTGACAGAAATATGTACCTGATTGTTTCTGGTGCAGCTCCGAAATTATGAATCAACAGGGTCTAAAACTTCAGCCTGTCGAAGACTGACTTGTCATCTTTCCAACCCCACAGGTATGACCTCAATTGGATTCTCTGAGAGAGATTTACGCCAAGTATTGCAACGTGACCTGTTTATGGGATAAAACAGGAGAGCAAACTTTTACGGCATGCCACGTGTCACTGGTTCAACTTCGGCCTCTGAAAAACTTACCAAAGAAACTACAGTCCATGCCATGCTTGTCCCTTTTTACGAAATTTCATTTGGAGCTTCCTATCCCAAGTTATGACCTTTTTTCCCAGGTCACAAGTTTATGACTGATATCTGGAAGAGGCAGAAACCCTAGATTGTACTGATCATAACTCACAAAGTATAGCGAATTAGAAGTTGTGCTTCTGAAACAAGGTACATGGGGATGTTATCGACGACCTGTAAAGGTTTCAGATCCTGAACCTTCTCCAAAATGGATTTATAGCGAAAGTTCCACAATGACTGGTTTTTGCTATATCAAGCCCTAGCTTGCAATTTGTTGCAAGTGCAACAAGTCTCATAAATGCCATAGCATGCCTTCCTTCAGGCTACCTCTGATATCATGTTAGTTTTTTAGAATTTAATGCATTATGATCTAGGACCTTAACTGAACAAATAACATGTTCAGCATATCAAGCATAAAAGACAAGAGACAAGAGACACAAAACATTTCACTGGGGAAAACCAAGAAGGCGAAAAACCCCGCAACTTCCTCAGAGATAGAATAAGCATCAATGCAAGGATCACCATGATCAAACCCAAGAGATAGATGATAGCAGCAGCATAGTTGTTAACACCCAAAAAGTGCTCACTAGCTCATTTCCTTTATTCACATGACCCATTTGTCCACTTTTCCACCATCAGAGCCTCTAAAACCATCAAAAGGTCACCAAAAGACCTTAATACACCCCTTTTTCCACTCCAAATGAATATTTTTCCTTAAAAAAACATTAAAAACCCTCAAAAAGGGTCCATAATTCCCAAAATATTAAAAAGGGAATAAAAATATTAAAAATATTCTAAAAAGGAAAAAGGAGGGAAAAAGTACCTAAACCATGTTGGTCAATACCATTGGTTTCCCCAAAACCACAAATGGTATTCCCCACCACCAAAAACTATAAAAAGGTGGTAGGGGCTCCTCACTTTCCATCCATCCATTATCCTATCCTCATGCTGCCGAAATCTCCCTTGAGTATTTTGGCCATTATAAGCAACCTTGGAGAAGGAGACCTCTTGGAGCTTGGAGCTACTCATCTTGGGAGTTGCTCTACATCAACCTTCACCATTGGAGGTATTACTATTGCAAGCATTAGCTTGCCCCATTTTCAATACAAATTTATTCTTTCATAGTTTCTTGTTCTTGTTTTTAAAATATTTACATTATTTGCTTATATTCTTGCATAGATCCATGATTAATTTAGTTTAGATTAGTTAGTTGTTATTTGCTTTTATTGAAACTGCTGCTACTAGTTAGCAGGTGCCCATAGCACTAAGCTTGGTTGCAAAACCAAGCCAACAATAGTCCTCCTCCACTAGTGCGCACTCCTCCTCTCTCACTAATGAGAAGTGAGTGAACAAATAGAATGTGTAAAATGAGAGAGACACACTCTCTATTTATACACTAACTTGACTTGACCTTTACTCAACTAGGTCAGCCTCAACTTAACCACTTAACATAATGTTGACTGGGACGACCCCTACTAGGGTGGTCTAATAACCCTTTGACCCACATGACTCATATAGGGTCGACCCCATCAAGGTGGTCTAATAACCCATCAAGTATAAGTCACAACACTTACAATATAACTTGCGACACATGCAAGTACACATGACGACACTTCCAATCAGAGGAATAATACATCTCCATTGGGGATACAATAAAGTACAAATGTAATACATAGAAGAATATCTTCTGAAGTTACAAATACATCAACATTGAAGAGTACTCAAAGTGCACTTCAAGCATCTGAGCATTATATTGAGCATCTTCATGAGAAGTTGCAAGAATTTCCCTCCATCCCCTACATTTTAGACATTCATTCTTATATGGTTGATTGTATTCATGAATCAGAGGAGGAAATTCATGTGATGGTGGCACATGAGGTACATTCTAATTTGCATGTGCTTGAGGAGTTTGAGGTCAAACAAAATGAAGACCAAGCACTTGTTCATTGCCATAGATATTATGATTTGCCTCTAGGAGGTCGTTGCACAGTTTTGGAGGAGGCACATGATCTCACTTCTGTTGAGCCAACCACAAATCTGATGGATAATTGTTTCCAAGAGTTGGTTCACTATCCTTCATCCCACACACATATGACAACCAAAACACATAGGGATGAATTTTGGGTGAAGGTATTTTTACTAGGGGTGCCACATGAGGAGCAGGAGGCTCCCACATATTCCATTGATGACTTAAAGGTTAAGCCATGTGGTCTGACAAGTTCACCATTCCCTCTCCAGTTTGACAAGCAGCAGCGGAGGCATCTGTCTGATGTCTCCATCATGCATAGAAATGCATGGAAGTTCCACTTGAACCATTTGAGTAGAATAAGTAACAATGAGTTGAGCTCTTGCACCAAAGAAAAACTTTCTCATGGGGAAGCTACAATCTTTCCATTTGGATATTTTTGTTGGATTGTTTGTTCATACTTTGGTTTGGTGTATAGATACACTACAAGGATGGATATTCATTGAGGTAAAATTATTTTTTCCTTTGTGATAAAAATTTTGGTTATACTGACGTTGCTTTACCATGTGAGCAACAACAAGGGTATGCATGGCAGCCCTTGGATATTTTTAGTACACATACCCCCATGGATTGGGTGTGCAAGTACATGGAATATTTTGAACTACCATGCAATAGAAAATCATCTTGCATACAAAGCATGTGGGGAACAACAAAGCATGTAAGAAATCAGTTTGTACAAGAAGAGATCCAAGCATTGTTGGAACACACGACAAATACCTTCAGATGCCTTGGGAGTGATGAACTTCCAACATGGTGGTGCATAGATCATGGCATACCGTGGAATGATAGGTTTTCACAAGCATCAATGATGATGGATGGTATGCACCAAGGACCATGGGATATAGGAATTGATGGGTGGTTTCAAACACCATTGATATTTTGGAGAATGTGGAGGAGACAGTGGGATCCGGGCATTCTTCTCAGCTGTCTTATTTGGGTTGAAAATTTTGTTGAAGAACAGTCAGTCATTTGTGGAATGACTGACTGGTGCAGCATAAAAATGGTGGACCTTTCGTATTTAGCTTGGAATTGAGGATTCCAATTCTAGGCAACCAACAACATATTTCGAGTGAAGTCACCAGTTGGCTTAATATATGGTTGGAGTTGGTTTGTTTTTCTTGAGGGCAAGCAATTTTGGGAGGGGATGATTGTCATGTTAACATTTTGTCAACACCAGGGAGAATCCAATGACCCATCAAACCCCGTGGATCCTAGTGGAAATCAATGTATTAATTAATAAGGGGGATAACATTGGCCAAGTACTCTAGGAAATTAAATTAATTAACTAGGAATACATGTGGGCTATAGTTGTTTTAAGATAAATTAAATTAAATATGCTATTTAATATATTGGAATATTTAATTTATTATTAAATTAAATATGAGTTCTCAATAAAAATAAGGAAACTAGAAAAAATAAGGAAAAGCATGAAGCAATGAAAAGCAGGAAAGTGCATAAAGTAGGCCAGTGCACAAAGCAAGCAAGTGCAAAAAAGTAGTTAGTTGTGAAAAACATGAAACATCAAGAAAGAAAGGAAGGGCATAGTTTCCAAAAGGAAGAAAAATAGTCAATTATGAAAAGCAGGAAACATTAAGAAAGCAAGGAATGGCACAGTGTCCAAAAGGAAGAACAGCTAATCAGTTAGGAAAGGCAGGAAAGCAAAAGAAAAGCAAGAAAGTTCCAATTCAATCAATGAGGGCGCAAGGAAAGAATGATAGACCAAGTACAATGCATATAAGAAGCCAAAGAAATAAAATAATGTAGTGCGCTCCTATTCACTTCTTTTGACAGTTTATCTTTGTGAATGAGTAAGCTATGAGCTTCTCCAGGCTTTGGTGATGCGCCCTTAGCCATTGTGGGAGATGTACCCCATAGTTATTGTTCAAGTATTCTACAAATGATTTAGTGCAAACATTGATGGTTGATTTGCAAGTCTGAACCATCCCATTTCATGAGGAGATCGATCCTTCGGATTTAATGTAGATATCCAAGTAGATTTGATGTGGTTTTGATGAGATTCACCAAGAGAGGAAGAACAATTGGTGAAATTGCGTTCCTGTAAGAAGCTTCAGATGTTGGTTGTGCCCTCTGTGAGTTATTAGATGTCTATTATCTATTCATGGGCTTGATCCAGTGATTTATACCCTTCTCTCATTCTTACATCATAGATTCTTACTTCTATGAACTCAAATTTTACACATTGTGAGCTATATGTCAGAGTTGGAACTTGTATGATTCAATTAGTGCTATAATGATACAAATGGATGTTTTCTTCTGCTAAATACTTGTTTCTGATCTTTTATATTTATTCTAAGAATGAATTTGTGGGCTTCCATAGTCACTTGTACTTCAAGGTTTAAGGTCTATCTCTTTTTGCATAGAAAACTAGCTAGTTTCACTGAAATTATCATAGGAGGAGTTCTGTGAAACTATTTTTCATTCTATAAAGTTTAGTGGGTCCATAAGACATCCCTGAATAATTTCCAAGCCTCATATATGAATTTAGTGCAGTTTGTACTATGTTTTGGTCAACTGGAAGTTTGGGTATCTCAGCAGTTCTATAATGTCAAACCTCATCCAAGTCTCCCAAACTCAGTCAAACAACTCCAAAACACTAGTAGGTTTTGTGTTCAAGTAGTTTATAGTGTATAAAAAGACCGGAATCCTTCTTCTTGCTCCCCAAATCTTGTGTAAATGATCTAGTCTGCGTATGTTGGTGTACCTAGGAAGCCTTAGAGTAGACTTCAGTGGTAGCTGATTTTGAAACATAAAAGGTCCGAGTACATTGTACAGAGGATTCTTAAGCAAGATTATCCTTGGTGTTGGTTGTTGCACTCTTTTCCCCACTCTGATCAGACCCTAGAAAGTCCAATTGTGAAGTTTGGGTGGGTTTAGCTGAGACTAGGACTAGTTGCCTGAACACTAGTTTTCATAACTAGTTCACAGTTTTGTTAAAAATTTATGATTCAAACCTTGGTGATTAATTAATATTCTCATAATTTTATCCAAGGATATACAGGTTAATAGGTATTTATCTAAGGCTTGGTTCATGAACCATCTTTGGATATAAGGTCTATGCTTACATTAGGGAAATTTTGAGGTAAAAAATTGGCCTTAAAAAAAAAATGTACAAGAACCAATCACATTCTAGAGGATGACATCAACCATAATGGTTGAGGTGGCATTGGTTGAGTTAAATATGCTTATTTGTCAAGTTTTAAATGGTGAATGAAAACCCATAATTAACTATAACAATGTTGTAAGTAAATTACTCATAATGAAAGAGTACCCATATCTTATTTTTTAATATAAATATAAATATAAGAAAGAATTCTTAAAATACTTAGAAAAAAAGTACTATTTGTGTTTCAATATAAAATAAATTACAAATACCAATGAATACTTCATTCAAAACCAAAACCATATAATTACTTTTCAATATATACTATATATATTTAAAGTATAAATTCGAATACCAAAAAAATTAAATACTTTATTCAATCAAAATCAAAATACACTTTTTATTATATTAAAACCTTATTTAATATTGGAATATAATATATACTTTTAAAACCTTATTTAATATTTGAATAGGATATTCAATATTCAAATTTATTAAAACAAGTCACATTAAAGACACATAAGTACTACTATGCGATATGTGATAATGGTTACGTGCTTTAAATTTATCCAAAAAATCACATTAAAGACACATAAGTACTACTATGAGATATGTGCTGATAATGGTTACGTGCTCTATTCATGTAAACAAATGATGATAAAAACACATGCGTGTTCATATTAAAAACACATACACGCTGCTAGGATATGTGCTATGATCATGGATACGTTTTTTATTCATATAAATCAAATTTTAAATTTCAATTTTAAATTTATAGTGGTATGGGATATGTACTTATTTATATGGAATTTTAAATTTATAGTGGTATGGGATATGTACTTATTTATATGGATGTATATGGTGGTGCCTTCAATTTGAATATGGGTGGTTGCATTAATTCATATAAGTAGATTTATATAGTAAGTAGTCAATAAATTTTGTAAATATCAAAATATAAGTTTGTTTTATATTAATATATGATTGGTTTTTATTTTTAATAAATATAAGTTATATTTGTAATCCTTGGATGATTTTTCGTAAATTGATTATTTTTGAAAGGATGTTGAAACCCTAGTCCTCTTGAAGTCTAGTTTATCCACCTTATCTTCGACTTCGGCCTCATGGTTGGGTCTCCTAGAGGGAGAAGATCCCCCTCCTTTCGTCAAGTGGTTCTACAACCTTCTTCATCTCATGGCCTACTTCATGGTGCCTCCTCTACAAAAGTCCATGGAAAAAGGAAATGCATGTAACGATCAGTCGAATGACTATAAGAAGTTGCAACAAGGCCACAAAGAGGATCTTGAAGCCCACCAAAACCCCACAAAGACCAAAGGCACTAGCTGCCTCCCAAAGACAGATAATATCCCCAACTTGGAAGTCACTTCCAACAGGTTGGCCTGGTTTACATGAAATACATGAGGGATCATGCATTAATATGTAAATTCATGGGATATTGGTTGAATGAAAGGGCTCTCTAGGGATGGATCTTGCACAAATGGAAGCCCAAAGGGGATATTGACTTAAAACTAGGATCCAAAGGATTTTTCACACAAATATTCTCCAACCCGGAGGATCGAGAACGAATAATCAACCAACGGTCCTACTTCTTCAACAATGCAAGGTTGTTCATGAGACATTGGAAGGAAAATTTCAGTCCATAGCAAGAAGACTTCTCAAAGTCCCAGTCTAGGTCAGGATCTACTCTCTGCCACTACTCTCTACCACATGAATACTAGGAGGAATAAATACTAATGGGCATAGGAAACATATTGGGAAAATACACAAAGATATCAGAAACAACCAAGTGGGCCTGATACACATCCTTCGTCGGAATCTATGTCAACATGAATGTCTCCAAGCCCCTACCGGAAGCAATATTCTTGAGATTCCAAGACAAGGAATGGGTGCAAAATCTGGACTATGACAACTCCCCTTCAGATGTCGATGCTTCCATGAATATGGCCACCTCTTCAGGGAATTCCCGATGGCACCAGCCCATAATCATCCCACAAATTCAACCCAAACCTCCTCGGATGGATTTGCCACAATAAAAAATGCACCTAAAACAACAACCAAGAACCCCGGAAAAGAAGTCACTACCTCTAATTAGTTCACGTCCCTCGAGTATTAGGACATGGACCAAGAAGGAGAGCAGGAGAAGGAACCATCCAATTCAAACCCCAAGCAGGGGGAACCAGAAACAAAAATGGCTAAAAGGAGGAAGATATAACCTACGGAAGACAAAACTATGGGATACATAGAAGCAATACCAACTAATGAGGAGGAGGCTGAGCTAGACATTATAAATCATGAGCTCCAGAAGATCGTGGAAACATGAAAGTGAGGGGACTTGATGGTCATCCCCCCACCACACATCATGCTCATAAGAAAATATCTACAGGAGGTGGAAGCTACTCACTCAACCCACTAGGAATCAAAGGATGTGCAAGGAAGTCAACTAGGAATTCAAGGTTCGAAAATGCCACATAGTCTGACAAGCAGTAAGAAGGAAACGAAAAAGAGGTAGGAAAACAAACCAACAACAGATTGCAGAACACGGTGAGCATCTAATAGAAGTAGGTAATTATAGATCGCTCTTGTCCTGGATACAATCCCTCCCTCCTCTATATTAATCCATCAACAATGAATATAATATCATGAAACATCGGAGGTCTAGGAGGAAAGAGCAAAAGAAGAATTCTAAGATCCAAAATCCTTAAGGAAAATGCCATTGTTATTTGTCATCAAGAAACAAAGTGTTCCGTTGATTCCATCCAAACCTTCTCTAATTTCTATTGGAAAGGTTGTCAAGCGATGGCCATTAATGTGACAAGTGCTACAATGGGTATACCCATTCTATGGGACCCCAATCTTATTAAACTCTCTAATTTATTTTCCACCCTCTTCGCCCTATCTACTTCCTTCCTCCTCCCCAGCTCTGATCTTATAGGTATGTTAACCAATGTTTATGGGCCCTCTGCTCAAGCCAACAAAAACAATTTTCTAGACTCCCTTTCTCATCTCAAACCCCTGGTCCATGAGGCGACATCAATTCTAGGGGGTCACTTCAACCTAGTGCTCTCCCCTTTAGAGAAGAAGGGGGGCATCAACCGTCTTGACGTTGCTTTCAAAGCATTCAATCCTCTGATCACAACCATATATCTAGTGGACATTAAACCGAAGAATGGAATGCACACATGGAATAAAAAAAGAGGAGGGGTGTATCAATTTGCCTCAATATTGGAAATATTCATCTTATCAACCAACTTATTGCGGTCATCGATTTGTTCATTCTTCAAGGCGCGGGATCAAATCACTAATCCATAAGCCTAGGAGTGGATGATTATACCACTTCCTGCAACTGCCCTTTTAGATTTGAGAAACCTTGGCTAGACCATTCAGACTTCATGGAAACCCTCATGCAGTGGTGGGAGAAAGCACCAGAGTAGAGGGGCTAAAAAATGTATAAGATTCAGTAGAAACTAAAATGGATCAAGGGAAAACTAAAAGCTTGGAGCAAGGAGGTCTTCAGCAACATATTCGAGGAAAGGAAATTTCTAAACGAAGAGATGGAATTAATCCAACATGAATCAATCTTAGGGGGGTACACTAAATACCTCATGCAAAAGGAAAAACAACTCAGAGAGGGGGGAGAATCTAACCAATCAGGATGAGATAGCAAAAGAAATAGTTATCTTCTATAACAAGCTCCTCGGGGAGGACAACATGGCCAGGGAAAGGGCCATGGAAACTGTTCTTGAGAACATAATGTCCTTGGTTTCAATAGAACAAAATGAAAGTCTATTGAGGCCCATAAGAATGGAATAGGTCATTGAAGCAGTCATGGACATGCCAGTGGGAAAGGCCCTGGGGTCAGATGGATTCACTACATAATTCTACCATCATTGTTGGAATATACTTCAACGGGATGTTTGGGATGCCACCAAAGAATATAGATAGTTCCTATATTTTCTCCCATCTCTGCATCCAATCTTCATAACCATCATTCCAAAGGAGGACAACCCAATGCACCTAGGTAAATTCAGGCCTATCTCACTGTGTAATGTTCTTTACAAAATTCTTACCAAGATAATAGCGGACATACTCAAGCCTACCCTCACCCTTCTTATCTCTGAAGAACAATCGGGATATGTAGAAGGACTAAAAATATTGGATAGCATCCTAACACCCCATGGGATGATTCACACTCTAAAAATTTCAAAAAAAGCAGGCATGCTCGTGAAACTTGACCTCTCAAAAGCATGTGATAAACTATCATGGAATTACATGGAACGAACCCTTCTAGCCTTTGGTTTCTCACACACTTGGGGTTCATTGGGTAATGGATCTCACCTCCTCATCCTTCTCTATCCTGGTAAATGGATCCCCCTCACCTACATTTTCATATTCACGGAGAGTCTGTCAAGGATATCCCCTTTCTCCTTTCTTGTTCATTCTCATGGTTGAAGGATTAGGTAGAAATATAATTGCGGTCATCAATGATAACCACCTAGTGGGCCTGAGACTAGCCAATGATGACATCAAATACTCATACCTCCAATTTTTTTATTACACGATGCTCCCAGCAGCAGCAATGGTCAGGGAAGAAAGACGCCTCAACTCCTTACTCTCCACCTTCCTAGAAGCCTCGGGTCTAACTTTAAGCAATAATAAGTCAGAAATATTCTTCTTCAATACGCCCTTCAGTCTCATAACTAAGATTTCTAGAATTTTTCACTTCAAAAGAGGCTCCCTCCCTTCCTCTTAGATTGGAACTCCCCTCATCTCCTCGACGGTAGGACACAATGCTTGGAGAAACCTGGTCAACAAAATGGAGCTTCGACTCTCCAATTAGGATTTTCATTCTCTTAACTTGGCTAGAAGGATAACCCTTATCAAATTTTCCTTCAGAAGCATGAGCTCCTACCTTTTTTACATCTTCGTTGCTCCCAAAACGTTTCTTGCAGAAATTAGATCCTCGGAAAGGGCATTCCTCTTGGGCAGCTTCAAAGAAAAAAAGAAAAAATGGGCCTTAGTTTCTTGGGAGAAGCTATTCCAACCAAAGCTCTTAGGAGGCCTGGGATGTGGGATACAGAGATGGAAAACAAAGTGATGGAAGCCAAATTATGGTGGAGATGGATTACCACTCCAAAATCCTTATGGGGAAAAAATTGGAAGGGAAATTATGTGAGGTATATTGACCAACAAAACATTGTCTTCCTTCAAGGAAATAGTCAAGTCTCATTGATATGGAAGGAATCCTGGAAAAACAAAATTCCAGTCCAAGGACATGCTTTCTGGGAGGTCTGTAATGGTAAAAAAACACTTTTCTGGAATGATGTGTGGCAACAAAGACCAATGCTAGGAGCTTTGGACTACATCCACCCCCTTCGTTAGACTACTCTCACCTCCAACAAATTCCTGGTTTCACACTACTGGAACACCGAACACCCAGACCCCCTCTGGAAGACTTGGTGCGAACCACCTCGTTGGCCTCAAGTTCTTCCCAACGTCCAATGGGATCTATTAAGGGTGGAACTTCAATATAGGAAGCTCTCTAGTCAGGAGGGAGAAGACATCCTCATATGGGGACACACAAGCAAAGGAACCTTCACCATGAAATAAGCCTACTCACTATCAACGAACCACAACTAGAACCAAAAAAAGGAGACATGGTAAAATATTTGGACCAAAAAACTATGGCCAAAAGTATCGACATTTCTCTAGCTGATATCGTGGAAGAAGGCTCTTGATTGGGATCAAATCATCAAAAAAGGCTATAAAGGACTCTCGATCTGTTAGTTTCGTTGCAACGCAGAGGAGAGATTGAAACACCTCTTCAATCAATGTGTTTTCAAGCAATCACCTATGGGATCAAGGTGCGATCATTTTCAAGAAATTGGACAAAACGGAGCAAGTATAAGGGACACCTTAGTCAACTGGTGCAAGAAGATCTTAGACAATAACATAGTCAATAGAAATGGGAAACTTTTGTCAGAATTCATATTATGGGAAACTTGGAAAGAAATAAATAGAAGGATCTTCCAAGACCATAGCAATACTACAGATAATGTATGAAAAAAAGTACAAAAGGACATCCACGAGATGGTTCTAGCAGACCAATGGCTGCCTGAAATTTGGAATAGTTAGGGACAGGACAAAAGGACTCTACATGTATGGAATCTCTCAGGCAACATGAATCAAACAGGAGCATTGCGTAAGAGACACAACATTGAAATTCCCTCATTCTGGTTACCCCGAAGGAAGGATTTATAAAAATAAACTTCGATGGGGCCAACAAAGGCAACCCAAGTCCAATAGGGTATGGAGGAGCCTTCAGAGATAACATAGGAAACATCATAAGGTTCTACGCAAGATACCTAAGTGTACAAAGTAACAATGCAGCAAAACTATATGCAATGTTAAAGGGCATTAAAATTGCAATAAAAGTAGGATACAAAAAGGTAATAGTAGAAGGGGACTCTAAGCTCATGGTTTAGATATTGACCAGAATTCTAAATGGAACCAATGTCAGGAAAATAAACCCAAGTTGGACACTAGACTCCAAGATTGAAGTGCTAGCCTTTAGACTTCTTAACTCCCCAACCTTTATCCCTCTTCACATAAAGAGGAATGTGAACAAGCTTGCTGACAAATTAGCAAATTGGGTGGTGGAAAATCCTCAGGACGATTATGATTAGCTTTGGAATACTAGGGAAAGGGATTAGCTGAAAAATGAATGTGCCCAAATTCAAGCTCGGGACATGATTCCCCACGACGGGTGCTATGAGCCAAGGACGGGCACCACAAAGGGAAGACACCTGGAATAAGATGATGAAAGGATGGATTAATGGGTCAGCAGGTGGCCTCCTACACGGAGCTAGCAATCATGCTTCGACGAGGCTCATTTCAAATCATTATAAAGGAACGTACCAACCCACAATCACTCTGTGGTATACCGTGCAAGACCCTAAGATCGCCTTTGTGCAAGGGATAGTGGCGATACGTGAGAGCTCATGCTATGAATCCATGGTACTTTGGAGGATGGACAGGCTACCGACCAAGGAAAGTTGACACCAAAAGCTCGTCCATGATCCTATTCTGCGCTATGACATCTTGGGACATCCCCGAAGTAGGATTAGCTCTGTCCAAGTGCATCTGGATTCCATCCTCTACAATAGTGGGAAGGTGGTCAGGTTCTGGAAGGTCGAGAACACTAACATGGTACGCACCAAGATGACAAGGAAGAAAAAAATTGTAGGGCCCAAACAATCCCACATGTTGTGGTCTCAACCAGAATTGGACAATGCAAGAGGATACTTTGCAACCAAGGTTAATCCCTTTACAAAAATCCACATTGAAGGACTGGAGAAAAAGGTGAGAGGTGAACGAAGGCGCTCGGATGCCAATCAACTGAAAGGAGACTTCGGGGGGCTCGTGTAAGAGTCTAGAGTGTCGAGAACCTAAGAGACGCAGCATTCCAAAACGCTATGAATCTTCTATTGTATGAAGTCAATGTTAAGCATGGAAATGGAGGAGATCCTCCAGGGTAAATTTAGAGAGGAAGTGGGAGGTCAGCAGGTGGAATATTGTTTGGAAGAGTTGGAAGAAAGTATGAGAGGACTCTCCCACAACTAGGTAATATATGATGCATAGATCAAATCCAAAGTGGACGCCTTAGCACCGAAAATCACAAGCAAGAGGTTCAACCAGCCTCTGCAACCCAGTTAGGAGCAACTGGAGTTGCGTTATCGGTTCTTCCTTGAGGTAGTCAAGCAAGCCATCAAAATGGAGAATTTCGAGTTCTTCTCCCTCTCCCATCGTCATCTCTAATGAAGAATAGGTTTAATTATGGCATAGTGAGTTCATTGCTAGTCACCCTTGTCACAATTTTGGCCATAACCCCCCGCCTGTGGGGGATATTCAGACTTGACGACAGTATTTTCCCTTTAGACTTCCAACTCATATTTTGTTGTTTTTAGGCTTTATGATTTTGATTCCTTGGACAAACTAAGCTTGGCTCTGGTGCTTTCTCTTTGACATCAGGACTCACCCAACAGACTGAATTCAAACTCTCCTATGTGCAATTATCTTTGTTAATGTAATATAATACTGAATCCTACAATAAATAAATAAATAAAAGTTATATTTATATAATGAATATATACTTTAAAATAAATGACAATTTATTCATTTAAATTTAATTTATACTTAAAATTCAAAATTCAAAATTATAACATATTTTGAATATTTGATAAGTAAGTTATATTAAAAAAGTCAAAACTAATACATTTTATTTTACTTTATGATTAAATTATTTTATAAGTACATTCATCCAATTAAATTCAATAGCAATTTATGTATTAAAGTGCTCCTACATTTAGTCACATCAAAACAGTTTTTTTATTGATTTTATTTCTAGACATCTTTTCAATTTAACTTAACCAGAGTTATATTGGTTGTAGTGTAAGAGATGAGTTGTAAATATACCTCACCCACAAAATGCATAAATCATAATATTTTATTATATCTCTTAAGAGGCCCATTTCAATACCTCAAAATTCCCCTAATGAGATAAAAGTTCAAGCACTACAACAAAACCCTATGATTAGCTTCTTGTTTAGATCCATTTTTGCTTCCACTCACCGTTTTAATATATTTTTCTACATTTATTGGAAAAATTCAATGCTATTCTATGGGTTCACATTATTTTCATTGTAATTTGCCGCTTGTTTCTAAGCTCAACACTAAAATCGGTGTTAATTAGCATTGACTTTAGCAGCAAATTTTGCACCTTAATACTTTTTCTTGATTAGCCCCCTATTTAGATTCCAATGTAATGTCGTTTGTAGCTTCTTGTCTAGCTTCCAGTTTAGCTTCCTTTTTCACTTCCTTTTTCACTACCCTATTAGCTTCCATTTTAGTTTCCTTTGTAGCTTTAATTTAACATCCTTTTTACCTTCCAATTTAATGCCTACTTTAGCTTCTAGTTTAGCTGCCTGTATATCAATGATGACAATGATGTTGATGACGATGGCATTGATGATGAGAATGATGATGAGGATGATAATGACAAAAACAATGATGATGATGATGTGCTTATATGATAATGGCGATTACATTGATGATGAAGATGACGATGAGGAGGAGGAGGAGGATAATGACAATGCAAATGACAATGATGATGACGATGATGACTATGAAAATGGTGGTGATGATGACAATGGCATTGACGATGATGGTGATGATGATGATGATGATGGATTAAAGGTTAGGGGTTACGGGGTTAAGAGGTTAAAGGCTTAGGGATTATGGGTTAAGGGATTAAGCGTTAAGGGCTTAGGGATTAGGGGTTAGGTGGATTAGTTGGTAATGGATTTATGGGTTTAGGGATTAGTGGTAGGGGGTTTACGAATTAGGGCCTTTAGGGATCACGTGATTAGGGGCTTATGGTTTGGAGTTAAGGGTTAAGGGTTAAGGGATTAGGGATTAGCGGTTAATGGGTTAGGGGTTAGGGCTTAGGGGATAAGGGCTAAGGATTTAGGGGTTAAGGAATTTAGGGTTTAGGGGGTTAAGAGAATAGGTTTAAGAGATTTATGGGTTAGAAGGTTAAGTGCTTAGGGTTCATGGGTTAAGGGGTTATGGTTTAAGGAATTAGGTGTTAGGGGGTTTAAAGGTTAGGGGGATAAAGGAATATGAGTTAAGGGGTTAAGGTGTTAATATCTTAGGGCTTAAGGGGACATAGGATTTAGGGGTTAAGGGATTAGGGATTAGGGGATTTAGAGGTTAAGGGATTAGGGATTAGGGGTTAAGGGATTAGGGATTAGAGGTTAAGGGATTAAGGGTGAAGAGCTTAGGGGCTTAGGGGTTAGGGCATTTAAAGGTTAACGGATTAAGTATTATGGGTTAAGGACTTAGTGGATTATGGGTTAGGGGGTTTATGTTATATTTTGGTTACTTGGGATTTCTTCTACATTTCCCATGCCTAGCATGTAGAAGATGTTGAGAAAGTCTCTCTTTAAATAACTTGACCTTGTAAAAGTGTTTTTTATAAAGTTAAGTGTGTTTTTTATTTAATTAATGAGTAATAAATGACTTGTAATATAAGTGAATTTTCTAAATTTGAGTCACTTAAGTGATTTAAGTGATATCAAAGAGAGATTAAGTCAATACCTTTAGATCTTGTAGGGAAAGATTGAATCTTAGCCATAGATATTAGGGTTAGTACTGTTATAATTAATTAGGATATAAAACAAAAAATTGTGAGAGAAGAGGAACACATTGTGTGAGAAGCACATGAGATAAGAGAGAGGAGAGACCAAGAAGAAAAGAGATTTGAAGATAGCTTGAGAAGGGAACCAATCCCAAGAATTTGAGAAGGCACACAAACTGAAAAGGTGACATCTAGTATTCAGTATGTATAGTAGATGTACAATAGGGCCATACAATGAGATGTTGGTTGGCCTTATTACACCTCAAATTGTCACAACATGGGCCATTAAGGGTATTCATGTCATAACACCATAACAAAAATGATGTTCATGCCTCCTAGGAGTGTTAGGACCCTTCATTCTAATGTTGGTCCTCTCCCTAGTTACACTTGGAAGTAAATCCAACAAAAAGGGGTCAAAACCTATCTTAACCACCTCCCAAATTAGCCTCCTAATGACATTTTCGTGCCTTGATAGTGTCCCTAGGAGTGAAATTTCACTCCTTGCATGCCTATGGGGGAGCGAAAATCTCCCTTTTTCACTTTGCTTTGGGGGAGCGAATATCCTTCTCTAGCCTTATCCCTAGGTTTTTGGATCTTGGATTTGAGGGAGATTTTCGAGGCATTGATCAACCCTTCAAACCCTATCCTCTTACTAACCTAAGGAAGTTCAAGATCCTTGATCCTAATGATCCTCACTTAGATCCAAAACCTTCTCCAAGTGGTTGGCCTCCCTAATCCTACTTAAGGAGTG
This sequence comes from Larix kaempferi, assembly GCA_027924585.1. Lineage (NCBI taxonomy): Eukaryota > Viridiplantae > Streptophyta > Pinopsida > Pinales > Pinaceae > Larix > Larix kaempferi. The sequence continues at coordinate 4,564,955 of BSBM01000298.1, forward strand.
TCATCCATGGGCTTTAGGGTGGATGATCATAGCACCAAACTTTTGATCTTGTGATTCTTAGAGAGGGAAAGACTTAGAGAGGTGGATATTATGGCCCTATTAGTCTTGAATGGATGATGATTGAGAGCTTGGAGAAGATATTGCAGCTGCAAATTTAGGTATAGCACTTTGTTATGTACTTCTTCATGGATTTCTAATCAATGATATCTTGGCATATTATCCCATATTATGTCTCTTCTTATTTGATATGTAATATGTTGTAGATTAGATCTAGCTTAATACATATACTTTCTTGGCAGTTTTGGTCCTTTGTCTTGTTTCACAGGTTCAATCCTTGGAGATCAAGCTTGGAGTAAGCAATAGGACAACGTATAGGTTGGAGGTAAAACCTACCTCTTTCTCTTTCTTTCCATGCTTAAAGGTTCATGTGTGAACTAGATCTAGGAGTTTAGTATATCATTTGTTACCTTTTTGTCTTTGGTAGACAAACTAGGGGTCTTTTCATTCCCAAGAGGATTACAACCTATCCATAGGAAGTTTTCCTAGAACAGAAATTGGCAACCATACTAGGGATTTTTACTTAGTTTCAATCCTTTCATTGCTTGCTTGATTTCTTATTTAGAACATTAAATCCTCTTCTAAGTGTTGTTTCTCATCACCTTAGGTCCTATTTGATCATCATTGAGGACCGTTTTGAACCCAGGACTTCATCCCTGTTCAAATCTAGGAAAAAAATTTCATTTTTTAATCCTATAGGAAAAATGTTACCCCCTCTAAACTGATTACAGAACAAACATTTTCCATTTTCGCACCCTGTTGGTCTTCCCGAGAGTGAAATTCTACGCCCTTCCTACTTATAGGGGAGCGAAAATCTCCTTTTTTCGCTGTGTGTATGTCTATAAAAGGGCGAAAATCCCTTGTTTCAAGCTTTTTTGGTGCTTTTTGCTAGGGTTTGCCTTGGTCTCTTGGCTCAAGGTTATTTATCTGATCTTTTGGTGTCTATTTGGAGCTATAATTGCTCTTGAATCTAGTATTTGGGTGCCTCTTATGTGTCTTTTATGTTCACTTTGATCTTGTTCAATCCATGAGGGTTGGGAGTCAATATAAGCTAATTTAATACTATATTGATCTAGCCAATTCCCTTATTTGATTTTTCCTGACAAATGGTATCTACACCTCTGTTAGGTTCAGTTGGTTACCCTCAATCCTTGTTTGGAAAAATATGGGTCCCTTTGGTGGTGTTTGGAATCAAGCTTTGAGTATGGTTTTTTGTGTCCAATTTTTTGTTTTCTTTGTTTTGGGTGGAATTATCAATCCCTAACAAGTCCAGAACTTTGGGACCCTCTCCTAATCCCTCCTTACCATCTGAATGAGCTTGGTTTGATCATTAGAGAACTCTAAAAGATCTATTTTTCACCATGTAGCTTGCATTTTTAAGTGAAATGAATCGTATATTATGCAGTCTCTTTGACTTATATTCATTTTATATTCAAATAAGAGTTTATGTTTCTTGCATTGAATTTCATGCTTGTTTCTTTGCTTGAAACCTCTTTCTCCTTTCTGTAGATAGTATTCATCGAAATTGAAAAATTTGCATTACATTTTCGTGTGCATGAGTTGAGTTTATTTTGGATTTCTTGGCATTCATTGGAAAAGTGAATTGCATGTACATTGGGTATATTGCATCTGAAAAGGAAAACTCTCTCTCTCCTTCTTCAGTAGGACTTCATCGAAAATAAGACTTGCATACTCATTCATTGCATGGTTTTGAGTCGATTCATCACTTCATTGTCCACTTAACCCAATAATATAAAATCAAGCGATAGTTAAGTTAAATTTTTTAGCAACTGTGTGTAGTAGGCTAGAGACATGTTTCAACATATTAAAATGTAGCAGTTGTCATTATTTTTACTGCATTGCATCCCGGGGACTGTGTGGTTCTTCCACATACCTAGAGTACATCAGAAGGCCCCTTTCGACCATTTGCACATCAGATAGCATTACTACGTATTTGAGCTCCCACGTACCTTGAGTATATCGGGAGACCCCTATAGAATCCTGGAACCATCCGAGTAAACCTTTTAGCCATCTTGTTGTCACAATACACCAAGAACATCACTCGGGGATATTACTACGCACGTACTGTCAGGTAGTTGGTTTATATGGCCAACGGTACAGTCCCAATCCTCCTTGGTTAGTGATCTAAAAAATTGGGTTGAGTATAACTATTGGACCCTATAGTATATCACGAGTTGTGACAGCTTGACACACCCGTGAGGATCCCGGCTTTTATATAGCACCTATTTACTAGTTTGCTTGTTGCCTTTAGTTTGATTGGCGTTTGTTGTGTGGTATTTAGAAGGCCTTAGGGAGATAATTAGTTTCATAAAATAACCATGGCAACCTCTTATGGGACTACCAATCAAGATACCCCTTGAAAAGGGGTACCTTTTGTTTTTTCTCCATTTGGAGATATTGGTCCTCACTTTATTACCACTTTGAATCTTCTCGGATTATCTATAGGATTACCAATATGGTTATTCTCCAATTTTGTGATATCGGATACACTTAATGTTTCAAATGTTAACTCTCCATCAGGAGAGCATCAATCCCAAATTGATCATTTTCCTTCTTTGTCAGATGTATCTTCTTCCATTTATTATTTCTCACCTAATAAAAACAGTAATGCTAGTAATTAAGAGGATAAGAAGAAGAAGAACAAGAAATAGACCAAGCATCAACGGGCTACCCCTAATGATGCCCTTTCTATTCAAATGCCTCGAAAACCCAAGTTCCCTTGAAACCTTTGTAGGGGTGGTCACGATCTTAAGAATTATCATGTCCTTTCCAAGGTATTAGAAGAGTGGTCTAAATCCCCCAAAAAACATATATCATCATCCTTTAGACAGCATACTGATGATACCCCATCGAATGGTGACTCTATGGTTAAGGATCGAAAAGGTAAAGTCAAGAATCATTGTTTGTTATGTAAGGACATGCACCTTACTTAACTTTGTCCTCGCATGGATGAAGCTTCACAATTATTGGAAGACATGATTGTATCCCAAAAACATATTCCAACATGATATCGTAAGTTATCTCTTGACCCTCCATTGGTTGATGAAGTAGTCGATCCAACTCCATCCTCGGTTGATCCCACTCTTTCCACAGAGAGTGAAGAACAAGTAGTTCATCCCGCTCTTCCTTCAAAGAGTGAAGTTGAAGTGGTCAAGTTGATTTCATCTCCACTCGATCCTACTCTTCAATTGTAGAATTCTAAGAATGAAGTAGTCACCATGACACAATATTCATCACATCTGACTCTTCCAGTTGAGAGTGAATCGAAAACCACTGATGTTTTCCTAGTCAGTTCAGATTGTTCTAGGCAAGGGGAAATCTTATCCATTTCAATGGGACCCCCTCCAAGTACTAAGGTCATTTCCTTTCATTGTATTAGCTTAACAAAATCTCGTCTTCCTTTGGGTGTTTTGTTCTAGATATTTGTTGAGGTCACTCGTAAAGACATGCTTCACACTATTGTTGATGAAGGGGCTTATCTTAGTATTTTATCCTCAACTGCTTAGCAAGCTATAGGTTCTCCTCAACTTGTGCTAGCCACTGATCAGATATTGGATTTTAATATAATACCTACTAAACCTTTAGGGATCCTTTCTCAATTACCTATTAGCTTAGGAGGGAAAACTATCTATATTGATGTTATGGTAGTCCAAGGTCTCTTATATTTTAATCTACTTCTTGGATGAGATTATGTCTATGCCATGAAAGTTTTTCATGTCCCAAATTTGGAATTGGGTCACAATGTCCTAATCCCATTGGCCATATTCATGAGAGTTTGTCAAATTGATGCTAAGGGTCAAATAATTCCCAAGGAGGAAAATTACTAGTTTCCTAGGTTAGGGGTGGAATCTTTGGGATTTGGAATAAGGGAGATAATAAATTATGTGTGGACATTAGAATAGAATAAATATTTAATAAAGGAGATAAATAAATATATCCAAGTGAAAATCAAAGTGGCATTTGATAATGAAGACACATGGAGGAAGTGGGACCCACACAAGCTAGATTTTCTATGCCACATGGCATCCTCCTCTTGTCATTTTGAATCCATAAGAATCCCAAGGGTCTCAGGATGAGTTGGAAAGTCAATATACTTGGCATGAATCAATTAAGGTCTAATTGGAGTGGAAGAGTAACTCCCATGGAAGAGGAAGAGGCATTTTGGAGCTAGTGAGACACTTGGACTAGATTCCCTAGCTCTATGACAACAATGATGAAGATGCTATGACACCTATGACACAAATCAGACCTGAAAGTTAAAAGCTGACATATATGACATGTCATGGATAAAAATAGCCTCCAAGTGGGCGCTCAATGGATTTAGGGCAGCTAAGATGCTTCCACATGTGATTTGGTGGAAGTGGGAGACTAGGAATTGTTGTACAAGTGGCATTCTTTGGAATATCTTCCCAACTTGAGTTGGAATGCATCTCTTGGAAGGAATTCGACCAATAGAGAGATCGGAAACTTTATCAATGTCAATAATAATGAATGAAGGCAGCTTTCGATCATTTTTAGAATTTGCAATTGCATTTGTGTGAAGAGCTAGTGGATGAATAGTTTCTTGCCTTAGCCAATTTCGAGGGTGAAAGATTCCCATCCAAGTTGGTGTTTGGAGAGTCCATTTAGGTATTTAATGGAGTCTTTATTTGCAGGTGTAATCTACAGGGAAGCTCGTGGTTTCTTCTAGTGCAGCTCATTCTTTCAACCATTTCCAGTTTTCATTGCATATTCTTGATCCTTGAGGGCGGGCGTTTTTGGTGAGCTATTGTACTCTTTTGGGGAGATTATAATGCACCATTTATTTTATAATATGAATTAAATACTTTTTTCTTAATCTCCAGAAAGTTTCAGGTCTAAATTCCAAGTGGAAATGTATAAATCTGATTTTTAATGAAGAAATGGTGCCATTTTCCCCATAACTCTTGCATAGCGCTCTTGTGGTTGCATATAGTTAGTGAAGGAATGCCATTTAGAATTCATGTACATTTCAGATACTATATATATATTTAATAACCATATCAGAAGATCCACAAGTCGAGATTCCAAGAAATACTATGTTAAATTGCTCATTAATGGACAAACAGTACCATTTCCCCACTACCTTGTTGTGAACCAATGTAATGTTGATGGGTTCGAATGGATAAGTAAACTATCGATGGTGTATTGATGAATGGACTATTATTGATGTATTATATGAGTTTAATGTTCAATACATAAGCATTTGGATTCATTTTGTTGAGTTTCATAGCATTTGGAGAAGATTGCCTACCATTTCCCCCAAGGCTGAAACTAGTCTTTTTGCATCTGATTTAAGGGGGTTATAGCAGACATTAAAAGTTTAATGGTGATGCATATGAGTCAATGTTGATGTCCTTTATATTTCCACTGATTCCATTCAGAAATTCGAGTTGGATTGAGTTCATTTGGAAAGTCATTTTCATCATCTACCCCTAGGGGATTTGAACCACAATTTACTAGTAAAACTCCATACAATGACCAGATTGCCAAAGGGGTTTGTAGAAGTATTTTGATGGGTATAAATCATCCATGAGCATCATAATCAATTTCTAATATCAATAATATACCCTCTCAGAATATTTGGGAGCATTTGGAGCAAATTGTAGACCTAAACATCAAAACTAGTCAAAGGTCGAACTAGGGAAAAAAGTGAAAAATTCGCCATTTTAATAAATTCATAAAAAGGGACATTACATTGGTATCAGAGCATGGTACTTGCACCTGTGATTTAATATCATACATTGAAGAATAAGTTGCAACCATGTCTTACTATTATGATGAATCCTATGAGTACAATTCTTATGAGGAATATGCAGATGATTGTGAACAATATGAAGGAGAATGTGAATGGTATGAGGAAGAGGTGCCATCATGCAACACTTCTTACAATTTCAGGAGGAATGAATATTATTATTATGACCATATGTATGATAAATATGAATATGACACACCATAAAAAGAGGATTATGTGAATGAGTTACAAAGATGGAGAGCAACATATAAAACCTTGCCCCAACAAAACCAAAGATATCAAGCATATCTTGCTTCGAAGGAAGATACACAAAATGCCATTTCTTTTGAATACTATGCTTATGGGTTGTTTGCAAATAGACCCAAAAATGAAGATGTGGAGTTAGTGAAGAAAGGTCTATGTCCTTCTTGCAAAATACCTTGGAGAGAAAATCATATATATGTGAGTGAAAAGAGCAATGAAAGATCTGAAGCTTTAGGGAATGCAGGTATTTCCATATGGAAGAGACTTCTTGGGTAGTCTTCAAAGAGAGATTCCAAAGGTATTGATATTAAGGAAACTAAGGGACAAGTACATCAGATTGCATGAAGGAGAAAGATGAAGCTACATTCCATGAACTTGAAAAATATCCTATTGAAAATATTGAAGATCATTTCGAGACACATTCTACCTTGGACATGAATCAAGGAGCATCTACTGATGGATGCTTGAACCATGAAGGAGTACATACTGATGGGTTCTCACACCTCTATGTTAGTGACATAGAGATCACTTTTGACTAGTATTGCTGCAAGCCAAAATTCCCCTAAGCATGAAAATGAAGACCTTGTAGCAGTTGAAGAAAAAACAAGATCAACTTCCCCATCACCACTTGAGCTTCATGAAGTTGGTCCAAGTAAGAAGGAAGAAGATGAGGAGGTTCATTTGCAAGAGCCTCATTTTCTTTAAGGGTCATTAAAGATGAATGAAAATAAGATCCAAGAGTCCCTTAGCATTCTCCATGACACTCAAGCATTGGTGTCAAATTCTTCTTGGAGAGCTACTTCATTGGAGGAAACATCCTTCCTTGAAGACATGGAGAAGATTCAAAGAGCAATGTGCCACATCAAAGGTAATTTCATGTCTTTTATTTTTTATAGAAACCATTTGTTTGAGCTTAATGAATCGTTACATGATGCATACTTGAAGAATAATGAGGATAATCATAAGCTCAAAATTCAAAATGAGCAACTTCTTGAAAAGTTGCAAGATACTTGTTTTTCCTCCTATATTTCAGATTGTCAAATGGTAGATTGTTTGGAGGATTCTCATGACATGGTAGATCATGAGAACTATGGAAATTTGAATATGCTTGATGTGTTTGAATATCAACTTAAAGAGATCCAAACACTTTATGTGGTGGAAGAGGAACTTGAATTGTCTCTTAATGAAGGTTATGCAATTTTTAAAGAAGAGCATGATTCCTCTACATTGGAACCAATCTATGACAAAGGTTTCACACTTTTGAAGGAGTTGCATGATACTACCCATATGGATCCTTCCCATGATGAAAATTCTGCACTTTTTGATCATTTGGGTGAGTTAGTTCATTCTCCTACATCCTACAATTCCCTGTTTTACAGCGTTAGTCTCAATGAAGTATGGGTGAAAGGGTTATTTTGATGGTGCCACATGAGGAGTATGGAACTCCTAGATTTACCTTTTATGATGACATGGTTGGAGCACATTCTTATCCACGTTTACAGCAGCATCCTTTGTTACTTTATGATGATGCACATCTACATGGATGCACCTATGATATGCATTTGAGTCACTTGAAAACTCATGGTTTATCTTACTCAACATTTGGTTCATTTAATGTTGGAGGAACTTCATCCAACACTGGGGTGAATAGATTTATGATTGGAGAACATTTTTGTTGGAAGCCACATACTTTGCTATATCTTTATGATTCTCACATTCATGGATGTATGGGTGAGACTTCTTTGAGTCATTTGAAGTCTCCTTGTTTTTCTTGCTCATTATTATGTTCAGATTTTAGTGGAGATTCTTCATTCACTTCTTGGATGAAAGAAGACATGGCTGAAATTTTGATGCATATCACATCCTTTTGGAGCAGCATGATAGGACATCTTGATGAGTCCCAAATTAGGTACTCTATAGCCTTTTTATGCCACACAAGCACACTAATGGATAAGGGAAATACCTCTGTTGTGAGGGTTAATACATTTGCTTTGATTCTTTAATAGAGTAGTTTGAGAGATTATTCGTTTGTGCTTAAAAACGTTTTCTATGAGTTAACTATATGGAAATAAGTGTGTATGAGCAGGCACATGTAATCTAAGAGACAACCATCAATTCCAGCTCAAGGATCGAAAGACCATAAGTGGCTCAGTGCCCTTTTTCTTGATTTGTAGAATAGAACTCCTGTTCAGCATAATCGGCATTTAAAGCATAGAGTTAGGTTATGTTTCAAGATAGATATATATATATGGACCTCTTGAGTAGCAAGAGGTTCCTTTTTGCATTTTTGTAGAACTTATCTTTAGCATATGTTATTTGAGACAATTCTGTGTTAAGACTTTTCTGAATATGAAATTACGATTTTAATGGAAGAAGTGATGTTATTCCAAGCTTTGCGTTTATAAGACTTTTCCCACTCCTGAAATGCAAGTTGGAGAGGGCCCCTCCAACACGTAGGTCAGGAGCTTCATTTTTATTTCAAGTATTTTCTCATATGTCATGTTAAACGATTTAATCATCATCGTATATGAAGTACTTGACAATGGTTTGAATGACATAGTTTATTTCAGTTCATCGATCATTTCATTTCACCACTTTTTATCTGTAGTTCGTCAACATTGATTATGTAGTTCTACAATGTGCTTTCTGTAGTCCTGTACACGCATTCTGTACAGGCGTATTTGCCTCTATTTTCCAGCATGTTATATTAGTTTTTGATAATGATTTAGATCTACGATTCCATGCATATTTCCTTTATCTAAATTCAGTTATATAGGAATCAATTGTTTTAAGTTCTTTGGATTTAATAGAGTAGATGATTATTACTTTCAGTATTGGATTCGAATGAGATCAAGTTTGATTAATTTTCAATATTGAATTTCTAACTAAACTTCCAGTTTTCAGTGCTTTATTTATGGATCAAGTTTCCCAAGCTTTCAGCATTTTATTTCTTAGATTAGATTTACAGTCTTTCAACATTTAATTCTTAGCATAAAGATCTATTAGTTTCAGCATTTCTAGTTCACAGATTTATAACATTTTCATATCCCTCCATTCGTTGTTTAAAAGCAGATCACTTCCATTCCCTTTTTGAGAAACCTTCAAGATACATCCTAACATCCTAAAACGACGAAGACTATCCTATAGAGCACATACAGTGCTTAGCACCTGTTAACACCCAAAAAGTGCTCATTGGCTCATTTCCCTATTCACATGACCCATTTGTCCACTTTTCCTACCATTTTAGCCTCTAAAATCCATCTTTTTTCCCTCAAAATAATTTTTTTCCTCAAAAAATACAAAAAACCCTCAAAAAGGGTCCAAAATTTCCAAAAATGAATAAAATTCAAAACATATTCAAAAAAGGAAAAAAGAGGGAAAAAGAGGAAAAAGAAACCTAAACCATTTTTACCAATACCATTGGTTTCTTTAAACCATAATGGTATTCTCCACCACCAAAAAGCTATAAAAAGATGATAGAGGCTCCTCATTATTCATCCACATTCATCCTATCCTTATGTTGCCAAATTCTTTCTTGAGATCCCTAGCCTCATTTTTGAGTTTGAAGATCCCCATTAGCATCTTAGAGAAGAAGATATCATTGGAGCTTTGGAGCACCTCACCATTGTAGCTGCTCAAGCTCAACCATCCTCACCCTTCGAGGTAATAGAAAATATTCAAGTTTTTATTTAATTCTCTCATGGATCTATTTTGTTTACTATTTTTAATCTAGAGTTATTTGTTTGCATATGTTAGATCAAAATTTACTTTTACTATTTAATCTAAACTGCTACTACAAGTTAGTAGGTGCACATTAGCACATGCTTGGGTGAAAACCCAAGCAATAGTTTTTGGCGACTCCGTTGTATTTCGAATCTTTGAATCTTTTTTTAGATCTAGATTTCTTATTGTTTTTGTTGTTGTTTAAATTTAATATTGTAGATCTGGCCTGCTACTAAGCACATAGCTTACTGCCCTAGCCATTGGCCCTTTCTGCAGCCCACACAGTCCAAAAAATTGATTTTCGGCTTTCGTTTTCAATGACTTTTTTCATCTCGAAAATCGCAGGTTCTTACACCCACATCCGCGATCCACATCGCGGGTTTTCCGCTGAAAGCCACGATTTAAAAACTCTGTTTTTTTCCTCGATATCGCGGGTTTTTTCCTGTTAGCCGCGACCCACATCGCGTGTTTTCGACCTACAGCCGCAATCCACATCGCTGGGTTTTGACCCACAGCCATGATTCCATATCGCGGCAAACAGCCCCCCAATCGCGATGCAGATCGCGTGTTTTTCCCAGATCGTAGGATTTGCCACAGATAGCTGCGATTTCGTCCTGAACCGAGCAATTTGTCGTTTGACTTTTCATCACCCATTTCGGCCCATTTTTTCCAGCCATCTCCCCTACAATTTCACAGTCCATTATCTTACTTGCAACCTTTGAGATTCATTTTCATTTTCTGTTACTTGCTTTACTACATCATTTTTGAAAAAATTTCAGTTTATTGAAAGAAAAAGTTTTAAAGCATTTTTTCAGTTAAAAATTTCATATTTTGCAAGTTGAAATCATAATTTTAATTTGCTTGATATTTCGCCCAAGCGAGCCATTTTATTTTTGGTACATAACCACACCCACACACACTCTGTCACCATAAATAAAAGTGAGCCTTAAAATCTATTTAACTCAACCAACATTCTAACCCCACTTAGGGAACATCAAAAGAATATTGTAGTTAGGTAAGATTGAGGGGATAGGTATCCAAATAACACCCCTCACTCACTTTCATTTTGAGACATAGTGGTTGACATTTAGGGTACCAAAATCCCTTAGTACTTATTGGCACGGTTATACACCAACTTGTCAGAAAGGCCTCTCCCTTAGGAGGGTCGAAGTAGCAAGACTGGTTCCGGAGGCCTGAGTGGACTACCGCAATCCATTTAGTCACCGAAGGATACCTACTCATTGTTCTTGGTGTACTACCCATATGGGAGTACAACGGAGATAAAACAGGAGCTACAAATTCACAATTCTGGAGGTGTCATGAACGAGGTATCTTAGTGTCCTTTCTTCTAGGATTGTCTACCCAGTGTCCCTCCCGATAGGGGGATATCATTAGCCTTTGGGTCCACGATTCATATTGTCTGACTTGAATTTCATCACCCTGCAAAGGATACATCTTGTTGGAACCATAATACCTCTTTAGTTAGGTGCTTGCATGCTCTCCTACCTCCCCTTGGTTTAGTGAGTCCACCATTTTCATTTTTAGAAGCCATTTGCTTGTTGGTATTTTGACCACATTTTTTTATTACTCCACTTACGATAGCACAGCTGTTATAGTAAGTGTTTTGAGTTTGGTTGTTGGCCTGAGTGCCATTTTTTTTGCGCTCCCCTCCTGTACACACGGTTGCATTAGGGTTTTCGAGTTTTCCACTCACCACCACCCATTAGTTTTACTAACCGACTGTCACCATTGAGTCCCTGAGACGTTCTCGATGCTTTCGGGGTGAACCCCCGCAGTATAGTTCACTTGACACCACTCGTCATAGACGAATAGAATTGTCACTTGACTCCACATGTCATCGAAATATAGCCCCGTCATCCGATTCTGACGCACCTCATTTCACATCTGACTCTAAGTCATAATCCAAAAATCCCATATACACCGCACCCACTAGCCCCATGGCTGGTATGAGTTTTGACCCTTTCTTCACAAGGACTGTTGGTGGAACATCAACCACCCCCGCCACCACAATTTCTACCACGGTAGCCACAACTACAACAACTCCCTTAGCTATGCCCAATATGGGACCCACACCTACCCTAGGCATGCCCACAATGGGACCTACACCTACCATCCCCGCTACTACTGAGATCCCAATAGCTACTGGACCCATTCCAAACCCATCTGTAACTCATGTTACACTTAGGGGTGCAAGCCCCTCTCACACACCTTTGGTTGGGGGGCACATCCCTTTTACAGCTAATATTCCCTTTGGGGGCAGTGGCCCGATCAATAATGCTTCCACTAGCACTTATGCCCCAATGACCATGTCACACACCTCTGCCAGTTTGCCATTTATGGCTAGTCTTAACCTACCAAACCTGGCAAGATTAACAAATGACCCCATTAGACATGATCCTACTTGGCCTCCCATGCCCACTAAACTCCCATCCGACATCCCTAAGTTCGAAGGGAAGGCTGGTGAAGACCCACAAAATCACATTATGTCTTTTCACCTATGGTGCTCCTCAAACTCCATAGTAGATGATTCTATTTGCCTATGTCTGTTGCAAAGAACTTTCACTGGCTTGGCAACCAAATGGTATATCGAGTAGCCTCATGGGACACACCCTGCGTTTACATCCCTTGCCTCAACTTTCCTACAGTTCTTTCAATTACCCATCCACTATGATGCGGGAGTGGAAATCCTACTGTCTTGTAGACAAAACACGGCTACCCATATCACAGATCAAATCCATGAGTGGCGTAAGCGTTGTAGTCTATGCAAAATCAAGTTAGATGACCATATTTTCCTGGATTGGCTCTTGAAATCTCTCCTTCCACTCATAGCCAAGGATGTGGCTTTTGAATGACCCCAGTTGGAAGAAGAAGCCATTTTAAAAGCCCAGTAATTTGACTTAATCTACGCCCAATTTGTCTATTTATACACCATCTTACCTGACACCCCCGCGCGGTGATCCATCCCGGAATGACGCGCCGGGGGTATCCCATGCCACCGACCGCATCATTATCCAGGTTATGTCACAAAAAAAAACCTTCACCATGATGAGTACCAACAACACCCCAGACCTTTCAAGGGATACATCTCATTCTGGAGCTACATATTCGTATGCTCCAATGACACATACCCACCACACTCATGGACTCTCATGTCCACCACAGTGTTATGGGCATGCACCCTCAACTTATGCACCTCCTACATATTATAACCAGCAAGCCAATCATACCCCGGTTCACTCACAAGCCCAATCGGCTTATTACCCTCAATAGGCAGCACCTTCCACCCCAACACTTCCAATATCTCAAGGTTACCAACAAGCTTCGGGTCCAACTCCAAACCCTCCCGCTCACTATCCACTGTAGCCTGCTCAAGCACCTGCGCGACCTCAAAATGCGCCTACTGCCCAAGGGAAAGTATATGTACAACAAAACCAACCCAAAAACCAAAACAACCAGCGTAATCAAGGAGGTCAACAGAACTGCGGAAACAATCAACCCCAAAACCAAGGCGGTCGGCCACCTAATCCCCCGAATAATAATAACGCTACCCCCCGCCAACCAAAACCCTGATCGCCCACCGAAACAGCGTAAAAATCCTAACTTAAGAACAAACCATCCATGTTCCTTTTGTTCGGTATACGGCCACTACACACATAATTGCCCCCATTTGGAGAAAGCACGTCAACTTTGGACCGATGACGCCCAACGCCAAGGGCATGCTGCATAGCCAGCGCCACCTCCTCAACCGCAACCCATGATATTGCAGAATCCTTTACCCAACCAAGGAGTAGTAAACACCCATCAAATGGATCCCCCACAAGGATCCATTGCACCATAGCAGCAAATCACCTATGCTGCAACTAATTACCAGCATACAGATTCGGGCACTCACCATCTACTAATGATGTCATCAAATGATATCAACCTCCAAACTCGCCGAAACCAATACGACTCAGCCCCTGAAACCATGTCTACTGATCCATCCACAAGCACCCTCCCAACTGATCAGCCATTATGCATACCTAATATGCCAATGGACGGGGGTCTTAAAGCCCCTCGCTTCCCCTTAAGACAGATCAACAATAATCCTAATGCTCATGCAGCCTCAAATTATAATATTGTAGAAGACTTAGCTCAATCCCCCACTGCTATGTCTGCCCTAGAGGTCCTAAAAAACTGTCCTGCACATAGGAAATTATTGTTATCCGCCATTGGTGCCATAGACCCTAATGACTCACGTATGATGGCATTTGACTTAGACCAAGCCGAACCACGTTTTCCTTCGACATTAGCTTTTCAGGTTTCTGTATCCATTCGAAACCTTGTCGTTCATCGATGAAGGTGCCTCCACCTGCGTAATGTCAACTTTTGTCTGGCAGAAACTCAGATCCCCCACACTCCATCCATCCACTACCGCATTACGAGCTTACGATGGTCGTTCAGCTCAACCGCAGGGCCTTTTAGTTAACATACCCGTGCAATTAGGTGGCAAAACGATTCTCATAGATATAGAGGTCATCAATGCCCAGCTTGATTACGTCTTATTAGGACGATGTTACATGTATAAAATGAAAGTTGTCGCTTCTTCCGTCTTCTGCCTAATGATGTTTCCCCATGAAGGACGTGTAGTAAAAATTGATCAGATAACATACTACGATACTAATGCCCCTGCCGCACCTGAAAACGTTCTACCTATGATTGAACAACCCATTCAGAGTGCACCCACATCGTTCGTCTCCTCAGTCGAACCTGGGATATACTCAAATACTCCCATGACTTCCACGTTCCAATCTATTCCACCCCCTTTGCGGATAACTGAAATATCTGATTTGTGCACCCTTTCGCACAACACACAACCACCTACTCAACAGCCACCATTACCACCACAACCACGCACAGTGCCTAGTCATATCGGAGCAACACCGATTCACACTATCCCATTCTTATTTCCTCCTTCAAGAGTCATCATCACGCCAGTAATGGCTACGCTCAATCTTCCAGGGTTAACGTTAGGACTACCTGTGTGGTACCTACCTACCCCAACCCCTCCCTCGACACCGAATGTCGTTTTACAACCGGTGCAACCCATCAATACTTCTAACCATCCACCCCCTGGTGTAGCGAACATCCAAAACCGACCACCCCCAATAGGGGCCACTGCATCAACATCTAGTAATGCTCCCCCTTAACTCCGCTACAATAGGTGTACAGGCCAACAAACCTACACCACTGGACCCACAACTCGCACTGCCCCACCGACTCCCAAGTTAGCAAGGAATCCCCCAACAATTCGTGCTCCCCCCAAGTGCTCTTTATGTAATGATATAGGCCATGCTACCCATCAATGTCCACAATTACCGGCACTTCAAGAACACATGCAAATGTTGGATGATGACACTAACATCCTAGTTGCCAAACTAGAACTGCCCCCTCAGCCTCGCAATAAATCGTTGTGTACCAACCACCCTTGCACGATATGTGGCATTTACGGCCATTACTCACATCAATGCCCTGATCTCCCAGATTATAGAGCAGCTCTATACGAATTGAATAATGTCGACCTAGAGATATCCCCTCCCCTTATTGAGGAAATATATCCCCCAAAATCTTCCTCATCGGAAGAGATCAATACCATTTATATGATCTCATCAACCAACGTACCCCAGTCAACCGATTTGACAACACAATGCTTCCGTAATGATGAAGAAATCCTTGAAGCACTTACTGCAACAGACTACCCCTGGGATGATATGCACCATCGATCATACTTCATCCCTGAAGCATCTACCTCTTCCACGGCAAATCAATTCTCTCTTGAATCCAAATATTTCCTTCCCACTAAGGTCGACTGGTTCAAGGATCCAATCCTAGCCCCTGATGCATTTGAAGAAGGCAACATGGCCAACATTTCACCCGTTATTGAAATTGACATCTCTATTGAGCCCGGAATACTCGAACTTATTTCCTTGGGCGCATCATGTACAGAGGATGAGGTACAAAATTACAAGAAACTCTTCCAAGAGTTTCTAGACGTATTTGCATGGTCCTACAACGAGATGTCGGGTCTTGATCCCTCTATTGTAGAACACCATATTGACACTTGGCCCAACGTACCACCTATCCGCCAAAAGCAATGACCCATCCACCCACCCAAGCTTCCTGCTGTCAAAGTGGAAATTGAGAAACTTCGAACAGCAGGGTTCATTTACCCCATAGCCTACATCACCTGGGTTTCCAACCCAGTACCAATTAACAAGAAGCAAGGCACCATCCATGTCTGTACTGACTTCCACAACCTATACCTCACTTGCCCCAAAGATAAATTTCCAACACCATTTATCGACCAACTTATCGACGCATGTGCGGGGCATGAGATACTGTCTTTCATGGATGGTTTCTCTGGGTATAACCAAATTCACATTCGTAAGGAAGACCAATACAAAACTATCTTTACCACCTGATGGGGCACTTTTGCTTACCGGGTTATACCCTTTGGTCTTAAAAATGCTAGAGCCACTTTTCAGCGAGCCATGACATATTGTTACCATGACTTGGTCCACATTATCCTTGTCTACCTTGATGACCTCATGACTTGATCGAAAAAACGATCTGATCATCTTAATGACCTTCGGTAAGTCTTAATACGTTGTCGCAAATACAAAATCTGCTTGAACCCCCTCAAGTGTGTATTTTGCGTTCAAGCAGGCTGGTTGTTAGGTTTCATTATTTCACAGAAAGGTATCGCAGTTGATCCATTAAAGTTCCAAGCCATCTTAGACCTCCCATCACCTCATACGCTTCGGCAATTACAGATCCTTCAGGGCAAATCAAATTTCCTCCGTCATTTTGTACTTGATTATGCCACAACGATCCATGGTTTCCTTCATGTGCTTCATACCCACATCCCTTTTGTGTGGGACGATCAAGCACAAGGAGCCTTCGATGACCTGAAGAAAGCTCTCACCAACGTCCCCTTGATCTCCCCTCTGGATTTCTCTAAAGATTTCATTCTTTACATTTCGGCATCCGACTATGTTGTTTCAGGAGTCCTCGTTCAAGAAGACAATGCTCATCAAGAGCACATCATTTCTTATGTGATCCAAACCTTATCTGTCCCACTGCTACGACACCCATATGAAGAGAAACTAGCCCTCGCTGTCGTCTTTTAAGTAAAGAAGTTGTGACATTACATCCTTATCAGCCATACTACAGTTGTCGCAAATTCCAACCCAATGGTCTATCTCTTGAATCGTTGCCTTCTGCAAGGCCATGTTGCTAAATGGGTGATTATTCTACAAGAATATGACCTGAATTTCAAAACCCCGAAGAGCACCAAAGCCTTAGCACTTGCTCAACTCATTACAGATCTACCATCCTCATCGTCAACACCAGCTATCAATACTGATCTAACTGACGACCATTTATTCATCATCTTGTCAGACGACCCTTGGTACGGCGACATTTTGGTTTACCTCCGTACACAGAAGTTTCGACCCGATGTCAACCGTGACAGACACCATCACATCTGCCACCATGCTTCCAGTTATCTCCTCTTAGGTGATTTCCTCTATCGACGCAATGTCAACACAATCCTATGACGTTTCCTTTCTCAGGAAGAAGCAGAACAAGTCCTTAATGACTGTCATAGTGGTGCCTGCGACGGCCATTTATCTGGAATGGCCACGGCCCAAAAGGTGATCCCGGTAGGTTATTTTTGGCCCTCACTATTTACCGATTGCATCACAGCATTCAAACATTGCCAAAATTGCCAGCTTTTCGCCCCCAAGGCAAGAACCCCCGCCCCCCTTCATCCAGTCGTCACCGTTGGCCCCTTTTGCAAATGGGCCATCGACTTCATGGAGTGTAATCCAGCATCAGCTGGCGGCCATAAATACATCATTGTGGTCGTTGATTACTTTACCAAATGGGCAGAAGCCATGCCTACTTATAATTGCAAAGTTGATACTGCAGCCTGCTTCTTCTTCAACCATGTTATTACTCGTTTTGGAGTACCAAAGCAACTCATCTCAGACCACGGTTCTCACTTTGAGGACTCTATTTGGCGAGAATCGTCAACCCTCCTTAAGTTTGAACATCATTTCTCTTCTGCCTACTACCCCCAAGGGAATGGCCAAGTCGAAGCTATTAACAAAATTTTGAAGACCATCCTCCAGCGCACTATCGACCGACATAAGTCCAATTGGCATCACATGCTTTTTCCCGCACTATGGGCTTACCGCACGTCCACTAAAATCACCACTGGTTTCACCCCTTTCCATTTGGTTCATGGCATAGAAACTGTCCTCCCAATTGAGTGTCAGATCCTGACTTTGCATATCGCGATTGAACTCCTCCTGGATACTTCACCAATTGAACAACACTTACTTCCTTTAGAGCAAGTCGATGAAGATCGCTGCGCAACTCTCCAAACAATTGAAGCCGCAAAGAACTGATCCAAAGTCACTTATGATAAACATGTTCACCCACGAGCATTTAGTGAAGGAGATATTGTACTAGTTTACGATCAAGCCCATGAAAAAAAGGGCAAAGAAAAATTTGAATCCATGTGGCAAGGCCCATACATCATACACACTTGCCTTGGACATGGGGCATACATTCTGACTGACTCAGAAGGTAACCCCATGCGCAACCCTCGTAACAAGTTGTACCTCAAACGCTTTTACCCATAAAAATATTCTGGACACCACAGTCCATATTGTACAGTTTTAATTCGTTTTTTCACCATAAACTTTCAAAACCTTACATTTTCATTTTTTCCTGCATGACCACAGATGGATCCTGTTCTACTTTATTATGTTGACTTCGCTGACAGTGCAAGTCGCTGGTCTCCAAATCTCGCCTCCGCAGCTTGGGTACTCTATTCCCCCTCACATGAGTTGATCCACCTCGATAGAGTGTGTATAGGCGCTGCTACTAATAACCAGGCTGAGTACGATGCTGTGACCGGTCTCCTAACCGCTACCCTCTAGATGGGCATAAGTCACCTTCACGTCTTCCTCGACTCCCAGCATCTTGTTTCCCAACTCAACAATTGTTACCAGGTACATGATCCCTGTCTCTTTAGAAAATACCTACGCACTAAACAAATGATTAGACACTTTGAATCCATTTCATTCACTCATGTCCCAAGAAATCTCAACAGTGTAGCAGACCAAATGGCTAACAACATTCTATATTGGCACGTCAACCAAACCATGTAGGATATCAAAACATGCATCACATAGGCATCAAAAAATCAAATAAACAAACAAAAGAAACCATCATAGTATTGCATCCATGTGCATAGAATGTGCCTCCACGGGCATACAAAAACATAGTATTGTATCCACGTGCATAGAACGTGCCTCCACGGGCATACAAAACACAAATAATTGCATCCACATGCAACAACACATAAAAGAAATGACAGATGTGCATCCATGTGCATACACAACTGTATAATCAAAAAACGCATCCAAGTGCATAAATATATATATATATATCATCATATAGTCATAATGTCAAGAGTGCCCTCAGCACCCGAATATACAAAAATTACATCAGCTGTACATAATACATATCCACAAAAACGTTCCCATATGCTCATCAACATTTGGGGGCAAGTAAAAGACAGCCTAATCCTCGTAATCATGGCCCTCCACCTCCTCTATCTCATCCTCCTCCGGATCATACTGGTCCCTATCCCTCCTCTCCGCTGCTAACACAACTATCCATCGCAAAAATGATCTCCACTCACGTGGAGCATCGAAACACCGGTCTAACACATGCTGGTCCAAATCTCTCCAACCATCATCTGGCACACCATCCAACAGCTCGTCGATGGTCTCACGTATACCCTCTACATCATCGTCTCGGCGGCATACAAATCCTCGCACAGGTGGTGGGAGTGCCACCATCGGTGGAGGTACCACCACCACCACACGACCCCTGCGTCCCTGATGATCCGGTGGAGGCTGCGGACCCACATCTGCAAACAACCAACACCAGGCGACATCAGCATCATGAAAACACCTCTAGATATCATCATAACAAAACATACAAACATGATATGATAGAGAAACAAAAACAAATATGTACCATCTGGCCCCTAGGCCTGACTTGGAGCATGGGGCATCTCTATGTACCCCCGGTAATCCATATCCCAGTATGGATAGTCATCGAATAGAGTTGGCATCTACCCCCACTACTCATACATCTCTGCAGTAAAGAACTAACCAGCTGCACCGCCACCACTTTGGGGCATCATCTCTCCCAACCACACCATTCACGGCTCGCTGATCAAACCGTCCCGAACCGGTACACGAGGCTGCAATGTAGGTACCCTCTCAAAAAAGAAGCAACACAGAAATGAAGCATAACTGAACTCTCCTCCCTGTAGCCTCACCTTGCTCAGCTCATGCCGAACACAAGCAAGGAACATCTGCCCCCTGGAAAAATAGGTCCAAGCCATAACGGGATGAACCATCAACATTTGCCCCCCCCCCCCCCGAAAAATGGTGGGGCGCCTGTGCACCCAGTACCCATAGCACACAAGCTGCAACTACGCGCATTGAAGGGTCCCGCAAGTCACAGACAAGCAAAGCACTGGCATGAACCTCAGACCCCGGACGGAAAAATCTCTCAAGGAGATCCTCTATATCAACATTAGTCGGTATCCTGAGCTGCATATCCCCTATCTCACCCAAACGAGGTAGTCCAGTCAGAAAATAAACATCAGTCAAGGTGAGATCCTGTCTCTCACCTTGAACCATAAAAACCTGCAAATCTGAATCCTAAAAATCAATCAACTTGTTCAGCAACAAATTTGTTGAACGCATAAGAGGAATTTGAGCGAACTTCAGTAGTCTGCCCAAAGCCAAAGCCGCCTGTGCATGATGGTCCGCCTGGATTATCTCCATCAGAGCCTCTAGAATCTCTCTCTCCCTCCATGACGCCCTTGGCTGCCTGATCATCCTGCCAAGTCAACAAGAAAATATTAAAATATAGAAAAATGCCATAAAATTTCCCCCAGCAAACGTTACAGATTGCGGCTGCGGGGCCCACAGCCGTGATCCAAATCGCGACTGTGGAAGCCATAGTCGCAATACACATCGCGGTTGTGGGGACCACAGTCGCAATACACATCACGACTGTGGAGACCACAGCCGCGATTTGGATCGCGACTGTTGAGACACCAGTCGCGATCCACATCGCGGTTGTGAAGCCCACAGTCGCGATCCACATCACGGCTCTGAATCCCACAGCCGTGATCTAGATCGTGCAAAAAGGCTCAAGAGTCATGATAAACCGTGTTGGTCACCCAACGTGACCTATACGCCACCCCTGAGACCCAATTCCCCCCCGAAAGCAAATAAAATTAAAGCTTAGGGCCAGTAGGCTTACCTAGAACTCAGGGAATAAAAATCTGATGGTCGGTTCTCCCGCAAATGAAGAAATAGCTCTGACCAACTCAAATCTCCTGTCAAACTCAACAATGAAAATGACACGTCACATTGGGTCCACTTGCTATTTATAGAAACTTGACCAATTTTCAGTCAACCATTCCGGAGTCATACAACGTCCGTTTTTCAAACCATTGGTACCATTGGATTCAACACGGCGAGAAATTCACGGTGGTCTAGTCCATTTCCCGATTTCACCAGTCTCGTTTTCAGGCATTTTTTGCACACACCCTCGTCGCCTCGATTTGCATTACAGATCGGTCGTTGTCCATTTTTGACGAATTTTATATCGCCATATTCAATTTTCCACGCTTGTGACAATGCTTGAGACCATTTCTCACTCTCACCACCATATTTTTTGGGCACCTTTTCACAGACCCATCATTTCCTCGATTTGCGTGCCACATCAGCAGCTGTCGAATTTTACAAAATTTGTGCATCACAACTTCTACATGAGCCCTCCACTCCATCCATACTGTAATTATGGCGTTGTTTTGTTATCATTCATCAACCCGAAAGGAGGCCCCATCAATGTTCCCCCCTATCACTATGCTTAATCCCCATACTCATCCCTTGATTGAACACTTCCTCCTTACCTCACCATTACTTTTGTTCGGTACAATTTTATCCCTTTTTGGGGCCAATCAATTCCTTTACGAAAAAGGCACTTAGGGAGTTTCTGTTAAACTCTTTTCTGACTCCTAAAACAATGAAAAGATCGTCGAGCAATCTTGCTTCCTTTCATGCTCGTTAAACGTATCTAAAAGAGTGTCTACCTAGTATAAGTTTAACCATTTTCTGGACCATGTGGACTAATTACGAAAAAGGAATACTCTAGTCACATCGGCTAGAAGAGTTCTTCACTGCATCCTTTTATGCTTTTTTGGGCCTCGAAGACTAACATATGAAAAAGAACACCCTTGGAGTCTACTTATCGCTTTCAGACTCTCTAAAACTGAAAGCAACCACGAGCATGAACTGTCCTGGGCTCGTACAAATACACACGACGGTACCATTTTGAGCACACTTTTATCCCTTCTTCAAGCTCCGTAAAACAATAAAGAAGACCCCAATGGTGCCTCTCGGTGCCACAACAAAGCATATGTAACCACACTATTATGGCAGCTTCCCCAATTTGGTCTCCTTTGTTCAGAGTATTCTACAATATGCCACCTTGAGAGTCTCCCAATACAATACATCAGTTTTCCCTACTCAGACTCTCGCATTGCAATACATACCCTTGATCCCTTAAGCTATGATCCCCACACCTAAAAGTCAGTTTCATATGCTGCCAGGTCATCCATGTCATCATGCTCTGAACAAAGGAAGTTTGAGTCCCCCCCCCCACTTTATGACCCCAGTTATTCCCCTTCCCCACAAAACGTCAGTCTCACTATCAGTACTATCACACTTTGGTTGTACACCTCACGCTCCTATTTAAGGAAGCATCATTGCCTTGATAGTTGCAGGTCTCCCTCTGTCGACGACAACCAATCTATTCCAGAGGATAGACCTAGAGGTCCCTGTGCCTTGGACTCATCACCATTAGTGGTGAGTGCCTACGGATCATTTTGAAAGGAGTCCTTAGTGCCTCTCCAAATGATTGTTTCTCACATGCTCGACATCAACACCTTGATTGCATCGTTGAGACTCATACAAGGTATCGGTCCTTTCAGTTATTCTTTGAAGACCCCGGATGTCACCTGACTCGAACACATTGACGAGTCTACTTTATGAACAACCAGTTATATGTTCCTATGGATATCTGGGCTGCACTTGGCGACAGTATTCGGAAGTACCACAGTGTTATACTCCCTCGAGTATACAGTTTCACATACTCTTCAGAAGTTGACTCACAGTTATTGAGTCCCTACAGTTGTTGGATACCTTCAGATCCAGCAGTTCATTAACCCTTCTGACACCTCATTCAGAATGGTTGTTGCTCTTTTCCAGTGTATCAGTTCTTCAGATCAGTCATGGTATTACCATGAGTCTGTCCCAACATTGTGTCCCCTATGGACCATTATGATGTATACATCAAGTTTATATGTATTGATCAGGTCCCCTTTTTAGACCTCATTGTTATTTATATGTCTTGATACGAGCACGGGTATTCCTGCCTCGTCCATTATCAGAGATTATTCCTCACTCATTTTTGAGGACATGTATTTTTAGTTTATGCAGTTTGCATGGGCCCAGTGTTCTAGTCTCCAATCGGTCTCTTCTCTCCTCCAAACCCCAAGAAAAAGACAAAGAAGCTATGATTTCTATTGGCCATATGATGAGCTCTTGCCCTCACACATCAGGGGGCAATCTGTTAACACCAAAAAAGTGCTCATTAGCTCATTTCCCTATTCACATGACCCATTTGTCCACTTTTCCTACCATTTTAACCTCTAAAACCTTCAAAAGGTCACCAAAAATACCAAAATCCATCTTTTTTCCCTCAAAATATTTATTTTTCCTCAAAAAATACAAAAAACCCTCAAAAAGGGTCCAAAATTCACAAAAATCAATTAAAGGGGAATAAAATCAAAATATATTCAAAAAAGGAAAAAAGAGGGAAAAAGAGGAAAAAAAACCTAAACCATTTTTACCAATACCATTGGTTTTCTTAAACCATAATGGTATTCTCCATCACCAAAAAATTATAAAAAGGTGATAGAGACTCCTCATTATTCATCCACATTCTTCCTATCCTTATGCTGCCAAATTATTTCTTAAGAGCCCTAGCCTCCTTTTTGAGTTTGAAGATCCCCATTATAATCTTGGAGAAGAAGTAATCATTGGAGCTTTGGAGCACCTCACCATTGTAGCTGCTCAAGCTCAACCATCCTCACCATTTGAGATAATATAAAATATTCAAGTTTTTATTTATTTCTCTCATGGATCTATTTTGTTTATTGTTTTTAATCTAGAGTTATTTGCTTGCATATGTTAGATCAAGATTTACTTTTTACATTTATTTACTTTTACTGTTTAATCTAAACTGCTACTACAAGTTAGTAGGTGCACATTAGCACATGCTTGGGTGAAAACCCAAGCAACAACACTCCCTAGTCGATAATTAAAGTATGCTTCCGGTTTAGCTACCCTAATTAGGTATCCATTCCTGGATTCCACCACATGGGATCCTCACCTATGTCATTGGAGCAGATTTGATTGGTTACTTGATGCTTGTATGCACTTGGAAAATAGTGGTCTACTTGCTTGGAAGTATAAGCACTTTCATGATTCTTTGATGAAGCATCTTCTTGATGTTCATTTTCATTATGTTGTTATGTACTTTGATGATATATATTTTGTACTCGTTATGTTTGGAAGAATGCATACAAGAAAATGGGATCCATGAACTATGAATTGAAGAGCACTTCTAATTGTTGGAGTGCAATACAAGCAATGGGACCCTGGATGACTAGTGGATGCTTTAGCCAATTTCGAGGGTGAAATATTCCCATCCAAGTTGGTGTTTGGAGAGGCCATTTAGGTCTTTCATGGAGCTTTAATGGAGTATTTATTTTCAGGTGTAAGCTACAGGGCAGCTCGTGGTTCCTTCTAGTGCAGCTCATTCCTTCAACGATTTCTAGTTTTCATTGCATACTCTTGATCCTTGAGGGAGGGCATTGTTGGTGAGCTATTGTACTCTTTGGGGGAGCTTCTAATGCCCCATTTATTTTACAATATGAATTAAATACTTTTTTCTTCATCTTGAGAAATTTTCAGGTCAAAATTCCAAGAGGAAATGTATAAATCTGATTTTTAATGAAGAAATGGTGTCATTTTCCCCATAGCTCTTGCATAGCGCTCTTGTGGTTGCATATAGTTAGTGAAGGAATTCCATTTCAAATTCATGTACATGTAATCTTCTATATATCTCTGTAATAACCATATCATAATATCCACAAGTCGATATTCCAAGAAAAACTATGTTAAATTGCTCATTAATGGACAAACATTGCCATTTCCCCACTACCTTGTTGTGAACCAATGTAATGTTGATGGATTCGAATGGATAAGTAAAATACTGATGGTTTATTGATGAATTCATTTTTATTGATGTATTATATGATTTTAATGTTCAGTACATAAGCATTTGGAGTCATTTTGTTGAGTTTCATAGCATTTGGAGAAGATTGCCTATCATTTCCCCCAATGTTGAAACTAGTCTTTTTGCATCCGATT
This sequence comes from Larix kaempferi, assembly GCA_027924585.1. Taxonomy (NCBI): domain Eukaryota; kingdom Viridiplantae; phylum Streptophyta; class Pinopsida; order Pinales; family Pinaceae; genus Larix; species Larix kaempferi. Next base: position 4,590,437 of record BSBM01000298.1, read on the forward strand.
TAAGGGAGTGATAGCAGACATTAAAAGTTGAATGGTGATGCATATGAGTCCATGTTGATTTTTTTATATTCCCCCTACTTCCATTCATAAATTCGAGTATGATTGAGTGCATTTGGAAAGTCATTTTCATCATCTACCCCTAGGGGATTTGAACCACAATTTACTAGTAAAACTCCATACAATGACTAGATTGACAAAGGGGTTTGCAGAAGTATTTTGATCGGTCTAAATCATCCTTGAACATCATAATCAATTCCTAATATCAGTAATATACCTTCTCAGAATATTTGGGATCATTTGGAGCAAATTGGAGACTTAGACATCAAAACTAGTCAAAGGTCGAACTAGGGAAAAAAGTGAAAATGTTGCCATTTTAATAAATTCATAAAAAGGGACATTACAAAGTTGTTGTGTCCACACTCTTTCGAGTGATGTATTTTCCTCATCATGGAAACGTAGTGACCCTTGATCATCTTTCCTTTGTTACACCCAATCATTGTATGATTGCCAGTCACCAGAATTACCTGAATGTTCTGCATGTCGTAGCGGTTCCTCCCCCATCGTCAGCCATGTCTCTCGGCTTTGGACATCATGCTGAAGTTAGGTCATTAATGAAATGATAACTTATTCCCATTGTGGAAGAAGCTCAGATGGGTATGTTTCCAACCTATGGACATCATGCTAGAGTTAATACCACCTGTTTCTTATGATAGGGGCAAACCACCAACCTATGGATATCATGTTGGGTAGGAACCAACCTCAAGCATAGTTTAGTTTTGGTTTTAAGCTTGTGTAAAAATGAAATCAATCAGCTACGAGCATAGTTTCTTTTTCGGTTCGATCTCATTAAGAAATGCAATGGACTACTATGATAAGAGTTCTATCCCTGTGTCAATTTCGTTAAAAACTTAAACATATGACTATGAGCATAATTCCCTTTCTGTGTCAAGCTCATTAAAAAATGAAACAGGTCATCACGATCAGAGTTCCCTTTCTGTTTCAAGCTTATTAAAAGATGAAACTGATTCCTCTCCCATTGAGTTGAGTCTCCCACCCAATTTAGGACTTGAACCTTCATTTCATCTACCTATGTCACTTGATCCTCATTCTTCCTTCCCCTCTGGTGAACCGTTTCCTATTAGTAGCCAGGAATTTAATTGGGTGAATAAAAAGAGTAAGCAGACAAAACGAAGCTTGGGGGGCATGTCTCCAGCCTCTGGACATCATATTGGAGTTAATCCTTTAGATTTTTCTAATAATGTTGAGGGGGGATTTCCAACCACTCAACATCATGTTGGGGAAAAACCTGCTAATAGGTATCACCTTAAGTACCAACCTATACACATAATGTTGGGAAGGAACCCATAAATGGGACTCATTTCAAGCATAGTTTATTTTCAACATCAAGCTCGCTAAAAAATGAAACCACCATCCCGAGCATAATTCATTTTATGTTTCAAGATCATTAAAAAATGAAGTAGATACCACAAGCATTCTTCTAACCTTTCTCCGAGCTCATTAAAAAGAGTAAGAGGTATCAAGCTTACTTTTCAATTTTTCGTGCTCTTGTTAAAAACATGAAAAGTGGTTTGAGCTTACATTTTCATTTTTCGTGCTTTGGATCCAAACATTAAAAAGTTTCCAAGTGCTTTTGATACCTTAGTCGTGCTTGTCAAAACCAAGTGAAAAGGTGTTGAGTATAGTCTGCTTTACTCATACTCGTAAAAATAACAAGGAAGTATCTGACTAGTATTAGTTTACCCCTTTTTCGGACTAGGTGGATTAATGTATGAAAAATGAACTCTTTGGAGCCTCCTTTTAAGCCCTTTTAAGACTCCGAAAACATGAAAATATTGCCGAGTGAACTTGTCTCCTTCACGCTCGTAAAAGTATTTGAAAATTAGTTTATCCAGTGATAGTTTACCCCTCTTTTAGACCGTTTAGACTATTTACGAAAAATGAATTCCTTAGTCAACCATTGACTAAGAGAGTTCTCCCAGGTATTATTTTACATTTTTTCGGGCTTAGGGGACTAATTTTATGAAAAATGCATTTCAGAGTCTTCTTTTGATTGTTTTAGACTCTCTAAATGTGAAACATCGTCGATTTTTCCTTCTTTAGACTCGTAAAATTATACATCGAAGGACCCATATGGGACCGAATCCCTGCTTTCTCAAGTTCGTAAAACATGTGAGATTGGACTCATCGAAAGATGAGGTATATCGAGAATCAGTTATCCTCCTCAAGCTCGTTAAAAAAAAAAGAGGAACTCATCCATGATGATGGGGCTTGGGGAAAATAAGTTGAGTTTGTTATGCAAAGCTTATGGAAGCTTGTGTCGCCCTTGAACATGGAACCTATTTGCATCTCTGCATATAGTTGGGTAATATGCTTGTCTCCGAGTCATGCCAATTCCATGAGTCATCCTACTCCTTTAAGTCATCCGAATAATGCCTCAGCCATTGTAGCATTATGTTTTGCTCTCTATGTCGTTGAGTCAATGTTGCCAAGTCATTATTGTCATGTCATTCAATGTTCAAGGGAATTTATCATATGGAAAGCCTCTGCAGTATTGTCTACCCTACATTCTTGTGTCAGTCTATACTCATTTGATTCATCACATCACCTTCCTGTCAGTTTCATGTTGATGATGTGGGATTCATCATGGCCCTCCTTCGACGAGTCTGTTCCTGTCGACATCAACACATAATCCAGGAATTAGACTTAGGAACCAACCTTAGTACCTTGGTATATGCATGCCTCAATGGCACGTTTCCTTGTATTTGATAGTAGGTTTCCATCATTGACCTCTGATTGAATGATTCCAAGAGTGTTCGACATCAAATCATTTATTCACATTCATTGGAATGTACTGGTGATACCTTGGGGATCATTATATTCAATGATTATTTCCCTTGCACTTGTTAACGGTTTGCATTATTGACTGGTAATCAAGTGGTTTATGTCATGTTCGACCTCATTACCTCGTAATCGCATCATTACGTTCAAATTGATTCGGGATTGGGAAGAAGACCCCGAGGATCCTTATTGTGTTTTTTTCCTAGGTTGCGATGGCGATTTTTTTAGTAGGTTCCCACATGGACATGATGTTGGTAACCTCATGGATGTACTATCATAGATATCCACTTTGTATAGGTCATGACTGTGTCATTATCTCATCATGGATCTACTTTGTATGGCCATAGCCATGATTGTGTTCAGTCATTCAAGTATAGATCCATGTTGTATGTCAGTGGCCATATCCTTAGTCAGTACTTTCACAGATCTGCAAAGTATTGGTTGGCATCCATGTTTTGAGTAACTGTGTTCCGAGCATGGGTATTCCCTTCTCGGGGTCCTTAGACATATGTCTTGATTGAAGCTCTTCTCCGATTCTCTTTCAGCAATCCATGCAGACTTACTTTAAGTAAAGTGTTTGGGCCATCAGATTCCTTCTAACCTCACACTTTAGGGGGCAATTGGTACACCTCAATTGTCACAACATGGGCCATTGAGGGTCTTCATGTCATATCACCATGAGAAACATGATGTTTGTGCCTCCTAGGAGTGTTAGGACCCTTCATCCTAATGTTAGTCCTCTCCCTAGTTACACTTGGAAGTAAATATGACAAGCAAGGGGTCAAAACCTACCTTAACTACCTCCCAAACTAGCCTCCTAATGACATTTTCGTGCCCTTCTAATGTCCCTAGGAGTGAAATTCCACTCCTTGCATGCCTATGGGGGAGCGAAAAATCTCCCTTTTTTCTCTGTACACCAATTTGGGGGAGAAAAAATCCTTCTTTAGCCTTATCCCTAGGTTTTTGGATCTTGGATTTGAGGGATATTTTCGAGGGATTGATCCACCCTTTGAACCCTATCCTCTTACTAACCTAAGGAAGCTCAAGATCCTTTATCCTAATGATCCTCACTTAGATCCAAAACCTTCTGCAAGTGGTTGGCCTCCCAAACCCTACTTATGGAGTGCCATCCATGGGCTTTAGGGGGATGATCATAGCACCAAACATTTGATCTTGTTATTCTTAGAGAGGGAAACACTTAGAGAGGTGGATATTATGACCCCATGAGTCTTGAAGGGATGATAATTGAGAGCTTGGAGAAGATATTGCAGCTGCAAAGTCAGGTATAACAATTTGTTATGTACTTCTTCATGGCTTTCTAATCAATTATAACTTGGCCTATTCTCCCATATTATGTCTCTTTTTATTTGATATGTAATATGTTGTATATTAGATCTAGCTTAATACATCTACTAGCTTGGAAGTTTTGGTCCTTTGTCTTGTTTCACAGGTTTGTTAAATTTTTGAGCATTAATTCAACATACTCTAGGATCTTTACTGAGAGAATAACATGTACAACATATCAAGCATATCAATGCATATCAATCACAACAAGCAATCACATGAGACAATAGACACACAGAGTTTCACTGGGGAAAACCATAAAGGTGAAAAATCCCACAACTTCCTCAGTGATAGAAAGAGCAATGATACAACCCAAGTACAAGAGATAGTCCTCCTAGCAGCTACTCCTCCTTCCTCACTTGTGTGCCACTTTCTGGTGTGTGTAGAAGTGAATAATGAAGTGATCAAATAGAGTGCCTCCCGCACTCTATTTATACATGACCTAACCTGCCTAATAAACTAGCAGGGTTGACTTGTCTAACTAAGTCTAATAACCCATGGTAATACTAATCAGGGCCGACCCCACACTTGGTGGTCTAATAACCCATCACATGCAAGTTGCGACACTTGTCAATACAAATGACGACACTTCCGTATAGAGGAATAATAACATCTCTATAGGAGTACAATATACATAAGTGAAATACATTTCGAAGTTACATATACATCAACACTCCCTCTTAACTAGGAAGGTATTTCTCGACACAGATCTGCTGGCACAAGTGTTCTTCTCTGGATCATCGTCACTGGATCATTGTCATCGTCACGGTTGCTACTATCTCAATCAATCTCTGAACTACTCGTCATAGGAAGTTCTACAGAGCCAGCCCTTTTTCATGTTGGATGTAGGCCCACCACTTGCAGGTCTTCATCATCACTGGTCATACTGTGGAATCCCCAGGACTTATTACGTGCATCACAATGCCTCGAAAGAGTATCCCAAGACCATTTATGTGCCGAAGAACGACCGAAAAGATCTCCCGGGTCTACTTATATGTGACCCCTACCACAATGCCTCGAAAGAGGATCCCAGGACTTATTACGGGCACACAGCCCAACCTATCGGATCTCCCAGGTTACTTACATGTGGTCATGGCAATGCCTCGAAAGAGCATCCCAGGACTTATTACGGGCACACATCCCAACCTATCGGATCTCCCAGGTCTACTTACATGTGGTCATGGCAATGCCTCGAAAGAGAATCCCAGGACTTATTACAGGCACACAACCCAACCTATCGGATCTCCTAGGTCTACTTATATGCCATAGGACAATGCCTCGAAAGAGCATCCCAGGACTTAATACGGGCACACAGACCAACCTATCGGATCTCCCAGGTCTACTTACATGTCCTCCCAAAGCAATGCCTCAAAAGAGAATCCCATGACTGATTACGGGCACACATCCCAACTTATCGGATCTCCCAAGTCTACTTATATGCTCATCTGCACAACCTGTCCATGGCCACAGAGTATCAACCTGATACTCACCATACATCATCCTGATGTACATCATCACATGATCATCCTGATCATCATAGCATCATCCTGGTACATCTCATCTGGAGCAACATCCTGAAGCTCATCATCCATGATCATCCTGATCATACAGTGCATCCACTTGATGCATACCAAGTATCTACCTGATGCATATCATCATACATGATCTACCTGATCATACAATGTATCTACCTGATACATGTCATCATACATGATCTACCTGATCATACAATGTATCCACCTGATACATATACAAATACATTATCCACCTGATCATACAATGTATCCACCTGATACATATACAAATCCATGATCCAACTGATCATATCAAGCATCCAACATGATGCATACACAAATACATAATCCAACTGATCATAACAAGCATCCAACATGATGCATATACATATACATGATCCAACTGATCATAACAAGCATCCAACATGATGCATACAGAGCAATAACTGGAGCATCATCCTGATACTCATCACACAGTGCTTATATCCACAGCCATGGGGAGGATCCTCCTCTCACCATGCTTGGAATGGATGTGTCCATGACTTCTTCCTCGAAGTGTCATCAATCTGAAGAACACCAAGCCTCTCTCTGATGTACTCAAACTTTACTATGGCTAGTGGTTTCGTCAACACATCCGCAACCTGCTCATCCATCGCAACATACAGGAGCTTCATTGCTCCTCTCTGCACCATATCCCTGAAATAGTGATATCTCGATGTGCTTCGACCTGTTGTGGAACACCGGGTTCTCAGACAGTTTCACACAACTTTGGTTGTCACAAAAGATACCAGTAGCCTCCAATGGGAGATCAAATAGCTCAAATAGTAGCTTCCGGAGCCATACTGCCTCACAACTAGCCGAACAAGCTGCAACATACTCTGCTTCGGTTGTACTCAGTGCTACACAGGACTGCCTCCTACTAAACCAAGAGATCACACCCTATCCCATACTGAAGCAGCACCCAGATGTGCTCTTCCTATCTGCAGCACTGCCTACCCAGTCTGAATCAACATAACCCTGAATGTTTAACTTTTGATTCACATCATACTTGAGCCCATAATCAATTGTACCCTTCAGGTACCTCAGAATATGCTTTACAGCAACTAGGTGAACACCTCTGGGATCCGTCAGGAACTAGCTCAATGTGTTCACCGCAAAGCAAATATCTAGTCTCGTGTTCATCAGGTACATCAAGGACCCAATCATCTGACGATACACTGTGACATCAACCGGATCAAATGAAGCATCACACAGAAGCTTCAGGTTCGATGCCATAGGTGTGGCCATGGCCTTGCAGTCCATCATCCCGAACCTCTTAAGGATCTCTATTGCATACTTCCCTTGTCCAAGGAAGATTCCATCTGTACTCTGCCACACCTCCATGCTTAGGAAATGGTGCATCATCCCCAAGTCCTTCATCTCGAAATCGGCAGCAAGCTTCCTCTTCGTGTCGGCAATCAATCTATCCTCACCTATAACAAACAGGTCATCCACATACAATAGTAGTATCATTGGATTTCCTTCCTCAACCTTGTAGTAAAGGTTGGAATCTACTTTACTCTTGGTAAAGCCCAAAATGGATAGAAATCTGTCTATCCTACCATACCAAGTCCTAGGAGCTTGCTTCAAGCCATACAAGGCTTTCTTCAACCTGCGCACATATGACCCTCTGTCATGTATCTCAAAACCAAGTGGCTGCTCCACATACACTTCCTCTTCGACTACACCATTCAAAAAAGTTGTCTTGACATCCATATGGTTTATCTTCCATTTCATCACGGCAGCCAAGGCAAGTAATGGTCTGATGGAAGTGTACCTGGATACAGGAGCAAAAGTCTCTTTATAGTTTATCCCCTCTTTCTGGGAGAAGCCACGAGCAACAAATCTCACTTCGTCTTTTTCTATGCTGCCATCTGCAGCATGCTTGATCTTGTAGATCCACTTGGAAGTTACCACAGACTTCCCTTCAGGTCTTGGGACAACATCCCAAACATCATTCTTCATGATCGATTGGTATTCCTCGACCATGGCATCCTTCCATTCTTTATTTTCCATTGCTTCTTCATAACAGGAACGTTCTTTGTTCATAATATCACAAAGTAAGGCAACATAGCTGGTATGAGATCTAGTCCTCTTCCTTTCTCTGTGTTCTTCTTCTGGAATGCCATATCTTTCTACATCTTGAATGAGCTCTCTAGCCCATGCAGGTTTCCTCTTGTGAGAGTTCTTCTCACGGGGTGGATCTACGGGTTCTTGCGGATCTTCCATTTCACAATCTGCATCTGGAATTGTTTCAGTCATGGTGGTGTCTTGAAATATGGTTTCCTTTGGTTCTTCATGATCTTCAATGGGTGTTTTCTTTGACTTGATGAAGGCCGAGTTTTCATCAAATGTCACATCCCTGCTGACATCAATCTTCTTCAACCCTGGAAAGTATATTCTGTAAGCTTTCAAGCTTTCACTGTACCCCACAAAGATGCCCTTCTTTCCTGAAGGATCTAGCTTTGTTCTCTTTTCCTTTGGAACATGTGTATATACTGGACAACCAAATATTCTAAGATGGTTGACTTCAGGTTTCTTACCAGAGAAGACCTCTTCTAGTGTCTTGTTGTCCAATATCTTGTTAGGTGTTCTGCTCTGCACATATACAACTGTCCTAGTTGTTTCTGCCCATAGATGCATAGCCAGATCTTGGTCATGCAGCATTGCCCGTGCTACTTCCATGATTGTTATATTTTTCCTTTCTACAACTCCATTTTGTTGTGGATTGTAGGGAGCAGTCAACTCCCTCTTAATCCCTGAATTACTGCACAGCTTCTTGAAGTCACTTGAGGTGAATTCTCCGTCATTGTCGAATGTGCAGGTCTTGATCTTCTTATCAATTTGATTTTCCATCAAGGTTTTGAATTCCTTGAACTTATCAAACACTTCATCCCTATTCTTCAAGAAATAAACCCAAGTCTTCCTAGAGAAATCATCAATGAAAGAGACATAGTATACATACCCACTCAGAGAACTGGATGACATTGGACCGCATACATCGGAGTGGATAATCTCCAAGATTCCTTTTGCTTTGCTTTCACTACTTGGAAATTCCTTCTTAATATTCTTTCCTTTTGCGCATCCTTTGCAAACACCTTCATGCTTTGTCTTGATTTTAGGAAGACCCTCTACAGCTTTACTTGCAATTGGTAGTGCCCTATAGTGCACATGTGCAAGCCTTCTATGCTAAAGTTCACTTGGATCCATGGATTCATGTACCATGGCATGTTCAGGTTGTCCCTTCAATTTGTACAATCCTCCCTTTTGCTCTCCAATCACTACTGCATCATCTATGGTTTTACCCTTTGGCCACATTAGGACTTGGCCATCTACAAATGCAACCCTCATGCCTTTTGCATCCAATGCATATATGGAGAGTAGGTTCTTCTTGAGCCTAAGTACATATAGAACATCTTTCATCTTCAAAGACTTCCCAAAGTCTAGGTTGTAGGAGGCTTCACCACTTCCCTTGATGGGATATTGATAGTCATCCCCAAGTTTCACCTTATGGGGTGACTCATGTTCAAATAGATTTGCAAAAGATTATCTAAACCTAGTCATGTGTTTGGAAGCCACACTATCAATAAGCCAATCATTACATCCATGAGAGATAGTACCTATGAGAGAAGATATTAGAACATATTTATCCTCACTTGATGAGTCATCACTTTCTGCTCTAGCCTTCTTCTTGGGAGGTTCATCATCCTCAGCAGCATGAGCATGATATCTCTTCTTGTTGTTCTTCTCCTTGTTGTTGAAGTTGTTGTTGTTGTCTTTCTTCTTCTTGGGACAATCTGCAGCAAAGTGTCCCTTCTCATTGCAAGTGAAGCATCCGAGATCTTTCTTATGATGGTGGTGTGAAGGTCTTCTGTTATGAGATGACTCCTTCTTGAACTTACCTTTCCTGGTATGTGCTGTGAAATCTTGATCTTCATTCCCCATCTTTTCTTCTCGGGCCACAAGCCTAGCTTCTTCTTGAGAGCATTCCTCCCATAGCCTACTGAAAGAGATCAGTTTACTTCTTGCACAGATTCCTTGGATGAAGGAGTCCCATGACCTAGGTAGGCGATTCAATGTGGTCATAACAACTTCACCATTATCCACTACTTCATCCACAGCTTCAAGTTGTTCCTTGATAGGATTGAATGGTCCCTCCATTCTGAATCTTTACCCCTTTCAATTGGTTCCGCAAAGTCATCTTCTGATTTATGTTCTTCCCTTCAAATAGCTTGGTCAGGGAATCAAACATCTCATTGGGTGTCTTCAGAGATGACACATGTGGTATGAGATGGTCTTTGATAGAATTCGAAATGATTCTCTTTGACTTGACCAAGTTCTTCTTATGTAAGGCCTTAGCCTCTTCTCCCTCTGGGACAGGGACCTCTTCACTTATGTAAGTGTCCAATTCATTTTCTTCCAGGATTAACCCAATCCTATACTTCCATGCTCGGAAGTTATCAGCCCCTTCAAGCTTATCCTCAATCTTGGTGTGCTGAGACATCTTAAAGAGTACTTCAAATGGAAATAGAAAAAATTTAGGTCTTACCACTTGATTTGTAGAAATCTGGATTTGGTGTTGGATTAGGGTTTGTCAGAGAAACCCTAAAAATTCAAAATGTGAATTTCAAACTTCTGAAAGGATAGACAGATGCGCCTTAATGAGATGATCAGCCTGGTATACTTAGAAATTGAAAACTGCAAAGTTTCACCCTTCATAAATGCCTTTTAGTCTCCCGGATTCACTAGGGACGACCCTGAATTAAGGTTTCAGTTTCTCGGAGCTTCACCCAACTGAAAAGTTCGATCCAAAGCTCTAAACTTCGATTTTTCCAAGGATCTTCCCGCTATTGTCTCAGAATTCAGAAAGTCCTAATTTTGTGGAAACCCTAATTTTTAGGGCAAAAAATGAAAGTGCCCAGAATTGAATTCTGATTGGACAGAAAGATGTGCCTTGTTGAGGAGAGTCAAAATACCTTACTTCCTTTCAATATCTGTGGAGAGAAACCCAATAAACAAGAAGCCCTAACTTCCGCAACTGCACAGTGTCTTCTTCTCAGGTTAGCTCTGATACCATGTTAATTTTTTTAGCATTAATTAAACATACTCTAGGATCTTTACTGAGAGAATAACATGTACATCATATCAAGCATATCAATGCATATCAATCACAACAGGAAATCACATGAGACAATAGACACACAGAGTTTCACTGGGGAAAACCATAAATGTGAAAAACCCCACAACTTCCTCGGAGATAGAAAGAGCAATGATACAACCCAAGTACAAGAGATAGTCCTCCTAGAAGCTACTCCTCCTTCCTCACTTGTGCGCCACTTTCTGGTGAGTGTAGAAGTGAATAATGAAGTGATCAAAGAGAGTGCCTCCCGCACTCTATTTATATATGACCAGACCTGCCTAATAAACTAGCAGGGACGACTTGTCTAACTCGGTCTAATAACCCATGGTAATACTAATCAGGGTCGACCCCACACTTGGTGGTCTAATAACCCATCACATGCAAGTTGAGACACTTGTCAATACAAATGACGACACTTCCGTATAGAGGAATAATAACATCTCTATAGGACTACAATATACATAGGTGAAATACATTCCGAAGTTACATATACATCAACAAGGTTCAAGCCTTGGAGATCAGGCTTGGAGTAAGCACTAGGACAACCTATAGGGTGGAGGTAAGACCTACCTCTTTCTCTTTCTTTCCATGCTTAAAGGTTCATGTGTGAACTAGATCTAGGAGTTTAGTATACCATTTGTTACCTTTTTGTCTTGGGTAGGAAAACTAGGGGTCTTTTCACTCCCAAGAGGATTACAACCTATCCATAGGAAGTTTTTCTAGAATAGGCCTGAGGTCGTACAGCAAATGTTCATGCACAAAACCAAGGCACTTTTTTGCACATTTCCGAAGGTATATTTTTTTGTTAGTGTGATCGTAGAACTGTACTGTATATTGTATTTATTTATGGGCATAGTTACTAACGTCTGGCATATATTACAAGGAAGTTTTTTGGTACAGGAGGATGTACACATGTCGTACTACTGAACAATGAATGTTTGGCACACATTCTAAGGTGGTAGATAATGGGTGAGATAAGTACATGAGTTCAAATGTTGGTTGTACAAGTTTCAATCTCATAATTTTTCTGAGTTTGCTCATAATAAAAAAATTCTCTTGAACTAGTTTTCCCCTTGGGGGTTTTTCCAGGGTCTTGGCCCAAAATCAAAGTGTTGAATGTGTGTATTGTTCATTGATCATTTGTATTTACACTGCAAATGTACTTAACATGTGTATTTATGTTCACTACTTACATGCATTAATGTTGAAGACAATAGGAAGTTGAAATCAAAGTATTGCTAAGTGTTTGAGAAAATTTCTAGATGAGCATGTAAGTATTATTAGAGAATTTTAATAGTTTAGGGGTTAAGGGATTTAGGGGTAGGGGGTTTATGTATTAAGTGTTTTAGGGGTTAGGGGAATATGGATTTATCCTTTAAGGGGTTAGGTGTTAAGGGTTAAGGGTTTAGGGGTTAAGCGATTAGGGATTAGTGGTTAAGGGCTTAGGGGTAAGGATTTAGAGTTTAGGGGGTTCAAGGGATAAGGGTTAAGGACTTATGGGTTAGGGGGTTAATATATTAGGGGTTAGGGGATTTATGGGTTATAGGGTTAAGTGATTAGGGGTTTAGGGGTTAGGGTTTAAGGAATTAGGAGTTAGGGGATTTAAGGTTTAGGGTAAATGGATTAAGGGGTTAAGGTGTTAAGGTCTTGGGTGTTAAGGGGATTGAGGATTTACTGATTAGGAGATTTAGGGCTCAAGGGATTAGGAATTAAGGGTTAAGGGATTAATGGTCAAGGGATTAGGTGTTAGGGGGTTTAAAGGTTAAGGGATTAGGGATTAGGAGGTGTAGTGGTTTAAGGATTATGGGTAGGGGCTTTATCGATTAGGGGCTTTATGGGTTAGGGGGTTATGATTTAAGGCGTTAAGGGTAAAGGGTAAAGGGTTTAGTTGTTTAGGGGTTAAGGGATTAGGGATTAATAGTTAATGGGTTAGGGGTTAAGGTATTATGGATGAGGCCTGTTAGCACTCAAATTGTGCTAGGTTCTGTGGCAGGTTTCATGAAAATAAAGTGCTTCATGGTCATAAAAATCCCCGAAGGAAGGGCCTACTCTCGAGCCACATCCTCAGAGATGGAAGAATTCGAATTATGAGCGGTAGCATTATCCCAGGACATGGTAATGTTAGAGGGGAGTCCTGGTGTCCTTACTATTTCGAATGCATAATGAGCGGGTGGTAATCGGCGGGCAAGTGATGAAATCAGTCGACGGCGGAGATCGGCGTATAGAAAGATCTACGGCACACAGTCTCCGCGGTGATCAAACAAGCGCGAAATATGTTATGTTTCAAGATCGCCGTAGTCGAGTTATGTATCTCTCAACTATCAATGACACAGATTCGCCAAGGGCAAATCAAAGGCCCGAGATCACCGCGCTGATTTTTCTCGTCGGTGATTTAACCGCATCTCAAATCGGCGCGGTCAGTGAAATTAAAACCATCAAACCGCCGAGTTTGGGCGGGAAGAGATCAACGGTGGATATGGCTTTACCATTGCCACACTTGGAAGGACGATAAGGCATCCAATGTTATAAAAGTTACAGTGGTGTAGAGACTTGGATTCCACCTGTATCAGATACGTCGAAAAGCGAAGGAACTTGATCCCGCAGAGCCGACCAACCAACCAGAAGTCCAGGAGGATTGTCCAAGTGTCGGACCACCAGGTTGGTGATATCTTTTCCTGTTTTCTGTAACATTGTTTTGAATGGCAGAAGTAGGGGATTCCCCTGGTGTTGAATCCCCAGTCACCGATCCTCGGTGGGAGGACAAAGATGGTGACATATACGACACCATACTGGCAAACATCTCCGTGGATATGGCCAAAGAAAGGTTGGAGGTTATAAGGGGCAGGATAATAGACGTTCACAAAGTTTATCAATCCTTCTTTCATCTGTTCACCACTACCCAGACCCCCAACTGTCCCGAATTCGTCGAGTGGTGTGCCACAAACTATTCCGCTAAGCAGAAAGTAATCCTAAACACCTCTGGCACTAAATCACTCTGACCAATAAAAGCCCCGACTGTTAGAAAGGCCTTAGCCATCCCTGATGAATTTGGTCAGAAATCCCTAGACTACCAAATGGAAGACCTGGTTCAATACTTTCGTCTAGCCCCTGAGGAACTCAAACAGAGTTTTTACCACGATGCTCTAGTACCAAATGCCTTCTTCCCAAGTTCACCCTTCCCCAACGAGGTCAGTCTGTTCAGAGAGGAGTCCAAATGGGTAATCTCCATGATAGCCCAGTTTTTAGGGTTGGATAGCGACTAGGAGGTTCCAGAAACATTAGTTAGTTTAATGTTCGTCTTCAGTACCTGCCCCGTGGAGCAGACAAACCCTTCTTCTTTTGTCCAGATAGCATGCTTGAGGTTCGATGATGCCCTAGCTGAGAGTATCCATTCTCAGTTGATTGATTTCCCTAAGACAAGGTCATTCAGATTTCAGTCTTATTTGCTGAAGATGTTCCTAGTGGCAGTTGAAGACAACCTACATATACCTGGACTGAAAATTACCAAAGAAATGTATGCATATTACATGCCTTTCATTAATGACTTGATGGCGCAGGTGTATCATGCCTTTTTTCAGAAAAGTTTGCCTAGAGTGCTTCTGGAGATGAAGGACTTGCTACAACCCCCTATGGAAAAAGGGGTTGGAGATTGGTTTCTGCTAAAACATGGAACCATAATTAGAGTCTATGGTTTTTCACATCCACCATATGTACTCCCTGCATTTCTAACACTTAGATTGTTCCATCTGGAATTCATAAGGCAAAAGCTGACAGCTGAACGGGAACATTTCATAGATATCAAGAAGTCTTCTGACATAACTTTCCCTTGGATCGTGGGTTCCTTTGTGATCAAGCACAAGATGGCCCTCTCAGTAGTAGAAAGGATTGAAAAAGACCTCGGAATCCCATCCCAACCTGCATTGAACTATGATCCACATCACATAGTCTCAGAAAGAAGGAGAGCAGCTGGAAGAAAAGGATATGATCATGTTGAGATGCCCGGAATGCCTGAGAAAGCCAATTGGTTGGAATATGTGGATCAAGGATCGGTGGAGGTTGATGATCCGGATGACTCTCAAACTCCGAAATTCCTTCTTCAGGAAAAGGCCACTTCTTCGGGGGTTGTTATCCCTATGGATGTAGATAGTGATCCCGAGAGAGCTACTAAAAGGTAGAAGCTGGAGGGAGAAGGTCAGCAAGTAGTGAAGATACAGGAAGAGAAAGCTAAGGAAAAGCAGGTCAAGTTTCTCATGCCTCATTATGAGGTAAAGGAGCATGTGTTTGGAAAACCACCCAAAGAGCCTACAAGAGCAGTTATCACTAGGACCCAGCTGTTGGAAGGTTATGATGAAAATGCTGACAACATAGCAGCAGAAGCCAAATTATATTCTGACGTAAGGAAAATGGGCAAGAAAGATGTGGCCTTAGTTACCAGCCGAAATCTGGCCCATAAGACATTGAACTTGGCCATGGCTACAAAGAGCAAGGCTACAGAGGTGAAACTAAATCTGGAAGACATCCCTGTCCCTGATATCATTAATTTACACAAAGAGACAGGGTAAGTCATCTACAATAGGCTGTTGAAGGTTTTAATAGAGCTGTCTAAAGTGCAGACCTTTAAATCCAAGATCCAGAAGCAGTTGGGGATCGAGAAAGCAGAAAACAAGTCCCTGAAAGCGTAGGCAAAGAAGCGTAATTGAATATCTTTAATGTTGAATGCTGGTGTATGTTTTCGCTGATTGACACCTTTGAAGATTTCCAGTATTCTATGAGTCTGTAGAGAGATCCCTCTTTGTTTATGTTTAATCAAAAGCGTAAACCAAAGATTGGTTAGTGGTTACCCGAGATTACCCTCTTTCAGCCTTGGGGGTCAGTTTTGGTGTTAACAAGGGCATTAAGGGTTAGGGTGTTCAAGGGATAAGGATTAAGGACTTAGGGGTCAAGGCATTTAAGGGTTAGGGGATTTATGGGTTAGAGGATTAAGTGCTTATATTTGTAGGCGACAGGGGTTAGGGTTTAAGCAATGAGGAGTTAGGAGTTTAATTTTTATAAGGATAAATGATTAGGGGTTAAGGGATTAAGGTGTTAAGGTCATGGGGGTTAAGTGTATAAGGGCTTTAGGGATTAGGGTTTAAGGGATTATGGGTTATGGGATTATGGATTAATTGTTAAGGGATTAAGGGTGAAGGGATTAGGGGTTAGGCGGTTTAAATTTTAAGGTATTAGGTATTACAAGTTAAGGGCTTAGGGGATAGGGGTAGGGGGTTTATGGGTTGGGATATCTAGGGGTTAGGAGCTCAGGGGGTTATGGTTTAAGGGTTTGAGGGTTAAGGCTTTAGGGGTTTATTAGTTAAGGGCTTCGGAATTAGTATTTGAGGGGTTAGGCAACTAGGGGTTAGGGGGTTCAGGGGATAAGGGTTAAGGAATCAGGGGCCAAGGAATTTCAGGGTTGGGGGTTAACTTAATAGGGTTTAGGGGATTTATGGGTTAGAGGGTTAAGTGATTAGGGGTTTAGCACTCAGGGGTTAAGGGGTTACGATTTAAGGAATTAGGATTAATGGGGTTTAATGGTTAAGGGAATAAAGGAATAGGGGTTAATGTGTTAAGGTCTTGGGGGTTAAGGGGATATGGGATTTAGGGAATAAGGATTAGGTAATAGGGATTAATATATTAAGGTTCAAGGGATTAGGGATTAGAATCTTAGTGGTTAGGGGATTTAAAGATGGGCTCATGGGGTTATGGTTTAAGGGTTTAAGGGTTTATTGGTTAAGGGCTTAGAGATTAGTATTTAAGGGGTTAGGGGGTTCAAGAAATAAGGGTTAAGGAAATTAAGATTTGGGGGTTAACATAATAGGGTTTAGGGGATTTATGGGCTATAGGGTTAAGTGATTAGGGGTTTAGCGCTCAGGGGTTAAGGGGTTACGATTTAAGAAATTAGGAGTTAGGGGGTTTAATGGTTATGGGGGTAAAGGAATAGGGATTAAGAAGGGCTTAAGGGGTTAAGGTTTTAAGGTCTTGGGGGTTAAGGGGATAGGAGCTTTAGGAATTAAGGAATTTATGGGTTAAAAATTAGGGATTAGGGTTAAGAGATTAAGGGTCAAGGGATTAGGGCTTAGAATCTTAGTGGTTAGGGGGTTTAAATATTAATGACTTAGGGATTAAGGTTAATGGATTACAGGTTAGGTGTTAGGGAGTTTGAGGTACCTGCTGTTGTTATTGATTTTCTGGCACCTTTGGAACTTCATTTTCTTTGATTTCATCAAGCACTGTGTCCTATGTGTTTTCCTTTTCCCGTTTCTTTCCCTACAATTGATCTTTATAAATGACCTTTTCATTGAATACTACATCTCTACTCCTAATTATTTTGTTATTTTCATAATCCCATGAGCGATAACCAAAATCATCAACCATGTATCCAATAAAGGTACATTTCTTGGATTTAGCCTCAAGCTTTTCTCTATTTTCTTTATCAATATTGATAAATGCTTCACAACCAAAAGTTCTCAGAAATGAGTAGTTTACCTTTTTACCTATCCATGCCTCCTCTGAAATACCGCCATACAAAGTACTTGAAGGCCCCTTGTTTTTAAGTAAACAACAGTATCTACAATATCTGCCCAAAACTATAAGGGAAGCCCTGCATGCAATCCCATACACCTTACGCGCTCCATGATTGTTCTATTCATCCTTTCTGACACACCATTTCCTTCTGGTGTTCCTGGGACTGTCTTCTCTCTATGAATCCCATGGTATGAACAATAACTATCAAACTCCTTGGCGTAGTACTCACCTCCATTATCAGATCTGAGACACTTCAACCTTTTTCCTGTCTCATTCTCAACCAAAGTTTTCCACTTCTTAAGAGTAGCAAACACATCATATTTCTGTCTAATGCAATAAACCCATTTTTTTCTAGTTGCATCATCAATAGACATTGTACCTGAGTTGGTCCCCATACATCTGTATGCACAAGCTCTAACTTTTCACTCTTCTTCTGTTTCCCAACCTTGAGAAATCTAAGTCTCTTCTGTTTTCCATAAACACAGTTCTCACATAATTCCAAACTTACCTACTTCATATCTGGCAGCAACTTCAATGAGTGGAGAATTTGCATCCCCTTCTCGCTCATGTGTCCAAGCCTATGATTCCACAATGTTGTATATGTTCCTATGGAAGTTAAAGAGATAGAACAGTCAATATTATGAGGACATAAATGCAATGTACCTATCATGTCTCATTTTGCTATCATCATTGATCATTTAGTGATATTCCACTACGTTTCTCCAAATGTAGATTAACAACCACCATCTCCCAACTGCCATATTGAGATCAAATTTATTTTCATAGCAGGGTAATGCCTTACATCTTTTAGCAAGCATTCACTATTATTTAACTTTATTCGTACCTTACCCATTCCAACAATTTTACATGGTTCATCATCACCCAATAAAACATGTCCAAAATCACTTGGAACATAATCATGAAAGAATTTCCTATGGGGTGTAGCATGACATGAAGCCCTTGAATCTGCTACCCATTAATAACTAGTATTATCTAATGCAAGAATGAAATTATCTTGTAACACATCACCTGCTACATTTTATTCTTAAGTAGTCTCTTGTTGTCCATATCTTTTCTTCTTTAGAGATTTGCAATCTTTCTTCAGATGTCCTTTCTTTTCACAATTCCATCACTTTATCTTTCCTAGTCTGGACTTGGATCTGTCCTTCCTGGACTTGTTGCAATTACCTAGGATCTTTCCTCTCTCCCTTTATCTTCCCTTGCTCTCCATAGTCAATGCATTACCTGAAGTCTCACATGTGCTTTTCCTTCGCATTTCCTCACTAAGAATAACACCAACAACATCATCAAATTTCAAAGTGTTTGAACCAGAGATAGAGTTACATACATCCATGACCAAGCTATTCCATCTTTCTAGAAATGAGCACAATATTAGAAGAGCCCTAACCTCATCATCAAAGTTCGCTTTTACAGAACTTAGTTGATTTGTAATCGTATTAAATTCATTTAAATGATCAGCAACATATTCACCTTCTAACATCTTCATAGTAAATAAACGCTTCATTAGAAACACGATTAGAAATACCTTGTTGGAGGCCAAGGGTTTTTCATACAGTTAACCAATGCACTCATTAGACCCTCCGTTGTCTTTTGAGATATTGAAAGCCACCAACAAAGCCAAGCACAGTCGTATTGTTCCTAGTGCCTTTCTGTTAAGAACATCCCATTCTTCATCCTTCATAGTCGCGAGTTGTTTTGCTTTTCCTCCCAATACTAGGAATAGATCCTTCTAATACAAATAGTCCTCCATTTGCATCTTCCATAACTGGTAGTTTTGGCCATTAAATTTCTCGACCTTAAACTTTCCTTCTTTCTCCATTGCTCCCACTCGAACCAAGAACCCTTCTTTCCTACGATTTTATCTGCCAAATAGGGCTTTGCATCTGATACCAATTGTTAGAAAAATAAGATCGCAGAGCAATAACAATAAAAAAGATGCAAATATAAATCACATAAAACACATTACTACAGAGACACCAATATAACTTGGTTCACCCAAAATGGGCTACGTCCACACAGAAATTGTCAGTCCTTATTATTATACCATCCAATAAAATGAAGGGATACAGCTTGCAGCACATTCACTGCAACTTCCTCTTCACTCTCTCACAGTTCTCTTACACAGCCATAGATATTTTTACAATGCTACAATACATTACACAGCTGTATTACAATGTCTTCCTTTTAAATGGGAATTACCATGGGAAAATACTACGAGCTACCCAATAACATGGGCCCACAAACTGTTGGCCAACAAACAACCTAAAAATTCCTTTCGAAGGCTTCAACCCTCGAACCCCCTTTCTCAGGGGTGCTTCTCCTAAACACTCATGGGGGCCCCGTTGGCCCACGGACCCCCTTAGTTGTGCGATTCCACCCTACACCCCCCCGTTGGGATGACTGTCCAGTCCACCTACACAGCATATAAAACTGGGGTACAAACATGGCTGAAACAACAACATATCTAAATCAGGAAGATAAGGCTCCACAACCAACATAAGGAAGTGGGGTTGTCTGGTCCTGACCTTCTTCTTCCTACGCATCTTTGACCCATGGTAGAGTAACCTATGGCGGGGCTAAAAAGTGAATCTTCTTTACTTCTTGGCACAACATTCTGTCTTCTACAATCTTCCAATTTTCTTCAACGACTTTCGTCATCCTGTCGAATAGGATGTTGATATCATCATCTGTCGAGGCTTGTACATTGTCGGGTTTATGCGCTTTCCTGTTTTTCTTTCCACCTTGCACCGATGTACCAGTCTTGCGCTTATCCCCCATACCCGGATCAATGGGTGTCTAACTTGATTCTTGATCCTTTTGCTCAAACTGTGGCGGGTTTCCTTGATCACCCCCAACGCTAATGTTCTTCATGTTTTGGCTTGTATTATGCTACTCACCTGAAGTTCCCTCCTGTCGTTAATCCTATTGTGATAGGTTTGGCGATATGTTATCTGCCTCAATAGATACTTACCATTTTGTTGGCCATTAGTGGATCATTGTATCAACTTCTTCTGGGGCCAACTTAAACATGGTAGTCAACCATTACCGGTGAGGGTCACGCCTCGCTTGAACATATATGTGGTGGGGCCCCTCTTTGAACCTCAACACAAAGACATCGACTTGGTTCGGTTGAACCCTCCTTAGAATCTTGGTGGCCAATAGATTTGCAGTGAAGCAGACTTCCCGGTCGCTAATGGAGGCCACATCGAATCCCCTATTGCTCTTCGACAAATTATACTTTTCCTTCATCCTAGTTGCTAATTCTGATTCTCATTCCTTACCCAAAAAATATTGAGAAGGGCTCGTCCAAGCCTTAGGCAACCCTGTGATTTTTTTGATTAAGTCAATATCCACTGACACCTTAGTCTCTAGCTATAGACATCCTCCATGGAAACACACCAACAACTATTTTACACATGCATTTGCCTCTGTAGTGCGACCAAAATGTGGGAGATACAACAATGATAAAAGTCTTTCCCTCTTCAACCCATTGGGGTTTTCACTAGGTTGAGATGCTTCCAGTATTTCACCATAAGCCGTTGAGTTTTCACTTAATTCTTGGGGATTGACACTACCAGGTCATCTGTGTCCATCCCAGGTGTGATGTACTCAGATAAAGTGAAAACTGTTGAAGTTGGACCTTGATTCTACCTTCCATGTTTGGTTCTGCAATAGCTCAAAGTCCGTAGGAGTTGATATGAACCTCTGTTCACAAATTTGAAAGGGTCCAGTAGTGTTTGGAAATCTTCTTGGTTGCGTGGTTTCGAGTATATTGCACTAGAGTCTTCAGGCCAAAACCTTTCCTTCTAGTCCAACCATTTTTTAGTCTTTTAGGTTCTAAAACCTATCCCATTACAGGAGCATTGTTTCCAGTAGGAAACACTTTTTATTTCGTCCAAAAATGTTTCCAAATGCCCGAGTTATGAACAGTTTACTAAACTAGTGCATCTTCAGTCATAGTTTCGGCATAGTCTTGAGTTTCAGGGTTGAAATCTTCCTCCAATAAACTTAATATCTTTGATTTTTTAGATTGGGGGTATTACAACTCTAGATACTATTTTTTGGCCCCATTGCAGTGTGAAAATGCCCACATAAGATCCAAAGAGATGATGTAAACCTCACAATGAAAGAATTTAGGAATAATAGAAGATGAGAGAAGCATTAGAACATAGATCCAAAGGAGCTCTGATTGAGGCAGAATAATTACACATGTTACATTAATCTGAATAGTAAACTGGTAAATATACAATGTTGAGGATGAGGATTCGAATTCACTAGGTGTAATTCGAATTAGCCTTCATGCACAGATCCATAATCAGTGGAGAGTCATCAAATCATAACCAAGAGTCCACCTTCTCATCAATGAAGTCATCAATGCACAAGTAATGGTCAACCTAGAGTCAAACTGAGTCTAACTGAGTCTAACTAAGTGTGGTTGGTGTAACTGGCACATGGAAGCACTAATGTAGTGAAGGAGGCTCAGTGGAGGGCGCAGATGGAGCTAACTGGAGTTAGAACAGGCTATCTAGTCACACTGGAGGTCCATCGGAGTGATAAGATCAGTTAGGAGTCAATTAATCCTTAAATCAAGGAAAGAACTAAAGATAATTGAACTAAACTGGACTGGTAGGTGAAGAAAGGCACCCTTCTCATGCAGTAGGTGAAAGGAGGGCACACTAAGCTCTAGGAGAGCTAAAACTGATCTGAAGGAAGCTCCGGGGGCTAGTTTGCTGAGGGCTAGGTGTTGGTACTGATAACTAGGATGCATGCAAACCCTAATTTTGCATGCATGACTGAAAATGAAAATGACAGAAATGCTAGGAGGACTAGGATGGAGTATAAGAATATCCTAACATGCAGTGGATGGTTCAAAAGGTCTACATTGAAACCAAAATATTGCTTTTCTCATCGAGCTCTTTCTAGCAAAGTATCTTGCGAGCTTCAAATGAAGCTATTTTTTGAAAGTTATGGCCATGACAAGATAATTGTTGATGTCTTGTTTAAGAAAATTGACAACTTGTCATCCTTGATGTATTGAATCCAAGTTAAATAGTTTCAGAGTTTAGAGGAAGCAATTTCCAAAGTTGTGAGAAAGGAAATTTCACAACACCTAAAAAATGGCAAATATTGTGATTAAATAATTTGTTGGGAAGCTATTTATGAATTTCAATAGGGAAAAAGGTCGGGTAGGGATTAAAGCCAAATTCCAAGCCTAGTTTCCAGAAACACTAGCTGTGCAAAAGTTCACCATAAAATAAGGTGGTCACAATCTTTCTACAAAAAGAGTAACATATTGAAGGCTTCCAACCAACATAATTTTAACACCAAATCATGTTTCTCTTTAAAGAGGGAAACCTTCTTCCTAAAATCAATTAAATCATTATAGAACATTTAAACATGTTGTAATGAAGTTTGAATCTCCTACCTGGACTTTAATTCATGGAAGTATTCAAGAGTAGGTGGGATGCCTTCACCTACCACATGCACTATTTATTCTTTCTCAAGGCCACTGGTTATGTCGACCAAAAACCTGTAAATGGCTAGGGTTTTGGACGACATAACCCTAGAAAGAAGTAAAAATTCATTATTGCCTTTACCTCCAGCTCTCTACAATGCTCCTTCTCAACAAATGCATGATAATGAGTCTTTTCCTTTTCCTCCTCCCTTTCTAGATCTAATGCCTTGAATAAGTTAAATTCCATGGAGGGTTATGAATTCACAGACATTCACAAGATGATTCAACTATTGTCATTTGATAAAAATAAAATTCAATTAAAACCACCAATATTTCAAATTACCATCGTCAAACTTGTGCTTTGTTTTCTTCTTCTTCTTGTTCTTCTGGCGGTGCTCCCTAAACTATTTACCAGTCATCAAGATTTGAATTTCATTGATAAATTGGGAAATATAGATGAATGTTCATGGCCTCAGGTCATGGTATCGATGAATGAGTGAGTAAATCTTTAATTATCTCTTTATTAATGTGATGGAAATATACTGACTTTCGAGTATCGAGATGTAATCAATTAATGACATGGAGATATACCCAGTCTCCATCTACAATCATAAATTTGTATATATAACCACTTCCCACCTGCCATCACCACAGTCTGCACGGGGCTCAAGACTCTGTTGTGTCACATGTGTGCTTAATTCCAATTTTCGACCTAGAAATTGAAGCAATTAGCAGGTAGACTCTAGTCTTTGTCTACATCAATACAATTACATTTGGCATTGCCAATGCCCATGTTTGGATGGGCCAACAATGTTATCTTCAACGTGAGTGGATTATCACAGTTAGATTGGATCATTGTGGTCTGATTAAGAATATCAAATCATCAATCTTTCTGGCAAAAGACTCTTACATCTTGATCCTTGTGAACCTGCGTGTCTTAATTGAGCTCATCCCATTCCCTCCATTGAGCCCATTCCCGCCAGTTCATGCTCCACTAGTATATTTAAAGTTTTTGAACCCGTCAGGCCTCCATAGACTAAAACTGTTGATTCGTTGATTCCCTCAGGCATCCATTTTCTCAGGAAATTTTGAGATGTGTTAATGCCTTCTTGATCAAGAATCTTATTCAGGTATATTTTTGTGCATTTTCTTAAATGCATTGCAATCTTCAATTGATTTTAAATGCTTTCCCTTAAATTAAACCCTGATTGCTATTGCATTACAACCTATGGGGTGCTTTAAATCCCTAATTCCCTGTCACACCATCGTTCACTCGCTGCTAGCAAGGTGAAAGGTAAATTATCTCTGCAAATTTTCAGTGGTTTAAGATAATGGTTAAATTTGTGTTGAATCTGTTTAATTATAAATTTAATTTAAATGTAAATGTTCTTTTCAAGTTTAAAGTTTCATCATTCCTTGGACAATAGGCATTCCTTTCTCTTTTTATACAGTGCAGAAATTGTTCCCTGAATTAACTCAAAATTTAATAATTATCTAAATTATTTGCGATCATATCATAGATTTCGATTTCAATTAACTTTAATATGTTAAAAAATATGCATTTCCCAAGTTTACCAGTTATGCAATACGTTAAGAAATATGCATTTCCAAGTTTGTTGCTAAGCAAATTGATATAACAAAGTCAAATGGTAGTTGCATACACCACTTCAATATAGTAATTATTCAAAGATTCTATTTACAATTATATCATATATTTATGTTAATAATTTTAATAATGATTTAAACTCTTTACAGTTATATTGTAAATTTTAACTTTAATACATTAACAAACCATGCATTTTCCAAGTTTTCCTGTTATGTAAATTAATATTAAAAAAATCAAACTGTAATTTTCATATAGAATTCAATACACTAATTCATGGTGTACAAATGTGATGAACCTCCAACAATTAAATGATGAAAATGCACGATATATCAGAAACAACAGAACACATAAGATATTTATTGATCGCATGCCACTTCGAGGGGGAAACCTCCTTTGAGCAAGCTCATTACAAATAAATCGTGGATGCCTTCACTAGCCTCAACACGTATTTATATACTAAGTCTCATCTAAACAACTATTACTCCTCATGAATGTGGGATAATACAATATACTCACGGGACGAGTTACAAAGCATATGCGTCCAACAACAATATACTAACAATGTGGGATAATACAATATACTCACGGGACGACTTACAAATCATATGCGTCTAACAATACTATACTAACAAAGTAAAGAGAAAGGTTGACACGGGTTCCTAACATCCCCTCCCCCTTAGAAAAAGCTTTGTCCTCGAAGATTTAGATGTGGAAATTGTTGTTGAATCTAAAGGAGTGGTTCCCATGTAGCATCCTCTGGTTTCATTTTGTGCCACTAAATTAATACCTCTGTGATAGATCGAGAGCGAAGCTGACGAGTGCGCCTATTGAGGATGGCCTCCGACTCCAAAAGGATGGATCCTTCATTATCCAGTTCTGGTAAAATAGTTTGTCCTCTAATGTTGGTGCCAAGAACTTTCTTTAGATAAGAGACATGAAATACTGGATGAATGATGGAAGAAGGAGGAAGCTCCAATTTATAAGAAATGGACCCAATCTTCTAAAGAACCTTATATGACCCATAGAACTTTGGAGCAAGCTTATGACACCCTTTGAGTTTCATGGAGGATTTCTTGTAAGGCTATAGACGAAGAAAAACCATATCACCTACTTGAAAAGTGTGCTTAGAACGGTGTTGATCATATTGTTGTTTCATTCGATTTCTTGCCATGTAAAGATTGTCCTGCAAAATGGAAAGAATCTGATCGTGGTTTCGAAGAACCGTGTCAACTGCCTGAACTGGTGAATTGCTGGGGGTGTATGGAAGAAGCACTGGAGGTGCCTGACCATAGACTACTTCATATGGATTCATTTTAGATGCAGTGTGGTAGGAGTTATCGTACTACCATTCAACGAGATGGAGCCACTTTTCCCACTGATGTTGTTGTTCGAGGTGAAGCAACGAAGATAAGTTTCCAGACATTTAATGATTATTTCAGTCTGACCATCTGTTTTTGGGTGATACCCTGAACTCATCTTCAGTTTGGTGCTAGTGTGGCGAAATAGTTCTGTCCAAAAATGACTGATGAAAGTTGCATCCCGATCCGAGCCAATGGAAGAAGGGATTCCATGAAGATGGAAGATCTAGTCCAGGAAAATTTGTGCGACTGAGGAGGCGGTATAGGGATGGCTAAGGGCACAAAAATCACTATATTTGGAGAGGAAATCAACCACAACCATAATCACTATCTTCCCTCTAGATTTAGGGATCCCTTCAATGAAATCCATAGAAATATCTGTCCAAATTCGTGTAGGTATGGGCAAGGGTTCGAGCAATCCCGGAAGGAGTGTCGTTTCACCTTTGTTGCATTGACAGATATCACATTCAACCACCATCTGTTGAATTGTCATTTTCATTCCCTTCCAAAAGAAGTTACGTCACACCCGCTCATACGTTTTGAGGAACCCAAAGTGCCCTGTCGATGGAGAAGCATGGAGTTCATAGAAGAAAGCCTGTTGAAGATCTGTGCTCTGGGGAAGCACCAGACGACCCTTATATCTTAGGGAAGCACCATCCCAAGAGTAACGTGGTACAATAGAAGGGTTGTTGGCCAACCGTTGGATGATTTGAGATAATGAGGAATCATTGACTTAGCCCTGTTGAACATATTGCAACCAATTTGGAAGAGGCATAGATATAGATGAAAGAGAAACTTGGTCATCAAATGTGCGAGAAAGAGCATCCGCCACAAGATTGTCCTTACCCTTCTTGTAAGTGATCTCATATTCATAACCCATGAGTTTTCTAACCCATTTATGTTTTGTCGGGGAGGAGACCCGTTGTTCCAAGAAATATTTTAGACTCTGGTGATTAGTCTTGATGTAGAAATGATTCCCTAATAGGTATGGCCGCCACTTCTGTATTGCATGCAAAATAGCCATCATTTCCTTCTCATATGTAGAGGCGGCTAAATTCTTATTGGAAAGGGATTTGCTAGTGAACGCAATGGGATGTTTATCTTAAAGGAGAACAACACCAAGTCCATTGTCGCAAGCATCACTCTCAATAGTGAAGGGCTTGCAAAAGTCGGGCATAGCTAGAACAGGTGTAGTACACATAGCTTGTTTCAGTTTGTCAAATGCACACTCAGTAGCATGTGTCCATGTAAAAGCATCATTTTTCAATAGAGCGGTTAACGGAGCTGCAATCTTCCCATAATCCTTGAGAAACTTGCGGTTGTAGCCAGTCAATCCCAAAAAACCACGAAGGCTCTTGAGTGTCTGAGGATGCAGCCAATTTTTCATGGCATCTATTTTGGCAGGATCCACGCGAACCCATTGTGCTGAAATAATATGCCTAAGATACTCTACTTCCTCCTATCCAAAAACAAATTTAGACTATTTGGCGTGGAGATGATGATCAGAGAAAAGTTGCAGTACAAGATCCAGATGTTGGAGATGCTCAGCCCATGTTTTACTATAGATGAGGATATTATCAAAGAAGACCAGAATGAATTTTAACAAGTAGGGCCGGAATATTTTATTCATCAATGCCTGGAATGTGGAAGGAGCATTAGTGAGGCCAAAGGGCATGACCAAAAACTCATAGTGGCCATCATGTGTGCAGAAAGTTGTTTTAGGGATATCATCCTCATGAACCCGAATTTGATGATACCCAGAACAAAGATCCAACTTGGAGAAAAAATTAGCACCACGGAGCTCATCAACAACAAGAATTGGAAACCTATCCTTGATTGTGAGGTGATTAAGTGATCGAAAGTCAATGTAGAGGCACCATGACCCATATTTTTTTTGACAAGAAGAACTGGTGAAGAAAAGGAACTAGTACTAGGGCGAATAATACCTTGCTTCAGTAAGTCCTAAACGAGCATCTCAATCTCCGTTTTTTGGTGAAATGGGTAGCAATAGGGCCCGATGTTGGGAAGAACGCTGCCAGGAAGGAACCGAATAAGATAGTCCTCTGGTCTTGAAGGTGGCAATCCCACTGGTTCAACAAAGACACCTGCATATCTATCCAAAATTTGTTGTAGATCCAAAGGAGTAGTGGAGACCGCTGATGGGTGCATCTGAATGGAATGGAGTTGAGCGATGACACCATGTGAATTCTTCTTAAGGAACTTTTCCATGCGATGTGAACTAATGATGCTAAGATACCCTGGTTGTAATCCCGTCAACTTGTGTTTTTTCCCATTGATTGAAAACTGCATCCAAAGTTCAACAAAATCCCATAAGATGGGGCCAAGTGTGCATAACCATTGAGCGCCAAGTGTGCGTAAACATTAAGCACCCAAAACCACATCACATCTGCCTAAGGCCAAGGAAAACATGTCAGAGCATAGGTTATAATCTCCCATAGAGATATGCACATTGCGACACTTCCCTTTGAAAGGTAAGGTGCCCCCATTGGCAATCATGACTTCAAAGTTGGAGCAAGGATGGACAAAACAATCAGCCTGTTTGGCGATCCAAGGGTTAACGAAGTTATGAGTGCTACCATAATCAATGAGTATTGTAAGAGGGATCTTCTTGAAGTAACCCTTGACCCGCATTGTTTGTGGGGTGGTGACTCCGTCTAAAGCATGGAGAGATATCTCTAGGTGGTTGTTCTGAGACGGAGGCTCAACAGGTGGCTGCTAAATGTCGACCTGATCATCTATTGTATCCAGAGCTTCTTCACCGATTTCATAGGCAAGCAAAGAATCCACATCCAAGAAATAGAGCTTTTTCTCAACACATCTATGTCCCCGATTGAATTTCTCATCACAATTATAACAAATCCCTTTTTTCTCTATGTGCTCGCATCTCTGCTTCAGACAAATGCTTGATCAGAGTTGGTCGAGGAGTTGGCGTGATAGGAGGTCATTGGGAAACCATATTTATGAATGGAACAAAAGTGGATTTGGAGCATTGTTGGGCTGCAATCTTGTCCTCTACCAACTTAGCCAACCCTAAGGCTTCCATCATTGTGTTGGGACATAACATTTTAACCTCAAATCAGATTGCATCCTTTAGACCACTGATAAAACAACTCCTGTAGAATTCATTAGACAATCCTTCTGTGTGATTGGCCAGTTTCTCAAATTTTGTCTGATACTCTCTCACAGTGTCAATTTGGAGAAGTTTAGTGAGTATTCTTATGAAGACATCAAAAGCACTAGGACCAAATCGTTGCAAAAGGAGTTGGCAAAAAATATGTCCATTTTGGCTCTTCATGAGCCTTGATGTACCAATGGTATCATTGAAGGGCTTCATGTTTCAAATGAAAGGATGCAAGTGGAACTTTGTTGACATAAAAAGTATTATGCAGATTGAAATATTGTTTTGCCCGATATATCCATCCAGTCAAATCATCACCATTGAAGCGAGGAAAATCAAGCTTTGGCCCACGAAAAGTGTTGGAAGAAGAGAACCCAGTGTTTGCAGAAGACTCTGGCTATCGTCTATTGTTCATGGTTGAATGTTGAAGATGGAGCCCGAGAAAATTTTCATCCATTTCTTGGAGTTTGGTTTTGAGGGCTGCAAGTTCTTCCTCCATGTTTTTTACTCATGCGCGGGTGATAACCATAACAAGGATTTTTTTTTTTAATGGTTAGAAAAACAAAAACAAAAACTTCTTTAGTAACGAAAAATTTGGATTTGGAAAAAAATTATGATGGGTAATTGGGGTTTGACTAGGTTTTAGACACTTTCTAATGGACAGGGAAGCAAAAAATGGGGGTTCAGAAGCGGGGTGAAAGAATGGGAAAAAATTTCAAAGAGGGACAAATAAGCAGAAATAGGAAATGAACACTGTGGCAAAATTTGAAGGGGATTGGGTGAAAGGTTCAGAAGCGGGGTGAAAGAATGGGAAAAAATTTCAAAGAGGGACAAATAAGCAAAAATAGGAAATGAACACTGTGGCAAAATTTGAAGGGGATTGGGTGAAAATCAAAGAAGTAATTCCAAACCCCAAAAATAGAAAGATGTGGGATTTCTGGCTTCGGGAAGTGGAATTTGGGATAGGGTCCTCAGGAATGAAATATGCAGAATGGGTTTGCAGGGGTGTCAGTGAATTTTCAAGGGAAACGGGTTAAAGCAAAAAAGATATGGCGAAAAAACATAATTTTATACTTCTTTTTTTCTAGAATGGATCTGCAACGGCTCGGAATTGATCTGCAATAGCTCTGGAAATAGATATGGACCCTAGGTATGCTCGGCTTCCTAAAGGTTCAGGGGATTCACTCGGCCACCAATATGTTATCTAATGGCTTGTGTATTGGGGTAGTACCCCTCACTCCACGACTCAAGTAAAACTGATAATCGCTTTGCCACAAACGACGGTTCTTGGTTTACCTCACGAGTGGGAACTAGTCAATTAGGTAGGGGCCGTTGCCCTTTTTGCTGGTAGGTCCTCTCAATGGGACAACTATTTTGGGGTTCCTGTGATACTCATCACAATGAGTTTTAGGGCTATGCCCAAGTACTTGCCACAGTTAAGCGGATATGGATTATTCCTGGATCCGAACTTGCAATTGAAAGGAACAAATACAGATGCAAAAAAAAGAGCACTGCAATAATCACAGCGCTTGGAAGCCACTACGATTTTTTTTTTTTTGCAGAAATTCTACCCAACGAGCCCAAGAAAGTGCTATGATAATATGTGAGGAACCTCCAGCAATTAAATGATGAAAATGCACGATATATCAGAAATATTAGAACACATAAGATATTTATTGATCACAAGCCACTTCAAGGCGGAAACCTCCTTTGAGCAAGCTCAATACAAATAACTCGTGGATGCCTTCACTAGCCTCAACACGTATTTATATACTAAGTCTAAGCTAAACAACTATTACTCCCCATGAATGTGGGATAATACAATATACTCACGGGCCGACTTACAAAGCATATGCGTCCAACAACAATAAACTAACAATGTGAGATAATACAATATACTTACGGAACGACTTACAAAGCATATGCGTCCAACAACAATATACTAACAAAGTAAAGAGAAGGGTTAACACAGGTTCCTAATAATGAATTTATTTATGTTAAATGATTATTTATAAATTTAAATTGATAATGAAGGGTTTCATTTAACACAATTTTGTTTAAATTTATTTTAGTTATTTGTTTAATGTCTACTAATTATTTGTTATTATTTATTTAAAATCTATTATAAATAATTGTTATTTTGTTGTATAAAAAATGGAGGTTAATATACCAAGAATTGATTTTTTTAATTATATTTTGAATTTTAATGAGAAAACAAAAATTTTCTTATGTATAAGCTACATGAATATTATGACAAAGAAACTAAACATACTTCAATTTACACATTTCAACTCATATATATTTTTAAGTTAAGAAAAATTACAATAATGTTTTTAATATTTTCCAATACTAAATGAATATTAAATAAAAAATAAATTGTTATATAATAATTATATCATAATTACATTTATATTAAAAAACAAAATTATTATATAACGTTTGAGTCAAATAAAAAAACGTTTCAATATTAAAACATTATAATATTTAGTGAATAAAAATATAAATAGTGATATTTAGGTGATGTTCTATAAGAATTTAAAGTGGTGTAAATAATCACAACTATTTACATATTTATGCCGTAGGTGTTTCAGCAACGAGAAGCATAACCATCCACGTTGTCTATATTCCTCACTCATAGAGCGAATGGAATGCTGCCATGTGGATGGTGTTGTCATGAAGAAATCAGTAATTCATTGTTTACTGAAACTTCCGAAGAACAGGGGATGGAAGCATACTTGTCCAAAGACGACCCAGGTTGCCCGTGCCTTTTTCGCTTCAGCAACTGTGACTCCAGGTAATGTAGCGGAAACTACCTTCACCTTCACATTCACCTGCAAAATTAAATTTCAAAGCTTCAACGATAGTTTAAAGACTACATAAAATGCAACAATAAATGCGGCCATAGCATATCTTTCCGTTTCGCAGTGTTACACTGATAAATTTGTCAAGTACAACAAAAGGAATTAAAGGCAAGTTTTTCGTTTCAGTTTACTTCAATTTCCAATCGCAACCAGCATAATCTGATATTAATTTTAAAAAAGAACAACCGTGTTGAGTTCACTCTAATTATAAGATTCAACAAAATCGAAGAATTTTGGTTTTACCTTCTTTGAATCGCAAACATCGTTTAGCTGCAGCATCATCTGAGAGCATGAATTGTTGATTTCGTTATGAAGCCCCTGAGAACAATATCCGTTATGTTGCTTCTTGTAGCCGCTCGCACAGTCTTGTTGAATTAATCGCCACCGTTGGTTATCTGATCCAACGATCCCTGAGTCTCTTCGATTAATATGAAAAAGGGAAACCTATCCAAACTCATATGCTGAGATTGCCACCACTTATCCATTAATACGGACTCTGTCAAATATTGGGTGCAGAGATCGCTACCCCAAACTCTGTCAAAGCAACCAGAGATATATCATGATTTATGCATAAAACAATTGAAACTTCTATTAAATAAGCAACTACAAATATTGTCTATCACACAATATGCAAGGATCGCATAGTAACTTTGTCACAACATCAAATGAAACTTCTATCAAATAAACCGTATAAAAAACAACTTAACCCAACGATTATGAGATCGCAGAGATTGGTATTAACACGCATTGCAGAGATACTATCTCTTAAGGCAGATATCGGTATTAACACGCCCATCACAAAGATGCTATCCCTTAGAAATTCTGACTAGCCATGTATCTTTATCTACAGAGCTCACTCTATTGATCACGATATGCACAGATCACTGATCCATAGACTATGTGAAGTGATATGCGTATGCAAAAATCGCATATACAAATTCTCTATTGATCATGACATGTACATATTAAATAAAACTCCTATCACATAAATAGATGCAGGAAACTCTATCAAAAGGTAAATGCAGAGTTTACTTCCATGATGCGACTCCCTGTCAAAGCACTATTCTATCAAAACAATCGTACAGAGATTGCTGGTACGACTGTGTCAAGCCTTACTGGTGTCAATCTCTGCATATGAGTCTGTCCTTCCACCCTCTTCTTCCTATCCACCTTCCTAAACAGGAAGATAAATTCCATTTCAAAAGACCAATCAGTTGGCTGAACATTAAATCCTACGATAGCCATGACAATGTAGGGCTAATAGCAAGGATAGAAGCCTCTATGCAAAGCAGAATAGAAAGGAAACATCAAAATGTTTTTTTAATAACCAACAAATTACTCGTAAAACATGCAACTAGTGTAAATGCCTGACAGATTACATTTGTAAATTGGACATCGACTACGATAAAATATCTTTCTCAACGTACAACATTAAACGCCAAGCCACATGGAGGAGGATCCCCACAAGGGGCATGGTTTTGGTTTTTAACAAAACCAGAAACGCAACTCAGCCCATATATATATATATAATAGTTGTTGTAAAGGGAGTATTACCCTACGTTCTCTTCCAAATCTGTCCACGCAATCGGCAAGACGACCACTGTTCTCCTTATCTGTTTTGCAGTCGTCAGCCATGGCATCCACTCCATCCTTCAACATGATTTGAATCGCATACCGGCTTGGTGGAGGGTCTCAAAATCAAGCACTAGATGAGTTGACCTTCACGTCGAAGGAGAGACCAAGCCCTGTGCGCGTGAGACTGATCCTTTTTAGAGGATGGAGATAAGGCTTGCATGCAGCCAAGGGCCCCCTCGTGGCTCCCTGGGGCTGATTGGGCGATGGAGAGGCGTAAGGTGCGTGGGCTAGGGCATGGGAGATGATTGATGGACGTGAACGGAGAACGAGGGAAATGGACGCTAGAAGGAGGCGAGTGGGGAGCCGGACGGTGGCGCGGTGAGCATTGAGGGTCGAACGCGTGGAGGGAGCCGGATGGAGTAGGAAGGGTGAGCTGCGTTCATGAAATTGTTCGAAGACTATAGATATATTAAATTGGAAAAAAAAAATATAAAAGTAAACACCATGTTCTTCCACACGTGTAATTTTAGGAATTATAAGGAATCCCGTAGAACATACACAGTGTTATCTATTACATTGTTAAGAAATGAGCAACTCACCAAGGCCTACAAGTGTAGCTCATACCATTGGCGCTTCTAACTTGTTAATAGTTCTGGATTGAAGGATGATTTCCAATTAGATTCTTTTTTATTTGGACCCCATTTCCAAACTTTTTGCAAATGTCGCTTCCATTTCTGCAAACTATGGTTATTTTGTTGCTTCGCTGATACAACTATTGAAGGACTTGGGCGAACACTTTGTGCTGCTGCAACTGCTTTTCTTGCCACCTCCTCGATAGTATGAGACAGCATCAATGGATACAATTTCTTATCACTTCCAGGGTCAAACTCTTCCATTATGATAGTCATGAATCATGCATCTCTACCTATCTCTCTATCCCTCCAGCGAGGATTTTAACTTAAAAGACTAAACTTTCCCTAGAAGTCGTTCCAAATCCGGAATCTTCAATTCAAACAGGAAAACTGCCACCCAAGATTAATTATATGATTGTCCTCCACAATCTTATTGATGATTCACCATCAAGGTTCCAAGGCTAAGCAATTCTAACATTACCTGTGATGCAACTCACTTCCAAAGCATGGCCAATTTTTAACACCCCAGACTTCTCCCTTCGCTATCGGCCTATGATTTTTAGTAAAATATATTGCTTTTACAAGTCGTGTTCACAACACCACCCTTCCATGTGGAGGTTCCAGGAACGCATAAATTGAACCATTACCATTTCGCCCATGTAAACCCTAGTTAAAATGCCATAATTGTTGTATGGATTCAACGACTCTGACAATAGAAACTTCTGACTGTCACGAGTCGAGCGTGAGCTCCTACCATAACGAGAAAATTTACCACAATAAACTACTTTCTAACAGCTCAAATGTGGCAGCATGATCAAAATCGGGCCAACGGACATGTGAAAAAATATACTTCTTTTAACTTGTAGCATTTAAGCCTTTGGATAAACACAAAGCAATGAAAGGAATAGGTTTTTCCTTGCAAGATTTCATAGAATTTCTTAGAATAGAAGGATGATAAAGAGCAACTGCTACTCCTGCGAAGTCAATCCGCACAAAACTCTTATCTTTTGGAAGTTGCTTCAAAAGATGCGCCACGAGGTTGGGGTCGGCACCGCATAACACTGCCTTCCCTTGGATTAGGTGCAGAAAACTCGATTTAAATAGACTTACCAATCACGCTAAGATAACAGCTCATCCTTTGAGGCGACTATCGTTATTTTATGTGTTATATCCACATGGAAAGTGGAAATTTTTGGCAAAAACCGGTGGCTACAGACCAGTCGCTTACAAAAGCAAAAAATACATTTTCATCTTTACCACTGACGATCACAGAAGTACTCTGAACCAAAAATTGGCAACAATCGTAAAAAATTGGCCATATTTTAACCTAAAACTGTAACGTACGATTCAGTACAATCAATTTGCTCCCGCTGGAAATCCCCTTGCTTCAGCTCTATTCCAAAGAATAACGACAACTTTGCAATAAGAGAGTTAAAATAGGGAAGAACATAAATAACAACCCTAATTCATAGAATAGGGGAGGGAGGCCAAAAGTGGTTCGGCCCCACTTTCGCCACCCGGGATGCCACGTGGACGCCACCCGTCGAGGGTCGGAGGTATGCAGGTGGTTGCTCCACGTCGTCCCGGGTAGCTAGCCCTTTAATGCGCTTTACGGCACCTCGGGAAGCGTGCCAGCTGTCCCTTTCCCTGCAGTCGCTCCCGGAGCCCGTTCATTCTTGCTCGGGGCTAGAAGGTGATCGTTTCACCACCCCGGAACCTATCTGCCATGGCTCCGCTGCTGCTCCGATGCCACTTCCTGCTGCTGTTCGATGAGGCCGCTGCTTGGAATCTCTGTCACCGTGTTCTGGTCCGCATATGTTTGTTGTTCGCACGGAGGTCGTTGCTGTTTGAGCATAGGTGTTTGTTGTTGTTAAATTTGTCGAAGCTCATGGTGGAGTGGCCCGCCTCCATGGTCGTCGCCGTGTGTTGGATAACTGGTGTGGTGTTGTTCTTGTGTTCGTGGTATGTGGCGTGGGTTACCTGGTGGCAATCTCCTGTTCCTGCTTGTTTGCGGGCTGCTCCTGGTTCATCCTCGGCTCCTGGTGTTCATGTTCCTGGTTCGTCCTCGGCTCCTGGTACCTGCTCCGCTCCTGGTTCGTGCTCGGCGGTGGCCACCTGTTCAGAAAACGTGGTAGGATTTCGATCCTACGGGCTTCTCTTGCATTGTGTTTTTCAACACAACCACTCTCTCGATGTGATTTGCTTGCCTTCTCTGTCTGTGTTCGGTTTGTTTGGGTCCGGTTGCATCTGTGTTCTTGGTTGAATTTATTTTGATGAGTGCTCCGCTCCTGGTTCGTGCTCCGCAGTGGCGGCCTGTTCAAACGACGTCGTAGGTTATTGTTTTTTGGTTTTTAATAGAGCACTATTATGGTTTTTGGTTTTTAATGGAGCACTGTTATGGTATTTGGTTTTTAATGGAGCACTGTAATGGTTTTTGGTTTTTAATGGAGCACTATTATGGTATTTGGTTTTTAATGGAGCACTGTAATGGTTTTTGGATTTTAATGGAGCACTGTTAGGGTATTTGGTTTTTAATGGAGCACTGTTATGGTATTTGGTTTTTAATGGAGAACTGTTAGGGTATTTGGTTTTTAATGGAGCACCGTAATGGTTTTTGGTTTTTAATGGAGCATTGTTAGGGTATTTGGTTTTTAATGGAGCACTATCGTGGTTTTTGGTTTTTAATGGAGCACTGTTATGGTATTTGGTTTTTAATGGAGCACTGTTAGGGTATTTGGTTTTTAATGGAGCAGCGTAATGGTTTTTGGTTTTTAATGGAGCACTGTTAGGGTATTTGGTTTTTAATGGAGCACTATTGTGGTTTTTTGTTTTTAATGGAGCACTGTTAGGGTTTTTGGTTTTTAATGGAGCACTGTTAGGGTTTTTGGATTTTAATGGAGCACTGTTAGGGTATTTGGTTTTTAATGGAGCACTGTTAGGGTATTTGGTTTTTAATGGAGCACCGTAATGGTTTTTGGTTTTTAATGGAGCACTGTTAGGGTTTTTGGTTTTTAATGGAGTACTGTAATGGTTTTTGGTTTTTAATGGAGCATTGTTAGGGTTTTTGGTTTTTAATGGAGCACTGTTAGGGTATTTGGTTTTTAATGGAGCACTGTTAGGGTATTTGGTTTTTAATGGAGCACTGTAATGGTATTTGGTTTTTAATGGACCACTGTTAGGGTTTTTTGTTTTTAATGGAGCACTGTTAGGGTTTTGGGTTTTTAATGGAGCACTGTTAGGGTATTTGGTTTTTAATGGAGCACTGTTATGGTATTTGTTTTTTAATGGAGAACTGTAATGGTTTTTGGTTTTTAATGGAGCACTGTTAGGGTTTTTAGTTTTTAATGGAGCACTGTAATGGTATTTGGTTTTTAATGGAGCACTATTATGGTATTTGGTTTTTAATGGAGCACTGTAATGGTATTTGGTTTTTAGTGGAGCACTGTTATGGTTTTTGGTTTTTAATGGAGCACTGTAATTGTATTTGGTTTTTAGTGGAGAACTGTTGTGGTTTTTGGTTTTTAATGGAGCATTGTTATGGTTGAAATTGATTATTAATGGCACACTGTTAGGGTCGAAATTTATTATTAATGATTGTATGAATTAGCAATGAATGGTTGTTAATTTGTTAATGGAGTTGATTATAGGATTAGGGTTTGAAGGTTGCGGGAAATTCTGATATAAAAAAAACACCATAACAGTGCTCCATTAAACCCTTCAGTTATTATATTGCTTTCAGTGATTGCTTGAATTTTGAAGGAATGGTTGTTAATTTCTTATTGGAGTTGATTATAGGATTGATGCATGCTTGAGATGAATAATTTGGGCATGCCAATTAGATGAATAATTTGGACTGTGAATTAAAGGCATGAAACCTTTTAACAAATTAGGGTTTGCTATGGTTCATTGATTGTTTCAGTGATTGTATGAATTTGCAATTAGGGTTTGGAGGCATGAAACCTTTTAAGAAATTAACAACCATTCATGCTAATTAGGGTTTGCTATGGATAAGTGACTGTTTCAGTGATTGTATGAATTCGCAATGAATGGTTGTTAATTTGTTAATGGAGTTCATTATAGGATTAGGGTTTGATATGGTTTCATTGTTTCATTGGTTGATAACTTAGTATATTTTAAAATTGAGAGAAGGTTTCATGGTTATGGAAAATTCAGATATGGTTTAATGGTATGAAGGTTACGGGAAATTCTGACATAAAAAAACACCATAACAGTGCTCCATTAAACCCTTCAGTGATTATATTGCTTTCAGTGATTGCTTGAATTCTTAAGGAATGGTTGTTAATTTCTTATTGGAGTTGATTATAGGATTGATGCATGCTTGAAATGGATTTGGGCATGCCAATTAGATGAATAATTTGGACTGTGAATTGGAGGCATGAAACCTTTTACAATTCTAATATCCCTTTATTGGATGAATATGTGAAATAAGCATTGATTTCTAATGAGAGTATGAGAGAATATGAAGGAGTATTTGAATGTTGGACATGCATATGTGTTTGTCCCATCATTTTGTATTTTTCTAGAATTCTGGTTCTCATTTAAAAATTTGTCATTACTCTTCCGGCAATAATGCAATATGCAACATGGAATTAGTGATACCACCTGCTTTCATTCTTGTTGTGTGCTCTAACCTAAGTAATCTTTAACTGTGTGCTCAGTGGTTGTTTGCAATGCTTACTATCAATCCAGTTCAAGTCAATTTGCATTCAAGTCAGTATTGCATTCAGAAAAAACTTGCATTCAATTTAAATGTTCAATCAGGTTGGTCTACCATCCAATTCAGTTTAACATTCAAATTAGTTTGCCAACCAAGAAATCTAGCAATCAGTTTTAGTAAGGAATGTAGTCCAGTAAATATACAGAGACATGAAGAAAACAATACTTGACATAAAAGGCATATTCTTGTTCAACATAGTAGCAATTCGAGATTTATACATATGGTTGATCCATTGTGGGTTGGGACTTTATACATTTACTGTGGTTATGCCTAACATATATCGACTGTCAGATTGGAATCAAACAAAAACTTAGGAAACCACCCAAAATTCCTCCTGCAACAAAATCTAGCTTAATCTAGCTATCACATGTGTATGCCAAAGAAAACACATCTTCCATCTGTCAAACGAAAACTTCGGAACCACCCAAAATTCCCCCCAGCAACAAAATATTCCTTTCATGTGTATGCCAAACACAAAACATCTATCATTCGCCAAACAAAAAACCCTATGTGTGAGGAGGTTGACTACCTTCATTACCCAAACTAGTTGGGTTAGATACTGATGCATGACCTGGTTGTGTTGAGCTGCAAACATTTGGTGCGGGCCAGGTTGCTCCTTGTAGTCAAGGAGGAATTGAGTAACCATAGTTATGACTTGAGCCTAATTGCCCTGGGTTCACTGGAGTTTGGAAGGCATACACGGTATTTCCCCCTGCCTGGTGGTATTGGGGTATCTGTATGTTAATAAGGTCCTGGAATAATCTTCTGTTCTCTGAAAACTGATCCAATGGGTTGTCAACCACCTCTATCCTCTCCAGACCATTTGGATTCCTCTGATTTGCCTTTATTTGCTCCCTTTCCTCCCTTGCCAATTGTTTCCGTCGCTCTCTTTCCTCCCTTTGTTTCACTCTTACAAGCCTTTCCTTCCTTCGATTTTCTGTTGCAACAATCTTTGCTTCCTTCTTCTCCTTTGCCAGGGCCTTCTTCTTCTCTTTTAAATCCTGCATCTCCTTTTTCTTGTGCTCAGCCTCAATCAGTAGGGTGATGTAGTCCTCTGATGTTAGTAGTTGTGAGCTCCTGCTTAATCTAAGATGCTCAGCAGTGGGATTAGATAGTTGAGTTGCAACTTTCTCCACTGGCAACTTAAGGAACTGGCCAAGTAGTGGCTCATTTGGTGGGAGTGCCTCATCATCATTTTCTTGGTCCACTGTATCTTCATTTTGTTCAATCTCATCTCCAACACCCCCAAGTGGCACATAATAATGTACAGCTTCATTGTTAAGGACTGCTGGCATCGAAGGCAGGTTAAGGCTTTCATCATTGGTGGGGGTGACAATGTGTCTGTTCATATTTGTCATCGCCTCTGCCAACCACTCGGGTTTTTCTGGCTGGCTTGGAAATGTCAACTCCTCGCTGTTGTTTACCATTGCTTGGTCACCTCCATTCACACTCAAATCGGCAACGTTTTTATGAACAATTACTTGGCCATCTAATTATGTTTATGTCCTTCCAACAGCTTCTATATTCTCCCCAACAGGTTCGGTGCCATACTGACTTTCACTTACGTGTTCATTGTCGTCATCCAGTGGTTGGCAATGACCTTAAGAGAGTGATATGATGTTATCTGCAGCATCTGCATCCTCTCTCCCCTGAACATCAAAAGCCTGACTACATCCCGTGTCATGTTGAAGAGCATCAGAATTGAAAGGCCATATTCCTGTCCGCCTAAAACCAGCCTTGATATTTGATGCTGTGAGTGCCCTAGCAAAAGCTTTGCTTGCAAGTTCTGCTAATTCGAACCTCTTCACCTCTACCCCCGGGTTCTTTGCCATCCAGGACGCTCTCTCAGACCTGAAGTAACACTTGAAAGGCCCAAACACACTCACATCTAGAGGTTGCAGCCTGTGGGTGGTATGTGCAGGCAATGTCAACATATCAATGCCTATCCTGTTTGCCTCCTCAATGGTTTGTATAGCAACATGGCTGCCATGGCCATTTAAAATCAACAGGTGTCTGTTTTCAGGTGAAACACCACCAGGGACAGAGGAAGCAAAGTGGCAAAGCCAACTCAAGAACAGTTCTTTTGTCATCCAAGCATGGGGGTGTGCAGCCATGCATGCGCCAGGTTCATAGTTTTTAATGTAAGTTTTGAGTTGATTCTTTCCCTTGAACAAATAAAAACCTGGAATTGATGCTCCAACTGCATTGACACATCAAAGAATAGTTATCCACTCCCTACTTTTTGGCAGAATTTTGGGCACATTCCTGCTCCCTCTCTTGGCAATTACCCACATGCCACAATTCCTCCCTACCTGCAATCCAGTCTCGTCACAGTTCCATATATGGTCTCCTCTGTATGAGTGTTTCTCATATGCATCAGAGAGTGTCTGATAGAACTTGGTCACAACTGTAGGGCGCAGATTGAAATCCCTATCCCTGTCAAGCCCCTCTGTTGTGCGTAACACAAGTTCTGGATGCCTTTGTTTAAATCCTCTCCACCATGATTTACCTGGAAATCCATCTTTGAAGGGGTTTGGCCTCCCTTGACAGATTTGTGCAACAGTGGATTTGAGTTGAACCAACTCCAGACCATGCCTTAGTTGAGCCATCTCTTCACACCAAACCACAACTTCTTCTTCCTCTTCTGCACTCAACACTGTAAGAGATCATTTTCGCTTGGTATGGGTCAGGCCATTTATCCAGTAATGGATTGATGTTGGTGGAATCCCATGTTTTTTAGCAGCTGCTCTGATAAAAAAACCATTGAACTCTATATCATCTATGGTAGCCTTCATGTCTTCTTGTGTCCATCCTCTGATGGCACTAATCTTCTTACTGGAAGTTGCACCTTGAACTGTGGTTTATTGTGGAATAGCACCTCCAGGATCTACATCATTTGCCTCTTCAACTGAGGTTGATGGTGAAATAACACCACTACGCTCTGCATCATTTGCCTCTTCATCATCTCTGTGTGCATTGTTATTATCAGCATCATGTGCTATGTCCTCATCGGACAAGGTGCATCGTAGCTGGGCACCCCTGCTGAGTCTCCTACTTGACCTCCTTGCACGAGTAGTGCTGACTCTTGCCATGACTGCAATCACCCACAGAATTAGAACAAACAGGGGCAAGGACAGGGCTAGGGACAGTGCTCCATTAAAAACCAAAAACCATAACAGTGCTCCCACCCACGGAATTAGAACTAGCTGTGTATCTTCACAGGGATCTGGAATATTACAATAGCTGTGTTAAAACAAAGTGTTAAAACGACCCTAGGATCTGGAGTATTCAAAAGGATCTCTTGATGTGATTTACATGTTCAATGCAGGTTCTTGCATAAAACTAGATATAGTCTGGCTACTTGAAAACATTATTGAAAGACAAGTTTATCTTGAATGCAATACCTGAACTCTGAATGATGTCTTGAATTAACTCTGCAACTGTGTTTTGCTTGAATGCAATGCCTGGACTCTGAAATTTGATGCTGGGAAATAGAGGTGAGTTTAACAAGGTCTGGGAATTTCGAATAGCAGAAAAAATGAAGTTTGTTTGAAGGTTGTAGTGTCTTTATAGCATTTTGGTGTTTGATTTGATTGGCAAGTTTGAGAAGGCATGGATTGCAACTGGCTGGAGTTGGATGAGTGGCTCAAGATTGAGTTGGCCTCGATCCAATGGCCATCAATGGGGCTTTGTCGATCCATGTGCTCTTCGAAATGCCTATGGACATGCTTCTGTTTGGTTTTCTGGTTGATTTGATGATTTTAATGGAGTTGGCAGCATTAATTGCATTGATTGGGCTACTTTGTTGAACAGCAATGCACCTGGAGCTGACACTCATTCTCCATTTATTATGCAGGTGACATTTGATAAATGTGCAGGTGGGATGCCTTGGTGGTTAAGTGATTCTCGATGCTGGTCTGGGTGTACCCTGAAGCTTGTTCGATGGGGTCCATGTGATGGGCAATCCGTCCTTGTAGATTGGGCTGCCTGGGGAGTGATGAGGTCCAATTAGATGTTTGTGTCAGTGCATGTTGGGATTTGGAAGGGACATGATGGATTTGATTTTGGTTTTGTCAAGACTGCTCAGTTGTCAACCTTTTGTCCTATAGTTGACAACTGTGGGCCTACTGTACAGAATGACACTTAATGAACTTAAATAGGAAACTTTTTATATATTTATATAATTATATGTGTTTGACAGTTGGCATTTTCTTGGTCACTTTTTGGGTTGTAACAGTCACCGGTTCTATCACCACTACCGGTTCCGTAATTCCTATCAAAAGATAGAATTATTTTTTCCTGTGGCAGTTTTCCACAAGTTTGACTTCATTTAAGATCATAAGTTTGAATCCCGCTGAGTCAGCAACGCATTAACTCTGCCATTACTACCTTGATCCAAGCTATTATCATCTAGGTCAAACAATTTTTCTGTTCTTCCAAAATCTTGACTGATATTGATCAGCACTGAAATTTCAATTGCACTCCTTCGGCAGGAAAATTAAACCGACTTTTGGA
Source organism: Larix kaempferi (assembly GCA_027924585.1). Classification (NCBI taxonomy): domain Eukaryota; kingdom Viridiplantae; phylum Streptophyta; class Pinopsida; order Pinales; family Pinaceae; genus Larix; species Larix kaempferi. The sequence goes on from BSBM01000298.1 coordinate 4,633,794, forward strand.
AGCTTCAAGCAAACATTGGCCTACCTTCCCGAGGTCTTCAAAACCTTTAACTTTGCATGCAAACGTTGGATATCAATGGCTCTCCTCATGTAGATTGCTCCTCAAAGAAGGAAATTGGCAGTTAACCTTTGACTGCGTTGGGATTCGCCCCGCCGACCACCATACCATTGGCGATAAATAAATAATAATGATGTTGTTTGAGACGGCTCTGGCAGAGTTTCTTTAAAGCAATTCCTCGTCGTCGTACAATGCAAAGAAACTACAAAGGACGAGGAATCGACGGAGGTGGACGAGGAAATTGGACTAAAACTAGGGAGGTCCCATGGGGTCCCGAGGGCTTAAAATCGGTAAACGCGAGTTATTTTATTAAACCTCCTGGTTCTATAGACGAGTTTGCTTCAGCAACATGTGAATAATAGTGGTTGGTGGCTTTGTTTTCTTTCTTTTATTTTTCTCTCCTTTAAAATATAATAAATTTTCCTTAAGAATTAAAAAATACAAAAAATATAATAAATTTTCTTAAAAAATATAAGTTATTTTTATAAGGTTGGAGTGGCCATAACGATCTCGTGCTCTACTTACCTCGGTGGGGGATTTGGGACCAAATGCTTTCATGATGTAAATGTGCTATACTTTATTATAAGGGCGAAAAGGGTGTGAATTTTTTACTTGCAATTTTCAAAGGAGAGTTGACTTTCTTTAGTTAGATAAAATTAGTTACATGTAAACAATGAAAAGAATTTGAAGAAGGAATTTTTTTTAGGATTTGACATTTACTTTGTCCAAAGATAAAGTTGAACCTAGGAAAAATGCATGTATATCTAAATATGTAATATGTCTTTTTCTCATTAAATAATTTATTCCCTATGGGTGCCTTTAAAATGGAGAATCTTTACTTGGGATCTTTAGAGATGTATGTTTTTAATGAATGTTTCATTATTTTAATTTTTAAAATATTATTTATTATTTATCAAATTTATATATTATAAGTGATTTGATATTGATGTTGTATTAGTGTTTGTTTGTATTTCGTTGTATTTCTCTTGGATAATGATTTTTTCATTATATGGTAATGAAGTGTTAGGTGAGGTAAGTGTTTTAAGAAGTTTTTAAATATAAGTAAAAAAAAGAGTGTATTAAGAAAAAAATAATTAAAGTTGGAAAGTAAGTATCGATGAAAGGTATGAAAAAATAATGCATATATAATGAGCTTATATTCAAAAAATAGATTAAAGGGACCAAAGTGTAATGTGAGAAGCACAAAGTTAATGCTTAGTTTTGGCTTAAAAAATGGCATTGTCGTAGAGTAGATGTGATGTAGGGGCATCCCTATAGTAACGAATTCCATGAGCGAGCTAAATAAGTGTCGTAATAAATCATAACACAAATGAGCACAATGCACATGGATTCAAATAAAATAGTGTGTTGGATGCAAAAAACATGAAGAGCACAAAGAGACGTGACAAGAAGCACATATAGTGAGAGTGTGTGGAAGAAATGTGCATAAAAAGAGAGTGCATAACAAAGTTTAAGTGCAATAAGTATGACTCAAGTGCATGTGGGTAAATCCACGCATGGTAGATGCATTGCAACGAAAGTGCATGGTAGTGAGCATGTCAAGCGATGATGGAAAGTCACAAAGGAGCTAAAGAGAACCAAAGGAAATTTGAAGCAACATATATGTGTTCAAGTAGCGAGATGGCATTTGAAAGTCATAAGAGTTAGTTAAAGAGTTGAGAAAGTTGAACAATGAATGAACAAGAAAAGAGAAAAAAAGGATTGATGTTATCAGAGTTGGGTTAAGGGGTCCATAAAAAGCCCCAGGAGATAGATATGTAGGGCAGAGGGTTAGTTGAGAATCACAATAGAGCATTAAGGCACATTCTGTTAATCTATACTGGCATCTGAATTTCTAACAATGAGAAAGAACAAATCTTTGCTCAAGCCATGTTCTTGTTCTTAATGTTGTTTCATTGATTTGTTTGAGCATGTGACTTCTTTTTTTTTTGTAAGCTGCAGATTATATTAGATTAAGAAAAAGAGTACAAAATATAATATAGTCCTTAATGGGCTGCGCCGAAGGTGCCATCCATGTTTTTCGAGAGAGTTCATGACTGTCAAAATAGCATACAAAAAAACCCCTGTCTATAGAGGGGGGAATCTGAAGGAAATTGACAGAGTTTAAGATCTTGGCAGCATTAAGCTGACTGCATATACATAGTGGGTCAAGAAAAGACAAAAATAACCACAGAAAAACCTGCTTAGACAGTAGCTCATGGCGTCTCTTCCAGAATGGGGCAGCTGTACTCTGGATTCGCCCTTCACACTTTGTCTGGGATCAGGGTAGCATTCTCCTCCATAGAAGTCGAGGAACCAGGTGCCATTACCATCTTGATAGGCAGGGGAGCAGTTTTCCTTGGCATCACAAGGACGAAGGTTGACTGTTCCTTTCGAGTGCACTTCGCTAGAATAGGGTTAAGGTACAGGGGATGGGAAAAGAAGCCTGTGCTTTCTCCTTGCTTTTTGCTTAAGCCTTGCCGCATGTCAGTCCTGTAGAGTTGCCACCCCGGTTGAGGTTGTCCAAGCCAAGAGTCGAGTTCAAAGCAACAGCTGAAGAGGTGGCTCTAGGCGTGGTGCTACCAAAGCAAAGGTCGCAGCCGAAGGAATGGGTAAGGGCGTACGAGTCTCAGCTTTGAGTGCTACGCAGGGTGCCAAGGGTGGTGGCCTAATTTGGCAGAGTGGCGAGCAGAGATTGAGTCGCCTAGTTAGCAGAGACCCAATTTGCTTGCATGTTTTCCATCAGCTGCCCCATCATATTCTTCACCAACCAGTATGGGTCCCAAGTCGGTTCTTGTTGACCAGGTGCCATGGTTTCTGCATTGATCCGAGCTTCCCAATTGTCCAGCAACAGACGGATAGGGATGGAGATAACAGGACCGTAACCTTGTCATAGAGGAGCTCCTGTCTGTTCGTTGGCTTCCTTAGTGTTTTTTGCTTTGGCCCCTTTAGTTCTGCCCATGGTGAATACAGGAGGGGTGATACTAACACAGGAGTGGGCTTGCAGGTTGCAGAGAGAACGATGCTAAGAGCACAAAGATCCTGGAGAATGAGGTGATCAGAGTGCCTCATCGAACAAGCAGACAGAGGAGCTTCGCCTTGAGCCCTAGGCCCATGGTTTGCGCGCAGGAGGATCATGGTGGCCAAAGAGGCTGAGGCGACGTTGGAGGTAGGCTTATTAACCAGCATCAGCAGTTGACGTCGTTTCAGTGACCTCAACATAGATATGCGCATGGCTATGTGTCACCGGGTTGTGGCCATCTGGCTGCATGGTGGAGCTGGCACCTGCATCCGCGGTGAGCATGTGACTTCTTATAGTGTACCTGTGTTGTGATTTGTTTGTTATGAACCGTTGTGTTTAACTTAGGAAGTTAAAGTTATTGGAGAAATGAGGTCAGTGTGCTACCAATTGTATCGAGATGATGAAACACAAATATATTGCCATGTAAAATTAATGCATTGAAGATAAAAAATCATCAAATTGTGAAATCTAGTAAAGATGAAAATGAGAAGATACAAAAAAAAAACTACCTAAGGTACATAAGTTAAGATAGTGTATAAATATAAAATGCAGATAGAATATAAATAGATATTGAAGTAATAATTATAATAGAGTATAAGGGAATATATAAATTAATTCAACCACCTCCCATAATAATAAGCAAAACTATTTATGGTTAGTTAATTATAGCTTTATATAGGAAGCATTACTCCTTGTGTATAAAATATCATGGGGAGAACTCCATTTGATAGGAGTTATAATCTATTTGTTATATTTGTTAGTGGAATATCGTTATTGACTATTAGTCCAGATTTACTTTTTCAATAGGAAAAAAAACAAACAAACAAAAACCTGTAACTTGTTATTCATCGTATTGAGAATCAAAGTTACAAAAAAACACTATGCAAAAAGGCCTCTAAAAATAATAAGATTTTTTCCCATGGCATGACTTACATCCTTCAGATATCCACAAACAACCAGTAGCTACAAACTGATCAATATCATATCCACAAACAGACCACAACAAGTTGTTGGACAAACCAATCCAATAGGTAAAAAGACATCAACTATAAAACTCTTCCAGCAAAGAGACTAGTTTTGCATAGGGACTGAATTACAAAACAAGACATAATGAGACTAAGACCATAAACAAAACTCTTATAGAACAGAGTTAGAAAAATGAGACATTTCCATAATCGATCATTTGATCCTCTACAAATTCTTCAAAAAGCATTCAAATGGGCCACAAGGGCCACTCCAGAATTCAAATGGGGTGACCTGTATACAACTATCAAAGATGGAAAAATACTAGATGCAAACCTCGAGGAATCAATGGTTTACCAAAACATCAAGAGGTCTGCCCTTCACAAGGTAGAAACCTGGCCATAATTGTTTCCTTGCTCAGAGGTGATTGGGTGGATTCTACCCCATATAGATACAACCACCAGGATCATTTCAAACGCTAATGGAGAAGGACTCGCCTCATTTCAACCAGGACACCTTTCAGCTGCATACAAGCTGCCTTCCTCTAAAGTTATGCTTACTGATGATTGGGTAAGGCATGGCAATATAGATAATTTTGAATGTGAAAATAAGATGATGGTACCAGACAAGCAACTAAGACCCAAAGGTAGCGCCGAATATGACAACCAACACTCGAGGATCCCCTATCAAATCATAGTCCTAATGTTGAACAGAATCTTCGACCTACCAAATGGAAACAACTATAAACTTAGTTGGGTTCGATTGATCTACCATGTTGCCACACATGGTACAGTCTTCAATTGGGTAGATATAATATCAGATAGTATGGAGTCCAACATTGCTACAGCTCAAACCGACCTTTCACAACATAAAGCAGAATTTTTCATGTCTCCTCACCTCATTGATTGTATATTAGTCAATACTCATTTCCCTAAGTTGGGATGTACTTGGCAACGGACTGAGACTCCCCTTCATGTAGCATACCAAATAATTTGGGCTCATCGATATCAAGGGTATTACAAACTACTATGCGAAGAACTAATCATGCCCCTTTATTGGTTGCTTTTCAAAAAAGAACCAAATTGTTTGTCAGACAATGCCTTGGCTATAATAGGTGAGTATGGCGACTACTACTTCTCATTAGAAGGCACATACATAAAGATGTATGGGGGCACTAAACCTCCTTATCTACTGCCCAAGTATGCTACAGATTTCATTGTGCATAAAGAAGCCATAAGACAAGTATTCATCAATGGAATTGGTGACTTTCTCCATCTAAAAAAAAAGCGTCTTACCCACCTCTACCATTCAACATTGGTGCATACAAGTTCCCAAAAATTAGATTTGTTGAAGCCTTCATTTCTGACTTGGAAGCTTTTCACTTTGGGACTATACTTTTTGTAAGAAACGACAACAAAGGTAATGTGGCTAAACATTGTGCTTCTTGCAAAATCACTTTTGAATACTCAGATAATTTCTTGGCATATGAGGAAATATATAAAAGGGTCAACAATGCGAAAGAGATGCACAAAAAAATAAAGGGGAACCATGCACCTACTTCTATCAAAATTACAACCTTGGAAAAGGAAGCAGAAATACATATACAAAGGGAAGAATCAGCAGAGCAACAAAAGAAAGAGGAAGCAAAAATACATAGCCAAAGTGAACAGGCCAAAAGGGTACACGAAAAACAAGATAAAGAGGAAGCATAAAGATTAGCAATTGAACAACATCAAAGAGAGGAAATGGAAAAATTGCAAAACGAAGAAGCTCGTCATGCAAGAGAAACTAAAGAAAATGAAGCTCTGGAAGAACAAATCAACAAAGAAGCACAATAAAAGATCCAACCAGCTATGCACAAGGATCCAACAAGTCCACAAGTCAATAGTCCAGAAACCATGGACACAAACGTGCTAATCCCACTAACTGGATGCCACTTGCCATTTCCAGAGCTTGAGCTTACGCCATTTTCCCCATCCAAAGAACATACAGTGGCCCGATTGGACACGATTTTTTTTTATTCAAAGAGAAAGACCATAACATGACGGTCAGAAAAAAGAATGAAAATGACCACTCAACTAGATATTGTCACCGTCACAGAAAACACACTTGTAGAAGGCACCCAAAATGACCCCAAATTCACAACCTCCGTGAATGTCGCAGTTGCACAAGCAAGTGCTGACAATGTTGACAAGTTGCTTACCAATATTGAGCGAAACAAAGAAAAAATGTTGAAACTCAAGGCCACCTTGGTAAAGGAATGTAGAGAGACCATTGAGTTAAACACAAAATTACAGGCCACATTGTTTGAGAAAGACAATTTACTAGCTGTGTACAACAACCTTAACACAGAAAATGAAGCATTGACTGTTCAATTAATGATAATGGAAGGGGAGACAAATGATTCTCAACCAAAGCTTAAAGACTTTGAAACACGTGCATCAGTGGCGAACGACAAGGCCAATAAATTGAAGACTCAAGTAGATAAGTTGTTTAGAGATAAGGAATCACTCATGGAACTGTTCTGGGCACAAGCATGCAAGCTTCAAGAGCAAGTCTCAAACTGTCAAAAAACACTCTTTCAACAAATCTACAATATCAAACAATTCATGGCAAGGATGCAGGAAATTGCTGCAAGCTCAATAGCAATGCATCAACATTTGATTACTAATGGCAACAAGCTTAACAAATAGTTAACTTGGAGAGAAAATAACCCATCATTTCCTCCTCACCTCCCTCAAATAACACTAGCGACCCTGAAACTAGATATTGCACTCCTTGAATTTTGTAGGAAATCCACTAATCGACTAAATGTCGAGATTGATAAAACTCTTGAAAAGTGCACAAAATTCTATGAGGAAATCCATCAGGTTCACCGCAAATGTCAGCTCCCTATGGCAGCCAATATCGATGCGCTCCCCCCCAAGGATCAACAAATGGTAGAACTCCAACAAGTGTTGCAATCAAACCTGGACTACATCAAGAAAATTGATGCTCTAATAGAATAAGACATCGACTTCTATGTGAGGCAAACATCTACACATCTCATTTTCCTTGAGGATACCTGCAAGGCTACACCAACAGAAGTTGCAAATATAGAAACATAACTATCTTATCATGAAGTGTCTCTAAAACTATTCAAGCCCGACGAATGTAATATCACAACTGAAGAAGCTACTGCATGGGCATACTATATTTCCAATTTAGAAGCGTCCAACTAATTTTAATTGTAAATATCATTTGTATTTTCTCATATGTACAACACTCAAATGAAAACTTTGCCTACTATTCTCATTTTTGCAATTTCACCAGATAACAAACTCTTCCAAGGCTATATAGTGGTGAACCAACCCTTTTTGTTGTTCATCTATTCTTCTTTGTCAATGAAAACAAATTTCCCTTCTTGAGAAACTATTGCATAAATGTTTATATGTAATGTGTACTTTTCAATGGATATTATTGGGATTCCTTTTCTCTAATAAACCTAAATGCTTGTTCATATTTTTGTAACGGTGCTATGTTTTACTACTGTTTTAGTTCAATGCTCTTTAGTTTCCTTGTTGGCAATGGATTTTCAAACTAAGCTCATAATGGATTATCCCAAGCAGTAGTGATATAAATATTAATCTCAACTGATTTGTAAATTGTGTACTCTCTTTTACATTCATAAAAACAAAGTAGCCAAGCAAAGCGACCTCTCCTCATCTACCTCCACGTTGAATAAATACAACCTTTATATTGAGAGTTACGACCACTCCTATTGTGTTGTAAGTCTGCATTTTATTGTGCTTTGTTGTGAACTATCTATATCGTCAGAAGACGTATGAATCCTTGATGCGGTGATAGTCATTGATAACCAATTACTTTCCTTGGTTTATTAGTGATTTTCAAAAGATTAATTCATATAGTGACAAGTCTGTTCGCCTTTACATGGTTGAGAAGCATGTAAAGTTTTTATTGTGGACTTGAAATCCTCAATGAGAAGAAAGAAACATATATGGGTTTCTCATTGTATCTTCCATTCTTGAAGCAAGCATAACAAAGATTCACCACTCCTATTGTGTTGTGAGTCTGCATTTTTATTGTGCTTTGTTGTGAACTATCTATATTGTCAGAAGATGTGTGAATCCTTGATGCGATGAGAGTCATTGATAACCAGTTAATTTCCTTGGTTTATTAGTATTTTTCAGAAGATTAGTTCATGTAGTGCCAGGTCTGTTCGCCTTCACATGGTTGAGAAGGATGTAAAGTTTTTATTATGGACTTGAAATCCTCAATGAGAAGAAAAAAACTTTGTATCTTCCATTCTTGAAGCAAGCATAACGAAGATTCATTTACAACTTAGATTGTGGCACTATCAAGAGCTGGTCCATGAAAGAGTTCTATACCTATACTTGTATATGGAAATTCCTAAATTTATTGCTACAACACATGGCATGAAAGCAAACTTTTGTTCACAAGTAGTTTGTGCAATTTAGGAGCTATTATAATCATTGTTTTCATTGATATTATTGCAGAAATATTTTTTCAAATTGCTTATATATTCCAGCTATAGTAGTAATCTATACTGTTGAGATTACTACTACAAAGATTGTGAGAAAAACAATTGTAGTTGGCTCACTGTGTTGATAAACTTAACATTATTTTTTGTTATGGGTTGAGTGCCTATGTCTTTGTAATCTAAGATTGTTACAAACTTGGCTCTTTTGCTACCACTATCCTTCGCTGCCTGTGCCTATGTTTTTGTTCCTTCTAACTTTCCTTTTTTCCCACCGACGTTCATTTTTGCCCCTTAAGGGGCAAATGCTAGTTGTAAATGATCACAAGTATTTATATATGTCAATTAAAGTGTTGATAATTGTATAACAAAATGTAAATCAAGTTGTAAATTTTATTTTTCTTTAAATTTGCTTTTACTTCAGGTTTAAAACATATCAATTAAATATTGATAAATTTATTTTTTCTTAATGTTTAAAACATATCAATTAAATATTGATAAGCATCCAAAGTCAAGTTAAAAATTTTGATTTTTAGTCCCTGTCAAGACAGGGATATACTTTTCATTGGAAAGTCAAACCTTTTTGACTTGGTATTATTTATTAATTTTTGATGTGTTTTTATAATGTTTTGCTATGTTTTGAGAAAATGATTTATTAAACTTATTTTTTTGAAAATGAAAAATATATATTCTATTTTTTGGAAAATGAAAATTGGATTTTTCTATTAATAAAGGATACCTGGGATTTGATATAAATTCCGGCAAGGAATTTAATTTTCAAAAAATAAAATTAATTTAAAATTAAAAAAATGCAGAATTTTTACATATGTTATTTGGTTTGGTTGACTGATTGAATATAGTACAATGTACTCACTACTACATAATGGGGGTAGGTTAAGAACATAATGGGGGTAAGTTAAGACATTTATTTAACACAAAAATATATTTTTGTCAAAAAACTTCCCGTTCTTTTTCTTTTTCAATTATTAATTATTTCATTTTCTTTTTTCAATTTTTTTTCATTTCTCCACGGTAAAATAATTAGGGTTTTCGTTGGCCGCATTGTGAAATAACGAAAGAATGGAGGGCATTCTGCATTGCCATCATATCCATCAGCCAGGATGAAAAGCCAACGAGGGGAAGGAGACTCAAGGTTTCTGATATACATTTTCTTCCGCCATTTTCCTTGAAGAGCTAGGTGTTAGTCTGGTAGAGTAAAGAAGAGTACCTGGCCACTTCGAGGTCGCGAGCAACATCAAGGGAAACAAAGCAGAGCTTTTCCTTGACATCATCCATGATAAAAGTCTCGTCCATCATATTAACACTCCGGTAGGAAACATGCTCCTAAAAATAATCAGTGAGAGCCTTTCCTCCGAGGTCGATTTTTTTAACCCGGTTATTAATAATGAAGTTCTGGTACACGTGAGCCGCGTGCGTGAAGGAGAACCCGCAATCCACCACAAGGATGCACTGTCTGTGAGCTAAAAGGTTGATAGGCAATCCACCATTCTTTACATAAATGGATTGGAACCCTAGATCTTCGAAGATGAGCTCGTCGGTGTCCCTCTGAATATTGGAGGTCAAATTCAAGAGAGGCTCTACCAAGAGTAAGCCCAAGGAGTCCTAGGGGATAATTTTGAGGAGGTGTTTGAAGATTCGATCCCAAATCTCTTTCTGCAGGTCGGGATTTACGAGGTAACCTCTGTCAAAGGGGCGACGCAGGGTAATAGCTGCTATGTCATAACAATGCTGGAGCTAGTCTACTATCACCAATTTCTTCTTTATTCATTAGGCAGATGATCAACCATGATATGGTGTTATCTTCAGCGCTTAGGGTTTTTGTGGGAAGTTAAGTATGAAAGAAACATGCAAGCTATGAGATAAGAAAAGAATGGGAGGGAAGAAGAATATGCCAATGTTGTAAATGTCCAAAATTTTCCCTTGAATGTTCATTTGGTAGTATGGGCATGAATTTGTAAATCCGGTGCTCTTTTTCTTCATATTATTTTTGCAAAGAATGCTATACTTCAATACATTCAAATCGCAGGTATAAATTTTCGAATTCTGTTAAATTTCATTGTTCTGGGACTTCAGCAAGCAATGTTAATATAATCATTGCCTTTTTCTTATACATTGCAATGCAAACAATAGACATTAGGGTTTAAAAGGGATAATTCGGTACAATTTCGGCTTTTTTGTCATCCTCTATCCTTAGCCATTTAATAAGCTTTTGATTCATCCTATTCGTTTCTTGAAATTGCTTCATTGGGTCTGCCCGAGACAACCATTGGAAGAAACCCAAATAAATAGATCGCTTTTTGTAAACGCCCATTTGTTAAATTTGTGTTATATTTGAACGAATTATTAAGAAATCCACCTTATTTATGCTAGAAACAGGGGAATTCGAACGTTGAAGTGGATAATTTACTTTTTATCTGAGCAGGATGGATTATTACAGTCTTTCCAGAAAGCAACTTCAAGCATTGTGCAAGAAGCATGGGATTCCTGCAAACTCAACAAATGTGTCGACGGCCGATGCACTCACAGTTCTGCCCAATGTAATTTCTAAACTTAAGACCCTAAATATTTTTTAAATGCTCTAAATTAACAAGGATGAAGAAGCCAGCGAGGGTAAGGGGGCTTAAGGTCTCTATGAAATATTTCTTCTTCCTCAAATCGCCAGTTTCCCTAAAGAGCTAGGTGTATTCCAATTTGATTTATTTTCAAATATTATTCCAGCAACATACCAACACCTTCCATAAAAGTCAAGGTCATCTTATTTCATATTTATGCATTTTATTGAATATGGTATATAATGTAATGTATTTATATGCAGGAATTTTTACTTATTTTCACCTTGTTCTCTTGCTTATACATGTTTGCATTGCAGGTCGTGATGTTTCAGTTGCTTCTAGGAATTGAAAATTGCCATAGATACGGAGTGATACACAGGTTAGTCTACATATTCTTCTCTTCTGAGCTTCTGTAACGTATTTCTTGGGTTTCCAGAGACCTGAAGCCCCAGAATTTGTTGTTAAAATTGGATGAGGGATTGCTCAAAGTTGCAAATATGGGGCTTGGACTCTACGTTACAATTTCAAGGCCTACACAAATGAGGTAATTATGTGGCAACAAATTCTTATCGTTTTCCACTCTACACAAATCATGTCTTAATTTCTTTTTTACCAAATTATAATATATATATATATATATATATATATTACTTACTCTTATGTTTAACTACATTTTCAATAAATTAGAATTTGAAAATATTCGTTTGGGTGCTTGCAGGTGGTAACTCTTTGGTACAGGGCACCTGAATCGATCTTGGGAGAAACGGTTTATTCTTTCGCAATTGATATGTGGACTATTGGGTGCATTTTTGTATATATTTCATTTTAATGAGAGATTTATGTTTTCAGTTGGATGTGAGAGTTAAAAGTCAAGGTCATCTTACTGGATATTTATGCAATTTATTGAATATGGTATTTAATGTAATGTATTTATATGCAGGATTTTTTACTTATTTTCACCTTGTTCTGTTGCGTATATATCTCTGCATGTTTGCATTGTAGGTCGTGATGTTACAGCTCCTTCTAGGAATTGAATATTGCCATAGATACAGAGTGATAAACAAGTTAGTCTACATACTATTCTCTTCTGAGCTATCATATATATATATTGGGTTTCCAGAGACCTGAAGCCCCAGAATTTGTTGTTAAAATTGGATGAGGGATTACTCAAAGTTGCAGATATGGGGCTTGGACGAGTTCTATGGCCCAATTTCAAGGCCTACACAAGTGAGGTAATTATGTGGCAAAAAATTCCTCTCGCTTCCACTCTACACAAATCATGACTTCATTTATTTTTTACCAATATATATATATATATATTACTTACTTACCCTTAAGTTTAACTACATTTTCAATAAATTAGAATTTGAAAATATTCATTTGGGTGCTTGCACTTGTTAACTCTTTGGTAAGGGTATCTAAATTGCTCTTGGGAGAAACGGTTTATTCTTTTGCAATTGATATGTGGGCTATTGGGTGCATTTTTGGTATATATTTCAGTTTAATCAGAGCTTTCTGTTTTTAGTTGGATGTGATAGTTTTGGCTATGATTGACAACTTCTCTCTCTCTCTCTCTATGTATATATATGAGAGAGAGAGAGAAAGAGAAAACTTCTGATTTTTGAAACAAGTGCTGATAATTTGGCCATATTCATGTGCAGGTTATTTGGTACTCCAAATGAGGCTGTATGGCAAGGTGTGTCAAAACTTCCAAATTGGAATACAGAACTTCCTTAAAGAAATCAAATCTGACATTTTTCCTTTTGAAGTTGTGAGTATTGTTTTAGATTTGTTCTCGTATTTGATTGATTGATCGAACGTTCAACCCATTGTTGATTGTCATAAATCCAAAGTCAATTTGGGAATTAAGCATTTGTCTAAAAAGTGCAATTGATCTCAACCCTGTTGATGAACTTATGCTTTGTCCTATACAACCCTAATACCTTAAAATACAGGTCTAGAATATTGTGGTATGCATTTTAAAAACTTTGAAGATCACTCCTTCATTGATGGTTCTTTCATGGCAGATCTGATAGGTTCTCTTTTATCCATAGTGCAAACAGTTTGCTTATAAATGTGGTCACGGTAAGGGGGGTAACAAATTCAAGAGTTTGCTTCTATCATCAAGTACAATAAAATTAGATCATTTTAAGCTTGTAAAACTGCAGATCCAAACTACTTTGTTGGTCGTTAAGATCATTCTTTTCCCACTGCTGGTTATGCTTAAGCAAATGTCAATGATCACTGTCTTTATTTTATTGTTCATTACATTACAGATTTGAAAAGTGCACTTTATCTTTCATGTTCTCATCATATTCAACGAATCGAGATCTAAATTTTTTTCTCTTTTAGGAGCCCATACCATGTTCTAACCACCTTCTAAAGAAATCAGATTTAAAATATTATAACTTTCAGGTCTATACCTATGTTCAAAAGAAATCAGATTTAAAATATTATAACATTCAAGTCTATACCTATATTCAAAAGAAATCAGATTTAAAATATTATAACTTTCAGGTCTATACCTATGAATATTGCTTGACATATCTTAGGAGTATTGCCTTTACTTATTGTTGTTCCACACTTGCGATGATTGCAATTATTGTGTATAAACTATTATCATTTTTTTTACAGAACATGGTGTACTTCCAAAAGTAACTTCCATAACATAATAAGGAAAATCGGGATTCTTCAACCCAATCCCCTCTGACCCCAATACCATTTGATTTGGGGATGTTAAACTGTAAAGCTCTCTTGAACTACAACTTCATTGGGTACACTGTGGAAGAGAACCCATTATATTCCAACAATTTGCATAGAGCAATAGATATGGATCATGGTGTGAAATACACTTACCATCTTCTCTTGTAGAAATGGAAAGTTTGTGTGTCATTGCTTTCAAGCGAATCATCCAAAGAAAGGTACTTGAGGGCTTGATTGTCAACTAAAAATTACTTCTTAGTAGGTGGAACATCCTTAATCTCAACAAAGTCAAACATAGTCACCTCTTTTTCCGATGATTCTTTCATAAACCCATCATAAGATTCATTGTATGCAGAAAGAGCTATCAAACGCCATGAGTTGATTGGTAGGGCTATCAAAATATGGTTTTGAATTAGTCTCAATTTGCTTCCTATGAACACACTAATCTCAAACGATTTACTCAATATTAGTTCCTCAAGGAATACCAAAAGTGAAACAGATGAGAACTTTCAACCAACACTCTTTACTTGATTTTAGAGAGGAAAAGAGGGACTATAAGAGGGAACCTCAAGTTGATGATATGCATTTATTTGTGCCAGGATGAACATACATGAGGAATTCTAGTAGGGAGTCATTGTTGACATGCGGTCTAGAGAGGAGGCTTATGGGTAGATGGGATTTTGCAAAGGTTGATTTATTACAAGATTGCATGATGTATGAGATGCAAGATTATGTTCCTTGCAAACTATATTATTAAATACAGTGATATAATTTGGCAAAAGTATTGAGTAGGGATGTTCTATGGCAAGTTGGTCATTGATCAACCACACATGAAACTCCTGAAAGGAGTATTGATTGTTACCTAGTGAAAATGGTCTTATGGCTAGATGAGCCTCATTAGAGTTGAACCTAGAGATCTAAAGGTTATACTTTTGGGGATATATTATGCATGTTGGTATGAGATCATGCTAACAAAAATTTATGCAGGAACCTAGTGATTTGTTTGAATGAGATTTGTACATGACCACCTGAGGAAGACTCCAAGATAGAGCCAAACATATGAAACCTAAGATCGGTAAGCTATGGTATTTATTAGCTGTTTATACGTGAAGGTCAACTTGATGAGTGTTTATGTGCATGCATAATATAGAGGAATTAGCATTGCCATATTACCATCATATGGAGGAAAGATGCAATCAGGATGCTTTTTGGCTCATGTTGTTGATGAAAGGAATGTAGGTGTCAGTCTTTCCTCACTAGTCCCAAGATAAGGCACAAAGGCTCTTGCAAGATATGTATGATGTAAGGGAACAAAGTAGACATTACATGACTACTTGGGGGATTTTCGTAATGAGAGGTAACATGCATCATGGTTACTTTCGGGATGGGGGGGTCAATAAGGCATGAATTATGTATTCCCAAAAGGGGCATATTCACTAAATTTAGGCTTTTGGAACTAGATAATTGCATGTGACTTTGTGACTACATTAGTTGAACTTATAATTTACCTTTTTTGTACCAACTTAAAATATTAATATTTAATTAAAAATCCCAAGGAGACACCCAAATGGGAATGAATAATCCATACTTATAAATTATAAATAAATTCATAATTCATCATCATGCCACCCAGGTGGGTGATAATTCATGAATATGGAAATTAAGAGGCATGTAATTTTGCATGGGGTGAGGCAAACCCATTGTTTCCTATAAATAACAATCTCCCATGGGTTTGGGGATCTTGATTTATGCGCACTAAAATGATTCCAAAATGATTACCTTTTAATCCTTTCCCATTCCAGTGGAATCTTTTTGTAGCTTATCCACTCATTTGTACTAAGTACATTTTTAGAAAGTCTTTGAAGAGAAACATGTTTGAACAATTGTCTAGAAATATCACAAGTGGGTAAAGCTACAAAAAGATTCTATGGATGATTGAAAGAAAACCTTGGAATGATGGCATGTCTTATCCTCATGCATCAATCAAAATGAGTCTTGGGCACATTCCTTGATGACCCTGGCATATGTTGAGCCTCCTAACAGCCTAATTAGTTGATGTGGGATATGTTTGGGCAATTCTGGTATTTGTTAGCCTCAAACAACAACATATCAAATATGTCCAAGCCTTCAAACAACCATACATCAAGCAAATCCAAGTTTTGGTGTGTTATGGGCACATTTTTAACAAGTTTATGCATCATAGCAATGGTAAAGTGGCTAACAATCAAACTTGGGCACTTCTAAGAATGAGTAGCAATAGTAAACAATGGATATTTGAGAAATAAATCTATGTTGCTAGGCACATCCTAGGCCCTAAAATCAATTCTCATCCCTAATTAACCCCCTAGTCAAAAGTGATCTGATTGTGGGCTAAATTTGAGGATAGACCTGTGTGTCAAAAGACAATTTTAGGCAATCTGAGCACAACCCCCATATTTTTTAAACCCTCGAAACCCTTCGAAGCCTTGACCTTGATTCCCACTCTGTTAAAACCTGAACTCGAACCCAAATTAAAACCCAAGCTCTTCTATAGTTGTCATGCCCTAGGAACTATCCGAGGTCCAGCTGCTACATTGGTCATTGTGGATATAAAGACCAGGGCTCCGGTGGCCTTTTCGGGTACTTACGTTGGTCGACTGGGAAAACAACCAGCAGTAGGGTGGCAGATTGAATAAATAATGAGTAGAATGATGTTAGACCAAGAAAATATGGTGTGTTTGCATGTCCAATGCTGTCGAGCACACTTGCATAGAGTTATGTTCACCATGCTCTACAAGTGATATCTATTAGCATTTTCTCATGAAGGAGAGATAGTCTGAGTCATTGCTTGAGCAAGGTAAGCAGTTAGAAATATTTCCCAACATCAATTCTTCGTGGGCATTTCTCATAGTAGAGGAGTGTTGTCAACTAGGAATAAAATACTTTTGCATAGCACTGGGATGAAGGTCATCTCCACCGGCAGTGGCCTCTATAAAAAATCCTCATGCCTCACGTATCTCATGTATTTGATGAACATTCTCTTGCATTTCATGCATTGGGATAAGGAAAAGGGATCATATAAACCGACAGGAGTCATAACATCATCATAGTGTAGCTCTTTCAAACCTTCTAGATGCTGTTGTAGAGGCAAGCCATGACTGTATTTGATTATTGTTGCTCACAGCAGATTGCCCTCCAGAACTACGTGATATAGGAGCAAATCAAACAATAAATTAAGCCAATTACCAAGGGTCATTTATGAGGTATTGTTCTAATTTACCTCCACCTAATGCACATTTGTGAGGTATTTTTATAATTTACCTCCATTGTGCTCATTTTCTCTTTGGAATTCCAGCACAGTAAATCCTTTGATACAACGGTCTAATTGAGAGAACTTATTGGATATGAGCAACTCTGCTAGTTATGGATTAAATCTATTCGTCCAGTTGCTAAACATGTTTCTGAGTTGATCAATGATTGGTGCCAAATTCCTTACCTTTTGTATAAATGCATGAAGAGGAAATCCTACATACCTAGTTAGAATTTCCAAGATTTGTAATCCTAGTACCTCCAATTCTTCTCTAGAGTTTTGAATTCACATTTATGAAAAATCCTTAGATTTTTCTTCAATTCTTCTTTGGAGTTCTAATTCACATTTATAAAAAAACCTTGGATTTTTTTGCTGATCTCTTGGCCTGATGCCTTTTCAAAAATTTGGAGAGTCTTCAACAAATTTCTACCATTTCTAATGTTGGGCTCTCCTGGTAATAGGAAATCATCCACAAACTAGACATTAGTAATGGGAATGGAATTAGATGACACATTTAGGCCTCTGATCCAACCTACATTTCTTGACCTAGTAGTAACTCTGTTCATGGCTTCAACTATAATAATTATGAAGAGAAAAGGAAAGAAGTGGCACCTTTGTTGAAGTCCTCGTGAGGAATTAAAAAAATTGAGGGACCCTTGTTGATGAGAATAGAGAAGGATGCAGTGGAAAATAATTAATGAGTCCAACTTACTCATGATTGGTCTAAATTGAATTTTGGTAAACTTTAAAGTTTAAAATAACCCCATTATAATTTGGCATAAGGTTTATCTAAACCAAGTTTAAGAATAATGCCCTTGCCCCTCCCGAACTTGATTAACAAGTTTAGGAGGGATAACGGTATGTTTCTCAAAATGGATTTTTAGCTATAATCTTGTATTCAAGTATTGCACAGAGAGATTGGTTTAAAATAGTCCAGTTTAAAGCTACCTCATTATTAGTAATAGGCATTGGGGAAGGTAAAACTGAAGCTTCGAGTATTCTTCCAGAGTTCATAGACTCTTCTATTGTTCCAAGAAGATTTCATTCTATTAAAAACTACATATTGTGAGAAAAATTTGAGTCGGAAACCCATTCAATATGAAAGAGGTTTATTCTTTTCTAAGGGGGACAACACCGTGTAATTCTTCTTCAGTAACTTGGGCCATCAATTTTGGTTTCATTTCTTCATTTATAATCTTTGGAATATTCTCCATAAAGCTACTTGGTAGGCTATATATCTGGTGCCTAGATCAATTGGTAGAGATTTGAAGCAGACTTCAACTTCCTTGTAGATTTGAGTATGTCCTACTATTGTGTTGTATGTTCTTCTATCATAGAAATTATATTATAAACCCTATAAATCCTTCTATTCTAAGTGGTTTTATGGAAAAAGGCATAGTTTTTGTCACCTTCTTTAAGCCATTGAATTCTAGACTTATGTCTCCAAAATACCTCTTCTTTATCTCATTTTTTTGAATCCTATCAAACTCAATGAGTTATAATCCAAGGATTTATGCCTGCCAATACTCAAACCTGGGTCATTAATGTGGCAATTTCTTGTCTCAAGTTCTCAACCACTAGACCACAGACTGACAGATTTATGCATCTCTTTTATATACTTTCATCCCAAATAT
This sequence comes from Larix kaempferi, assembly GCA_027924585.1. NCBI lineage: Eukaryota > Viridiplantae > Streptophyta > Pinopsida > Pinales > Pinaceae > Larix > Larix kaempferi. The sequence continues at coordinate 4,652,533 of BSBM01000298.1, forward strand.
TTCTCCTTGATTCATTTTGAGTACTAGCCATGAGAGGCAAGCCCCGTTGGTCAAAGAGGGGTGCTGCTATAGTTCCCACCAAGGTTTTCCTAGAAGTAGGTTGGTGCACTCTTGGAAGGGGCCACTAGTTGGTAGATGTTGTTGTGGTTGTTAACATCCCTATATAGATTCTATGGAAGTGCATTCCTTTTGAAAGGTGGCTAGTGCTTGGTTCTTTTATATGGGTTTGGGTGAAACACACAATTCAAAAATATTTTTCTCATCATTTCATTAAAGACTAAATTTTCTATACTACAGCCATCAACAACTAGGGTACACCATTTATCTCTTATCTTGCATTTTGTCCTCAAAGAGTCGAAAGAGTTCTTCTCTATTCCAGTTCTCTGGCACTCTCTTTTTTAGGTTGCAACAATATGTCTCATCATCAAATTCTCCCCATGCTTGCCTTCAATTCAACACATTCATTTGCTGCCACTACTGATTCAGCTTCATCAACATGAGTATGTCTTCTATCAAAACATAAAAGGGGAAGGCACACATGTATATTTTGAACCCTGGATATGTGAATAATTTATATCCAACTTTTCTTTGTAAATGTTCTTATATGTCACCCTTCATTAGTAAAATGGACATTACGCTTCATTCATTCCTAGCATAATGCTAAGTAGGTGGTATGCAATAGCTGATTGCAATATATATTTTTTCGACAAAATGCACATCACAGGTAACCCTCAGGGCACTTCCCCTCATTTAGAGGATGGTACCTGGGGTAAACCGTTTCGTTGCAGTTTTTGAAACTAAACGTGTTGGGGACATAGAGTGAGGCCCACAATATTCACATAGGTAGCCAGCCTAGGGACTTGACCCCATGACCTCCTACTTGCAATTCACAACACTCAACCACTCCAGCTAACCCACCCGGCTAGTTGATTTCAATATATGTTTGACAATCTCCAAGAATTTATGTCAAACACACTTTTGTTTGTGAACTGGTTATTTAGAATTTGCTTTCAAGTTAATATTAAATTGAATTTGGGGATTGCCTTGTGAGAATTGAACCTCCGACCATTGGTTGTACAGTTATTTCCTGCTATCCATGAGATCAAATATGATTTTTCAAGAAAGATTAATTTTTTGTCAAGCTTTCAAAGAGTTGAATTGAAATTTCCGGTTTCAATTTTGAATTTAGAAAAGAGTGAAGAGACTAGTCCCAACCTTCAATAAAATGCATTCAATCTTGCTCTATTGGTGGACATAAACTAGAATGTATACCTTAATTGTCTGAGATTTTCTAACAAGTATGAATATTGAACATTTGAAACATTGATTGATTTAAGGTCTATACATGAATTTATAAGCATCATGAGCTATTGATATTCCAAAATTTTAATGTATGAATTTATAAGCATCAGGAGCTATTCATATTCCAAAATGCAAATACATGACTATATGGGTATCATGAGCTATGCATATTCACAATCTTAAATAAAGTCTACTTAGCAGTTATATAATATCTTATATGTACATTTCAAGGTCTCACACTCCTTGAGTATTTCTAGGAATTCATAATTTGTAATATACATATTTTTGCTGTAATTTTGCAGGAAACCATTATGAGAAAGTCTATGAAATGTGCCATATGACTGTAAACAAAAATGTTGTTTTTGGTGATAGTGGAGCTATGGCTCCTGGAGGGGTTCATATTGGTAAGTATCCCCATCTTCTGTTACATTTTCTGTTTGGGGAAAATGATTTTTATTCAGTTTGTTATTTACTACATGCAAATGAGATTTGGGTCCTGTTATCACCTAAACTGTAGTTACCCCTATGGATGTATCCATTAATGGATGGCAATAGGGAAGGGAAACTCAAAAGGTGCAACCACGATCACCTCGACCTCATAGATGGTTGTCACGCCAATCGAGACAACCTTCGCTTTATGTTATCTAGCCCAGACAACAAAGGGGGAGACTCGATCTACTCTCGTCAGGAGAGATCAAACCAAGACACCAAATCAAGTTAATACTCTGTGAAGTAAGGTGTATGGTTTATCCTAGACCTAAGGATGAAGTCACAAGATAAGTAAGGGGTTCAATGAGTATAGCTTTGATTCATTGTTGATGTGAAAGTGACTTATAGTATTTGAAAATAAGATCCAAGATTACAGTACTAGTCAATGTGAGAAAATCCACTGCCTTGGGAACTGTGTCCAATGCAGGGTAGTTTAGGGGTTGAATTGGGGCTAACTAGTACAAGTGACAAGCTTGATCATGAGATATGATAACATCAAAGGGTTTAGTCCACCAAACAAGGATCAAATCACAAGTTAATCCAACAATCTAAGAAAGTCGAATTAACTTGGAGAGAGATCAATGCCTTGGGAATTGGGATAATGGAGTCAAAGTGAAGTTAACTTGTGGTTGATGACTCCTATTGCATGAGAAAAGTGGGCAATTAAAGGTGTGATGGATGAATAAGTCTAGATCTAAAGATTCAAGGTTTGACCTAAGTGGACCACAATCCCTTAAAACAAGGAATGCTATCCCCAAGGCAAGATTTGATAAAGTGACCTACTAGACCTAGGTTTCAAGGTGTGCTTGTTCCAAATCCACGAAAATCTCATGTACCCATGCCCTAGAAGTGGACCAACTCAATCTCCCAAGAAGTGCGACTTTGCCCAAGGAGGGCTAAATGTGGGGTAAATGGAATCAAGACAAGTCCAATGGCATCCAAATTATAGATCCAAGTAGTTCAAGCAAGTGATGATGTGGATCTAGAGTTTCAAGGCAATCCAATGGCTAGATCTTACTAGATCTGAGTTTAAAGACACCAAGTGGTCCAAAATGGGGATTAAATCCCTTAAAACATGGAATAGGGCCCACAAGGTAGAAATTGCCAAAGTGACAGTGTAGGGGTAGATTTTAGGATGTGTAGATCACAAATCAATTGAAATCTCAACTACCCATCAACTAAATCTAGGTCAACTCACCTCTCCAAGAAGTGCGACCTCACTTGGGGAAGCCAAGTTGGCTTGGGAAGGGGATTGAATGGAGGCCAATCCTCACCAAACTATAGATTCGGGATGCCGTGGATACTATAGAGGTGGGTTTTCAATATTATACCCAACAACCCACTAGATCTTAGTAGATCTAAGAAAATGTAACAATGGGGGTTTTGATTAATTAGGGTTTTCAATTATGTTTTGTGCCAATGGATTGGAATCAAGAAGAGAAGAACAAACCTGTGGATCTTACCTGGATAACCTTGTAGATGCCTTAATGATGATGATCTATGCAAACCCTATCAATTTGAAGCAATTTGAAGTAGATCTAGTGAAGTGCGATTTGCCCAAGGAGACCAATGCGCCCTCTCTCCTGCACAATAAACGTCAACAATATCAGATTTATTGCATCAAGAGATAAAGACTAATGCTGCAAGAGAAATAACATAAAGATAGCATAGATCACAGTGATACTAATGATAACCCCCTGTTACAAACGAATTCCAATCCAAGCGAGTTGAGGAAGCCCTACAAAAATGCCCAAGGTTGAAGTCGCCCTCTTGTAGACAAGACAAAGATTTCCAAAAGATAGATCTTACCAAAACTACCCAAATGCTAGGATGCAATAGACTATCCAATCACCATCTAAGAACACCAGATGCAAAGGAGACCACAAGAATTTCCACAAGAGAATTTTTCTATATCAAGAATCCAAGAGCCAAAGACCCCTTTACAATGAGAGGCTCTCTCCTTTAAATAGATAGGAGAGGCACCAAAACCCTAACCACTTTTTGAATGAGTGGCTAAGATTAAAAGATACAAATGTCTAATCAATGGTTGAGATGAGCTCAACAATAAAATACATGGATCACTAATAAAATATAACCATAAGTAGACAAAATCACCCTAGGAGAGGGGAATCCCACCAAATCATGATGACAAAATATAATAAGAAGCTCATGGTGGGTCCAAGGGGTAATTTCAGCCACTCTTGGTCAATCCCCATAGCACAATAATAATAAAATAGTCATGAATATACCAAATCGTGCCTCTATGGACAAATCGTGGGCCTTAGGAGGCCTAAAAAATCATCAGAAAATGCCATAAGTGATGGATGTGGGTCCCGATGAAGCTGAAACTGTTGGAGAAGGTGCGGAAGACATCCACTCATCATCACTGATCATCCCATGCCAAGACCTTGCCTCAGTAGCCCAAATCGAATTCCTCAATAGCCATTTCTACCAATCCTGAAATGCATCAGGAAGCGTGAAACTGCCCCAAACTGCCTCCTGGAGTGCCTGCGCTGTCAAGGTGAGGGCACCAGTGTGTCCGGGAGGGGGGTAATATGGTAAAAACAAGTGGCTGGACCACCTCCTCCAAGCACAACGCCCTAGGTCAACCAAATAAAAACCATATCTGCTTTGACAGGGTCTTCGACAGACCAAAACTGCACTGGGATAGCCTACTGAGGCTCAATCATCACTGTAACTGCCCGAAACTGAAAACAGATTGTCTCATTTGGATTCAGAAGGTCCAAATCTATCCAAGATGTGTACTCATACACCATATGAATCTCTGCATGATCATATAATATGTCCAATATACCGGAACAGGTCAAATAATAATAATATGTAAATGATCAATAAATGCTGAAAACCATGAATCATCATCATAAACCTGTATCTGATGCACAGAACCATCATGTACATGTACATAGACCATATATCATCTATCCATACCATCATAAGGTCCAACCATCTCATGTCCTGTGGTTGACCTTGGTCAAAATAGGTTTGACCAAGTTAACATGACCAAATAAAACTCAGACTATCATCAGAAGCTGCTGCAAAGTGTCAAAGGTTAATGCATGCTCTACAACTTATTCAAATAACAGTCATAACACAAAGTAATCATTACTGGCGATGTAAATCCAAATATATAATGTCATTAATTGTTATTATTACTCAGACTAAACTTTCAAGACCATAATGACTTCATAGCTGTGATCAATTTGCTAGTGAAGGGTGAAGGCTAAGATAAACAGGCTAGGCTAAAGGATGACTGACTGACTCAACACTGTGACATTTTGGATATGGGAACGGGGATACACACCATAGTATATACTGAATGAGCAACAACACAGGGAAAGGCAGTGTCTCACAAATGGATAAGTTGTTAAAATAAGGTTTATTCACCTTTAACAGATGCGCACAATCCATAATACAAATGAGGCCAGCAATTATTTAGATATAGCATTTAAGTTCCATTGCTTTTTGGGCCTGAAGTTTCCATAACTTTTGATATATGTGTGTTTATAAACACATTGCATAGATTTACATTTATTTGAGGCTTTTTGCTGCAGGTGTGTTTTTAAGGCACTTGTTTACTTGAGCACTTCTAGGTGTGTCACAGACAGCTTGTTTACCTAGGTATTTACATTTCCAAAAGATATAACATTTTATTTTCATGGCCATTTTCATTTGGCATGCCTTTCATTCATGTGTGTTGAAAAACACATTGCATGAATGGGCTTTTCATACGAGATATAACATTTCATTTTCCAGATTTTGTATTCATGGCAGCACTAAAAGTTTCAGGTTTAGCTAACACAACTTTAGTGACTAGGGGGAATTCACGAGGAGCTCCAACTCACCATAGGTAAGTTTTGTCACCAACTCAGAGCCGAGACACAATAAACAGGGAAGCTCATCCAATACAGAGGCTACTGTGGGGAAAAGTCCTCCATGCCACTAGTCAAGTAGTAAGTCAGGGTGATAACCTAAAAGGTAGGTAATGGATGGATGAAGATAATGAATCATGGAGCCAACACTAGCAAGCCAAGGTATGGTGGAATGATCACCTCTATTCTCCCTAAGGAGGGTAAAACCAATGAGTATGAATAGTGAACTTCTAAGTCTGAGTAGGGACAATATAATATATATAATAAGATCAGCCAGGTCCACATATCTATATGATCACCAGATCATGACACTAAATGCTAAGACATGCTATAAGAATAAATATAAAAGCAATATAACCACAACACTATGATATACCTGTTGAGTCATATACTTGAATGCTCATCCTCTGAACCATCATCTATCCTCTGAAACTGCTACTGTAACTCTAGGCACTACTGACTGCTCTGTACAAATGGTATAATGGCTACATCGGTCATCTCTCTGAGTGTCCTGAGATTCAGTCATGGCAATGGGGAATAGATATACCATCCAAAATCTGATAGTGATCCAATATAGATGCTCATCTCAGCATCTCAATGTAAGGGAAGTGGCTGAATAGTGTACTGGAATCTGACAAAAAATGTATGGTAGCCCGACTACTATATATGTGATAACATCTGGCTCTGGCTGGGACAAGTGCTCTGCTGGAAAGAGCATTTGAGAACCTCAGAATCTCTGGTCCTCGAACTCTGCTACTCGAATCCTCGATCCAACACTCTACCATTTTGCTTCTAGTTTTTTATTTTATTTGCACCTATTTCTGCATTCACAAACATCAAAATATCTCATGCATCATGTATGGGAAAAATATAAAATCCAACTGAAATAAAATCTATTCTAAGTCAAAAATATAAATGCAGAAAGTAAATTTAAGCTACTAACATAACTTTGCAAAGTTTGAGATTTATTGTGCAGGGAAAAGAAAATGACAGGTACTCAGCTAAACTAGGAGCTTACAAAGGAGCTTTAGACAAAACACACAAAAAGGTACTAGACTCAATGGTTGAAAAAGACTAACTACTGCCCAAGTAGGCTTATTTGGTTTCCTACCTACTCTAATCTACCAGGCAAGGCACTGCACAGAGATCCCAACTATGTGGGATCAGGGATATGATCCCTTAAGTCCCTCTGATTGACAGGATATAAAATACGTCGTCCACTACCAGTGGTTAGAAAGCACATGCCATCAATGCATTGCTCTACTATAAAAGGTCCAACCCATAAGTCATCAGCCTGTCTCGATCTCATATGCAACAAATGGTTGGGAATGATGACTTGACTTCCTGTAGGAAACCTATTTCTATTGACAGATTCAGGAATTACTCCAATATTACGAATAGGCATAGGGTGGACTTCAGCAAGGTTTTGCAGTTGAGGTGTGACAATCCTTGAGCTCCTCCTAGAAGGAATTGCATCGACTCTGGGTGGACCACCATCTAAGGAAATAGCAATCCTGCCAACAAGGACTTCCCTAACTTCTCTTCTTGTCTCTTGGATTACTTCATTTGACTCTTCCTCATGAGGAGATACAACTCTTTTAACAACTTCACCTACAGTCCAAAAATCTCTATGTTCTTCCAAGGGAGGTGGCTCATGAGATATGACAGCGTTATGACTAGAACCTTCCCGTGAAGGAACTAGAATGACCATGTTTTCCAATCTAGTAGAAACTGACTCAGGATGAAATGTAGAAAAACTAGGAATGTGAGAAGGATCATGAATATGATGACTAGATGACTTAGATGGTAAAAGAAAATTAGGGACATGAGGATATGCAGATAAAACATGGTTTTGAGAATCTGAAGGAGTTTGAAAAATCGCAAGGTTGTTTAAATTAAAATCTCCTTCAGGTGCATCATTAATTAAGGCATCATCTTCCCAACTTAAAGAGTTATCATGAACTTGAATTAAATTACCATCTTCTAGAGATAAATGAGATAGAGAATCTTCTACATCAGAATAATGGGAGGCTTCAGACTCTTCATTTGTTTCAACCCTAGTAGATGTTGCAAGACTGTTTTCCCATGGGTAAATAGGTGCAAACCCTTGGCTTTCCCTTTCTCTATTATGATCAGTCAAGGCAAACCATTCCCTAATAGTAAAAGGAATTCTTTCTCCCCTCCTAATATCATCAAATTCATCTTCATGGATGGGATTCTCAATACTTTCTCCAACAATTGCTTGCTCATGAAGGTTTTCTAATGGGGAAATTGATTCAAAGCTTTGATCATTAGGAAAATGTTCATTTCTTCCTATATCTCTTAGGCCATCATCAATCTCCTCAAGTGCTTGGTTTTCAATAATTGGTTCTTGATTGATTTCATTGTTCTGTTCATGACCTTGAGGTTGATTTTCATGTCTTCTCAATTCATCTATTTCCTCAGCAAATTCATTTCTAAGTAATTCCAAATTAATTATTCTTGCAATTTCAGTTGCTTGCTCTTCTTCCCAAGAGGAATCAGAATCTTCCATGACCATACACATATTTTGATCAACTTCATACAATTCATCCTCATCTTCAACAAGGTTAGTTTTGGCATTGTTCAACAATTCATCCCCATATGTGTTCTTTAACCCTTCATCAAATGATTCTACATGCTCGTTATAACAACGTTCTTTGTTTACCCGAATCAAAGCTCCGTCAGGGTTGGGAACACAAATAAATGATAAATCCATCATAAGGTATCCACCTAGACCAGCCGCCCATTTTCTAGATAACAACATTCCATATGTTGGGGGTAAGTCAATGACAACTACATCCATCATGGTAGAAATGTCTGAACAAGCAAAAAGATCAGCTCTAAGGTTTTTGATCAAACCATAAGATGGCACTCGTCGGGAATCTATACCACAGACATTTCCATAAGGTCTAGTCACTTCAAGTCCCATTTCCTTCATAACTTGTAAAGGCATAACATTCATTGCTGCTCCAAAATCCAACATACAATTGTGAAGGAGCATGTTTTGAATGTGTAAGGTAAGGTAAAAGGGAGAGTGACTGCCGCTCTTTCTTTCATAAATTGCTGAATGGATGTTTATTGGTGGATCCTTCTCTGTTTCACTAAGTTGTGTTCCACTAAGCTTTTGGATATGACATGATTCTAGGTTAGCTTTAGGAATTTTTTCTTGGCCAATGCCATTGAAAAATTCCTCTACTTGGCATCTAACAGAAGGCACCTTCATTAACTCAGTGACAGGGATATTACACATTATCTTGCTTAACTCTTTCTTCATGTCAATTTTTAGATCATAATCATCCACAGCAAGATCTTTTTCCTTCTCTTTATCTTCATCAATCTTCTTATGTTTATCAAGGAAAGAAGGTTGGGAGGTGCTCCCTCGTTTATAAATTTGATACTTTGGTTGCTCTTTAGGTTCTAGGGGCTCTATGGCACAACATGAGGAGCTAGGTTCTTCAACTATGTCTTTTTCTTGCTCCCATGGCTCTTCTTCTAAAAGAATTCTCCCAAAGTCCTCATCATAAGATAAGTCATTCATAAAGTTGATGTTATCTGGTTGGTCATCATGGTCAACGGTGTCGAAGGGTTCTTCTTCTTTTTCATCACACCAATTGACCTCCTTCTTTTCAGATTTTTCTGGATACTCAGGTTGTCGCCTATCCCTATCTCCTTCAGGCCTTTTGTTATTATTCCAGTAAGGTTTAGGGCCATAAGGATTTCTATGTCTCTCAGGGTCATTCAAACTTGCTACACTCTTTGTTAGGGCAGTTAATTGCCTCGTCATCTCTTGCATGACTTCTAAAGTGTCCTTTGATTCCTTTGGCACACTTGTAGGTTGCTTTGGTTTTCGAAGTCTAGGGTCAGATCTGGAAGTGGATGGGGTAAATTGATCGAAATTTTTTTGTTTCCCCATGGAAGCTACATTTTGCTCAGCCATCTTGGCATTTGAATGGGCGGTCTTCAAGTCATTTGGGTTTTTATCCTTTAGCTGATAACCAACCCATCCCTCAAATGCATTCAAGTAGTGAATAACAACTGCTTGATCTTTTGGTCTAATCTCTTCAGGGATAACAACTATAGTCTTGTCGAATCTTATGTTAAACTCATGGACTGTTTCATTTTCTCTTTTCTTAATGTCAAAAAGTTGATGCTAGAGAAATTTCCCATCTAACTTTCGGGACCACTCACTGTTAAGCTTGTTGACAAAATTGTCATACCCATCAATGGATGAGGCAGACAATCTGTTAAACCACTTCCTAACATCTCCTTCTAAAGATGCCAGGAGACCCCTCATGTAAACATCTTCCTCAGATGCTCCATATGCTTCCATGTGTTCCCATGCTTTATCAATCTGGTCTTCAATGGATATAGTAGATACTCCATCAAATCTGGGAACCTTTTCAAAATACTTCTTAGGCATATCATGGGGTGCTCCTTGGATTTGGGAAAACTCTAAAGGAGATGGTTTTGCCTTTCTTCCAAAAATCCTAGGATTCTGTGGAGGAGGAACATTCTGGTTTCCAGAGTTTGTTCCGGCCATTGGATTTGGTAAGTTTGTGTTTAAGTTTGAACTAGGAGATGAGGGAGGAATCGAATTAAACGAAGGAGATCCTGAAGCTTGGTTTGGAGAATCGTTAACCAATTTCCAAAAGAAATTGGATGATTGTGCTTTAGGATCTCTTTTACGATATGTAAGCGGGGTTCCTTCGACCTGATTCGAGTTTGTTTTACTTCTAGTGTTATAAGGATGTAAATGAGCTCGCTCCTCAGCGGAGTCACGGTTGGGAGTCGCCAGGTAGATTTCTTAAACTCCTCTACCAAGATATGTGTCGTTGTATATGCAGGAGAGAGTGAGTAATGGCTACTATATTGATCCAAGGTAAGCCTATGCCTTCTCCAGCGCCAAAATGTTAGGCAAAAAGAACGGGAGTAGGGCTTTAGGAAATATATGTCGAACCAGAGTAAGCCTATGCTTTCCTCGACAATGGCGCCAAAATGTTATCACCTAAACTATAGTTACCCCTGTGGATGTATCCGTTAATGGATGGCAATAGGGAAGGGAAACTCAAAAGGTGCAACCACGATCACCTCGATCTCCAATAGATGGTTGTCACGCCAGTTGAGGCAACCTTCGCTTTATGTTATCTAGCCCAGACAACAAAGGGGGAGACCCGATCTACTCCCGACAGGAGAGATCAAACCAAGACACCAAATCAAGTTAATACTTTGTGAAGTAAGGTGTATGGTTTATCCTAGACCTAAGGATGAAGTCACAAGATAAGTAAGGGGTTCAATGAGTATAGCTTTGATTCATTGTTGATGTGAAAGTGACTTATAGTATTTGAAAATAAGATCCAGAATTACAGTACTAGTCAATGTGAGAAAATCCACTGCCTTGGGAACCGTGTCCAATGCAGGGTAGTTTAGGGGTTGAATTGGGGCTAAATAGTACAAGTGACAAGCTTGATCATGAGATATGATAACATCAAAGGGTTTAGTCCACCAAACAAGGATCAAATCACAAGTTAATCCAACAATCTAGGAAAGTCGAATTAACTTGGAGAGAGATCAGTGCCTTGGGAATTGGGATAATGGAGTCAAAGTGAAGTTAACTTGTGGTTGATGACTCCTATTGCATGAGACAAGTGGGCAATTAAAGGTGTGATGGATGAATAAGTCTGGATCTAAAGATTCAAGGTTTGACCTAAGTGGACCACAACCCCTTAAAACAAGGAATGCTATCCCCAAGGCAAGATTTGATAAAGTGACCTACTAGACCTAGGTTTCAAGGTGTGCCCGTTCCAAATCCACAAAAATCTCATGTACCCATGCCCTAGAAGTGGACCAACTCAATCTCCCAAGAAGTGTGACTTTGCCCAAGGAGGGCTAAATGTGGGGTAAATGGGATCAAGACAAGTCCAATGGCATCCAAATTATAGATCCAAGTAGTTCAAGCAAGTGATGATGTGGATCTAGAGTTTCAAGGCAATCCAATGGCTAGATCTTACTAGATCTGAGTTTAAAGACACCAAATGGTCCAAAATGGGGATTAAATCCCTTAAAACATGGAAAAGTGCCCACAAGGTAGAAATTGCCAAAGTGACAGTGTAGGGGTGGGTTTTAGGATGTGTAGATCACAAATCAATTGAAATCTCAACTACCAATCAACTAAATCTAGGTCAACTCACCTCTCCAAGAAGTGCGACCTCACTTGGGGAAGCCAAGTTGGCTTGGGAAGGGGATTGACTGGAGGCCAATCCTCACCAAACTATAGCTCCGGGATGCCGTGGATACTATAGAGGTGGGTTTTCAATATTAGACCCAACAACCCACTAGATCTTAGTAGATCTAAGAAAATGTAACAATGGGGGTTTTGATTAATTAGGGTTTTCAATTATGTGTTGTGCCAATGGATTTGAATCAAGAAGAGAAGAACAAACCTGTGGATCTTACCTGGATAACCTTGTAGATGCCTTGATGATGATGATCTATGCAAACCCGTTCAATTTGAAGCAATTTGAAGTAGATCTAGTGAAGTGCGATTTGCCCAAGGAGACCAATGCGCCCTCCCTCTTGCACAATAAACGTCAACAATATCAGATTTATTGCATCAAGAGATAAAGACTAATGCTGCAAGAGAAATAACAGAAAGATAACATAGATCACAATGATACTAATGATAACCCCATGTTACAAACGAATGCCAATCCAAGCGAGTTGAGGAAGCCCTACAAAAACGCCCAAGGTTGAAGTCGCCCTCCTGTAGACAAGACAAAGATTTCCAAAAGATAGATCTTACCAAAAATACCCAAATGCTAGGATGCAATAGACTATCCAATCACCATCTAAGAACACTAGATGCAAAGGAGACCACAAGAATTTCCACAAGAGAATTTTTCTATATCAAGAATCCAAGAGCCAAAGATCCCTTTACAATGAGAGGCTCTCTCCTTTAAATAGATAGGAGAGGCACCAAAACCCTAACCACTTTTTGAATGAGTGGCTAAGATTAAAAGATGCAAATGTATAATCAATGGTTGAGATGAGCTCAACAATAAAATACATGGATCACTAATAAAATATAACCATAAGTGGACAAAATCGCCTTAGGAGAGGGGAATCCCACCAAATCATGATGACAAAATATAATAAGAAGCTCATGGTGGGTCCAAGGGGTAATTTCAGCCACCCTTGGTCAATTTTCATAGCACAATAATAATAAAATAGTCATGAATATACAAAATCGTGCCTCTATGGACAAATCGTGGGCCTTAGGAGGCCTAAAAAATCATCAGAAAATGCCATAAGTGATGGATCTGGGTCCCGATGAAGCTGAAACTGTTGGAGAAGGTTCGGAAGACATCCACTCATCATCACTGATCATCCCATGCCAGGACCTTGCCCCAGTAGCCCAAATCGAATTCCTCAATAGCCATTTCTACCAATCCTGAAATGCATCAGGAAGCGTGAAACTGCCCCAAACTGCCTCCTGGAGTGCGTGCGCTGTCAAGGTGAGGGCACCAGTGTGTCCGGGAGGGGGGAAATATGGTAAAAACAAGTGGTTGGACCACCCTCTCCAAGCACAGCGCCCTAGGTCAACCAAATAAAAACCATCTCTGCTCTGACAGGGTCTCCGACAGACCAAAACTGCACTGGGATAGCCTACTGAGGCTCAATCATCATTGTAACTGCCCGGAACTGAAAACAGATTGTCTCATTGGACTCATAAGGTCCAAATCTATCCAAGATGTGTACTCATACACCATATGAATCTCTGCATGATCATATAATATATCCAATATACCGGAACAGGTCAAATAATAATAATTTGTAAATGATCAATAAATGCTGAAAACCATGAATCATCATCATAAACCTGTATCTGATGCACAAAACCATCATGTACATGTACATAGACCATATATCATCTATCCATACCATCATAAGGTCGAACCATCTCATGTCCTGTGGTTGACCTTGGTCAAACTAGGTTTGACCAAGTTAACATGACCAAATAAAACTCAGACTATCATCAGAAGCTGCTGCAAAGTGTCAAAAGTTAATGCATGCTCTACAACTTATTCAAATAACAATTATAACACAAAGTAATAATTACTGGCAATCTAAATCCAAATATATAATGGCATTAATTATTATTATTACTCAGACTAAACTTTCAAGACCATACTCACTTCATAGCTGTGATCAATTTGCTAGTGAAGGGTGAAGGCTAAGATAAATAGGCTAGGTTAAAGGATGACTGACTGACTCAACACTGTGACATTTTGGATATGAGAACAGGGATAAACACCATAGTATATACTGAATGAGCAACATAGGGAAAGGCAGTGTCTCACAAATGGATAAGTTGTTTAAAGAAGGTTTATTCACCTTTAACAGATGCGCACAATCCATAATACAAATGAGGCCAGCAATTATTTAGATATAACATTTAATTTCCATTGCTTTTTGGGCCTGAAGTTTCCATAGCCTTTGATCTATGTGTGTTTATAAACACATTGCATAGATTTACATTTATTTGAGGCTTTTTGCTGCAGGTGTGTTTTTAAGGCACTTGTTTACTTGAGCACTTCTAGGTGTGTCACAGACAGCTTGTTTACCTAGGTATTTACATTTCCAAAAGATATAACATTTTATTTTCATGGCCATTTTCATTTGGCATGCCTTTCATTCATGTGTGTTGAAAAACACATTGCATGAATGGGCTTTTCATACAAGATATAACATTTCATTTTCCAGATTTTGTATTCATGGCAGCACTAAAAGTTTCAGGTTTAGCCAACACAACTTTAGTGACTAGGGGGAATTCACAAGGAGCTCCAACTCAACATAGGTAAGTTTTGTCACCAACTTAGAGCCGAGACACAATAAACAGGGAAGTTCATCCAATACAGAGGCTACTGTGGGGAAAAGTCCTCCATGCCACTAGTCAAGTAGTAAGTCAGGGTGATAAACTAAAAGGAAGGTAATGGATGGATGAAGACAATGAATCATGGAGCCAACACTAGCAAGCCAAGGTATGGTGGAATGATCACCTCTATTCTCCCTAAGGAGGGTAAAACCAATGAGTATGAATAGTGAACTTCTAAGTCTGAGTAGGGACAATATAATATATATAATAAGATCAACCAGGTCCACATATCTATATGATCGCCAGATTATGACACTAAATGCTAAGACATGCTATAAGAATAAATATAAAAGCAATATAACCACAACACTATGATATACCTGCTGAGTCATATACTTGAATGCTCATCCTCTGAACCATCATCTATCCTCTGAAACTGCTACTGTAACTCTAGGCACTACTGACTGCTCTGTACAAATGGTATAATGGCTACATCGGTCATCTCTCTGAGTGTCCCAAGACTCAGTCATGGCAATGGGGAATAGATATACTATCCAAAATCTGATAGTGATCCAATATAGATGCTCATCTCAGCATCTCAATGTAAGGGAACTGGCTGAATAGTGTACTGGAATCTGACAAAAAATGTATGGTAGCTCGGCTACTATATATGTGATAACAGGTCCATAATCGTCCTACCTCATGGGATGATTGCTAAGGAACCCCCCTTGAGGTGTAGTGATGAGTCCAATCAAAGTGTAGAAAAATGAATGCTTCAAATCACCACAAGATGCAATCTCCAAGCCCAAACGGGAAAACCCATATTGGTGAGTGAAGGCCATCTATGGACAACAACTACAACACTTCCTTAAGCAAGGAGCATGATAGAGACAAATAATCAAAGGAGATCTAAGATCATGCGAGAGCTACAATACACTAGTTTATGGGATTGCAAAGTTGAGAGAGATTAAGTGAGGAACATCAACTTGTTTATGCACATCTCTATTCGTTAGGGTGTGATGCCAACACGATCCATAATTCATGATTTACAAATTCTTCCTTGCCATGTGAAAGTCCATGTGTTAACTCCCTAACTACAGGGAAAATGGAGCTAATCGTGTATGTTGAATTGAAAAAAATTCCTATGTACCACAGGGAAAATGAACAGTGCATGTTAACATGCATGACATATGTAGTAAGAACAAAGAGGCAAGGCATGAAAATAGGATAAAGGAATAATCATAGTTGGCCAAGTTTGACTAAAGCTCATTGAAAAAAAATGTGGGTGCTTGTGGTCTCGTGGGCAATATTTGGGTACAAGTGGCCCAACAACACCCAAGTAAGCTACAAAGAGAACCAAATGGGAAGATTATATGGCCAACAATGATCAACTAGGCTTGAGAGCTACAAAGAGAACCAAATGGGAAGATTATATGGCCAACAGTGATCAACCAGGCTTGAGACCGAGGCAAAGATCATGAGAGACCTTCCATCGCCTTGGAATTAAAACAAGCAAGGTTCTAAGTCACGGTTAGGGATTCTTGATCCCCATTTGGGTTTTAGGAGGGATATTCAAATGGGAGGGATTTCAACAATTGTGAGTTCACCATTGTCTTAGGACGAGTATTAAAGTGAGTTGGGTATGGCTAATAGCAGTTGGAAATTCCAAACACTACATTTGGCAGGAAATGTTTAGGCAACATGATGAACCTCTCACGCATATGGTCTTGTTGAACCAAACTACATGTGTCATTATGTGTGGGCGCTAATGTTATTGGAACCCTTTGAATTAGACTAGAAAGAGTGTTTGGGATTTTTCAGTGAAAACTGATTGTTCAAACTGGTTTTGATAGGTTCTAGAATCAGACTAGAATCGAGTAGTCTAGAATGTTTGGGGGCTTTTCAGTGAAAAGTGAAAACTGATTGTTCAAACTAGTTTTGACTGGTTCTATCTTGAATTGGCTGATTTTAGCAGTGCTAAATGGTTCCATACTAGCATAGTCCCACCCAGGAAAAATTGAAAAAAAGAAAAAAAAAAGAAAAAACTAAAACCTTAAAACTTAACCTATTTAATGATGCCCCCCATTTGCCTCACATGCCATTCATTATTTGTTTGTGATCTTGTGAACACTTTAACATTTGCAACAACGAGTGCGGATTCAACACTATTTTCTTGTTGATTTTCAATGCTTCTTGGGCTCATTCGAAGTGCTTTTTGAGCATACCCATGCAGATAACATATAAGATAAGATAACTTTTTTAATGAGATAAGATGATATTTAAGTGGGTACATTAGATGTTTGACCAAATAAAATGTTCCAATGTTAGTAATATCAAAATGCCATAGAATCTTAATGCTCAGGATTAAAATGATATTTTTTCAGAACATGGCCAATAATACTTTTACATAAATACTTCTATATGAACTATGTAGGATATTGACCAAATAAGAAGTGTCAACTTTAGTAAAATGCCATAGAATGTTTATGCTCATGTTTTAAATGAATTTGTAGAGAGCATGGCCAATACCTTTAAAGTTTATATAAATACTTACATGTGATCATCGAGATTTTTTTCAAAATTATAATGTTATTATCTAGAAGCTACAACAAGAGGATTCTTTGATCATCCTTTATCTTATATGTTGGACTTCTTTTACTGAAATATTCAGGAATTTGGTTTCCCCTGTGATGGTTTAGGATTCTAGTAATTATAAGGTTGTTTGTACCTTGTGAAATATAGAAATTTTGATGAGTATCTTCCTTAGAACATATTTGCAAATTGGTTGTTTATTGCTAGACTGTTGTCAATACCTTACCACGGTGCAAAATATGTTGTTGCATTTCTTATGTTAGCTAGAAATGTAAAATATTATTGTTTAGAATATTAAGAATATTACTGTATTTTCTTATTTACCTTCTTTTCTTCTGCAGTTAGTTGTATTTATGCCATTCAATAATTATATATGACACTATCATATGAGAATCATATAAGATCCAAATCCCTAAGATGCAAATTCATTTTGCCTTTAGATTGTACTCGATTCTTGGTTACTCTATTCGGTTCTGATCTCCGTTTAGATTTTTAGATTCGCGGACTGAGGTTGAAAATTTTGAAGGCTTGTGTTGGTCTGCTGGTTACTATTATATAACAGCCACTTATTAGAGTCTGTACATGAACGCTCTCACTTCTCAACTTTTTTGAATTTGTGTAACCTTCAGTGCAGAAATGGTGGGGCTGTCGGGCATTCTCAATGTGTGGGTGGTGAAAGGGTCGAATTTAGCGATCAGAGATCACTGGAGTATGAGCAGTGATCCTTACGTTCTCATCACCCTGGGTAAACATGTCCGTACTATCTCAACCGGCTACCCAGTACCTTTCGTGTTAGCATTTACTAGTAGTTAGCTACAAATATAGTAACCCTAATTCAGGTTTCTAAAAGGATTTTGATGGGGACAAGGAATTTGCTTTGCTACCAACTGCCCCTAATGGATTCGTTTTTCTTCCATTTCCTGAAAGAGAAGACTTGTGCTAAATAAAGCAGCCTTAATCCAATTTGGGATGAAGACCTTAAATTCGATATAACGAATATTGGTCAAAATGATCGTTGCCCACTTATTGTGGTATCCTTTTGAAACCTAAAGCGAATTATATATTGCGTGGTTTATATAACTAGAAAAGCTGTAGAAGAAAGACATCTATGAAGAGCTCTTAAGTTTCTGAAAACTAAACAAAAGTTTTTGTGGGATTGTACTGTCATGCCCAACAGAAATTGCATGAAAATTTGTTTGATAATCTGGATGAATCATTCGTTTGCATTTTGTAGGAAGTGTGGGATAAGGATAAATTCCCAAAATTGAAAAGGGATGACTTCATGGGAGTAGATGAAATTGACATAAAGCCTCTTATTCAAGCATTACATCCCATCGCAAATGGGAAGAAAATAGTGGCTAAGTCCATAGTTTGTGAATGGTTTATGCAAATAAAATTACTATTTAAGAAATAAAATAAATATTGCATATTTGATAACAATAGGAATTATTAGGTGTTACACATCAACTTACCTCTCTCTGGTAATTGTTTAAAGGGTTTTAGCTCAATGGTAGAGCATTTGCATTACAAAGTAGAAGGTTGGTGGTTCGATTCCACTGCGTCCTTCCATAAATCAATACAATATAGTATATTGTAGTTTATTTTTAAGAAAATAATATTTAGTTGATTTTGCTCAAATGAATAAATGTTTTTTTATACATCATTTTATATATCGTCTCTACAAAGGCAAAAGTGATATTGCCTTTGGAGAGACAATATTTGAGACATTACACAATTTTATTTTTGTCTCAAGTTGAGACAATATTGTCATTTATAGAGACAATATGATCTATAATTGACATATTCTATATTGTCTCTATAGAGACAATAATTTAAGACACTCGCTTAAAGACAATATATAAGACAATACACAACTTTTTTTGGTCTCAAGTTGAGACAATTTACACAAACATCGTCTCAAACCCCCCCCTCTATGTAGTAGTGACTTCACCCATGTGAGAATGTACTTCACCCATGTGAGATCTTTCACTTGAAGGAGATGACACAGATGGGATTAGTGGTAAGAATATGCAGGTATCCATCTGCAATTCTTTGGATGTAAGGCTCTAGTTGGGCATGTAATTGAGAACATCACATTATTTCCAAGTTAAATTTACAACCACATTACATGATTTTGAAAAGCTACATAGGGGCATGGTTTCCAAGTTTTAAATTTTGACTATTTAAGTTTTTCAAAATAATTATTTTTTGTATTATTAACTTTCTATATATTTAGAAAAGAAATTCAAATTTTATCAAAATTCTTTCTCTGTAAATTTTTAAGCCATTCCTACATAAAAATATAATAATGTCTTGCTTTAAAAACTCCAAAAGAGGAACAAATCATTCCACTATGACAACATGTTGCTTCTAAAATGCTAATGCATTGATGCTATAATGTTAACTTTGTATTCTTCAATCTGACCATAATCAAGTATTTACTTCGTTATTATCACATATATCATTAAATAAGCCAGGTCGAAGTATAGTCATCTTTCTTTGTAAATTTTTAAGTCACTCTTACATACAAATATAAAAATGCCTTGCTTTAAAAACTTCGACCAGAAAATGAATAGACCATCGCACTAGGACAACCATGTTATTCTTGAGACACGTGATTGAGTTGCTTCAATAATTCCAATGAGTGTATTCTTCAATCTTGATGGCCCAGCATTAAAACAAGCGTTGGAGGAGCCAACAAACCTTTAAGTGTCAAGTCAATAGAAACATATAGAATTTTCTGGCAACAAATTGGCCACATGTTGTGTACGCAATTCAATGCAATAAATATCTAATTGATATGCACCTACAACAATTTTCAAGAATAATACTTGGTGGCAATGTAAGTTGGCCATGCACTTAGGCTTGTGACTGTTCTCCTCCCTGCCAAAAAAGGGACATCTTGCCTACTACACAACTAGCTCATGCTCTAGAAGAATTTCAATTATCTAGGAGCCCTCGGTACCACAAGATGATGAAAGCGGAGACAACGAGCAAAAGTAGAAACTCAAGAAGAAGGAAAGCAATTTTGTTCCCCAGCTCCATGATTCATATAGACAAAGATTAAGGTGCCCCGGAAAGTAGGTTGCAGTTGACATTTGGTTGCATTCTGCATTTTAGCGGCCTCTCTAGAATTTAACCCACATCCCGAGAAGTCCAGGGTTCAAACCGAACTGGAGCCATGTACTTAAGATACAAGTAGTAAAATCTTTCACATATTAAAAATGTCGAACAACAAAATAGGATTAGGGTTAAGAGTTTTATGGAGGTCAGAGTTTTAGGATGAGAGGATTAACTTGCATGCATGCCTTTAAAGCCATAGTTGGTTCGCACACTCCATATTAGTGATTGCAAACGTGTTGTATTAACTGCACAGCTTGATCGGGAGGATACGGGATATGAGAAAATGGTAGGGAAAACCTCGATGAACCCTTCAGTTTTTTGCATTCCGAAGATTTGAAAACACTTACCACCAGAAATCTTCAATAATCTTGAAGGTGTACAGGGAACAAAGAGAGTTGCCACACACTGCTTTGTGATCAGCCAAGGTATTGGTGTTGAATGCTTCAAGTCTGTACATAATTACAGGGGCTGCACAGGTATGTAACTCCTGTAACTTATTAATTTATGCTCCATGCTAAATTATAAATTAAAATTTATGCTCCATGTTGTAAATAAAAATGACAATGCAAACTCAAATTAAATTTACTCTAGGATTACAATCTTGAAATTCTTAGTGGAATTTTGAGTGGATTAAGAAAAGTTTTTAAAACTAAAATTGCAACGTTAAATAGTTGGAATTGTGGTGTTGAAATATTCAAATTGCAACTAAAATCCTTTAATGCAAAAGGTGTAAGTTGACATCTACCTTAGTACTTACAAGAGTAGATTAACTGGTAAATGTCCTGAGAAATGTGTTGCACTAATACACCTTCAAATGTAAGATTCTACAAATATTTACTTTCCTTACTCAACGATTTATCCATGCCCAAATATTTATAATTTGGATAGCATTTGAAATTTGAAGACATGTGAAAAAAAATGCTTTGCATATACATACTATTTTGTCGTTGAAAGCAGGGTCGTAAAGCTCACTGGTCTCTAGTCTAATGTTCTAACCAATGGCAGGATCTTATACATAGTTGTTTAGACAACAACCCAAAGAAAAATCTGCTCAACCAGCTTCAACATGAGAATAAATGTAAGAATTACTAAGCATCTCTGATTTGGGCTAATCAGCTTAATGTCTTTATGTTTCCGCTCATTCTTGCAAAATTGTACACCTACTAAAAGTAACAAAAATCTTGTTTTTAAATAGTTGGTCCTATTTTCCAAGGCCGAAGGTGGTGAGCAGGTGAGATCAATTGACAGTGAAGCGGTGAGCTAGTGAGATCAGTGGACGGTGGGTAGTGAGGGGCAAGATCAGTCCATCAGCTACACGTGGCGGGGAAAGCTATGAGAAATTCCTAAATTAAAAAAGTGAATGATTAATATCAAGATCTTTATAGTTCATTGTAAATAAATGTTTTCTATAGTTCACTTTAAAATTTAGTTTCAAGTAAAATATACATCGGTTTCAATGTGATAGGTGCATGTGACAATCTCGTTGCGAAGTAGGCTATGTTTCATTGAATGCATTGAAAACTTTCCTAATGCCGAGAACATTAATGTAATTATTGTAAATGCTGGTGTAGCAGTGGAATGGATGCATTAAAAACTTCCCATTGCCAAGAAGCCTGGCATTGAATGCATTAACCAATGCCTAGAAGCCCACCACAGGTTGGGGAATACGACCTCTAAGTCATAAGCCAATAGTATGCTAGATAAATAAATTTGTAACAATGGTGAAAAATACAAAAATTCAATCTCTAATGTAAAAGTATTGGGAAACCACAAATATTTTTTAATCAACTGAAAACTAATAGCTATTCAATGCTAACTCATTTCTATATACAGTGCAAAAGGATATTTGTCAACCACCTTTAAAGCATTTCATGGTTGGGATATTGGGATTTGTGATGTGTGAAATGATGATTTATTAATTAAGAACTTTGGCTCTGGAATCTCATTCTTTGAACCAACTTCATTAACTAAATCACCACCAACTCCTAACAAGTAAATGGTGGTTTGTGCTTATTAGTAATTTTTCTTCTACTCTCATGTCCCTCCCGCTACCATGTGGCCCTCATGGCCCACTTCCACATCTCGCATTCCATCTCGTCCTTCATCCCTTTGGTAGGGACTTAGCTGCAACGCAGCTTTCACCCTTGTTTTTTATTTACTTTTATTCAATATTCAAAACCGAACATAATTTATAAATTTTGATTTACCGAACATAATTTATAAATTTTGATTTTTTTTTATTTACTTTTATTCAATATTCAAAACCGAACATAATTTTTAGTAACAAAACATAATTTTTGGTTTTGACTAAAGGTATGTTTTATAAATAAGTGTTAGATTTTATATAATAATTTTTAAAATTTAATTAGAAACATGGAAGTTATTAAAGTTATTTTTTAATTAATTAATTATATTTTATTTTAATTTTAATAATAATAAAGAATTATAAAATTTTAGATATCAACTCATTGTTAATTACATTGAATTAAGTTTTATTTCATTTGAAGTGTGTGACTGGGTGAACAAGATCGCTTCTTTGAAGTGTGTGTTATTATAGCACTAGTGCATCAGAACAGACTCCTTGGTTTCTTTGTTCGTGTCTTTCTCCATCTCTCATATTCGTAGAGCACATAATAATATTGCGGACCATCTTTCAAAGATTGCTCTAAGGAAACCAGAAGGAATCTTGTATTATTAGGAATTGGTGGACTTTGAAACAATGGATGAGGGATTCACTCACATACTTTAATTTTCTGCACTCTGGGTATTCAACCAACCTTCTGTTTTTTTTGCGATTTGGTTTTTCGGCTGACTATGTCTCTACTTTTGTACACCAGTCCTTCTGATTTGGCTCCTTGCGCATTGTGGTATGTAATAAGTTTCTTTTTTGTTTGTTGTCAAAAGGCACTATTTCCAGGCCCTAGGTGCTACGAAGTTATGGTCTTTGGTCATCTTTTGGTCTTTAAACTTTGCCTCTGAGGCTGGTTGAGGAGTTACCAGATATGTTAGTTTTTGATTCTCTAGTGAACGTTTCAGCTTTGTAACTTTGATTCTACCTTGGAATATCAAGTATTTTTTGGTTGAAAAAAAAATTAAGAAATATTGAAATTATAGAAGCAAATTTTCACTATTTCAATACTAATGAATATGTGGAAATAATATTAAGTTTTCTAATTGTTTTATTGTAAAACTATATATATATATATATATAAAATTTGTTTGTGCATTTACTTACTTTAATGTTTGAATTGTTTCAATAGGTGGAAAGTGTAAATCCATAAAAAATGTCTCCCATTGGTTGCCCTAAAAAGGATAGAAAACAATTATCAATTATTGATGCATTTAGTATCCCACAACATTCTAATCAACCACATTTCTGAAATGAAGTTAATGATCATCCACTTGAAGATGATGAATTAGATAATGCAAAGCTTGTTGACTGATAACAACCATAAAAAAAATGCAAAATAACATTTAACATTCAAATATAAATGGAAGACAAGATTTCTATGGGCTTATGTTGTAAAATATTGTAATGACAATGAAAGGATAAATTTTTTTTTGGTGTGTTAAATTTAAGAGAAACACTCCATTTGCTAAGGATGGAAGTACCACTTTTCAAGTTAGTGGTCTAAATGACCATGCACATTCAAAAGCTTATAAATTTTCTTTGCAACTTTTGGAGGGAGAAACCAAACAAAGTAATCTTCCAATTACCAAGCATATAGAATTAATGGTAGATGTTGAGAAGGAGAGAATCGTATTAGTGATTGAAAACATGTATTTTGTTGTTATACATGATTTACCTTTAGAAATGTATAAGTCAATTTGTGACTTGAATATGTATAAATGCACTCCACACATACTTCTAATAGATGAATACTCTGCATACACAAATACATCATTTGAAAAGGAGTTTCTCCAAGTTACTAAGGAGGTATATTGCAAAAAGTTAAAAGATGATATTTTTCATAGCCCATTTTATTCTATTTTAGTTTACGAAAGCACTAATCAAACTATGGAACAACATTTGATTGTTTATATTACATATTTGACAAATGAAGAAAGAGGTTAATGTGTGACAAAATTCATATGCTTGCTTCAAATAAAGGATGGAACAACTTAATTTATGTATGATGTAGTGATAACTCTTGTAGCATAGATGAATCTATCTTTGATGAAGTTAGTTGGATATGGCTCTGATGGGGCATCCTCCATGAGGGATATTCGTGAAAGGAGGTATATTGCAAAAAGTTAAAAGATGATATTTTTCATAGCCCATTTTATTCTATTTTAGTTTACGAAAGCACTAATCAAACTATGGAACAACATTTGATTGTTTATATTACATATTTGACAAATGAAGAAAGAGGTTAATGTGTGACAAAATTCATATGCTTGCTTCAAATAAAGGATGGAACAACTTAATTTATGTATGATGCAGTGATAACTCTTGTAGCATAGATGAATCTATCTTTGATGAAGTTAGTTGGATATGGCTCTGATGGGGCATCCTCCATGAGGGATATTCGTGAAGGTTTATCTACTGAGCTTCGCCATGATGCTCCTCATCTATTAGATATCCATTGCATAGCTCATAGAGAAGCATTAGCAACAAATGAGGCTTCATCCCATTTTTTAGAGTTGCAATATATTGACAAATTTGAAAACAAAGTTTATTCATGGTTTGGAAAATATGCTAAAAGACATGGAGAATTGAAAGAACTAATGGAATCATTTCAAATCACCAAGTTAGTATGCTACAAATTCATCAAATTAGGTGGTTCTCTAGAGGAAAGGTCATGGAAAGACTTGATAAATTCATGTCTACTTTGTCGACTAATTCACAACAACAATGAAGAAGTATGAATGGTTTAAAGATTGCATCATGCAAACAGGACTGTAAAACCCTCGGAATGGGCTTTAAAACCCTAGATTTAATAGACTCCCACTTAAACCCTAAAAGCTACGGGAGTAAAACTACTACTGGAAGTCTGGCTTGTTGGTTTGGGGTGAAATTCGAGGTCCTCAAAAGGCAAATTTCTGTCGCTCCACGAAGAATAACATAATTCTTGATAAAGAAGATTGTTAGAAGTCTGCATCCTCGAGAACTGAAGGAGGGGGCCGAAGGGCGGTGCATTAAAAGGCCTTGACAACAGGCTTACTTGTGAAGCAATCCACGCAGTATGGGACAGGAGAAGTGTGAAGAGTGTGGCAGCGCAGGATGGGACAGGAAGAGTATGACAACTATGGAAGGAACTCGCTCGGGTAAGATAAGGACATGATCCAGAAGACGCGTTCAAATTGGCCGCCGAAATAGCTGATTGACTGGAAGACGTTAACAAATGACTCGGTATGAATATGCGTGTACGTTGCAACAGTTCGAACTTAACTGACGTGGCAACAGTTGATTGGTTTTATGAGTGAGGAATCTTGCTACAGTGTTTATGGAATGTCTTTGCAGAAAGAATGCCTTCGGCGTAAAAATAATAATTTGGTGGAGACCACAATTTTGAAAGAAATTTTGTTTATTTTTGTATAATTATTGTTTAGTTTTTATGATTATAGAAGTTAGAAGGATAAAATTTTATTTTAGCATTTTTATGAAGGGTTTACTTAATTCATACTTTCAATAGAGGTACAACTATTTATATAACCCTTCAACCTTGATGAAGGATTAGATGAATATATGTACTTCAATTTGAAAGTAAGACTAGTGCTTTAAATTTGATCACCGGGTGGAATGGACCTCTTGACCTATAAATCTCCTATGTAAGTACCGTTGCCCATTACTGGCATGGAAAAAATGAAAAAAACTATGACAAGAGTGTTAGAGATTATAACTTAAAAAAATTTAAAGCAAGGAAAAACATCGCTCTTTCCATTTTCATGCATGAAAAAATGGCGTGGGATCACTGGCACTCAAATTGCCCCGATTTTTCGGCGATTTGTTCCCTAGTTCTGGTTATAAAAACCGGCGGAATCGTAGTTCCACCCCATTTACTGCGGAACTATGCCATGAAACTGTGCCCCTGGGGGTTTTGGGCCATTTTAAGACGACCCAGATCGTCGACATTCCAAAAAAATAACGAGAAGGGGTGGAGCTGTGCCTCATCGGAAAATTTTCCGTCGCCGACAAGGGGCGATTTCAGTGCCAATTATTACACGCTGGAAAAAATTTGTGCCCCTAGAGATTTTGGGCCATTTTAAGACGACCCAGATCGTTGAAATTCCAAAATAATAACGAGAAAGGGTGGAGCTGTGTCTCACCGGAAAATTTTGGCCATTTTAAGACGACCCAAATCGTTGAAATTCCAAAAAAATAACGAGAAGGGGTGGAGCTGTGTCTCACCGAAAAATTTTCCGCCGCGGGCAAGGGGAGATTTGAGTGCCAATTATCACACGCCTGAAAAAATTAAGAACCGACATAAAGTGACGATTAGGGTGTACTCCCCATAAATTCTATTTATAGATTTTTTTTTTCTGACATCAGTAAAGGGGTTCGTCCGTTTTCAAATCTCGCGCTGCTTGTGTGAGCTATTAAAGTCATTTTCTTTCACAGATCTTTCTAGAATTCATCGGGCTCAATACACCATCACTTTTTATTCAGATTTTTCTAGACTTCGTTGGTTTCAATACACACTTCGATTCTTTAGTGTGTAGATATGCTTGCAATAGAAAGTCTTGTACATTAAAGAATCGATGTTCTGAAACTAGTCAGTCGAAGGTAGTTTGTTCATGCTTTTTTATTCCCATATTTTTATCCTAGCATGCTTTTCTTTTCTTAGTATTTGGATGTATTACAGTTTTTGTTTAGGGTAGTAAAGACAGATCACAGTATAGCACAAACAATAAGCAGTCCTATTTCGATTTTACCTCTATAATTCATCTATTCACGGTAAAATAAAAATGGCTTTTGTTGAGCATAAAGTATGGCCATTTCAATATTAGACTAATCTAAATGGAAGATGAAATCATCAATTGGGCCTCTTCTACTTCCCGAGGCATCTACAGAACAGACCTATGGTTGAAATTATCACAGCTGGGTTCTACCGTTGAGTTGATTGGTTGTGCCCTCTAATGCATCTATGCTACATGCATGGGATGTGTTTGTGTCAAGAGTGTCTTCATTTTTTCCTTCCTTGGTAGTTATAGAAAATAGTAAGTACACGCCGTTATCTTCATATGTTTCATGTAATTATAATTTTCCACAATAATGTATCCAAAGTGGCCTGACATATAGCTAGTTCTCTGACAATTGTATATCCATAATACAGAATCTTTGGTGATACAACGTGCATTGTGGATTTGATATTCCTGATGTATCCAATCTGGCCTGACATATAACTAGTTGTCTGGCAATTGTAGATGCATAGTACAGACTCTTGGGGATACATTTTGCATTGTGATTTTGACATTCTTGCCCTGTAATTTTGTTATGTTTGAAGTTTTTTTATATTACTTCATTTTGGTGGCTTTAGAGCATCATTCATTTGACTTTGAAAGTCCCACATTTGGGTTTCCACCTCTAGCCACTGAATTCTAAATAGTCTTTAATCTTGCCCTTTTTCGGCAGTTGACAAACTGATTGGGAAGTCATAGAATCATAATGACTCAGTTCTATAGGACCCCTATCTTTGCCACTTCAATTGTTAGGGTTGGGGTTTTTGTACTTTGTTTTTAGTGTTAAAAGAGGCTTCTATCATTAAGGTTTCTAGATGTCACGAAACCTAAGTCTTATTCTCAGAAGGACAAGATCGAATGCTTCCTTTGCTCCTCTTCCTTGTCTCCATAGTACAAAACACTAACCCCCTAGTCTTCCCTTGAAATTCCTTGAAGAAACCTAGCTCTCAAGGCAAAGAGAGCAAATACAAATGAAGAAGAGTACAAGAAGACAAGTTCGCCCTATCTCTCACATATTCAACACAAATATGTTATTATAGGAGTGAACAAGTTCAAGTGATGAAGGTACTCTCTCCTTCCTTTATTTATAGGAAAGGTGATGGAGGCCAATAACCATAAAGTGGATAAAGCCCACAACAAGCAACATATCTAATCACTAAATAGGCCCACATGTGGGGCACTCCAACTCCAAGTGATGGAGGTCAAGCTTCAAGGTTAGTACATCCAATGATCAAGTTTCTAAGCTTGAATGATCAAGAGACATGTCCAATGCTTCTCCTAAAGCTTCCAAAGCTCCAATGCTACCTTCTAAGTTGTGTCTAACTCTTGATCCACCACAATCACATGATCACCCTCAACCCAATCATCCTCAAGTCAAGTACAAGCGTCCATTTAAACAACCACGTACCCCCATGCCATATAGGGCTCAATACCCTCCTTGAAGTTATCCGTTGCTCCTCTTCCAAGGTAGCGCGTCCTCCTAAGCAAGAAACCAACCACCATGTGTGCTCCACATGAAGAAATCCACTAGCCACCCAGTCTCTAATGCTCCAAGGAAGAATGCTACACAAACATAAAGTCAAGTTCCAGTAATCCATGAGCAATCTAACTTCAACGTGTATGTAGATAATGGAACAACTAAGGTAGTCAACACATCATGCACCCAAAATCACATGAAGGACCCCCAAGCATGGTGTACACACTTTTGAAGTAATCTTGAAGGTAGCATTTGTAGATAATCTATTTCTCATCTACTGGTAGCATTTGCAGATAATCTATTTCTCAATGATTATAGTATTATACACATCCTCTTACTTTCTTACTATTCACATGTGTCATCATTCAACATTCTTATTCACCTATTTCTCATTGAACTATTGAAGTTACCTTTTACGTACTTCATATACATAATCATGATCATCTACAAATTTAATGTGACCACCTTGGATTGCAACTAGCTTAGATCCATCTAAACTCTGAATCTACCATGTGCCAAGAGGGATCAAATCGTTTGAGGTCCAAACCTATCCAACAAGATATTGACAATATAAAAGGTTCGCACCTCAAAGGGATTTGATTCCTCTCGGTGCATGGTAGATCTAGCGTTTAGATGGATCTAGAATGGTTAAATAAAAGGAAGATTCCAAGGATATCACATCCCACCCCCCTTAAAATAACATTGTCCTAGTGTTATCAACTTGAAACACGGAGGGGTATGGTTTTTTCATAGCATCTATTGCACTTTCACCTGGACGATGGTTTACTTGCAGAGCTATGTCTCTTTCTTGTCCAAAACATAGAGTGGCTCTGGTAGGAATTCCCCTTCTGGTTCTACCTGCAATAAGTCCCAATCAATTACATGTTTAATGTCATAAATATTTTTTTTAACAAAGATACATGAAAAACATTATGGATTTGGACATGAGAAGGTAAGACAAGTTGGTAAGCCACAAGGCCTATCCTTGCCAAAAGTTCAAATGGCCCACAATATCTTGGAGCTAATTTACTGTATCTCCCCAAATTTAGGGAACTCTTCTTTGCCTTCACTGTTAGATACACATGCTCCCCAATTTGATACTCTTTATGCTTCTTTTTCTGTTTGCATAGCTCCTCTTCTTATCTTGGGTTTCTTTTAGATTCTCTTTGACTTTGCTTACCAACTATTCTAGTTCTTGTAGTAATTTGGGTCCCAACATTAATTTTGTAACGAACATAAATAAAGAATAATAATTAAATAATTAATAGTTAATAGTTAATAGTTAAGAAAAGACGTGTCTTCTCGTCTTAATGGTTTGGCCATATTTAAAGGCGATCAAACCTATGTAATCTTATCTTATCAAATATATTTTACCATTTACCTATTTATGGAGCCACTATCATATTTACGTTGGAAGTTTATTTAGAAGTCGGATTCCTCCGCTTCATTTGGTATCAGAGCTAGCTTCTGATCAGGCGGGTAGCCATATTCTTGGGAGTTTCTCCTAACCTTGGTTTTTAGCCAAAATATTCAGAGTTCTCTGATTTAAAAAGATCCTTGATCCAAAATTCAATATTCTGAAATTATAGAGGAACAAAAAAAAAAGAGAAAGAGAAAAAAGTTTTAGTGCTACTCCTCTCCACCACAACACTTCGCACTATCTTCCACTGCATCAATTGTCGGCCAGATCCTCCACACCGCCCAACTCCATCACCACTATCACCTATCCACTGTTCCGCCGGTGTTCGCTGCCATTCCAGCCTGCATTCATCTCTGCGACGCTCCCGCCACCTTCCATCAGCCTTTGCTTCACCACGCTCCTCCTCTTCCCTTTCCACTCGCACACCTCTCCCAAACCCTCCTCCTCTCCCACCGCACTAACTCCTTCTTGCCACTGATTCTTCCCCACTGTTTAGTTCCCCCCCTCGCAAATCCTCCACGCGGGCATCGCCCTCGTTCCTACCCCAGCCGCCACCTACAGCACCGTCAACAGTCCGCCCTCCTGCGCACCACCCTCCTGTGATTCCCTACCCCGACCACCAGCTCTGCCTGCGCCGAACTACAGCGTGAGACACCTTGTGCTCCGCCCTCCACTTGCCACTCCTTTCCTCTTCCCCACACTACGTCTTCCTCCAGCACACGCCCACGCCCACGCCCATCTCCACTTCCACCCACTCTCCTCTCATCTTCCCACGCGGCCATTGAAACCCTAATATTTAAAAAAAATATATATAGATATTAAAACATTACAATAGTTTTATTATAATTGTTTCAATATTTTAATTTTTGGGAAAAAAAAATTATATAAAACTATATATATAGTTTATAAAACAATTATTATTATAAAAAAATAAAATTAAAAATTAAAAAAATCAAAATAAAAAAGAAATAATTATTATTATTTTAGAATAATTATATTTGGAAATTTTTTTTTATTAAAAAAGAAAAAAAGAAAAAAAGAAGAAGACAAAGTCGAAGAACATTTATCTTTGAAGAATCAAGTCAAAAGACGACCAGTCATTGTCGAAGAAGTCGAATTCAAAAGAAGGCTTGTTAAAGTAGCAAAAGAAATCAAAGTCAAGGACAATCATTTATCGTTGAAGAAATCAAAGTCAAGGACAATCATTTATCGTTGAAGAAATCAAAGTCGAGGAAGGCTTATCAAGAAGTCGATATGTGCTATCGTCAAAGAAGTCAGGTCAACGAAGACTAACCATCGTCAAAATCGAGACCATTCTCATCAAGGAAGACCAAGCTATCGTCCTAAACTAGGAATTATGGCGATTTCTGAATCAGAATTGCGGTCCAAAATAAAAGTAGCATTGGACAAGGCATTTGACACGATGACGTAGGATATGTCTAAGAGATTTATAGAGCAAGAGAATCATTATCTAAAAATCCGTATTGAGAGATTATCTACGCAAATTGAGGAATTAAAAAATGAAAACAATTTCAATCAAAGATTGAAAAATCAAGATGTAAATAAAGAAATAAATGATTACAAAGCAGAAATAATACGCTTGAACAAAATCGTTTGCAACAAGGATGAAGAACTGGCGTAGATACGGAAGAAATTAGAGGATCAAGAATCAGTGGTCGACCAGTATTGACAACAGATAAAAGTTTTTCAACAACAAAATGATGAGTCTAAAAAGATTCATAAGTCAGAGATCACAAAAAGTAATAAAACAATATCCAACAATTCTGAATTTTTTTTTAGATTAAGAAATCATAACAAGACACTAGTCACAAAAATTAAGAAGTTGAAAAATAGTCGAAAGACAGAACAATCTGCGGAAGACATTAAAGGAAAACTTCTTGACAAGCAAGAAGAAAATAGCTACATCAGAAGTCATAACAAAGATCTCAAGGAACAACTTAAGAAGTCTGAAGATGACAGAAAATCGCAAGTAGACTTGATTAAAAAATGTCAAAATGATAACATGTAGTTAGAAAAAAAGTTGGAAAAGATACAGAACGAAACCTTTAAACATCAAGGGATGAAAATACAACTTCCAGCTCAGAGCAACGAAGCAAAAGAATAGACAACAAGATCTCCTTATCGTCACCCAAATTATAAACGTCATTTTGACCAATGACAGGGTCAAAATGAACATACATAGAGGAATTACGATGTGAAACAAGCAAGAACATCGAATCAATACACTAAGCATCAAACAAAAAGTTACGTCCCACAAAGCGATCAAATAGCTCCGATAAAAATAGATCTCGAATGGACCACATCAGAGACGATGCGACAGTTCTCCCTTGGAATTTGTAATTCGTATCGCCTCGTTTCATCAAAAGTCGGAAAGACTAAAGATCAAGAAATAACATTACAAGCAAAAAAATCAGACGTAATCATTGTCGTCAAATAAGCTTTGTGGACAAAGCTTTCCTTAAGGGGAAGGCAATGTAATGAACATAAATAAAGAATAATAATTAAATAATTAATAGTTAATAGTTAATAGTTAGGAAAAGACGTGTCTTCTCGTCTTAATGGTCTAGCCATATTTAAAGGCGACCAAACCTATGTAATCTTATCTTATCAAATATATTTTACCATTTACCTATTTATGGAGCCACTATCGTATTTACGTTGGAAGTTTATTTACAAGTCGGATTCCTCCGCTTCAAATTTGTCTGTTGGATTGTCCCATGTCATTGGAATTTTGCATTTTCGACCATATAAAATCTCAAAAGGGGTCATTTTTTGTTGACGTTTGATATGTGTTATTATATGCAAATTCTGTTAGGTGTAAATAGTCTTCCCAATGAGTGGGATTGTGGATGACGTACATCCTAAGCATATCCTCTATGATTTGATTTAGCCATTTTGTTTGGCCATTTGTCTGTAGATGGTAAGTAATGCTAAAATTCAATTGAGTATCCAACCCTGAAAATAAATCCTTCCAAAAGTTGTCGGTAATCTTTGTGTCTCTGTCTGAGATGATAGCCTTAGGTATTAGGTATACCATGGAGTCTAAAAATTTCCTGTAGAAAAATGTCTACAATATTCGCAGCCTTATAAGTGGACTTGATTGGGATTAAATGAGCATCCTTAGATAAGTTGTCCACTACCACAAAAATTGAATCATTCTGGTTTTTAGGTAGTCCTGTAATGAAGTCCATGCTAATTACCTCCCATTTCCATTATGGAATGGGTAAAGGATGCAACAACCCAACGTGATGTTGGTGTTTTGCTTTTACCAATTTTCATTCTTGACATTTGGCTATAAATTCTACTACATTAGCCTTAATTTTTGGCCAAAAATAATGTTTTTTTACAGTTGTTATCATTTGTTGGCATTCAGGATGCCCGGAATATGGTTTCCTATGAAATTATGCCATTAGTAATACATTATGGCATAATTTACAATATGGCATAATGTCTAATGTTTCTAGTATATACAATATGTTTTTAAATTGTAAAAGTGTTAAAAATAGTGTTATGTTAGGGTTTTAAGCATAAAATTTAACATTTGTATTCTAATGCAAAAATAAATTATAGAACTAGTACTGAAAACAAAATAGTACATTAGCATTAGTAAATCTAATTGACAAGACAAATTTAGATTAAGGCATAATTTTCATCTCTTTCGACTTTAACACTCCCCAAGGATCGTTGTGTTAAAGATAGGGTTTGAAACAAGAATTTGACAACTACAAAAAAATCAAGAACAATAAGATAGCAACAGTTACAAATTTAAACTAATAAATCAGATTTGATTAGGTTAGGGTAGAGAACCTTCCTTATACTTAGAATTTAGCTTTCAAAATAGACTTTGCCTCTCAGAGGCAAGTCAACAACTAAATAAGAACTGACCCTTACCTGAGGGTTTGTACATATCTGAGAGAGAGAGAGAGATAAAGTGTTGTAGGATAGGATTAGACAGTTACAGTACAACAACTTACTGAAGGTACAAAACATCCAAGATAAAAAAACAAAACAACCAACAAGGGTATAATTGTGAAAGGCAACCTCAAGCTATGGCAACCTTAAAACTTCGATGATAGTCCTTACATGGTAGACAACGGGGCCAAATAGCCCTAGCACCCTTCTAACATACAGTGGCATCCTCCAGACTTGGATGACAGTCCTTACACAGTAAACAATAGGTCCAAACAAACCCTAGCACGCTTCTAACATACAGTGTCAGCCTCCTAACAGACATAACAACCCTCAAATAGTAGTGCCCCCCTCACAAAGAGTAGCAACACCCTCACAAAGGGAAACGACAGCCTTAAGCAGGCTTAAATAGGCATTGGTATCCTCAGATTAGGTAGCGGTAGGCATAAATGGGACATCGAAAACCCTAGCAAGGGGGACGACCTCCCTAACAGGTAGCTACCAACAACGACAACCTTAGCAAGGGGGACGACTTCCCTAACAGGAAACAACCAACAACCCTCCAAAAATGGTCTTAACAGATCTCAGCCCCCTTTAAACCAATCAAACAACGAACGATAGCCCTCACACCAGCCTCGACCCCCTTAGGACTTGCAACATATGAACAGGAAGCCCTCAGAAAGGTAAAACAAACATCATCAAGGTGGCGGAAGCCCTAAAAAAGTCACCACCAGCAAACGGTAGCCCAAGACAGTCGTGAACAGCTTGAAAGTTGAAACCCTTGACGTCACCCTCAAACAAAGCATCAAAGCCCTAGAATAGCCACAAGTAATCAGATCTGAAATGCCACCACAAGATGATTTCATAATGAAGCATTAGACTTGAATTTATAACCTCTAAAAGACTTCTAGAAGGATCTTCCTTCTATTTCTTCATTGACTTTTCAAGACATCCTATCTTTTAGGAGGGTTACCAAACATAAAGTTATAATTTAATGCTATGATGTCTTTAGGAGTGGGTTACAAAGACATAAGGGGTAGGACAACATACAAGGGGGGCGCTAGCACCTAGGACCAACAAGGAAGGGTCAACACAAGACAAGGCTAACCACCATAAATCAAGGATGGGTAAACACCCCTTCAAACCACAAGACGAAATGTGTAACCACAAGGTGGGAAGACAACCCTTTTATCCACAAGACCAAGAACGACAAGGTGGGAAGACAATTTATCTCTTTCAAATGTATAGGTGTTCCATACAATAATTGAAAGTTCTATCATCACCATATAAGGAAGGTCCCCACTGGATGATGTGATCCTGTGGTCCTCCTGACTGCTCCTTAGGTCAAGTGCTAGTGACTCTATCAAGGGGTGGCCAGTCTCTTGAGAAGAAAACCTAACTCAACCATCTTGAAGACCTAGGAGAGGAGGGCATCACACATCATCATCTGGTTAATTGACTAAGATCCACCTGGTTAACTGACCAGGTATGTACCTGCAGGAAATGCCTGGTCCTAGACCAAGAATTTGCCTCGTCCCAGACCAGGATGTCTCTGTCTTTTCCTGCAGGTTCTACTTGGTCCTCGTGACCAAGAAACTGTCTGGTCCCAAAGAAGAATACCCTGGAGACAGATAGGGGCCCTAGCCACATGCTAGGGACTTTTCCATGGCTCCTACTTGCTTGGTCCCAGACCAAGAACCCTAGTAGACTGCTGGGGGCCCTAGGGTACCCTTGCTAGGGTCTTACTTTGCCTATTTAACTGACCAGGAACCCTAGTTAACTGACGAGGGTTCCATCCTCCCAAAGAATGGCTCTCGCAACTGCATTATCTTTAACAAAAATTTCTTCATTATCCATTTTATATTCTTGTTGTTGTTGTCCCATTTTGTTTTGCTTCCATTTCTTTGTGGTATCCTTATAAAATGTGTCATTTTTTATAGTTGTTTTGGTTTTGTCAATTAAATCATAATCTATTTTACCTACATTCAACTCATAAAGTAAGTGTACCTTTTTGCTCAAGGCATCTGCAACTTTATTCTCTCTTCCTTTTATGTGTTTTATTTCAAAATCAAATTCACTAAGAAAGGATAGCTACTTGGCTTGCCTTGCATTCAGGTTTTGTTGTACAAATAAATACTATAGCCCCATATTATTTGTTTTGAGGAGGAATCCTTTTCCTAGCAGATAATGCCTCCACATATTTAAGGCATGTATGATGGTTGTTAGCTCAAAGTCATGTGTAGCATAGTTTTGTTCGTGGGGTTTGAGTTTCCTAGATCCATAAGATATTACATAGTTATTTTGCATGAGGACTCCACCCAAACCCTCTTTGCAAGCTTCTGTACACACTACGAAGTCTCCATTTGGATCAACAATTTTTAAAACAGGTGCAGTTGTCATTAAGTGTTTAAGTTTTTGAAAATTTGTTTCACACTTTTCAGTCCATTTAAACTCTACTCCCTTTTTCTGAAGGCTTGTTATAGGATAGGAAATCCTTGAGAAGTTCTCAATGAAATTATTATAGTAACTTGTGAGACCCATAAAGGACCTTATTTATGTCACACTTTTAGGGGATGGCCAATCTACAATACCTTGATTTTCTCTGGATCTACCGATATGCCTTCTTCTGAAATAACATGACCGAGATATTGAATTTGACTTTTATAAAAGTCACACTTGCAGTACAACCCTTAAATGTTCTTCATGTTCTTTTTCGTATTTAGAATGAATCAGTACATCGTCAATAAATACTAGAACAAATTTGTCTAAGTATTGGCTGAATACAAAAGTGCCTGGGTCATTGGTGAGGCCAAATGGCATCACTATGAATTCATAATGTCCATACCTGGATCTAAATGCGGTTATGAATGCGGTCCTATTTATGTCCTCATCTTTGATCCGGACTTGATGATATCTAGATCGTAGGTCAATCTTAGAAAACACCTTAGCATCACGAACTTGATCAAATAGATCATCCATTCTTGGTAGCGGGTACTTATTTTTAATGGTCACTTTATTAAGTTGTCGATAGTTAATGCATAGTCTCATGGTTTCATCCTTTTTAATAAAAAGGACTAGTGCTCCTCATGGAGATGCATTGGGATAGATATACCCTTTTTCAATTAGCCCCTGAAGCTGCATTTTGAGTTCTGTCAGCTCCAGTGTACTCATACGGTAAGGTGCCTTGGAAATAGGCACTACCCCGATACAAGGTCTATAGAAAAGTTTAAATCTCTTTTTGGTTCTACGCCAATGATAAGGTACACACTTTTGAAGTAATCTTGAAGTAACATTAGGTACTACGCCATTGGCCTATATCCTTCAAAAATTGGTGATGGTCCAAACAAGTTTGGTCTGTTGAATCCTTTATATTGTGAAGCTTTGCTTTCCAAACGAGGAAATTTATTACACCTAGAGATATTTAAATGTGCTTTTGTTATTACAGAACATGATTTGTGGATGAGTAATTTAGGATTGAATCCCTATCACCTCATGAGTTCCCGAGAATCCATATATATATAGTGAATAAAAACCTACACTAGTAATTGGATCAGCCTCAGATAGCCTTACAAAATTCAAATGATGTCATTAAACTTAGACATATTTATTCTACTATAAATTTTAAACTATGACTAGATCAATTGCAAATTCTCAATAATGAACAAATTCACAAACACACCTACAGGTTACCCTAACTCATGTAAGAAACAACAGGATATGTAATCAATGTTAACACTCAATTCATCATTGTGCAAATGCTTAGTCATTTTCGATCGGCAAAATCTCTTGTTTGTGGGTTGCTCTTCCAAATCAACCAAATCAACTTGCATGCTTATGGTTGTACAAATCTTTTCATTACTAATTTCTTCAGTAACTACTAACTTCACATCATCCATATGAATGATAGAGAAGAAAATATTTTATCATTATTGTTATCACCCTTTTCTATTTGATGAATATCACCAATTAGTCCCTGAACAAGATTTGGATTGGTAGGCTCAAAATGTGGATCAAAATGCCAACACTAATTGCAGAATCTCCAACGAGGTAGTTGGCATGAAATGTTGACCAAAATGTCAACACAGCGTGTAGAATCTCTACCTGTAGGTGGTTGGCTCGAAATGTTGACCAAATTGCCAACACCAATTGTATAATCTCTAGTTCTCTAGTCCGAGAGAAGACTTGTAGGTGATTGACTCGAAATGTTGACTAAAATGCCAACACTAATTACAGAATCGTCGATGGAGATTTTGTGATTGGTGTTGGCATGTTGGTCAACATTTCAAACCAACCACTTGCCAATCATTGAGAAGAGCTGCAGATGGTTGGCTTGAAAAGTTGACTGGGAGATTTTGTGATTGGTGTTGGCGTTTTGGTCAATTTTTTGAGCCAACCACTCGTGACTCTTCTCCAAGATTGGCTAGAAACATTGACCAAATGTCAACACCGATCTTAGAATCTCCAATGATCTTTATCGATTCTTACTTATGTGTTATCCACTAAAA
Organism: Larix kaempferi; assembly: GCA_027924585.1. Lineage (NCBI taxonomy): Eukaryota > Viridiplantae > Streptophyta > Pinopsida > Pinales > Pinaceae > Larix > Larix kaempferi. The sequence continues at coordinate 4,691,057 of BSBM01000298.1, forward strand.
TTGCACTTAGTGGATTCCAAGTGAACCGTTGAAGACTTGAACAATCGAATTGTTCATCATCAGCGTTCCGAGATCCATCAGGCCAGATTTTGGCCCTTATTGTAAAATTTGCGTGTCCAGACCCCCTTGGGGGAATTGTAATAAGTTGGTCTAAGCATGGTCTTTTTGTAACAGGCTTGGCTTACCTGAGGTTTATCTATAAAGGGGATACTCTAGAGTTTTTTTCCTTAGGAATTATGCGTTGCGCTTCAGTGATGTATAATTCCTAAGTTTTCACTCACACCTCCAAAGCTGGAGTATTTACCTTGGTTGTCAAACCTTGGGAGGTTATAAAAGCCTAAGTGTCTATGTATTTTTACATGCTAGCCATCAATAAAGAGTCGTATGGATATGCATTAGGTCCTCTAGGAGTTTGAGACACTTCCGACAAAAATAAATTTTCCTGTAAACTTAGGCTATTTTTTAATAATTAAAATGGGAAATTTCAAATTGCAATAGAAGTATGGTCTGGAGGCGGAATTTGGCGCGAGGATGCTTGTTTTCACACTCAGAGCGTCCTCTTTACCTTGGGACCCACTTTTCCTATGTTTCGGGTGATTAAAGTACCACTTAAAGCATTTTTGCTCCAAAGAGCGATAAAATGTCAAAAAATGCTAAAATGACACAAAATGCACAAAAAGACAAAATGAGAAAATCGAGAAAGCATGTTTAAAACATGGTGAAAAGGTGGCAAAGTGGTCTCTTATGAAGGGCGACCTCATTAAGTGGATAAAGCATGGGTTAAAAATCAAATCATAAAGGATAACGAGTGGATCTTTTAGAGGATGCATCCTCCTCCTCACGTGGGTGACTTCCTGCATGTGGCGGCCCATCTTTATTGGTAGAGAAAACAATGAAGGGATGTGCCTAAATTTTGAGAGGTGGCGCATCCTTCTTGGATGAGGATCCCCTCCATATCAATCACGTGGATCTTCTCAATATTCATTCACTCCTAAACTTACGTGATGCGGCACCCTTCATTCCCTTGATGAGTGCGCCCCTCTTCCTTCTCAGATTGCCATTTAAGCAGGAGCTTGGGCTCTCTTTTGAGGATGGGTCCGAGGACCGAAAGGATGGGCTATGCTCTTGTACTCTGTAATTTTTATATAAAATTTGAAGACTTTGGAGGTCTATCTGGTGCAATAATTTTCTGTGAATGCTTTGTTGTTGCTCAGGGATTTCTTGCCTGCTCTTTTTCATTTTGCGTTAAGTTTGTATTTTATCTAGCTTGAAAGGCCTTTTGTACACATAGGATAAACATTCATAGTTTTGACTTGTTTATTTATATGTCGTTATTAGAGATATATGAGTAGCAAGACGTATTCAGTTGTACTAATGCTCTCTTGGTTTCTTCTAATAGAGATATACTAGTTTTAATCTCGCTTGTGTAAGATGTTTTAAGTTGTGCAAATCACCAATTTGAAAGAGGGAAGTGAGCTCGGTTGCATCTTCTTTCCCTTTCAACACCCTTACTTTGGATCTAATGTTATTTTGCTCCTGCAGGCATCTCCAAGTTTTTCACAAAGTTCAAAGCTTGAGGTTATTCCTTCTTTTCTCCTCTTTCCTTCTTTTAAAATCAAAGTTTCTTCTCTATTACTTGGTTCTATTTATGCTTAGCAATAGTTAGATTTACAAAGTTTCATTTCATATCTTTCTTGCTACGCATAGTTACTAGATCTAAAGCACTTTAAAGTTTATTCTAAGCCTAGATCTAGATTGTTTCATTCCAGTACTTACAAACACTATTTTTCCAAAATGTCTTTAAGTACTAAGTAGGTTGTTGTTATCACACCATAGTAGCAGGGCTACTATTCTTGTTTAGCAAATATCTGCACATTCCAGAGCTTCCATTATTCAGAGCTTAGCTATGATGATTGTATATTTTGAGATCACTCATGATCAGAGCAGTGTATTTTTCAGACTTATGTTAGACCTTGTGTCAGGGATGAGCCTTGAGAGTTCAGATTTGATGACCGATGTGACCTTTTATCCCATACAGTTTCAGTTCAGTGCCTAGAGATGTATTGCAGCAGTGTTTCAGAGGATATATGATGATTACTCTTGTGATGATGTTGTATGACTTATGGATGTTTTATCATTGACTGTGGATTATTATCTTGTTGATTTAGTCATGTTCACAGCATCTACTTGGTATATTCATTAGAGAGATTTTGAGGTCAAAAAATGGCCTCCTAAGAGATGTACTACAAAAATATGAGATATATTAAAATATTATGAATTGGGGGTTTTATGGGGTAGGTATATATGACAAGTCACCTCCCACACTATTTTCTATGCACAATATAAATAACCATGGTTGAGTTGCTTTTCAAAATTCACTAGAAATAAAATTAATAAAATAAGTATACATTGATGTGACTAAGATTCATTTTAAATTCCCAAAAATTTATTGTCCTTTAGCATTTATTTGTCTTGAACTTGCAAATGAAATTAAATAATAAAAATTACTTTTAAGAGCTATTTTTTTAATTTTATGTTGACTTTTTATATTTAGTACTTTTCTCATGAATTTAATATAATGTAATTTAATTAAGAATTTATTTACATATAAAATGTTAATAATATTATTATAATCCACATTGCATTATTATTATTATTTATTAAATCTATTATTATTCTTTATTAGTTTGACATTATGTTATTAAATAGAATGGAGTGAATATATAATTTAAAATTAAAAACATAAAAATGATAATATATTATTTTATAAAAAAATGTGAAAGGACTTTCTTTATGAATTAAGAGTACTTCACTTGAAAATGACAATAATATTATTTTATGAGAAAGTGTGAAAAGACATTCCTTATGAGTACTTTACTTGAAAATGACAATAATATTATTTTATGAAAAGACTATCATTATGAGTACTTTACTTTATGACTTAAAAGTACTTACACCACTACCTTGGTTAACTATGTGTTTTCATTCACCATAGAAAATTTGACAAATAAACATTCTTAACTCATGCAATGCCACCTCACCAAGGGGGATGATGTCATCTACTAGAATGTGATTGGTTGTTTTTTATAGTACATTTTCTTTGTTTTGAGGCCATTTTTTGACCTCAAAATTTCTCTAATGATTCCTGATGTGGCAAACTGTTTCAAATGAACTATAAATTATAAAATGGACATTTACTTGCACATTTAGGTTGTTTGACAAAACTCACTGGTTTACCACCTTACATAGATATGGTCTTTCTTGACACCAGTTGTCTGCTAGCTTAGGCTCCAAATTCACTTGACTCCATCCATACATGACTTTCCTTATTTGACTTTAAACCTTGACCTGTCTTATTTGACTTTCTGGTACTGAGGACTTCCCCATTTTCTACCTCTGTGTTTGGACCGCATCCCTGTATGTTTAGTGTCTTGGCTCTGAGTTGGTGACAAAACTTACCTTTGGTGAGTTGGATTGTAGGCCTAAATCATTCTGGTCGGTTGTCTCGATGTTTGGCATTGGCTCGAAATCCCCCTAGTCACTTGAGATGTTGTTGGCTAAAAATGAAAGCTCATGTACTACTTATGGAAACTTATAAATTCGCCCATGGAAACTAAAAAGGGCAAGAGTGATGAACTGCTAAAAATACTCCTCGAAGAGTATAAGGAAGGTAAAAAAAGCAATGGTTCTTAAAAGCTATATCTAAACAATTGCTGACCTTATATGTATATGAAAACATGCCCTGGATGCAAGCTGCAACTAGTTGTGCTTATCAGCACACCTGAGATTCGAAGGGTTATGTAGGCCAAAAAGGCCATGAAATGAAATTGAATGATCCTAATGAACCTGGATCAACTTGATGTAGACATGATGCCTAAGTTGAATAAGCACTCTCTAAACAACTTATCCATTTGTGAGGCACAACCATCCCCCGTGTTATTTTGTCCAGCACAGAGTTTGTAGTTTTTTTCCCCTTCTCCCAATTCAAAGTATTTTTCAGTTGAATTAGACAAGTCAACCCCTTGGCACAACCTTGTTCCTAGCCTTCATCCTTCACTAGCAATTTGACCATGTCCAATGGGCGAGTTTGTCATTTAAACTATTGTGCAAGTAATTTCAAATAACAAAGGAAATATGCTAACTTAATCAATGCCATTGAATGGATGTTATACTTTGAGCTTAGCTGTGAGAATGATTAGAGGAACATGTCTTAGTCTACTGATGTGATTTATCCTTGGTTGTATATTATTAGGATCCATGATGATGTGGGCCACATATATACCTATTGATGATGATTGATGGTCCCACATACTCTTGATGATGATGCCATATGATGGACATATGGTTTAGATGATGATTGATGCAGTTCAGCAGGTTTTATCATTATTTCAGATCATTAGATTATGCACTGTCCATATATGGTGGACCCTACAGCTGGCCCATTAGGGCAACCCATGGTGTATGAGTACACATTCCTAGTGGATTTGGGTCTTCTGGATCCAATGAGACACTTATCTTTCAGTTCCGGGCACTTCTGACAGTGATAGATGTAGTTTTACACTTGTTGACCAGATTTAGGGCTGATTTCCCAGCCTGAGCAGTAGGGGCCATGAGAGGCTAGTTCACCTAGGGCGTTGTATGAGGAGGGGGTGGTCCAGCCACTTGTTATTACCATTTACCCCCTCTTCTGGAGAGCCTGGTGGGCTCAGTTGGACAACGCAAATGCCCTAGGAGGCAATTTTGGCACTTTCACAGTTACCGAGGCAGTTATAAAATGGGATAAAGTGGTCACTGAGGAATTTGATTTGGGCAATTGAGGCAAGGTTTTGGCACTTGGTTTTCATAGAGGTCTTCCAGGGTGATCCCACTATCTTCCAGCCAGTTTTCGCCATGTGGGTAGGCCCACAGAGATCACAGGAGGTCTTTTACTGCTTGTCTGTCACAGATTTTGAGGACATATTTGATCATTTATATTATCTTGGACATATTTTATTATTTTATTGTGCCTTGGGGATGAGCTAGTAAGGATTGATGCCTCCTAGTCCCACCATGTGCTCCATATGTCATGTCCTAGTCATTATGAGTTGGGATTTGGTACTTTTACCCCCTCTAGTGGATGACGTCACCCTCCATGAGTATTTTAGACTATGACGTCATCACTTTTTGAGTGATCCATGTGTTATGTTATTATGGTTCATCTTAGCCATTGATTGTATATTGAGATCTTTTAATTTCAACCACTCATTTTATATTGTATTGTAAAGTGCTATAGGGTTTTGGTCTTTATTATCCTATATAAGGAGGAGACCCCCTATTGTATAGCTCACCTTTTGGAGCTCTGGAATATTGGAATAGAACACTTCTTTGTGGAGCATATCTCTCTTGTCTTGTGGATTCTCTTGCATCTTGAATATACAATATCTCTTCTATGTATCATTGTGGGTTTTGGTGCTACACCTAGTTTTCTTGCAGGGAAGTCGAATTGGTGGAGAGGAGGGCGATTTCTTGAGGGTTATTGTTGGAGGGATCCACATATTCTCTCTTGGATTGATCTTGGTGACAGGGAGTATCATTATTGTATCTTCGTGACATAGTTGATGCTTTCTATTACATCTTTCTATCATTTTCATAATCATCTTTCTTGACTTGTTTCTCTTGATCTTGTCTTGTAGGAGGAGGACGATTTGGCTTCTTTGAGGAGGACGTTTTGGCTTGGAGCAACAAAATTGCACTCTTGAATATACACATAGGAGAATGCTATCAATTTGCAAGGTGGCCATAAGCAATTGAAATAAGATCTACAAGGTATGTGCCTCTTTCCATCCATTCTTTCTTCATTGGTCACAAACCCTAATTAATTAAAACCCTCATTTTGGTTTTTCTTAGATCTACTTAGATCTAGCCTTGCTTTTGAAAAGATATTAAAAACCCACCTCTATAGCATCCACGGCAATTTGGATCTATAGTTTGGTGGTGATTGGGTTAAAATTGACACACTTTTCAAGGCAATATAGCCCTCTTGAGGCAAATCGCACCCCTTGGGAGAAGCTTGTTTGGTTAGATCTAGCATGTGGGTAGGTGAGATCTCACTTGATTCATAATTTCCATACTTGATAACCTACCCCTAGTGTGTCACTTCTTTGATTTTTGCCTTGGGGGTATCATTCCTCATTTTGAGGGTTATGCCCACTTGGATCAATTTGGTGACCCACTTTAAATCTCAGATCTATGGAGATCTAGCCATTGGATCCACTTGATTTTCAATATCCACATAGATCATTGCCTAAACTACTTGGATCTACATTTTGGTGGCCATTGGACTTGTTTTGACACATTTTCTCCACCTTTTAGCCCTCCTTGAGCAAGGTCGCACTTCTTGGGTGACTGAGTTTGCCCACTTTAAGGACCTGGGTAGTTGAGATTTCAGTGGATTTGGAACGAGCATACCTTGAAACCTACGTCTAGAGTATCATTTTGTGACGATCTGCCTTGGGGGTAGCATTCCTTATTTTAAGGGATTGTGGTCCACTTGGGCCATATCATGAAACCCTAGATCTAGCACAATCTATCCATTATCCCAATTAGCCCACTTGATTTTCCTACTAGGTGTCTTGATCTACACTTTGACATATCTTTTGACTCCATTAACCCATCCAACAAGGCACTAGTCCTCCTTAGGCAATTTGCACTCCTTGGGAATTGTGTCAAACCCTAGATCTCATATGTGGGTATTCCTAATTTCAACTTAGATCCATAGATCTACTCACTACATACCCCTTAGTACCATTTTCATCCCTTGAATTCCATCTTGTGGGTCCCATTTGAGCCATTCACATATCCCAAGGAAGTGGGTCCCACTTGTATAACACATGGTACTAGATCTTGTCTCTTTAGCTCATCATGTGGCCTAAATCATATATTGGTTGAAACACTAATCATCTCTCAAACCACCTTCAACCATACTTTGACTTTTAGGTCCACTCTACCTTGCATTGGTTTCCGTAACTTATCATTTACTCATCCCTAGGAACCTTTGTTTACGTGACTCCCACCTTGCATTGGGAACCGTGGCATCTCTTGGGTCACCCCTTTAGTTGTCTATTTCCTCTACCATCCTGGATGGGATACCACTAGGGACAACTACAACTTGTGTGATAACAGTTGTATTTTATGTATATTTGTGTACTAATCCATTAACTCGTAAATGATTTAGTTTGCTGGTTTTGTGCTTTATGTGCAGGAAAGTTGGAAGCTTGGAAGGATTCTTGAATTGAGCTATCTTAAAACCCTCTTCCTCTTTCCTCTTCTTCGTGGGAACAACTGCAAGCCTTTTCTGATCCATGTTTAAGGATCATAAGGCAGCCCCTTTCCAAAAGGCATTGTAATAAAAATTAATAAAGAGTTGGTGGGCTTTAGGTTCCCGCACTCCCCTTCCCCCATTTGGGGAAAGCCTGTGTCGCCCCTTTTTTCTTTAGTTTGCTACTTTTATTTGCTTAAAGTCTTTAGAGTAGATTTTCTTTTGTGTAATAATTTTTTCAATCAAGTTCTTTGCTTTAGTTTCTTTTACTTCTTTCTTTTTTGGAAATCGGATACTAATCCACTATGCTCTACCGAAGTACCCGAAAGAGCTTTCGCAAGTATGGGGAAAGATACTCATAGTGTAGTAATTAGTCTCACACTCTTTCTTGTTTTACAATCTCAAATCGGAATAAACATTTTCCCTTCCGTGTATGCTCTTTCCCATTGCAGGTTCGCCTTGATCTTTGGGATAATCAAAAGCGGAGGTGTGCACTTTCTAAGCTTTCCACATTTAATAAGTAACTCACCTTAATAAAAGCAACTTCCCCATAAACATATGGAAATCTGGCGTAAACGAAGTTTGCTTTTGTGGGCAAAGTTTCTAAAAGAAGCGGGAATTACTGGAAAGTGACCTTGGGGCTCCGTTAGACTACATCCTTGTTAGACTAATGTTCGCAATAATGCATTTGTTTAGATTGAATCTCACCAGATCAAAATGTTTTAATCCTTGTTATTGTCGAGTTAAGAAAAATCCTTACGGTAAGGGACAAAATTTGTTCACAATCTTGTCTTGGTTTCTAGAAATCAAACTAAGGGAATATGAACCTTTGGGTCAAGGAAGACAACTACCGTTCTTAACAAATAATTAAGGAAAAGGAGAAAAACCGACAAAGTCTATGAAATCAATCGGTTGGATTGAGTGAGAGGGTTGAATTAATAGAAAAGATCAACCCATAGAAATAAAAGAGAAGTGTGGACCAAGTGCTTAGATTTCATTTAATGTCCAGACCCTTCTCGACAATTACATGTAAATTGAGAGTAAATCTCAAGGAATTCAAGCTGAACATAATCTTCGAATCATCATTAAATATACATAATTTCCTTCAATGAGCTCTCTTCTTCATGCCTTGGGATAGATATATACATGTTGTATATGTTGCCTAGATTAGGAGTGCAACACCTCCACCTGTCACATCCTTATTGCTGTCCCAAAATAAAACCCTAGAGCGATCCATGATGCACACTCAAATTGTCATGCCATTTAGATGTGACACCTTGATGCGTGCACCAAAGGTGCAATATTTTATGTGGAACTCGTGGTAAAGCCACCTCCAATGTTGTGAACAACACCTCTTGCACTATCACAAATATGGTCTGAAATCAATAATGAGAGTGCACTCTCATGTGCCAAAAATAACTGTGTAAATGATGTGAATAGGCAACTAGAATAGTTATACTGCCATATACCCAAAACCATCCTAAATAGAGTGCATTGGTTAGGTTCCAAGAAAAGACATGTTTGCATCGCAAATCTTCTCAAATAGTTCGCATCAACTTGCCCAAAATAACTACTTGATCATACATGGAATAACCTTAAGTGATCATAACTACCATCTTGTAATTAAGATTGAGGCGTTGTTAGCAAGTTGATTGCATCGAAGAGGTGCATTCTACACTCCAGTAGGGGGATGTGTAACTCCTTCCGTGCTCATCCTGGAGTTGACATGTGTCTTTTAAAAAAAAAAAAAAATATTATAAAAAATAACATGTCCTCTCAAATTAGATTTAAAACATTTACATTTACAATGACATATATATAAAACTACACAAATTAGATAAGTTAAAACCCTTTCTCAATGTTACCGGGCAAACTAGCAGGCTAGTTCCCAGTAAACAAAACTAAGAACAGTGGCCCAATGTCACCTCAGTCACAGTTCTAACTTCTCTTCCGAAGCTAATAACCTCCAAGGAGAAGTATCCTTGTGACACCTGTAGAACACTAAGACAACTATATAAACTATATTCTCTATGCAATTTTGTAGTTAGACCAGTACCTAAATGGAGTCAATCGTAAGATAAGTCAATAATTAATCAACCAATGTCAGTAAAACTAGGCAAAATATGTTATTAAAGTGTCAGCCAGTTGTGCTAGCATTCACCAAGGTTTAACAAAAATATTCAATGAAAGTGTAAGGTCAAGGACATGAAATAATATAGTTCATTGCCGAAGGCAATCTATGACCAATCACAAGTCGATATAGCAGTAAATATGCAAAGATCATATGTATGTAACCAGATGTAATCCAGTCAAATACCTACTGCAGAAGCAGTGTCAATGTTATATCATTTATCAATAGCTAAGCCACTTACCAATCACATATATCAGTCATGTATCAGTTTCAAAGTATCGTTGCAAGAAAAGTAATGTTTAACATTATTCAATATTCTACAAATAACTAAGATCATATAAGTGGAAACTCCATCAACAGATGGCTTTCAGATCCGTATGCATTTAACTTTGTATGGCAGCGAGGCACCAAATAGATGCAATTGACGGAAGTACTTTCAATCCTCAAACATATATAGGTCATGAATTCAGTTTATTTAACCACACAAATAAATGTAAAAGCAGAAAGGTGAGATTATCAAGTGATAAGAAATGGCAACATGTGTAAGTCAACAAGGAAATAAAATATTAGACATGCCACTTCAGGATCAACCTTACCCCAGATTAAAGTTCATCAAAGAATAAAATCAGAAAATTATTAATTATTAACGGCAGAAAAGTAAAACAAGACTGCTTGGCAAACTGATCTGACAATAACTTGATTTTCTGTGTTGTGTGCAGATAAGAAGAGGAATGAGAAGCACAGGGTCTGCAATTTTTAATTGCACACCTGTGTATAGGGCTCGGTGGGGATAGAAAGTGGAAGGAAGCGCAGCCAAGGAGCTGTAGAAAGGAGATGGAAGGTGTGGAGAAAAGGGCCGAGCTAGGAAGAGGGCCGAGCGAAGGTTTCTAGAGGATGGGAGGACAGGAATAGGGAATGGAAGTGGGGAAGGCGAAGGAGTGGGAAAGGGATGTATGGAGGATGGATAGGAGGATAGGGTAGGAGACATGGGTAGTAGGGTAGCGAAGGGAGACTGAGCTACATAGAAGGCAGCCCAAATTGTGGAAAGGTGAAGGGTGCGGACTATGGGAGGAGCAACAGAACATAAGGAAAAGGGCCAGCGAGGTAGGTAGGAGGAGATCCGATGGTGTAAAGGGAAGGAAGGAGGGAGGCCGAGGTGGAAGGAGGCTAGGGCGAAGGTAGAAGAGCAAGGATGAGGTAGGTCGTAGGGTTATAGATCTGCAGAACTGTAGTTAGGGCCAAAAATCAGACATTTAGGGCTTTTTAATTAGTGTTTTTCCAATACAAATAATTGAAAAAATTAACTTAAAACATAAAAAAACTTAGCTAAAAATAATATTTACAACATATACATACCTCAGAAATTAGTTTTAAGAGGAGTAGATGAGCAACTTAGGGTTTTATTAAAGACAATCACCTAACCCTAGAGCATCATAGAGGATAGCCCTCCTCTTGAGATGGTGCTTGCCAAGTTTGGAAAACTAAGGCTTCCTTAACAACTTCAAGAGTTGGTTGATGATGCTCTAGCTAAGACAAAATTTGGAGACCTAAAACTCAAGTTAACAATGCCAGGGTAACTAAAGGCTAGAAAATTACCTATGCTAGGGCAAAATGAAACACCAATGGCTACCATTCAACCTTAGACAAACATACATCCAACATTTAACAAAAAGACATCAAGAGAAAGACTTAGGTACCTTCTTGTGCATGTGTTAAGCAAACAACTCTTAGCATCACTTTAGCAAAGAAACAAGAGTAAAGACTTCAAAGATTTGTCCCCAAATTAGCAAGCATGATCATCCTCAAGAGGTGCACATCACTCAAAGAGCCCTAGTTAGGGCAAAAATCAGATATAAGTGTAATCCCAAAAAGTTGATGTGTAAAAATGAAGTGAGGAAAAGTTATTTATACTTATTACACACTTTTACAAAAATAATTAAAATCCAGGACGACATGCCTTTTTAAAATGTCAATTTGAAATTAGAAATGTCAACTTAAAATTAAAACAAAAATAATATAAAATAATTAGAACTGTGGGTAATTTGGGGTTTTTTCCCTAGTCTTTACCCACATATAACTAAAATGCCTAAAAATGAGCAAATCGGTCCGTTCTGAAGGTCAGACCGCAGAGGGGGGGGGGGGGTTCGTCATGCCCCAACTAACCCCAACAGAAGTGAATATCCCTCAATGCCCCCCTCGTATCAAGCATAACAGTTTGCCAAGAAGGATGACGTGATCTTCTGTAGGAGGGCCCATAGAGAGGGCCCTGGTGAGCTGGAGGGCCAGGAGGGTACTGAAGATGCTCTGGAGGATAAAAATGTGTCTCAGTGCTGAAACATCTGTCGCTGGAGTGGTGGAACAGATTTGAGGTCATGTGACCCAGTGATCCATCCCTAGAAGCCCCAGACACCCACCTCAGGGATTCAAACCCTTTCATGAGGCAGTCAACAATGCCACTAAGCCATAGTACTTCCAAGAGAGAAATCAGAGGGTCTGGCCATAATCGTTACTCAGAAAAAGATGGCTAAACACCTCTCCTGGCGAAAAAAATGACACCCTCTCCCTGGGGTGCCTCTGCAGGTGCGTTTATTGGTACCAACCCAACACTCAACATTTGCACTCTAAAAAGGGGTTAGTGCCTTGAGAGATTTGATCCCTCTTGGCACTTGGTAGATCCCCTTTTAAGATGGATCTATGCTGGTTTAATAAAGTTGTAGTAGTTGTTTAAGCAAGTGACCTATCTTCATTCCATGTATGACATGCATCTTTAGTTCACTGTAAGTTTGTGCTTTTGAACTGTTTCTTTGCAATGATTTTCGCCCTATATTTTTCGGCTAACTAGGTTTTGAAACAAGGATAGAATTAGTGTGTCTAGCAATCTTGCATCTCTAATTCTTCTTTGATATTGCATGAAGTGAATGTTATTGACTATTTGTACTTTCAGATTTATCTTGTATTATTTTTCAATTCCTTTTCTGTTTTAACTTGCTCCTAGTACTAGGGATTTAATGTTTGCCTCTTATTTCCTGCAAAATAAAAAACAAAATTATATAAAAATTATGAACCCCCCAAAAGAATCCAACAACTAGTGCCACAAATTGTTTGAGTGTTTCCCCCTAAAGGGTGTTTGCAGACCCATGTGCATGGACAAGGGTTGAAAGCCGACCTCAACAAGAAGACAACCTTCAAATCCAAGGAATGTCTCTTTAAGTAGTTGGTTATGTTGTTCGACTTCACTAATGTTCCAATTATGTTTAGGAGAATGATGGAGGATATTCACCAAATCTTTTGTGGTTGTATCGTTAGATTACATTTCATCTTCATCAAAACCTGAGAAGAGCATTTGAAGCACCTTTAGCAAGTGTTGAGCATCTTGCAACAATGCAAGTTATATACCAACATGGAGAAGTGCTCATTTGACATGAAGAGAATTCAATATTAAGGGTGCATTATGCATGAGCCTTGTGTGCTTGTGGATCCAATCAAGATCTAAGTCATCCAAGACTGGTCGATCTTGAAGAAAATAACGCAATCACTTCATAATGTCTTGGTCCTTTCCAACTTTTATCGTAGGTTGGTGTTGTGGTTCTCTGATATTAGTTGGCGCTTGACCAAGGTGACCAAGAGTGGAGCCAAATCCAAGTTTCTTTGGGCCCTCTGTGCACATTAAAAAATGTTTTAGTGGAAATGTTGCCTTTGCTTTCGCCATAGTTTAAATTGAGATAAATGCCTCAAATTATATCATCAGTGTAGGGCTTACACAACATGGACATCTAATCAGTATTCCACAGGGACATGTCCCTCAGGGTGGGGAATGTGCCCCCTCGCTCCCCCACGCTTTTGGGACTGGGAAGCTCTTTGGGAAATGTTTCCTTATAATGTCCCTAGTTTTGACCGTTGACATAAACTATGTAAATGATGTATATCGTTGATAATTGTAAGGAACATGGTGAGGAGCTCAAGGCAAAGGCCCTACCATGGATTCCCCAAATGTATATGGTTAGTGAACCATGCGCTGGACAAGCACAATAGCATTGAAATATGATGTACATGTGCATGATAATAATAAATAAATCCACAGTTGATTGTGCAAGGCAACAAGAGCAAGGAGCATGATTATCCTAAGGTTAGGGAAGGATGTATTGAATCCATGAAGTCAATAGCTGATAGCCAAGTGTCCTAGGGAGGATTGCTGAGCCTCAAGTGTTAGTTTGACTCATGCACCCCAAATCATTCAATGCCTCTAAGGAAAGCATGGGTCTGAGTTACCTTGTGACAGAGTTGTGTCAGTCGCCCTCCAGAATTGAGAATGGGGATCGCTTATGGGGTAAGCGATCAGTTGCATTGATGTCACCCTCAAATTACCTATCAGTTGGGGATGGTGCTACAACCTGCCAGTGAGTTTGCTAGAGAGCAAATGAGTTGTGTTGTCAAGTGATTGGTCCTTCATGGGTGTATCTATCTCGGCCTTGCGTGAGAGTAAGGCATTCTAATTATTCTTCATTCTATCCATCCATCGACCAATCTATCCAATTTGCTCTGATAAGGAAGAGTCGACCCTTGTCTGAGAGGAAGGTGAACCTGAGCAGTGACAGAGTGGAGAGTGGACTTAAGTTCTGGTTTGTGGTCATAACTGTGAGTTGAGGAGGGAAATGGAGAACGGGACTACTATGCGTTCTTTTGTGGATCTAGGTAGCAAAGTGGTATCAATGTACCCAGTTATTAGCTTGAGCTTGAGCATTTTGAGTTTGTGTTGAAAACCTGTTTGACAGAGTCTATCCACAGAAGTGTCTATTTAAGTCTCAGCAAAAGGGTAAGAGAGTGGTGAAGCGTCGTGAATCCTCCATCGCACGCCTGAGAGTTCTCATTTCCTTGATCTTAAGCTAGCTTGAGTGCGGTTGACTGTGAGGTCGGTTCTAATAGAGTGGTTTGTTGGATAGCCATTGAAGTGATTCCTTGGAGCTATTGGTTGTGCACAACCAAGATTTGTTAGCCTTGGGAAAACAGAGCCTGTAGGTAGATGATCCGGGGTTTGGGTGGTCTTTTTATGCACACATTGGTATAGCACCTGGAGGAAGGTGACGCCTGAGGGATCGTTTAGTGGTGTAGGGGTACCTTCATGGTGTTGTGTGGGGCGGGTATTGTGGACCCCAAGCTAGTCGAGTCTGCGCGAGGCATCTATGACTCTGGAGGTAAACCAGATCTGACTATTTGTCCTATTTAATTTGTTGTGATCCCTGAAGAGTGGATAAAGTGTTGAGCACCGAGTGGATTGAGATCCAATGGCAGTTGCGTGACCTTCCGGGAATAGTAGGGTTTGAATGGTCTTTCTACACACACATTGGAATAGCATCTCCGTGGTGTTGTGTGGGCGAGTATTGTGGATCCCAAACTAATCGAGTCTGCGTGAGATCGATTGTTGGTGTTGAGTACTAGAGTGGTATAGAGCACGAATCTGGCTAAGAGACTAGTGAAGGGCTGAGATCTCTTGTTGGTGGAAAAGTGGGGTTTGAGTGGTCTTTCTATGCACACACTGATATAACACTTGGAGGAAGGTGACGCTTGAGTGACTATTGAGCGGTGAATGGGTACCTTCTTGGTGTTGTGTGGCGTGGTATTGTGAACCCCAAGATAATCGAGTTTGCGTAAGGTACTTGGAACTCCGTGGTGAGTCACTAGATAGCATTTCCCCTCTAGTTACTAGAAAACCTGCTAGTCCAGTAGAGGTTGACTTGGCTTGAGAATTGAGTTTGTATGACTATAACAACTTGTTAACCTAGTAGAGATTTACTTGGCTGTGGTCTTGTGCCTATTTGACTGTGGGAGAGAGAGTTGTGGATAGTTCCCCTTTCCTTATGTAGTCATGCCTAGCCCGGGGGCGGCCTCTTAGCAGAAAGAGTATATGCTAGGCAGAGTGCCTACGGTTGGGTGGAACATTGGTCTTGCATAATCAGTTGCTCGAAGAAGCTTCATTCAAGATAAGTGGTATGTGATGTTTTATTGTTGTTATGTATTTCTATTGTATGAATGATGACCTGAATGAATGATAAGATGCATGTTGTATATAATAATTATGAAGGTGAATGACTTGCATATAGATGATTGTATGTACATGAAATCCCATTATGTATAAAATGCTAAGTTGCTGTATAGTGGTTATACGGTGCGGCAGTAGACACGTAGTGGGTCACGTGACAGTCTGTCTTTGTGCGTGCAGTATGACTGCGCAATAAAGAAGTTGCTAAGCGCGAAACTACGTGTAGATTAAAGTATTGTGTGTGCATTGTGCCGCAGAATGAGTTAAGAGTATGTGGCTTAGACTGTAGCACAACAAAATAACTTAGTATTAGACAATAATGTCTTGGTATCAGAAGTAGGAAGAAAAAAAGATCCCCTCGTGGTCGCAATAGGCCACAGAGGCTATTGTGGACATGACATACCCCATGTCCCCGTTTTGGGGGAACACATTGGGAAACATTTCCCTAGTGACAGAACGTGTTTCCCCACTAGGGGGATTTTGGGTGGGCCCCCTCTCCAACTTTTATCGTAGGTTGGTGTTGGGGTTCTCTCATATTACTTGGCACTTGAGACAGGTGACCAAGAGTGGAGCCAAATCCAAGTTTGTTTGGGCCCTCCCCGCACAGTAAAACGTGTTTTAGTGGGAATGTTGCCTTTGCATTCGCCATACTGTAAATTGAGATAAATGCCTCAAATTACATCATTAGTGTAGGGCTTACACAACATGGACATCTTGATCTAATGGTTTATCAAAGAAAGACACTCAATGCTAGGGTTCATAGATAGCCAACCTTTGATAGGGAACTTTATATATCACGGGAAAGGAAATGGTCATCCATATCGACTACAAGCCATTGCAATTTATGTAGGCGGGGAAAATTGCAAAATGATTGCCATCACAAGTGTTTGAAATATCTTGAGCGATTCTTCTTGAACATCATGTATAAGAAGGGCATCTTTAGTGGAGTTGTAGATTGCTTCAATCAACCTCTAGCTGTGACACTGAGCATAGTCCTCAATTCCTATATACACAAGAATTAAGAGTGGCTCTAAGTTTTTGGTAGTGATATTGACTTCATTGCTACATATTAGAAATTGGTTGCAGGTACTCGGATGGATTTTTGTGCCATTTGGGCCACCTTTATGTTCTTTCAAGTGAGTGTTAGAAGATGATTTGGGAGGCGCACGATAATGAGGTGTTAGGGGACTTTGGCGTAGAGGACATTTTTTTTTGTAAGTTAGATATAGATCCTTATATTGCCTTCAAAGAAATGTACAAATTGAAACTGGGCCCTCTCATAAACGAGAAAACAGATCTCAAAAAATAGTCTGAAACCAGAGTTGCCATCATACTGAGTAAGCTAGAGTTTTGTAGAAAACAAAGTAACAAAGCTACTGACATGTAAAAGGGCTCATAAGCCTTATCGAAAAGACAAAACAGAGCTATAGGGCAGATAAATCTAAATACTAGTTTGATCCTGCTGCCCAGCCTGAGAAGGCTGAGTGGTCGGATCCTTGGCCAGAGTAATCCCAAACCGACGAGCAAATTGTTGCTGATTAAACAAGATCTGCTTCATGTAGTCCATCATCTCGTCCAGTTGCATGAGAATTTCTGCTTGGGCCTCGTTTCTGTCCGTGAGGGCCTTACCCAGCACCAGCTTCTGCGTCCATAGAAAATCGAGCGTCTTCTGATACAAAGTAGTTCGCCCCCTGGTGTTCCTAGGATCAGGGACGAGGGTCTTATGATTAAACAAGATCTGCTTCATGTAGTCCATCATCTTGTCCAGTTGCATGAGAATTTGTACTTGGGCCTCGTTTCTATCCGTGAGGGCCTTAACCAGCACCAGCTTCTGCGTCCATAGAAAATCGAGCGTCTTCTAATACAAAGTAGTTCGCCCCCTGGTGTTCCTAGGATCAGGGACGAGGGTCTCGAACTCGTTGTGGGTATCTTCATTAGTGGTGCACCTGCGGGACACCCAAGCATCTTCCTCGGCATCGAGGATTTTCGCTTGAGCTCCCATTGGAATATCATGCTGGAAGCGCCGAGCTTTATCAACCACACTGCGCATGAGGCACATCGGTGGAGTGGAGGAAGAGCTTCTGTGCTACGTCGAACTGCCATGTTGTGCTGAACTGCGAGTGCGGGGAGGCATGACTGCAAAGAGAAAAGAGTTTCGAGCGCGAGCAGAGTGGGGGAGCAAAGGATCGGAGCGGGGCTTGTTCTGCCAGACAGCGGGCTGCGGACTCGAAACAGTGGTGGCTAGGAAAGCCAGAGAACTAGTGAGGGTTGAGAGAGCAGGTGAACTTGCGAGAATTAAGAGCCGGTTTGCTGCAAGGGCATCGGGAATCAAGTGAGCGACTAGAGCAGAGAGCTGAACATTGGGTGGGAAAGAACCAGAGTGCTGAGAATGCAGGAGCCAAATGAAGCCCTTGCTTTTTAAAGCTCGCTGCTGAGCATCCTCCTTGCCAACCGAAATCCGAATGAAGTGTAGAGGAATCGAGAGATCACCTCTGAAGTTGCTTGTTGAATTCATGAAGGTAAAATGACAGTCCCATCGTCAAAATGAGTGGGAGCCATAGTGGCAAGAGCAAATAGCAGAGCGGGAGCGGTCGAGAGGACGTCGCACACACCAGAGTGATCAAGGAAAAGCTAGGAGGAGAAGCTCCGGACAGAGGGACAACAGGTGGAGTTATGAAGGTGCATGGGGCACGTGGCAGGAGGTGGTCGTCACTTGGCCAGTCTCGGGAGTGGAACCGGTGGGCAAGTGGTCAAACCGGTGGGCAGGCAGATGGTTGGTGCTGTTGGACGCATGGCCACTCATGCAGGCGGGCAGGATGGCAGGTTCGTGGCAGGGCTGGCAAGCTGGCAGGTGAGGGCCCCTGCTGGTGTGCACGTGGCCAATTACCTCCATGGGCACCCGCTGTGGGGGGGGCAGATCCTTACCAGCTATGTCCGTGAGCTGAGACTTGAGCGGTTGTTCCCTAAAGTTCTGCAAGAGGAGTCAATTCTATCCAAGGAGGAGTCAACTCCATGATTAGCAAGGTGGTCAGCAAGTTTGTTGGCCGTGCGACAAACATGGCTTGTACTGAAGACCTGAAATTGATTGATGTATTCATGCAGTTGCTCTTTGAGCCACTCCAGCCTCCAGTGCTTGGATAACTTAGCGAGGGCAGTGGCGCAGTGGATTCTGTGGGCAGTGTTGATGATGATCTGCGAGTCTCCTTTAATGGTGATGGCAGGCCATCCTTCCCTGCAAGTGATTTTGAGGCCTGTCAATAGGGCAAGCAGCTCGGCTACGTTGTTGGTGTTGGTGCCAATGCTTTCCGAGAAAATATGAATGGGCGTCTCTATAGTGTCTCTTAAGACTCCCCCAATGCCCGTTGGACCAGGATTCCCTTTAGAGGCCCCATCAAAGTTGAGCTTTATGGGGGGATGTAGCGGTGGGAACCAGGTAGTGTGGATGCGAATGGAAGGGGGAGGGGAGGGAGTAAGGGGGTTAGGCAGGCAGAGATTGAAGATCCAGTCCGATAAAATGCGGCTTTCCTGAGGTTGACAGACAAAGTCAGCATCAGACCAAGCGCTCATCCTCACAGTTTCCTGGAGATTGGAGTGAATGCAAGGGAGAAGGCAAGTCACGGGGAGAGAGTTTTTGAGGAAGATTCTGCTGTTGCGTTCTTTCCATAAGTTCTAGAGAGCGAAGCCAGGGAAAAGGAGCCAAGTGCGATTTAGAATAGGATTCGCGAAAGGCTCAGAGGGCCAGTTCTGAATGGTGGCTTTGATGTCATCCTTGTTGTGGTCGGAGCACTGGAAAATGGTAGCCCCCCAATCCCAAATGGTGGAGGCGTAGAGGAAGGAGTTGAGGAGATGCTCTTGGTCCTCCTCCTGCTTGTTGTATAAGGCACACATAGAAGGTCCCACGAAACCGCGTTTGAGAAGCTGGTCCCTGGTGAGAATTTTTTTCCTAGCCACAAGCCAAAGAAAGGTTTTGATTTTAGGCCAGAGATGAGAATCCCAAATCTTTGTCCAAATAGGGTCCCTGGGAGGGGGAGGAGTGGGGTGAGCAAGATGGTAAGCTTCTTTGACTGTAAAAAAAACATTCTGCTGGTGCCCCATCCAGGGAAAACTTTAAGGATCTAATATTTATCCTGGAGTATAGAAAGGGAGGCGAATATTGTATTGAGTATTGATTTTAAGGTAGGCGAATCTTTCAATTTTTTTAAGGAAAAGTATAACAACTTTGCGAATAATCCCCTATTGAAAAAAGTAAATAGGCGAAATTTTCTAATTAAACAATTTACAATGAACGAATATCCATGGTAGGTGTTTTTGTGTTTGGCAAAAATTTGCACTCTCAATCTCATCAATGTAATATCTAATATTCATATTACTTTTCCAATTACCTCTTATGTGAGTGTTTTCATTGTTTTCTTACACTATCGTTCCTCTTGGAAATGATTTGTTGTACCAAAAGATGCTAATCCATTTTAATTCCACCCATGGGATATTTAATATACATTATGCAATTCAAACAAATAGTGTAAGTAAATATTGGTTAGTTTTTAGTCAAAATGGAATTTACTTTAATGTATCACAACATTCATAGATAAGTTATCTCACTTCTATCAACATCATATATATATATATGACACTTAAAAAAAACTTTCAAAATAACCAAAAGAGACATCCCATGAAAAAAAACACAAAAATTACCATGGGAAAAACTCTCCCCAACAAAAAATAACTAAATCCACAACCAATTAAAAGTGATCTCCTATTTACATTTACAATTTTTTCTTCACAATAGCATATAACTTACAACTTACAATGAAAGATTAACTTATTTCATCTAATGTTCCTCCATTTATACACTAAATACTTCATATAATGTGTTCAAGTATACACATTCATCACTCATAACTAAAAATTCCATGTATTTGTTTCATCTTCCAAGTCGCTAAGATGGTCGAAAGATAAACCCTTTGATTTATCAAAACTATCTTCATCATCCAATTCATTTTCTGAGTCAAAATCTTTCAAAGAGCCAGTCATATTGCTCCCCGCTCTTCTGCTGCATTCAGATGTCCAAAGTGCTAATGCTCTCTCATAAGGAAAGTTGTTGACATCGTAATTTGATACATACAAACGAACACAAGAGATGAGGTTATTGTCCAATCTATTCCTCAACTTGGACTTTAAAAATGAAACCAAGCTGAAAATCCTTTCATCCTCTATAGAGCCCAAAATCATTGTTTGGCACAAGTCAACCAATTTGAAATATTCAGACATGTGCTTCTTCAAGGTATCACTCCTATCTAACTTTTCCCATAATCTTGTGATAGACCCATTTGACAAAGGGTCTTCTAGTTTTCCAAATTGCTCCATCATAGTGTTTACAAAACACTTTGCCTGTGAACGTAATTTATCAGCATCTAATATTCCATTAATATGTTGTTCTTCAATGACATGTGTATGACAATAATAATCAATCAATATCCGAATATTCTTTTTAAATTCGGAAAAAATTACTTCTTTGTCCAATGTATGATTCCAAAATTGTGGATAAACAATGCTCATTGCCTCTAGTAACTCATCTCTTGGAAACCTTTCTCTAATTTCTGTAGTTAATGCCCTTGCAACACTTGTAAGATTTGACTTTATTGCTTGAATGACAACTTGAAATTCATCTCTAGTTACTCTCTTCTCCTTTATAATGCGCCCATGTTTTTGAATAATATGAAGAGGAACCAAATTGTCACGTACTGAAATGCATACACAATTATTTTCATCAAGCTTCAAAAAGTTTTGAGGATTTTGAAGGTCAATGAGCTCTTTCCATTTTGTAAAATCGATGCTATCAAAGGCTTCTGTTGGTGTTATATATAAATTATCCAAAAGTAGACATGCCATTTTTCTTGCCTTTGTATACTCTGCTAAATATAATGTTCTTGTTTGCACAATCTTAATCAACATATACATCTGATGCAACAAGGGAAGGATTCCACATAATGTCAATAGTGTTTCCACATCAGTTAATTGATGCAAAAGAACTTGGGCTTTATCCACACTAAAACAATGTTCAGCCATAAATCCAACCAAAGAAATATATTCATCATAAACACGCTTTACAGGTTCATAGAGTGAGATCCATCGCGTTTCAACATTTTTTAAAATTTTCTTCCCACTTGTCAAACCAGCTGCAAAATTTTTGAATTCTATAATCCTCTTTGAACTTCTACAAAAGAATCCATGCAAATCATCCACGAGCATATCTACTTTGTTAACCAATCTTTCCTTGCTAAGAATTTTGAATGCCAAATTTGTTCGATGTGCCATGCAATGTATACCAATCATATAAGGTGCAATGCTTGTTTGTAATCGAACACAAAGGCCATTACGGTTTCCTTGCATTACAGATGCACCATCTGCTCCAAAACAAACCAACTTTCTAGCAATGTCGAGTCCATCCAACCCACTAACCTCACATAGAGTATTCATCACAATATTATATAAATTTTCTGCAGTAGCACTCTCCTTCATTTTACACAAAGACAAAAAGTGCACATTTCTCACATGATTTTGTACTGTATAAACATTCATACAAATCCATGAACTAGTGTCTACTGCAGTTACTTCATCTAATGATAGGGAAAAAAAATCAGCATTCTTTATGGTTTCTCCGAGGTCCTGCCTAAGCACTTCAGCCATATGTTTTAAAAACACCCATCCACTATTAATAGACCAATGTGATGAAGGAAACTTGGGGATTGAAAGGAAGTTTAACAAATCCTTATAATGGACATAATCTTTCATTGGCCTTCCAAGTTTTAAAATATGGAAAATGGTACCCATTTGGACTATTTTAGATTGCATTTCTGTTGATAACATTTCCTTGAATAAGCTATGAAGTGATCCCTTCATTTTCTTACTACGATCATTTCCAATGTTTTTTTCATACATTTCAGCATTCTCAACATGCTTGCATTCTTTTGCAGTCTTCCACCTTGACTTGTTTTCCACTTTTCCATCAACTTCTTCCTTGTAATAAATTTTTCCACAATGCTTCTCAATGGTATCCTTCTTCAACTGCATTGTAACATCTCTACCATATCTCCAACTACAAATCGTACATTTCACTTCAATCACATCACCATTTTCACAAATCACAGGCTCCATGAATGGAAATGTCGAAATCCACTCTAACTGAAATGACCTTCCAAAATCCCAATTTCCTCTCTTACGTTTATTAGGTCGTCTTGTTTCTTCATATTCTTTAGTTAAATCAACTAATCCTTCAACATCACTAGCCAAATTTACTTCATTTTCAATGCAATTCTCTTGTACATATGTAGTTGACATATCAACCACTTTATGACTAGAAGCGTTAGAAAGATCAACTCGGTTAGCTTCCTCTTCAATTTCATTTCTCTCTCTAGATGAATCCTGTTTTTGCACTTTGTGAAAATATGAAAATAAGTTTTTTTTTGAAGTTGTTGTCTTTCTTTTCTCTCTGTTTTCCATTGAAAGTATTCCCTGCTCAATGTGTTAAATATAAAATACTATTAGAGTAATATCACAAGTAAAATAAAAATAAATAAATAAACATTTAATTCCTACACATGTTAGAAAAACATTATGAATGTATTCACTAAAATGTTTCATGTAACTACAATCAAACAAAAAAATCTAGAAAATAAAAAAAAAACACTCAAAAGAAGGTGTTTTAGTTAATACTTTGAAGTTCTTTTTGTTATAAATTTAAATTATGATAAAACTTTATTAATATGTAACAATCACACTATTCAATGTTGATTGTTACATGTTACAATAACACTATCAGATGTGTGGGTGGTGAAATAGGCCTAGCTATTCTTAGTGCCTCTTTGAGTAGATACACATCTTTCTAATTTTCATTTTTTTTAAGGATTTAGATTAACAAGTAATTTGCTATAGTATGAAAGATTTGTAAAAATTTAAGATTAGAAGACTTAGAACATGCTTGCCATTTTAAACAGAAGTTACCACTCCAAATCTATATAGATAAAAAAATTCCAAATTTTTATATTTATATATAATCAAGAAAATTAATAATTTTAACAAAATTTACATTAATAATTTTAAATAAATAATATTGTTTTTATATGAAAATATAAACTAAAAATTAATATGCATTAATGTAATAATTTTCATATTTTTGAAATAAAAATAAAAATAAAAACTAAAAGTTTATAAATAATTAAACATTAAATAACTAATAAAAAATGTTTTACTTTTCAATAAACTTGAATTAAAATACATATTAAAATTGATCCTACTTCAATGTTTTTTCAAAATTAGATACTAAACAGTCTCATTGCATTTTTTCTTACAACCACCAAAGATTCTCTACACCTGTTTAGAAGCTTATCCTCGTCCAGATTCACCAAATGGGTTGGTCAAAACAAACGAACAACAGGTGAATAAATGAAGGGACGGTCTGTTTGACTGGTAGATCGGCATTGCTGGAATCATTTACTTCGGCTGGAAACAAGAGTCTTTCTCGATTTTAACCCATTCATATGTTTCAGAAAGCCGAGATAGATCTATATATAAAGTGAGTGGATGTCCCAAACATAGCATTAAAAAACTAACTACAGGTTTTTCTTTATTTAAGTAGAATAGAAAAAATTATAGTTACAGATGCACTTTAGTATATATATATATATATATATATATATATATATATATATATATATATATAATTTTACAACCTGGAATACATGTCAATACTGAGCAAGACAACACATGTGAACCCATAAAACGGCACTGGTTTTTATACAAGGAATGGTTTTTGAAACAAAAAACACCTGTTATCCTTATAAAAGTAAAAGCTTTAAAAAAATATTAAAAGGGTCTTTGAGACAGGAAAAGAACCGTAGCTCTGAGGCCATAGATAGGTGAGTTAAAAAGAGGCACTGGTAGGTGTTTAAAAAGACAAAAGCTCATGTTGGTGGCGTGAGGAAACAAGTAGAAGCTTAGTAGTTGAGTTACATTAAGGTGGAGAAAACCCTTAAGAAGCTTGACTTGAAGGTTAGAGAATTAAAGAAGAAAGGGTTAAAAAAGATCGTAAAAATATAATAAAAAGAAGGGTTTATGAAAATGAAGATAAGTGTAAATGGTTGAGAATATTTTTCAACAACCTTTTTAAATCCCTTTAATTGATGGAAGCATAAATAACAGAAGAAACCTGGATGTAATTTCAAAAGAGAGGAGAGTATAAGTGATTGATAAAAAGGAAAATATTACTTATTAAAGTTGAAATGAACATTGTATGTAAGTTATGTGAGAGAAGAAAAATTCTGAGAAAGGTGATTCGGATGAACATTATATGTAAGTTATGTGAGAGAAGAAAAATTCTGAGAAAGGTGACTCGGATGAGGTTCATATCCATGACTTGTTGGCCTAAACCCAACATTGTAGTTAAAATTAAGGAGAAACTCATACAAAGGTTAAAATAATTTGATAATCATACAACTGATTTCATGTTGATAGTTTGCCTAATAGTACAAGTTCTGAAAATAATGATAGATAAGAAGAGCAATAGAATCCTTAATCCATCACCGATTCTTCTCACTGCACTACTTTGTACCATTCGTGCTAGCTGCACTTTGTATCTCTACATGAACACGGGAAAGAGTAACCCATTTGGAGTATCAGGTAATACTGATCCACCCATACTTACATTCAAAGATCTAGCACTATTCTACATGCTATGGGCTTACTCAGATAACTCTATTCCAGTTAACCCAATGCAAACTCTGGCGTCAATCGTTACTGAATGGTATTTCTGACCATGCACAAACTGCTGGGAGTTCTGGTTATGTTTAGTTAACTTTTGACGTCAATGCTAGAACTTATCACGAATCCGAGAACAAAGCAAGCCTATCCAAATGAAAGGAGCTGGGGCTTCTGTTTTTTATCCAAATTGAAAAAGCTTAGCTATTTATAAAAGTAATTCATTCATAATTAGTTAGCTTAGCTCAATTTGATTTATTCCCCTTTTTTACTATGAATATGCTCAGGGCTGTGAGCGCGTTCTAATCGATCTATGGATGGCAGGCAGGCAAGACCGATCGAACTAGAGGGGCAAGTACGAACCAACCCCGCAACTCCTTTCCGCTGTTATTCTAGGAAAATTGAAAAGCACCAAATGTTCCTTCGTATTGCTTCACTATAACTTTTCTATATTGCTTAAGGCGGGGCAGTATTGAGCCTGTTGTTTTTCCACTGGTTTATGATTCTGGACATTCGTAGTTTGTTTCTGAATTGGTAAAGAACACGGTGAAGAACCATATATAACTAGCTACAACTTACTACTAGTAGTACCTATAATTGGTATTAAACACTGTAATGGATATCGCTCTAGCTGAACAAGCTTTCTAGATAATGAATATTGAATATTGGATCACAATCGCGATCACGTCCTCAAAGCTTTATGGGTTATTGGTATTGGAATCAGAAGTATATGAGTTTTGAAGAGTTTGATGTACTATAGATTTCTATATAATGAATATTGAATATTAGATTGTGTCTGTCCATCTACACAGCCAAAAATAAAGACGAGGGATTGTGTCTGTCCAGAGGTAGATTCATGGTATGTAACAGGAAGCACACCTGTTTTGGCTTCACTATCAGCTGCTCATAATACTTTGAAGTTGACATCTAACCTATGATGCAGAAGAAGTAAAATGCCAGACTCCTACCTATTACGCTTAAAAAGAGATTGTGAGTCATGGGGATTAAGCACGCAATCTATTCGAAACCAAAACAGTTAACAAATATGATGTTCATAAAACTATCAATTGCACAGATTATCCTATCGGGAGATCAATTCCTCAATACCACATCCAAGTACAATCATGATCAAATAAATTAACATAGTGGTCATTTCCTCAATCTAAACTGGACCTGTGGGAGACGGAATCCATTAAATAGTTTGGGACGGGTATTTCTTGACGTATTACCAACCACTCGATTCGAGTAAAGTCCAGCCAAATAACTTAATGCAAGTTTCCTTTTGATAGATTATTACTTGTTCACTCATATCTCTAGTTCTCAATAGATTGGCACCATAGTGATAATTGACACACAGTTCTAAAATAACCATAATGTAAATGTAACAGCTTGAATCTTGATCCAAACGAGATATGAGCCCCAAGTGTCTTGCTACACAGTTTATCGTTATAGTCCAATCGACATATTACATACACCCGATCAATCCACTCAAACCTAAATCGATTCTGGTAAAGAGAAAGCTACCTGCAAGTCCTGTCGAAGAATTTTATATTCTCTCCAGTTCTGATATACAGTCGCTGTTCGGTTCAGATATTGCAAAGATCAGTCATCAGCATGTCCTCTGAGTTTAGGATCGTGCAGAAC
Organism: Larix kaempferi; assembly: GCA_027924585.1. NCBI lineage: Eukaryota > Viridiplantae > Streptophyta > Pinopsida > Pinales > Pinaceae > Larix > Larix kaempferi. The sequence goes on from BSBM01000298.1 coordinate 4,717,919, forward strand.
AATATAGGCTGCGGCCCAATTGCATTTGAAATTTTATAGTCCTCTGTGTTACCTATTGTAAACATATTGAACTGTGTTGTAGAGAACACAATTTGCATTTTCGTTGCATTTGAGATTTTATAGGCTTCTCCACGTTACCTATTGCAAAAATATTTCTGTATTGTAGAGAACACAGTTTGCATTTTCGTTGATTTGATTTCTTATTCAGATGGCACATTCCTCATGACGACTTATGGCTTTTCCAGACTACGGTACTGAAAGAAAGCATATGTGCATACAGATATAAATATATCAAAGGCAATTACAAGCCTCCATAGGTTTTAGCAAAAAGGCAAAAAGAATTTGACTCCTGGATTGACTGGATTGCCACCTGGGATCGACTCTTGGCTCTTGGATTGAATGGAACCAAATCGATCTCGAAATAAAATCAAGAGGTCGTGCATAAACGTATCTGACCCAACCATGCATGTCTCTGTCGTGGCTATTTCTAGTTGTTGCAGCAGGTAGTTTCAATCAATATATAGTTCTCGCTCAGCTTGTCTGGTTATTTCCCCAGGCGGGAGGACCAACCATTGTTCCGTACTGTGCATATTTGTTTAATAAGCTATTTATTCCCCAGGCATTTAGGATTGGTAGAGGTAGGTGGTACTGGACAGTTTGAATGGAACTTAACTGATTGACCTGGACTGGTTTGAAGGGGTATTCTCGCAGAACTCTGGCTGTAGGCCGTTTCATGCAGTGGAGGTGAGGTGCAGGTCGTGGGGAAGAAATGGATTGCCAAATGGATAATAAAGAGGGCAAGTAACTATAATTTGATGTCTGCTATGATATAAAACAGGATGCCTATACTTGAGCCTTAATAGACTATGGCCTGCCTGTACCAAGCAAGCAAGCAATCCCAGTCTATGAGCAATCTTATTGAAGGAAGCTCTGGATCCGTACCCATGCCGAGATGCAGACCCGAACTTACAAGCAACTCATCCCGAGCAATAGATTTAAACTAGCCGAAACAATGTTGCAGGTTTGATTTTGGTTTCAAATAAAAATAAAAATAAGGGTTTTTCTACCCATGCAAATAAAAATAAAAATAAGGGTTTTTCTATCCATGCAATATAGAACTCACTAAAGGTGAAAAAATAAGAACGGCTAAATATCTATTTCACATAATTCAGATTCAAGGTTAAACTGTAAAAACATTAAAACCACATACCTTAACTCCGTGTAAAAATAATTAGCAAGAATATAGAATCCTTGTCCCTGGTGATGGCGAAAATTTATCCCCTTTGCTTGAAAATAGGCGAGTATGATTCCATAATTTTTTTAACCCCAAAAAAATAGGCGAATATGACTCCAAATTTTTCTTGCGCTCTCTAAAATAGGCGAATATGATTCCCTTATGCCATATATGGTTTGGCTATTTATACCTAAAAATATAATTAGGGTTTTGAAATAAGGCGAAATATAATATAATTGAATATTATAAAATATTCGCCGACTCTAAAAAATTATCCTAAAATTTCGCCTTTTGGCTATAATTCGCCCATAAAAAATACCCTGGCCCCATCTGAGTTTGTCGAGCTTGTCTGAGAAGAGAATTTTCCTGGAGTGGATATTGGTCCAGAATGCTTTTTCGTGATCACTGTTGAAGTCGCTGTTCCAGTTTTCTTTAGCAGTCCATGATCGCTAGGTGTCCGTATTGGCTTGAGGTTCCCAGTAGCGAGCGACGAGATGCTTTCCCCTATGCTGAGCATGGGTCCGGATCTCATCAATGCCATTGAGCTGCTGTAAGGGGGGCATCTGGTTCCAAGCATCTTCCAAAAAGAGAGCTCGGTTGCCACTTCGGACCTCCCAAAAACTGTGCTTGTGAATAAGTTCTCTCTGGGCCCAAGTCGAGTTCCATATGAGGGATCCGGTAGGAAGAGAGTCCCGCTTGATGAGCTCGTGATGTGCCATGTTGTCTACATATTTTTGCAGCCAGATGGACGTCCAAGGAGTGGAGTTTTCAAAGCAACATCTCCAAAGTAATTTGGCACAGAGAACTTTGTTGAGAGTGCAAGGGTCCCTCAGACCGAGACCTCCATCAATCTTGGGGGTGCAAAGTTTTTCCCAGGCAACTAAAGCCCATTTTCTGTGGTGGGTGGATCCTCCCCAAAGGAAGTTTCTCTGCAGGTTGCGAATGGCTTTGAGAATGAATTTGGGGGCAGCCATGACTGAAAAAAGGTAGAGGGGCATAGCTTGTAGGATAGATTTAAGGAGGATGAGACGACTGGGAAAGTTGAGGGCTCTGAAGGTCCACGAGGAGAGTTTAAGCTCAAGGGCAGCAAGCAGATCTTTCCATGAGGAATGCTTAATGGCTGAGGCTATAAGGGGGGCTCCGAGAAACTTGGATGGAAGGGAGCCTTTCGGAAAACCAAGCAATCTCGTGATGCGGTTTTGGATCTGCAAGTGAGTATTGAAAAAAAAGATTTGAGATTTAAGATTGTTGATGGTCATACCTGAGGCAGCGCTGAAGGACTTAAGGATATCCCTGAAGGCTTTAGCTTCTGTAACCGTGGATTTTCCCATCAACATCGTGTCATCCACAAACTGCAGATGCGAATGGGTGTTGACCTGCCTGGTGACTTTGATCCCCTGAAGCTAGTTGTTGCCGACTGCTGCTTTGATTCTTCTGCCAAGGCTTTCCGCCAGCAGGATGAAAAGGTAAGGGGAGAGAGGGTCCCCTTGTCTGATGCCTCTAGAGGGGGAGAAGGTGGGAGAGGGGGTACCATTAACTAGAATGGAGAAGAAAGCCGAAGAAACAAGGGAGATGATCCAACTGACCTAGGGGAGGGAAAAGCCAAAGGCTAGGAGAGTGTCTCTGAGGAAGTTCCAGTTGGTCTTATCGAAGGCTTTGGACATATCCAACTTTATGAGCATGCCAGGGAGGGAGGTGGTCTTGAGGGAATGAATTACCTCATGCGCGGTTAAGATACCATCCACGATTTGTCTGCCTTCGACATAACCTGATTGCTCAGGCGAGATGAGGAGGGGGAGTAGAGGTTTAAGATGGTTGGCTTTGACCTTGGTGACAATCTTGTAAATGACATTGTAGAGGGCGATGGGGCGAAAGTTGGCAGGGTCAGCAGGTTTGCTAGTCTTGGGGATGAGGGTAAGAAAAGTGGCGTTGAAGGTAGGGAGAATGCAGCCGGCGGAACGGGAGGCTTCCACAACATTCCAAACCTCCTCTTTTACGATTTCCTAGTAAGGCTGGAAGAAATTGATCGTGAAGCCATTCGGTCCTGAAGCTTTGCTAGCATTCATGTCCATTATTGCAGCTTCCACCTCCCCGAGAGAGATGGGACTCATGAGATTGTTATTTTGCTCCTTCGTTATCAGCTGAGGGATGTGTTGCAGAATATGATGAGAGACCTGAGATCCGTCCGGAGTGGGGTCATTCAGAAGGTTGCTGTAGAAAAGAACGAGCTCCTGCTCAATGTCTTCTTTGTTGAGGATTGTGTCTCCGGTGCTGGTTTTCAATCTAGTGATCTTGTTATTTTGCCTTGCGTTGGATCATAGCATTGAGAAAAAAATTGGTGTTTTTCTCCCCTTCCTTGAGCCATTGAATTCTGGATTTTTGCCTCCAGAGAGTTTCCTCTTGTTGAATTCTAATGTCAAGCTAATTTTAGAGGTCTTGCTCTTGCTGTTTGAGTTCCTCTGTGAAACCCTGCTGGATGGCGTGGGATTGGATTCCTTCGAGTTCTGATTCTAGCTTTCGCTTCTCCTCCAGGATGTTGGCAAACTCAGTTTTGTTCCAGTGCTTAAGTTGCTTCTTGATGAACTTGAGCTTTTGCTGAAAGCGGAACATGATGGTCCCCTCCCTACCCTGATAGGTGTGCCACCATTCTTTGATTTTGTCTTTCAGATTTGGGTGGGAGATCCAAAACTGCTCATATCTAAAAGGTCGACGCGAGTTGGGGGAGTCCCATTCAAGGTGGAGGCAGACCGACTAATGATCGGAGCCCTCAATGGGCAGGATAGAGCAAGAGAGATTGAGTTGGTTCATCAGCATGGTGTTGGAGATGAGAAATCGGTCTAGGCGAGAAGCAACTTGGTTTTCTACCCCCCTCCTCTTATTCCAAGTATAAATGCCATTGTTAGTTTCGAGATCTGCCATAGAATGATCTCGGATGAAGGTTTGGAAAGCTATGCTGTCTCTATCCAGTCTGCGAGTCCCTCCTTTTTTCTCATTGATGGAAGTGATCATGTTAAAATATCCCCCAATGATCCAGTGCGTATTCAGAAGCTGCCCGTTGAGCCAAGAGAGACGATTGAGGAATTTGGTTTTCTGCTCCAAAGATTGAGGGCCATAGACATTGGTGATTAGGCCTCGGTGGGTAGTGCCCAGAATGTGGAACCAGCCAGAAAGAGTATGATGGCTAGAGAAGAAACCATCCATGGCTACAATATTGGGATCCCAGGCAATGGCGATGCCACCAGAGGCTCCTTTTGAATCAACTGCTATTATGTTCGCATTTTTCCAATAATTTTTTAAGAATGAGCAGAGTTTGGACTGCGCCGATTTTGTTTCTTGTAACATAAGAACAGTGGGTTTTTCTTTAAGGATTTTGTTTTTCAGCATTCTGTGTTTAGAATTGCTACCGATTCCCCTTATGTTCTAGTTGATGAATTTCAGCTCCATTAATTCAATGGTGAGAAGATGGTATTGATCTTGGCACTCAGACCCGAGTCAATTAAGTGCTCACCCAGTTCCTGGAGTAGTTGTTTATTGGGCTTTCGTCCTTTCTTCGTGAGAGCATGATGTCCCTTGGAAATTTATTTGTGCTTTAAGGCTTTGCTTAGTCCCAGCTGGTTGTTGGCGGAGGGAGTTGCAACTGCATCTGCCAGAGGTGGAAAGTTCTGATGCAAGGCTAAGGAATGGTAGGCTTCTTTGAAAATATCCATTTGGCTCTGTGGGATACTGTGTATCTCATTTTTTGCCCATGCTTCTTGAATCGTCAAGATCAATGGGACAGTCCGGCGAGGGAACGTGGGTCTGAGTCTGCATAACTTCTTTGAAGATCGGGTCTTGAAAAGTGGAGGGGGGTGGCATGGATATGGGAGTAGAGGAATCAGGGAGATCAGGGTTTTGCTGGAAGAGGACAGAGAAGCTGTTGTGACAGTCAGGGTTGGCTGAGGTGCTGGGAGCAGAGGTTTTCTTCCTAGGTCTTCGACGGTTAGTGGTTTTGGTGAAGCCTTCATCATCCTTTTTATTTTGGTCTGGAGGGGGTGGGGGTTTGGCATTGAGAGGACATTCATAGAAGAGATGACTGTGCTCATGACATTTTCTGCATCAGAGAGGAATGTGCTCGTAGTCTAACAGTTGGATCCATTCTGAGTCACGATAGGAAAGGCAGATTGCTTCAAGGAGGGCGGCAGAGATATCCATGTAGATGCAGATTCTCGCATAGGAGGTATAGCGGGCAGCTAAGGTGGCATCAGAGGTTTGTACGAAGGTACCCAGGGTATTGCCAATGCCAGCGAGGGTTTCTAGGTTCCAGTATTCCTGAGGTAGGGAATATAGCCCGAGACAGACTGGCACCACCTTAAAATCTTCCTTCTCAGTGCTGAAGTTCTCTTTCCAGTCTCTCATGTACAAACTTGCAGAGTGCAGAAAGTATGGTCCCCCTTGGAATATTCGGTGTTTGTCTTCAAGGTTCTAGAAGATAATCGTAAAGAAGCCTTTGGATCTGAGCTTCAGCTCACATTGCTTTTTTCGCTTCCAGGTGTTGGTGATCCACCAAGTTAGATTCTTTTCGGTTGGCCATAAACCTATGAATTTGCAGATTATAGCATGGTCCTGCATGAATTGGATTTGTTGACTGACAAGATTAGACGTGACCTCATACCTGGGAATTAGAGCCGATTTGGGCTTGCATTTGTTGCTGTTTTTGGTGGGTGCTGTATTCCTGGTAGTATCTTCATGGTTCGCGTTTGCAAAATTTGGAGCAGCAGTCGCAGGGTAGGCCGTTCCCTCTCCTTTTCCAGAATTAGATGCCGATTTACCTAGGTTAGAATCCAGATCCGTGGGTGTCATGGCCGAGCCCATCAGGAGGAGGGGCGTGGAAATTTGGGTGCTGCGGCCCACGATTTGGCTGAAGGATTGATTGGAGCGACCTCCAGAGGCCGCCATGGTAGGGACAGGGCAGGGGATGGCAGGCGACAAGGTCAGGGCACATAAACCCTAGCAGAGCTCAGCGCACATTATCCGATCGCACTCAACTCCTGGTGTGGAGGACATTGACAGTGTTGTAGAAATACTTTTAATTGGCCAAACCTTAAACAAGATATTAGTAGATATATTAGATTGTGAGCTTCTTGTAGCATTGATAAACCTTGCAATCAAGAAGAAGGCATTGTACACTCCTCTACCCACTTTAGATAAGGCTTGTGAGTTGGTGCTCATGGATTTTATGATAGGTTTGCCTTTAACAATTCAATCTAGCATGGCAACGATTGAGCTTTTGTTGTTGTTGATTGGTTCCCTAAGATGGCAATTTTGTCACCCTACAAGAAGAGTGTAATTTTGGCACCCTACAAGAAGAGTGTCACAACATAAGGCACTACTAAGCTCTTTTCTTCTAGAATGTTCGAGACTATTTTAGGGCCAAAAACCATTGTTCTAGAGAGGGATACTAGGTTCTTTAGTATTTTCTAGTCCAACCTTTGGTCCATGGTGGACACCAAGCTGGCCAAATCCATTGCTTCCATCCCCAGATTGATGGTCAAATAGGGGTGGTCAACAAGATGATTGTACATGTATGTAGAATACAACTTCAAGCATCTATGTACATGGGTTGAAGCCTTTCATATTTTCAACACAACTACAACATAAATCTTAGCATTTCTATTAGCCACAACCCTTTTTGGGTTTTCTTGAGGTTCCAACAATTGGCCCCAATCAATGTATCTCCATGCATCACATCAACACATGAAGAGTCCTCCCATACTCAAAACAAGGTAGACAAATAAATTAATTTTATTGAACGTATCTAACAAATCTAACAACAAGTTGATGATATTTTGTAAAAATCCCACAGTCCACTCCAAGTACAAGTAGCAAAGTGATCAACATTGGGTTCCACAAAAGTTTCAGGTTGATGACAAGTTATGGCTGGAATTGTAGAAAGAGCAATTGACATGCCCTAATAAAGCTAAGACCACTTTGATATGAGCTTGACACCATCACCAAGGCCATGAGTGATAATTCTTTTCACTTGAATCTTCCATTGTTGCTTAGGTTACACCCCATCTTTAATGTGGTTTTGTTTTGACCATACTTTCTACCTTTGTTGGACACCATGTAGGTAGTAGAGCACTTGGCCCTCACAAAACTCAATTTTGATTGCATTGCAATTTACAATAGATTGAGTGTCACCGAGTTCAATAGCACCTTTCACTGTGGTAAGTGGTACACCTAAAACTAGAGTTAACAAAAGTTTCCCCATTTGACACATTAACTTGACACACTTGAGACCATTTCTTACCAAGGGGGGTATGATTGATCCAAGTGGCCATTCGAATCAACTAGTGTCTTAGAAATGGTCTCGAATATTACCACATTTTGGGTCTTGAATTTTAAGAGTGAGTTATGTTGAATTTTTAGCTACTTTCGTAAATAGGTAATTATGTGTGTATTTTAAAATTTTCTTTAACACAATTACACATGAAAGTATCAACCATATTAATTTCTTATGAGCAGTATGACAGTAAACTAAATAGAGCAGAAAGTAAACACATCACGTCACAATAAACATGCACAATAGACACCATGATTTTTACCCTGGGAAAACCCTCTCTCCTCCTGAGGGAAAAACACAAAACTTTTTTTATGATAGATTCATTAATAGAAAAACAACTATACATCAAGTGACCATGAACATCAAACCCTTCTCAGATGAGGGTAAACAAACAGAGAGACCAAGTACTATCTTTTCATATGAAGCTGAAGAAGCAAGCACTGCTTCAAATGCTACTCTTTCTCCATCATGTGAGACCACTGTAGCAAATCATCCTAGCTCATGTAGCTCATCACCCAAGCAAGAATTCTGCTGATATAAATTCTCTGTATGCTGATATAGATCTCTGTCATGCTCATATAGATCTTTGTCATACTGATATAGATCTCTGTCATGTTTGCTGATGTAAGCCCTAGGCTTACCAAACTTCAGCCCTAAAGCCCTCCAGAGATTGATCTGACTGATATGATGTCAGTATACTAAATTGCAGACCTTCAATTTATGACATTAGCCCTCAGTGACCTAATTTGAGCCCTCAAGGGCCTACGACTTCCCATTGTCACCAACACTGAGCCCTCTAAGGGCCTGCCAAACTTGTGTCAGCCCTTGTAGGGTCTGTGTCAGCCTTTATGCCTTGCCATCAGCCTATTCAGGGCCCTTTAGGGCCTGGGTCTTCCCACAGTCACTTGATCCGAGCCCTCTTGGGGTTGATCCAACCTGTGGCTGCCCTCTTGTGGTCTGCTGTAGCCTACGGTAGCCCTTTTAGGGCTTGCTGTATCCCTGTGGCTGCCCTCTAGGGCCTGCTGTAACCCTGCGGGCCTGCGGCTGCCCTCTAGGGCCTGCTGTAACCTGCGGCATCCCTCTAGGGTTTGCTGTAGCCTTCCAAATGCCTGCAGAAGCCCTTTAACCAACCCCCAGGGCTTGCTCTACTTGCGGTTTCCTGATCCGAGCTCAATCGAGGTCTGTCCAGACCTTAACCATACCCTTCAAGCCTGCTCACAGCCTTTTTCGTCCTGTTGTAGGTGATCCAAGTATTCTAGGGGCCTAACGTCAGCCTTCCAAGCCTGCCTTCAGCCTTCCGTTGAAGAGAAGAGATAAGAATCAGCTGGGAACTCTATTCAAATTCTTTTGGACAGAGATAATGATGACTTGATGTGTATTGAACACTTGAGAGGGTTCTTTATTTATATTTCACCATTGAGTAATCCAAGGGGTAATCTCCATAAGTCAAGGAGTCAACAAATAATATAAAATACTTTAGTTAGGGTCCTTTTAATTTCTTTGTGGGCTTTTAACACTTTATTAGGGCTATATAACCACCTCTTCTTAGCAAGTCATCTTTGGGCAAAGTCTTAACCCTTCTCTTGGTCTTCATGGTCCACACATGCCAACTCAAGTGCATCATTATATACAGGGAAGATTATTCTTTGATTTTCTAAGAAGCAACATTAAAAGCTGCTCTTCTAATTTCTCATGAAGGCTTAGACAAAACATCTTGGACTAAACTCTAGCCCCTCTTGGTTTTCATGCTCCACATGTGTTCAAGAACTGTTGGGATCTTTCAAGAGCTTATGGCTTGAGTCCTCGTGACTCAAACATTAAGTACTTTACTCTGGGTCCTCTTTCACTTTTCCAATGGTCAACTTGTCTTCCTGAATCTTCATAGGAAAGGTCTTCTTACGTTTATGTCAACTCCTCCGGGAGGAGAACAAGTATCATCAACGTCCTGGTTCCTGACCAGGTCTTCAGCCCCAGGCTGATGCCAATCTCTTGGAAAATGGCTCTCGATGCTGCCCAGGAATCAACAAGTTATTGGGTCCCAATCGATGTTTTCTGGCCACTCTTTGGTAGTTGACACAACCAAAGGTGTGTGGATGGGTTGGAGTATTACTTTTTTGGGAAAGATCTTTTGAGTGATGTGTTGTGCACCCAAATTGGAGTTTTAATGCAAAAGTTATGGCCTTGGGACATTGAAGAGTCATATCAACTCACTGTCTTGGGGACTTTGCTTTTTCCACCTCATCTCTTAGGGTTAGAAGTTTTGTTTGTAGGTCTTTTGCACTCTAGGTTTATTGCTTATTGTATTAAAAAGAGGGTTTTGTCCTCTTGTGATGGAGCTCTTGCAGCTGTCATATATCTTCTCTAAGATAAGCTACTACCATTCTATCTACTATGTTTGATGTACATTGCAGTGTTTTTCACAATTGATTCATTTTTAGAATATTTTTTACACTATACATACTATGCTTTCAATATTGTACTTGTGTTCTCTCTGAAATATTGTGCATTCTTTCATTTCATCCTCAATTCAATCTAGATCATATTCTCCCCTCAGGCACATTTTGATATCTTTCATTTGCTATAGGGCAGTTGACGAGGAGCCCATAAAAATGGCATGTTTGAGCCCAACGAATTTTGATATGACCATACAGAAGTTCAAGTATGCTTAAGCTTATTGCTTCCCATTTGACTTGTAAACAAGTATATGTAACTTAAACAATCCCAGTGTGACTGCATATTGAATAAAATTGCTCTTAACAGTGTAAAACTTTCTAGTTAATCTTAGTTGTGCTTTCATGTGCATATCTTGATGTGCACAAATGGCACCTGTCGAGACCTGATCGCTTAGATCTATTTAAGTTCTATTACTATCATCTGACTACCTATGCTGTTAGGTATTTAATATGAATAATGGTAACTTGCACACTTTATCACAGGAGGAAGCTCCATATGCCATTGTTGCAGGAGGAGGTTTCAGATGCTGTAGCCATGGGAATCAGTATATCTTACCTGTTCTCTTTTCAATTTGAGGTATTACTTGTACTCTGCCACTTGAATCAACATAATAATTTTTGTTGTCCACTATGTACAGTGATGCCAATTTTTTAGGAATTCTGTTTCATGGGGGAAATGAAATTTCCTCCGAGATATCTGTTGCGATCTAGCCATGGTCAAGGCTATGTTACTGGATCCGCCACCCCAGTCTGTAGGATCCACGGATCCACGGATCCGATACATATTCGGATCGGATCCGCCTAGGATCCATCATGGAAACGGATCCCCTGCGGAAGGAAACATATCCTGGTCCTATGTAACGGATCCTGTGAAAAATCAAACAATTCCTGAAATTTTCAAACGGATCTTGAAACTTCCAGTGCTTCTATGACCCATTGATCCCCCCAAAAAATTGTTTTTTAATGAAAACTTAAAATACCCTAAACAACTATGGCTAAAAGTGTAAAACCCTTTCCTGCTCAAGGTCTGATCTATCCCTATGTCAAGATCTGCTCTTGGACTCTGATATATCAATATCAAGTTCTGCTCTCATTGTTTTTATTCGATTTATCTTTATGGTCAAGGTCTGCTGTGAAGGGCTGATCTATCTTTATCTTCTATGTTGTTGCTCACTTCACCTACACTGTTATGCAATCTTGCCATAGCCTTCAAGAAAACCACTCTATTCCCTGCTGATAGGGACATGTGGACGTGGCTCACAAAAACACTATTATGACCTGCCTCAAGTTCATGCTGAAATGGTTTTTAAAATTATGAATATCAATCATGGTTACAACTCATCAAATTATCAGTTATGGTACATAAACTCTCTTTTTTGGCAATAACTTATAGTTCTACTCTTGTGTTTCATGAATAGTTTTGATTCTTCACTCTATATTTTTATTTATTATATAAATATATTTTTATTTTTTTATACTTGCTGTTTCCCTGCCGTATCTGGATCCTGAGTTTTAAAAAATATGGCGAATCCGTATCTGGATCCGTATCCAAATCTGTATCCGTATCCTGGTAACTTAGGGTCAAGGGTCTCATAACTAGCAAGATTACAGACATTCAGACAAATTTCTCACATTAAAACCAATAATCTATGATTCTAAACTACATTTTTGTAGATCTGTCTTAGGGCAAAGGATTGCATGGATAAGATTGAGATTTGTGAATTTGCATGCTTTCACCATTTTACATGTCAAGTATGATAACGAAAGAGCTATTTTAGTTTTTGTTCTAGAGTAATTACATGACTTGGCTAAGTGAAAATTTGCTGAGGCAAAAGAGTGAAGAGTTCAACTCAATTCAGGAAAAATGCAGGAAAAACTCAGCAAGTACAAAAATAAAAATAGACGCAAACTTTGATAATTTTTTTAACCGAGATCAAATGGATCCATGTCCATAGTACATACAATGCTGAATGTCAATATATATGTCTAAAATTGATACATACAATATGAGTCATGAGTCGTGACTTGAGATTCAAGAATGGGAAGCATCTGAGATTCTGATGCTCCTATGCCTTGGGTTGTCTTAGCCTCGAGGAAATCTAAGTCATGTGCAAAAAGAGGAGCCTTCTTGACTAGCCAACCCTATGTTGGTTCTTGATTCTCTCTCCAGAAATGATTTGGGAGCTGAGAAATTGATAAAGGCATTGTGAAACTTCAAAACCTTGGTGTTCGGTTTCTGGAACAATTTGACCTACCTTGCTGCTGCTAGAAGTGTCATTGAGAATTCCTTCTTGTTGCTGGTGTGCCAGAATCTGCTTTGTTTGCATTGAAAACTGTTGGTGTGGATGTCCTAGAAGTCCCACTCTGTCTTTGTTTCAGGGCTGGGATGAGGAGGAAGCTAGGAAGAAAGCTGTGATGAAAATACACTAAAATGACTATTTACTAGTTATAGCCTACCCAGCAAGTTTTTTGGCAAACTCGTTTCTGGTCCATGACTCGCTAGTAGTAAGTCGAGTGTTTGGCCTGCTAGCCAGGTTAAACGTGAGTTGGCAAGTCAAGCTCGCTGGCTATTTGAATCAGCTTGGTTTGAGGGCTGAGTCAGGTTTTGCCCACTGGTAACTATTTTCTATTATTCTAGGGCCATGGTTTACTGTTTGAGGGAACATTTGAATCAAGAGGCTTTTTATTGGGGATAATCTTGACTAAGGATTTGTACAAGTTCTGTAAATTTTAATACTAGTCTTGCCACTGTACTACCTTCAACTTCTGCATAGTTCAATCACATAATGTGTTTCATAAAAGAGAACATACAATTTTAAAACATAAACAATAGAGTGCTTGGGCATATTGGCCTTTACTGTGAAGTCCTGAGCTTATTTTCTTACATTTCAAAACTTTCGACTTTTAGCTGCTGCCAATTTCAGGTAGAACAAAAGTAGCTAGAAATGTGTAAACAATGCCCAGATAAATTGTCTTAGCATCATAAATCAATCCATAAGAAATTGGATGTGGTTAAAAAAATCATCATTATTTTCTTTTCAGTTATCAAGGAATAAAATATCGAAGGGAACTTGCTATGGTGGAGTTATCCTGGAAATGCTGAGCCCCTTTCAAGTCTATATGGGCGCTGTCCAATATGTTACAGCAGGCTTTTGGTGACTTATCATAATTCGTAATACATTTTAACTCTGTCAAAGATTTTTCTTGAAGTGTTTCTTTCTTCTTTAATAATGCTTATTAAACTATAGGTTCTACTATATTATTGTTCAATGGCAAGCTATCATTTGGAAATTCTAAATTGGTTGTCTGTTGAGATTTTGCATAGCCTGAGTTGGAAGTAGTGGTTGAAAAGCAAATGTTTCCCCTACTTGTTCTTAAAGCAATGGAATGTGAAGTGAAAGGTTCGACCAAGTGATCATTTTAAAAGACGATTACTTCCAATTTCAACTTGTTCTTCCTAGAAGATTGTAAGCTAATTTTCAGGAGAGACAGCAAAAAATGCATTCTTGTTCAATGCCCATGTGAGTAATACCGAGTTTTTTTGTATGTTTAATTGTTTCTTATCTTTAATGGAAGAAAATGTGATATTTTCCCAATAAAAGCTTGTTAATCTTTGCTGTTCTAGCTTTTCTACTATTCACAGTTGGAATCCAGATCAAATTCACCGTAAAAGTGGGATTGCTGATGACTGGGATTTTTTTGCTGCCTTAAGAGCACACATGTTAGTCGCAGGAGCTGCTAATAAAGGTAAATACACCCTTGTTTAATCTCTAAATCTGTTGAATGGAGGTCAGCCCAACTCTTAGAAGATGGGTTCAACTTCACTCTCATGCCTTTCAAAGATTGGAGTAAGCTTAGTGGTAGTGTAAAATTTTTGTATGTTTCTATAATTCCATTTGCAAAGGAACTCTTAGCAGAGCATCATAATCCGTCAGTAAATTATGTGCATCATAAGCTGTCAGTAAATTATGTGTATATAACGTTGATCTAAGAGAGCACTCCATCTGGATCCAGTTTGCTTCCATGCAACTTAGCTCAATATATATGAAGGCATTCAAGCTTGCCATTTGATATTTATGTGATAATTGCTTCTTTTTGTTAATATTCTACTACTTACAGTCCAGATCTCCATGTTTGTTTATCATACCTGGTGTCTACAGAAGGTGTACTTGAAGAGTGTATTCAAACTTCAAATCTGTCCTAAAATATTGGAAGAGGTAAGCTTCTATCTTTGCATCTATCTCCTTTTTATCTTTGGAAGACTAGTAAGTTCAGTGATCCACTGCCTAGAGAATTTTAAATTTGTGAAGGCTACAAATCTTTGTATCCTGTTCTGACCTCCATAAAACTTTTGGTCACTAGACAAATGATACCGTATACTCTTGGAAGGTATGCTTGCTCCCTGGGGTTTGCCTACTTTCTTTTATCTTGTGCACCCCTTAATTGTGTAGATTTTTCTGGGTTTTACTGCTTGCTGGTTTATGTCAACTTTTCAAGTGTTTTTCACCAACAACCGGTTTTGCATTGGCTGAAGGTTACTTATGAAAAATGCTGTAACAATTAAACACATAGTAAACTACCACTAACAGGCAGAAAGCAAATATTTAAACACATGCACGCCATGAAAGATAGACTCAGTATTTTTGGCAACTGTGCCCTGGAAAAAAAATTAGAACAGTTACACAGTGAAAATACAACTTATCTCCACTCAGAAGATGCACCCACAGAGCTGCCTCGAAATGTGTGCAGAGACAGTCTCGAAATCTGTGCAAATATCAGTCTGAAATTAATGCTGTACCCTTCTCGATTTCTGTGCAGAATCAACCTCAAAATCTGTGCTGAACTGTTCCTCGATTTCTGTGCATAAGTCAACCTCGAAATCCGTGCTGAGAAGTGACAGTGGTACGGTTTGTACGGACCTGCAGTACCAGATTGTATCTCGAAAACAGTGCAGACAAATAACCTCGATTTCTGTGACAGTAAACTTGAAAATTGAGCTTGGAATTAATGCCTCGATGTGTGTGCCGAGAACCTTGAAAACCGTGCCCAGCAAACCCTTGAACTGCGTGCAGAAAAAGAAGACTGCTGTATGGAACTTCTCCTCGGGATATGTGCTGAAGATGACAGCTGCTTTCTAGAAATTCGTGCTGATAATAAATGCCAATTCCATGCCTCGATTTCAGTGCCCAACTTGCTGAAGGTGCCTCGAAAATCGTGCCAATGCTCTCGGTCCCTCTCTACTCTTCTCTCTTCACTTCAATCACAAAAGTGAGCTCAAAAAAATGCCTCCCTCATGCTTTTTGTTCTAACCCTAAGTGGGTATCTAATCCGACGGTGGAGATAGATCCAATCCAAGGGATAAGAATCAACAAGAGTAAAATTCACTTTAATTTAAATCACTTAAATAAATATTTACTCACCCACTTAACTTTAGCAAAAAGTGACTTTAATGTTATAAAGTCTCATTAATGTGCATTTAATGTGAGGGTCACCTTTTTCCCCCTTCTAAGTGACATTAGGCAAATGTCACTTGGGGAACACTTCCCTAGGTACAAAACTAACACTCCCTCTTACCGAGGAAGGTGTTCCGCACCACTCCCAACTTATCTCTGAAGAAGACAAACTTCCCCCTCCCCAAAGACTTTGTCAGGACATCTACTACCTGCTTATCACTGGAAATATACTGCAACTCAACTGCCCCTCTCTGGACGTAGTCTCGGATGAAATGGTACCTGATCTCAATGTGCTTCGACCTGTCATGGAACATCGGATTCTCAGAGAGCAGAATGCAACTCTGATTGTCGCAATAGATCACCGTAGGTCTCACTGCCGATCAAATAAATCTACCAATAACTTATGAAGCCACAGTGCTTTGCAAGTTGCCTAACTGGCTGCCATATACTCAGCCTCAGCAGAACTCAATGCAACGGACTTCTGTTTCCTGCTGAACCACGACACTGCTGCCGAGCCCAAGCTGAAACAGCAACTGGAAGTGCTCTTCCGATCCCTCACACAACTTGCCCAGTCTGAATCTGTGAACCCAACCAAGCTGACTCCACCCGAACCCCTGTAGTCCAGACCATAATCCACTGTCCCTGCTAGGTATCTCAGAATGTGCTTTGCGGAAGTCCAATGCACACTCCTAGGCTGCACCATGAACTAGCTAAGAGTGTTGACCGCAAAACACAGGTCTGGCCTGGTGTTGACCAGATACATCAACGATCCAATGAGCTGACGATAAAGTGTGGGATCCACCAACTTACCCTCTGAAGCATGAAGTTGCTTCAAGTTGGTGATCATAGGTGTAGACATAGGCCTGCAGTCCTCCATCCGATAACTCTTTAGAATATCAACTGCATACTTCCCCTGTCCTAGGAAAATATGTCCAGGTTCCTACCAAACCTCCATCCCCAAATAGTAATGCATCAGCCCAATATCAGTCATCTCATACTCAGTTGCAAGGTCTCTCTTGCACTGTGCAATAAGACGCTCCTCTCCAGTGATAAATAAGTCATCAACATATAACAGAAGAATGAGAGGATCTCCACCAATCACAATGTAGTAAAGGTTGGGATCAGCCTCACTCTTCTGAAATCCCATCGAAGTCAAATATGCATCGATCCTGGATTACAAAGCTCTAGGATCTTGTTT
The DNA here is from genome assembly GCA_027924585.1 of Larix kaempferi. Taxonomy (NCBI): domain Eukaryota; kingdom Viridiplantae; phylum Streptophyta; class Pinopsida; order Pinales; family Pinaceae; genus Larix; species Larix kaempferi. The sequence continues at coordinate 4,734,579 of BSBM01000298.1, forward strand.
CAGACCGTACAAGGCTTTCCTAAGCCTGCACACATGGGAATCTCTCCCATGTATCTCGAATCCCTGTGGCTGCTCTAAATACACCTCCTCCTGCAGAAGACCATTGAGAAACGCAGTCTTCACATCCATCTGGTGGATCTTCCAACCCATCTCTGCTGCTATGGATATCACTGCTCTGATGGAGGAATACCGAGCAACTGGAGCAAATGTCTCATCATAGTCAACTCCCTCAACCTGTGAGAACCCCCTAGCCAAAATCCTAGCCTTGAATTTCTCCACACTGCCATCTGCATCATGCTTGATCTTGTAAAGCCACTTGGAAGTCACCACTAACTTCCCCTCAGGTCTCGGCACAATCTTCCAAGCATCATTCTTCATGATGGAATGGTACTCTTCTATCATGGCATCTCTCCATACCTGATGCTGAGAAGCCTCCTCAAATGTGGAAGGCGCAGAGTCACGAAGACTCGCAACAAGGGCCATCCCATATCTGTCTAGCTCAACTACTGACTTGATCGCCTCCTGAGGTCTACCAAATGCTTCTGCTTCCTTCAAGGTGTCCTGAAGCCACTTAGGCTTCTTCTTCCTTGAAGGATTCTCCCAAACTGGTCTATCCTCATCCGAGGAACTCCCAGAAGCAGAAGGTCTAACACCCCGAGGACCAGTGACTGATGAACCAGTCCCTGAAGACCCTGTAACTTGTGAACCTGAACTTGTGCATGTCCTTGAACCTGTCCTTGAAGTACCTGTCACCTGAACCACTGATCCTGTAGAAGCCGTGCCTGTACCCTGTGATCCAATCACTCCAGAAACCTGCGGACCTGAAACCTGTATCGAAGAAGCCTGTGTCAACTGAGGTGTGGGAGCTGGTGGCTCCCTTTGCTCCATCTCTCTCGATTTCCTGAAGGCCCTCTCCTCATCAAATTTCACTTCCCTCCTCACTACAACTCTCCTCTGGCCAGGAATGTAAAGTCGATATGCCTTCGAAGTCTCATCGTAACCCACAAAGATACCTGTCTCTGCAGTGGGCTCGAACTTCGTCCTCTTCTAAGAAGGGATGCGAGAGTAAGTTAGAGAGCCAAATATCCGAAAGTGACTCACCTCAGGCTTCTTTCCTGAATACATCTCCTCTGGAGTCATCCTCCCCAAAGCACGGTGAGGACCCCTGTTCTGCAGATACACTGCAGTGTTGCAAGCCTCTGCCCATAGAAAGAACGGTAACCCCTGATCATAAGGCATGGCTCTCGCTGCTCCCACGATCGACCTATTCTTTCTCTGTGCTACTCCATTCTGCTCAGGAGTGTAGGGAACTGTCAACTGTCTCTGAATACCCTCCTGACTGCAAAAAGCATTGAACTCCTTGGACGTATAATCACCCCCATTGTCCGATCTCAACATCCTGACCTTCCTCCTTGTCTGCTTCTCCACAAGGGCTTTGAACCCTTGGAAGACACTCAACACTAATGGGGACTTCTTGTTCCTCGAGAAGTAGATCCAGGTCTTCCTGGAGTAGTCATCAATGAAGCTAATGTAGTACTCGTGACAGGTCAAAAATACTGAAGACATGGGACCGCAAATGTCAGAATGGATCAAGTCAAGCACTCCTGCTACTCTCGTGTCACTGCTTGGAAAAGCAGTCTTGGTGTACTTTCCCAAAGCACACCCCCTGCACACATCACTCTGCTCGGTGTCAAACTTGGGTAAACCTGTAACCATGCTCCTCAACAATCTCAGAGCTGGGTGATGTAAGTGGGCCATCCTCCTGTGCCATAGCTCACATAGCTCACTGCTGCTATTGTGTGTTAGAGCATGCTGCGGCTGAAACAATAACTTGTACAGTCATCCACATCTAACTCCAATATCCATGGGGGTAGATACACCTGTAGTCCTGGGGAACACCTGCACTCTCCCATCTGAGAAACACATCCCAAGACCCCTGTCCTCAATAGTGGAAACTGAAACAAGGTTCTTTTTCAGCCCAGGGACGTACAACACATCCCTCAAAGTCATGGGACTCATGGACTCCCTCTCAAATGTAATGGTCCCCTGACCAACTGCTCTAACAATGGTATTGTCACCAAGTACCACCTCCATGTCTCTAACTGTCCGTGATAGATCGGAGAACAACTCTCGAGCACCTGTCATGTGTCTTGAGGCTCCACTGTCAATGTACCATGTACTACTGGTGGATGGACCTGTCTGATGCCCTGTAAACAATGAATGCTCACTCTCCATATCCATATCTGTGTTGGTGGCTAAAGAGACTCTCTCTCTCTCAATCTGTCCAGCATATAGGGAAAACTCCCTCTGAAACCTGTCACCAAAATCATCAACCTCTGCTGAGGCTGCTGTCTGCTGTCCCTATCCCTTCTTCTTCTTCTTGCTTGGACACTGTGAAGCATAGTGCCCAAACGCCTGACAACAATAGCACTTGATTTTACTCAAGGCCTTCTTCTGTCCACCCTGTGGTTGCTGCTATTGCTGCCTCTTGGCCCCACCCTGCTTGGTACCCTTCTTCTTCTTACCCTTGGTTGTCAGTGCCACATTCTCCTCATCCACCCCACTCTGTGATGAACTGCCCTGTACGAGACCCCTCCTGGTCTCCTCCTGCACAAAGTCATCCCACAGTCTCTCCCAACACGGTAGGTTCTCTCTACCCACTATGGCCTGCACAAATACACTCCAGGACTTTGAAGCCCCATTCACTGCTGTGCGTACAAGCTCAGTAGCAGATACCACTTCACCAACCGCTGCCAGTTCATCCCGAACTGCAGAAATCCTAGTGAGGTATGTTGTGACTCCCTCTCCTCCATTCATCTTGATACTCTTGAGTTTCTTTTTGAGAGCCATCTTTTTGTTCTCATTGGAACTCTCATACAAGTTGGTCAAGGCACTCCACATCTCATGTGCCCTGGTCTTACCAGAAATGTGAGGGATTATGTGGTCTTTAACTGCGTCAAGGATAATCCTCCTAGCCTTACAGTCCTTCTTGTTGAAGGTTGAAAGGGCTGCTGCATCTGTACCATCTGGAATAACAATGGGGTTGGCGGTAGTACTTTTAACCGGCTCCACCCATAGTTCATTCTCCTCAAAAATCAACAAAATTCTGGCCTTCCATGGCACAAAATTCTCAGTCCCGTTCAACCTATCCTCTATCCTCAAACCTGTAGCCATCTCAACTTCAACCCAACAGAATGCTGATCACTAACAGAAGAAAATTTCAAAAAATTTCCGAGTTCTGGAAATTTCTGTGTGCTGCAAAAATACTACTGTTTTCTGCCCCTGCGCTTTGATACCATGTAGATTTTTCTGGGTTTTATTCCTTGCTGGTTTATGTCAACTTTTCAAGTGTTTTTCACCAACAACTGGTTTTGCATTGGCTGAAGGTTACTTATGAAAAATGCTGTAACAATTAAACACACAGTAAACTACCACTAACAGGCATAAAAGCAAATATTTAAACACATGCACGCCATGAAAGATAGACTCAGTATTTTCGGCAACTGTGCCCTGGAAAAACCCCCATGGGGAAAACCAGTAAGAGAGAGAGATATTTATTATTTCTTCAGCAGCAAAAAAAATTAGAACAGTTACATAGTGAAAATACAACTTATCTCCACTTAGAAGATGCACCCACAGATCTGCCTCGAAATGTGTGCAGACAGTTTCGAAATCTGTTGTGCAAATATCAGTATGAAATTAATGTTGTACTGTTCTCGGTTTCTATGCAGAATCAACCTCAAAATCTATGCTGAACTGTTCCTCGATTTCTGTGCATAAGTCAACCTCGAAATCCGTGCTGAGAAGTGACAGTGGTACGGTCTGTACGGACCTGCAATACCAGACTGTATCTCGAAAACCGTGTAGACAAATAACCTCGATTTCTGTGACAGTAAACTTGAAAACCGAGCTTGGAATTAATGCCTCGATATGTGTGTCGAGAACCTTGAAAATCGTGCCCAGCAAACCCTTGAATTGCGTGCAGAAAAAGAAGACTGCTGTATGGAACTTCTCCTTGGGATATGTGCTGAAGATGACAGCTACTTTCTAGAAATCCGTGCTGATAATAAATGCCAACTCCATGCCTCGATTTCAGTGCCCAACTTGCTGAAGGTGCCTCAAAAATCGTGCCAGTGCTCTTGGTCTCTCTCTACTCTTCTCTCTTCACTTCAATCACAAAAGTGAGCTCAAAAAAATGCCTCGCTCGTGCTTTTTGTTCTAACCCTAAGTGGGTATCTAATCCAACGGTGGAGATAGATCCAATCCAAGGGATAAGAATCAATGAGAGTAAAATTCACTTTAATTTAAATCACTTAAATAAATATTTACTCACCCACTTAACTTTAGCAAAAAGTGACTTTAATGTTATAAAGTCTCATTAATGTGCATTTAATGTGAGGGTCACCTTTTTCCCCCTTCTAAGTGACATTTAAAAGTGACTTTAATGTTATAAAGTCTCATTAATGTGCATTTAATGTGAGGGTCACCTTTTCCCCCCCTTCTAAGTGACATTAGGGAAATGTCACTTGGGGAACACTTCCCTATGAACCTTTCCCTCAGCTACTTGCTGACCTTCCTCTGAAAGTGAGTCTGCCTCTAGACAGCCCAGATCTAGACAGCCTCAGATCCAGATTGTTTCAGAACCAGATGCCCTATGTCGTGAGCAGCCAATCATCCATTCATAGCTTCTTCTCTTTGGCCTCAGAGGTTTGGAGAACAGGGTCCCCCTCACTCCTGGACACCTCCCAGGATCATTCCACCAGCCCCCATCAATCCTTGCCATACACCAGACATCATCTAAATGTGCATTGGCAATTTTTCTGTTATTGATGATTTTGACTAGGAGGGCATTTCTTGGCTCTCCCCCTTTTTGGCCATCACCTTTGACATCTCCTTCAGATCTGTTTTGGCTTCACTTGTTCTGGGGGTGGTGGTTCTCAGCTACACCATGTCTCATATCTTTCTGTGCTGCCCTGTATTTTACTTTACATGCTCTTTTAGAGTGTAGCTTTGTTTCTTGCTTCTACAGGAGATTCCTTCGCAGTCCCACACTGTACCTTTTAACTGATGTACTCTTTTAGTCCCTTGACCTACTTTTGTGGTAATTTGTTCGACATTAATATACTGATCTTGTTTTATTCTATATGAAAATGTGTGAAGGAGATTGAATCAAAAATATTTACTATGGATTTTATGTGATCCCCTAGAATTTCTAAATGGATACTTAAAAACTCTGACCTGTAACATTTATACAGCTAATCACTAAACTAGAATCCCCATAGACCTGCATCTTTCTTACATTTTTCTGCACGACACATTTTAATAACAGTCTTGATGCCGTTAATTCTATGAAGTTATTGAACCTAGAACCCAACCTCGTCTTCATATTATATTATTAATTGAATGACCTTCAGAGAAATAGAATACAAGCTGCATGCTTCTATTCTGTGTGCCTTGCTTTGATCCATCAAAAAATTCTTAGGCCTACACTTTATTGATAACCAAATCCAACAGCTGCCTTTTTATTTTCTGAATAACAGGTAGCATCTAAGCAGTTTCCATAGCTCTGATTTGATACATAAACTTGAAAGGATGGAATCCCCTTCTATACAAATAGCAGTGAATTGTGAACCATACTTCTTGAATACTCAAATAGGGCACAGATCTCCATTCCTTTAATTCCCTTTTACCCTACCATCTTCTGAAGGGTTTTTCAATGCCATCACCTGACCACCTCTGTCACATGACACGTTGAAAACCCCTGTGAGTGTATACCATGGACATGACAGGACACGTGCCCAACACATGTCGGAGATGTTCCCTAGCCGTGTCCCATGTGTCTGACACATGTGCACGGAAAATGAGTCCGGAGACATAAAAAAAACACATTTTTCACTTTTGGCTGTTGTGAAAGAGAGCAAGGGTTAGCTTTTTTGTAGATGAAGGGTGAAAAACAGGTTTGAAGATCAGTCCATTACATTTCAAGTGATTTGAAGGCAGCAGATTTGTCATTACAACAGGATTTTTGTTGAATCTACCCCATTTTGTATTTGCAATTGGCATTATTTCCACCCATAGTATCAGTGAATTAGCATATACTATTTATGTAATACATTTTGATTTTGATTACATCAAATTACTTAATGAGAACACTGAAGTTTATGGTTCTAACTTCTGAGTTCTGAACTTCTAGTTCTATTTTATGATGTTTATTATTTGAATGTTTATGATGTGTATTATTTGAATGTTCTAATTTCTTGTGTGTTTGATCATGATTCATCATTGATGTCACATGTATGATGTAGTACTAGTAACTAGTTGTATTGTTCTAATTTTGGATCTTTGTGTCCCGTGTCCTGTTTTTCGGGGGTCACTGTGTTCCATGTTGGACACTTGTATTGCCTGTCCTCTGTGTCCCATGTCTTCGTGTCATGTGACTTAGCTGATCGCCCATCATTTTTACCTGTTTACTTCTCAACTTCTGACCACACTTGAACAACATATGAGCCTTTCTTGTTGCATAATACAGAAGGTAAATATTCTATTGTTGTCGGCCTGTTGTGGGAATCATTTTGGGAAATTGTTGGAGAAATGTGATAGTGTATTAATTCTGTATGATTTTTGTCATAATAGTGTAATATTATTTTTTTAAGGTTGTACTGATCTTCACCTTCTTGCTCTATCTTCGAGTTGTTGCCGCCGAGGTGCACATTTAGGGGGGAAGCGTAGCAAAAATATTTTGAAGCTGCTCGGTGTGGCCTTGGGCGCAAGCAAAGAGTCAGGTGCTGTCACTTGATTTCGACTCCTCCGTTTAGGCAAATTCCTAACGAAGCCGAGGGGGGTAGACCCTACTAAAATAAAAGGTTTCTAAGGCTTTTAGTTAATGTTTGAGTGGTTGGAATGGATGTTGCTTTTAGGAGTTTTTTGAATTGATGCAAATTTAAACCAAGTTGTTCGCCAAATTAATCGAGACACATCCACAACATGATATAATAAAATAACAACAATTTATAAGATAGATAAAAACATAGACTTGCAAAATATTGTTGTTGATGAAAGACCAGTGCTAATGGAGTCATTGTCTGTTTTAAAGTGTTGAAAGGACTATTGTGCGAATGCTCTTGGTTTATTTTATTATGTATTTTATGGGATGAGTTTATTAATTGTGGGATGAGGGGATTCTTGACATACCTTGCGGTACAGGGAATATGTCCGGAATGTGATCTAAGTGGCTTTGTACAAGGACATGTGGGCTGAAATGGAGTCTCGAGAGCGGTGTTCAACACTACACCAACAAGGGTGTAGCCTAACTGTGCTCTTAGGTGGCCTCCCAGTTGTTCCTGCTTCCTTAGTCAAAATGTCTCCACTTTCGATCACTAATGAGGCAACGCTGGATTTTTGTTGGTTAAAGGGGAATTTCTTTTATTAGTGTGAATGGATTAGCTTAATGTGAAAATTTTGATAATTGCAACACTACCGTTTTTGATATCCCAATGCTTAGACTACCCTGCGATGGGTAGAGCATACACGGAGTGGGCGAAATGTTCGTTCCAATTTGGACTCTCCGACAGAGAGCACTCTTGATCCGCAAATGGAGAGATTCAAGAGATTTTTAAAGTTAAGTTAGACTCTCTGATAGAGAGCACTCTTTATCCGCTAAGAGCAAGATTCAAGAGATTTTAAGGCAAAAGAAAAGACTCTCCGAGAGAGACCACTCTTGATCAGCAAAAAATGTGAGATTCAAGAGATTTTGATGAGCAATATTTTAACCAACAAAAAAATAGATATAAAGCACTAAAAGTAAAAACTAACAAATTTTCTAATTACTACCCAAGAGTCTCTTTCAGGTCAAAGACCGTACTCGGGAAAGCAAGGGGATTAGTAGTTCATTTAACATGCAAATATAAAGTAAAGTAAAACTTGGAAGAAAAGTCTAAATCTAGCTGCGATAATTGAAAGAACTAATCAAGCAAGCAAAACTAATCTAAGGCAGAAAGTAAAGGGGACAAGTACAAGCTTCCCCGAAATGGGGGAAGGCGGTGTGGGAGCCTTAAATCCTACTTGCTCTTTATTAACAGTTATTACAAATTAATTAACAACTTTCCGATAGAGAGTGCTCTTGATCCACAAAAGTTGCGAGATTCAAGAGACTTTAGGTCTTCCCAGAAGGCGGAGGGAGAGCAAGGGGTTGAAGTAAAAGTGATTTTTTTATAAGTTTATGCACCAAAAAGGTTCATTTCCTTGCTTTCCTGTAAAATAAGCATACAAACCAACAAACTATCATTTATTTGGATGAGTGGATTAGTCTAAAAAATACAATAAAATTGATAAGAAGGCAATACTTGCGAAATAATGAAAATTTTAAACTTCAAGTTTTAACCAACTAGGACTAGATGTAAACTTGAAATGTGATAAACATGAGACTCTTTATATCTTCCTAAGTATATAACAATAGATGATTAGATAAACTTTGAAAAACTTAGATCTACTGTTTATGAAATAAAAGTAACCAAGAAAGAGATTTGTTTCAATTTTGAGAAGATAGAAAGGAGAAACCCAAGCCCAAGCTTGAAGAATGAGATGACTTCGGAAGTGCCTGTAGAACAAAAACCATTAGTTTTTATGAAAAGAGGCAAAGAGAATAAGGAAGCAACTGAGCTCCAAGTTCTCCTCCACCTTCGATGATCTGCAAAACTAAACCAACCTTCAACAAACAAGATCAAATCTAGTGTGATAAATTAAATAAAATCAAAAGAGCATTAGTATAACCGACTACAATTTGCTACTTTCGAATCTTATATAACTTCGCACAAGTAAACAAGTTGAAAACCTCAAATGTCTACTCTATGGACTACAGAGAGGCTTCTAAGCTAGCAATCTTGCATATGAAAGACAAATAAAATAAAGCTAATATCACCTCGATTCAAACATTCACCATGAGATCTTGCACCATTTAAACCTCCAAAGTCTTCACTTTATTCCTAAACCACTTGCAAAATAGCAAAGCATTACACACAATTACAGTAGAGGTTCCTTGCAATCCATGCATGAGCAATGGAGCAAGCCTCACTTTTATAAGCAAATACAAGAGGAGAGGGGTGCATCCACAAATGGGGGAGTGATTTGGGCATTGAACCAACACTTTAACGAGTGCTTGGTTGTAAGGATTTGAGATGGGGTGGTTGCCACATGGGAGAGGTGCCCATTTCAAACTTTGGAAACACCACCCATCCTTTACGAGTGGCCACATGTGAAGTGTGACGCCCATGTGAGGCTTATGCGCCACTCTAACTTGATTTCACCTACCACTTTAATATTTGACTTTTAAACCATGCTCTAACCATTTGATCGCACATTATAAGAAATTAATTAGCCACCTTTTCTCACACTTTTTTTAATCATTTTTTTGGATTTTCCAACTTTGTCCTTTTGTGCATTTTGTAGCACACTTAGCATTTAAATGTCGTTTTGTCGTGTCTTTAAGCATAAATGCCACAAATGACAATTTAATTGCCCGAAACTTGGGAAAAGTGGGTCCTAGGTTAAAGAGGACGCTCTGAGTGTGAAAACGAGCATCCCCACACCAAATTATGCCTCCAGACCATGCTTTTATTACACTTTGAATTTTTTCAATTAAACCATTAAAAATGGTCTAATTTTACGTAAAAAATTATTTTATCAGAATTGACTCAAACTCATATGGAACCTAGTGCATGTCCATACAAATTATTATTGATGGCTAGCATGTGAAAAATACATAGACACATAGACTTTAATAACCTCTATAGGTTCGACCACCATGGTAAATACTCCCGCTTTGGAGGTGTGAGTGAAAAACTCAGGAATTATACACCACAGAAGCGCAACGCATAATTCCTAAGGAAAAAACACTAGAGTATCCCCTTGATATCCAAACCTAAGGTAGTCCAAGTCTTTTACAAAATGACCATGCGTAGACCAACTTATTACAATTCCCCCAAGGGGGTTTGGACGTGCAAAATTTACAAAGGGCCAAAAAATTGGCTTGATGAAACTCTGAAAACTGACTATCAACATTGAACATGTTCACAACTCTGGTGGCTTGCAAGAAATCTACCTAATGTACAAATTATGAGGTAACATCTGGCTTCAGCTGCGGGACATGTGCTTGATCTGGCCTTCAGGCAAGGAGAGGATACGAGAACACCAGAATATCTGGTTTTATTCAACCTGTAAAAACATCTCAACTTTGACAAGAAAAACCTTCAGTAGCACAATTTTTATAAAAAAGCCAATGGACCAAAAGCTATATTTATTTTGAAAATGAAACTAAGCAAACTTTCTAGGTATATATTAAAGGAAAATATTGAAAACGAAATGTATAAAGCAAATGCTCACTTTGAGGAACTTATTTTTCCTACTTTAAGCATAGTGAAATTGTTAAGTAAAGTGAAAAATCCAATGTGATCAACTTAACATTTCATCAATTGTAAAGTTTTTGACCTTGCGTTTGGTAACCTTCCAAAGCAAGGAAAATTAATTTAAAAAATGCAAACCTGCGTGAGAGTTTTGGATGGGAGGGTTGGATGGTAGATCATAAGAGAAAATGTTATTAAGTTGATTCCCAAATTGGAATGTCCTCTTGCAGGCTTCTTCTATCCATGACTGGGTAGGAGTAATTGTTTTTATGAATGATGAGGCAGGTTAACTGCTTCACCATGTTGATTTGAAGGGCTCTTCCGATGATAACTTCTTGTATAAGCACAAACCTCAGGCTGCTCCAAATCATAAGGAACATCTGCATGTGAAGACGATGGCTGAGATATATATTCAATCAATTGTACCCAATCTGGCTCTTCATCGCACTGCTTCTCCAAGTCCTCATTGTTGATACTCATGCATGGCTCTGATTGCTCATATGAACAAATAGCATGCTCTTCTTCCATGTCCAAATGTCCCAAGCTTTCAAGATCCACACTCCCTTCTCTTGATACATCAAAAATGAGTTTTTCAATGTATGTCCAATAGTCATCATCCACATCTTTGTCAAATATGGGGGAGTCTTCATGAATTTCATCATATACCTGGCTATACCCGTCCTTGTGTTCATAACAATTATCTTCAAAAGGTGTTTGGTTTCAAAGATATTACAAGGAGCAAAGCTTTCCAAAGCCTCATCACTAAGCGAAGAACAAGGAGTGTTATCATACACACCCCAAATTTCATCATGGATTTCTTCATGAGGTAAATCTGGCATACATGTGTGATCATCGTCACTAAAACAATCCAGGGATAGCTCAAGATCTTCAATGTTCTTTGTTATGATGACATGAGGAGGGTCTTCAACCGTGTCTTCAATTAAAAGTGCCTCATGAAGTTCATCAATAGGATCATCATGGAGGTGATGCTCGATAGTGGAATTTATCGGTTCCTCTAGTATCATCAAATCTTAGGTTGTACATGGGTCTCCACATGATGCTCTTTCCAAGGTGCACGAGCAAGGGATTCATTGATGAAACTTTCCCTATCAACCTTGTCATCATGCTATTACTCAAGAAAAATTCCAAAGAAATTTGACATAGAAGTAATGCAGTTATTAGGAAGATGATCATAAAACCAATCTCTAGCCTCCTCTAGCGTACATATAAAAATATGCATCCAATTATCTTCATGTAATATATTGAACTTGGTTATGACCTCAATAAAGGATGTAATGTGAAGAATGGCTGAATCATGCCTTACGCAAAAGCTCGTAAGATGATTATCTATATCTGTCTCAGGCTCTTGATGTGGGAAGCTAGGGATGTTTCTGAAGTCAACCGAAGAGAAAATGTCTTTTTGGTACTGGCCCATAATAATGCACTATGTTCACACCAAGTCATTCCAGTGGAGCAATCAGATAATGGGATTTAAAGATTTTCTACTACGTTGCATGAGCTCATCTACACACAACAAGTCTCAACAATTTATAAGAAACACGGGTTTTATCCCTTTAGCGAGTCGCCATGAGAATAAAAAAAATGCATTTAAAATACTCACAAAAATTTATATTTTTTACTTTGAACATTTTTTTATAAAAAAAGAAAAGGTTAGTGGAGTCGCTAGATGAAAATTAAAGATTGGATCTAAAGATTCATCAAACAAAGCAAAAAAATCAAAAGATAAAAATCAAAAAGTCGTATTCCGGGAAACAAAAGATTTGTCCCCGGCAATGGTGCTAGAAATGTTGCCGCTGAGATGCACACCTAGGGGTGAAGCACAACAAAAATATTTCGAAGCTGCTCGATGTGTCCTTGGGGCCAAGCAAAGAGTCATGTGCTGTCACTTGATCCCAGCGCCTCCGTTTAGGCAAACTCCTAACGAAGCCAAGGGGGGTAGACCCTACTAAAAGAAACTGTTTCTAAGACTTTTAGTTGATGTTTGGGTGGTTGGAATGGATGTTGTTTTTAGGAGTTTTTTGAATTGATGCAAATTTAAACCAAGTTGTTCGCCAAATTAATCAAGAGACATCCACAACATGATATAATAAAACAACAACAATTTATAAGATAGATAAAAAACAAAGACTTGCAAAATATTGTTGTTGATGAAAGACTAGTGCTAATGGAGTCATTGTCCGTTTTAAAGTGTTGAAAGGACTATTGTGCGAATGCTCTTGGTTTATTTTATTATGTATTATATGTGATGAGTTGATTAATTGTGGGATGAGGGGATCACCGACATACCTTGCGATACAAAGAATATGCCCGCAATGTCATCTAAGTGGCTTTGTACAAGGGAATGTGGGATGAAATGGAGTCTCGAGAGCGGTGTTCAACACTACACCAACAAGGGTGTAGCCTAACTGTGCTCTGACGTGACCTCCTAGTTGTTCTCGCTTCCTTAGTCAAAATTTCCCCACTTTCGATCACTAAGGAGGCAACGCCAGATTTTTGTTGGTTAAAGGGGAATTTCTTTTATTAGTGTGAATGGATTAGCTTAATGTGAAAATTTTGATAATTGCAACACTACCGCTTTTGATATCCCAAAGCTCAGACTAGCCTGCGATGGGTAGAGCATACACGGAGTGGGCGAAATGTTCGTTCCAATTTGGACTCTTCGACAGAGAGCACTCTTGATCTGCAAATGGCGAGATTCAAGAGATTTTTAAATTTAAGTTATCTGATAGAGAGCACTCTTGATCCGCTAAGAGCGAGATTCAAGATATTTCAAGGCAACATAAAAGACTCTCCGACAAAGAGCACTCTTGATCCGCAAAAATTGCGAGATTCAAGAGATTTTGATGAGCAATATTTTAACCAACAGAAAAATAGATATAAAGCACTAGAAACAAAAACTCAATTTTTTTTTAATTATTACCCAAGAGTCTCTTTGAGGTCAAAAGACCGTACTCGAGAAAGTAAGGGGATTAGTAGTTCATTTAACATGCAAATATAAAGTAAAGTAAAATTTGGAAGAAAAGTCTAGATATGGTTGCAATAATTGAAAGAACTAATCTAGCAACCAAAACTAATCTAAAGCAAAAAGTAAAGGGGACAGGTACAAGCTTCCCTGAAATGGGGGAAGGGGGTGTGTGAGCCTTAAATCCAACTTGCTCTTTATTAATATTTATTGCAAATTAATTAACAACTCTCCGATAGAGTGCTCTTGATCCACAAAATTTGCGAGATTCAAGAGACTTTAGGCCTTCCCAGAAGGCGGAGGGAGACCCAGGTGTTGAAGAAAAGTGAATTTTAATAAGGTTATGCTCCAAAAAGGTTAATTTCCTCTCTTTCCTGTAAAATAAACATCAAAACCAACAAACTATGATTTATTTGGATTAGTGGATTAACTTAAAAAATACAATAAAATTTACAAGAAGTTAATACTTGCGAAATAATGAAAATTTTAAACTTAACCAACTAGGACTAGATCTAAACTTGAAATGTGATAAATATGACTCTTTATATCTTCCTAAGCACATAACAATAGATGATTAGATAAAATTTGAAAAACTCAGATCTACTGTTTATGAAATAAAAGTAACCAAGAAAGAGTTTTGTTTTAATTTTGAGAGGATGGAAAGGAGAAACCCAAGCCCAAGATTGAACAATGAGATGACTTCGGAAGCGCCTGTAGAACAAAAACCATTAGTTTTTATGAAAAGACGCAAATAGAATAAGGAAGCAACCGAGCTCCAAGATCTCCTTCACCTTCGATGATCTGCAAAACTAAACCAACCTTCAACAAACAAGATCAAATCTAGTGTGATAAACTAAATAAAATCAAAAGAGCATTAGTATAACTGACTGCAATTTGCTACTTTCGAATCTTAGATAACTTAGCACAAGTAAACAAGTTGAAAACCTCAAATGTCTACTCTATGGACCACAAAGATCCTTCTAAGCTAACAATATTGCATATGAAAGACAAATAAAATTAAGCTAATATCACCTTGATTCAAGCTTTCACAATGAGATCTTGCACCATTTAGACCTCCAAAGTCTTCACTTTATTCATAAACCACTTACAAAATAGAAAAGCATTACACACAATTACAGCAGAGGTTCCTTGCAATCCATCCATGAGCAATGGAGCAAGCCTCGCTTTTATAAGCAAATACAAGAGTAGAGGGGTGCATGAGTCGCAGGGTCACATCCACAAATGGGGGAGTGATTTGGGCGTTGAACCAACACTTTAACGAGTGCTTGGTTGTTGGGATTTGAGATGAGGTGGCTGCAAAATGGGAGAGGTGCCCATTTCAAAATTTGGAAACACCACCCATCCTTTACGAGTGGCCACATGTGAAGTGTGACGCCCATGTGAGGCTTATGCACCACTCTAACTTGATTTCACTTACCACCTTAATATTTGAATTTTAAACCATGCTCTAACCATTTGATATGGTCGCACATCATAAGAAATTAATTAACCACCTTTTCCCATACTTTTTTTAATCATTCTTTTGGATTTTCCAACTTTGTCCCTTTGTGCATTTTGTAGCACACTTAGCATTTAAATGTTGTTTTATTGCGTCTTTAAGCATAAATGCCACAAATGACAATTTAATTGCCCGAAACTTAGGAAAAGTGGGTCCTAGGTTAAAGAGGACGCTCTGAGTGTGAAAACGAGCATCCCCACACCAAATTCCGCCTCCAGACCATGCTTTTATTACACTTTGAATTTTTCCAATTAAACCATTAAAAATGGTCTAATTTTACGTAAAAAATTATTTTATTGACTCGAACTCATATGGGACCTAGTGCATGTCCATACGAATTATTATTGATGGCTGGCATGTGAAAAATACATAGACACATAGACTTTAATAACCTGCGTAGGTTTGACCACCATGGTAAATACTCCAGCTTTGGAGGTGTGAGTGAAAAACTCAGGAATTATACGCCACTGAAGTGCAACGCATAATTCCTAAGGAAAAAAACACTCTAGAGTATCCCCCTGATATCCAAACCTAAGGTAGGCCAAGTTTTTTACAAAATGACAATGCGTAGGCCAACTTATTACAATTCCCCCAAGGGGGTCTAGACATGCAAAATTTACAAAGGGTAAAAAATTTGGCTTGATGAACCTCTGAACACTGACTATGAACATTGAACATGTTCAGAACTCTGGCGGCTCGCAAGAAGTCCACCTAATGAACAAATTAGGAGGTAACATCTGGCTCCAGCTGCAAGACATGTGCTCGATCTGGCCTTTAGGCAAGGAGAGGATATGAGAACACCAGAATCTATGGTTTTATATAACCTGTAAAAACATCTCAAATTTGACAAGAAAAACCTTCAATAACACAAGTTTTATAAAAAAGCCAATGAACCACAAGCTGTATTTATTTTGAAGATGAAACTAAGCAAACTTCCTAGGTATATATTAAAGGAAAATACTGAAAACGAAATTTATAAAGCAAATGCTCACTTTAAGGAGCTTATTTTTCCTACTCTAAGCATAACATAATGAAATTGATAGGTAAAGTGAAAAACCAATGTAACCAACTTAACATTTCATCAATTGTAAAGTTTCTGACCTTGCGTTTGATTACCTTCCAAAGCAAGGAAAATTTATTCAAAAAATGTAAACCTGCGTGAGATTTCTGGATGGGAGGGTTGGATGGGAGATCATAAGAGAAAATGTTATTAAGTTGATTCCCAAACTGGAAAGTCCTCTTGCAGGCTTCTTCTATCCATGACTGGATAGGAGTAATTGTTTTTATGAATGATGATGCAGGTTAACCGCTTCACCATGTTGATTTGATGGGCTCTTCTGATGATAACTTCTTGTATAAGCACAAACCTCGGGATGCTCCAAATCATAAGGAACATTTGCATGTGAAGACGATGGCTGAGATATATCTTCAATCAGTTGTACCCAATCTGGCTCTTCACCGCACTGCTTCTCCAAGTCCTCATTGCTGATACTCATGCATGGCTTTGTCTGCTCATATGAATGAATATCATGCTCTTCTTCCATGTCCAAATATCCCAAGCTTTCAAGAACCACACTCCCTTCTCTTGATACATCAAAAATGGGTTTTTCAATGTATGTCCAATAGTCATCATCCACATCTTTGTCAAATATGGGGGAGTCTTCATGAATTTCATCATATCCCGGGCTATACCCATCCTCGTGTTCGTAACAATTATCTTCAAAAGGTGTTTGGTTTGAAAGATATTACAAGGAGCAAAGCTTTCCGAAGCCTCATCACTAAGCGGAGAACTAGGAGGAGTGTTATCATACACACCCCAAATTTCATCATGGATTTCTTCAGGAGGTAAATCCGGCATACATGTGTGATCATCTTCACTAAAAAAATCCAGGGACAGCTCAAGATCTTCAATGTTCTTTGTTATGATGACATGAGGAGGGTCTTCAACCGTGTCTTCAATTAAAAGTGCCTCATGAAGTTCATCAATAGGATCATCATGGAGGTGATGCTCAATAGTGGAATTTATGGGTTCCTCCAGTCTCATCAAATCTTCAGGTTGTACATGGGTTTCCACATGATGCTCTTTCCAAGGTGCACGAGCAAGGGATTCATTGATGAAACTGCCCATATCACCCTGGTCATCATGCTATTTCTCAAGAAAAATTCCAAAGAAACTTGACATAAAATTAATGCAGTTATTAGGAAGATGATCATAAAACCAATCTCTAGCCTCCTCCTCTAGCGTACATATAAAAATATGCGTCCAATTATCTTCATGTAATATATTGAACTTGGTTACGACCTCAATAAAAGATGTAATGTGAAGGATGACTGAATCACGGCTTCTGCAAAAGATGGGAAGATGATTATCTATATCTGTCTGAGGCTCTTGATGTGGGAAGCCAGGGATGTTTCTGAAGTCAACCAAAGAGAAAATGTCTTCTTGATACTGCTCCATAATAATGCACTATGTTCACACCAAGTCATTCCAGTGGAGAAATCAGATAATGGGATTTAAATATTTTCTACTATGTTGCATGGGATCATCTACACACAACAATTCTCAACAATTTATAAGAAACAAGGGTTTTATCCCTTTAGCGGAATCGCCATGGGAGAAAAAAAAACATGCATTTAAAATACTCACAAAAATTTATATTTTTTACTTTGAATATTTTTTTATAAAAAAGGAAAAGGTTAGTGGAGTCGCCAGATGAAAATTAAAGATTGGATCTAAAGATTCATCAAACAAAGCAAAAAAATCAAAAGATAAAAATAAAAAATTCGTATTCCGGGAAACAAAAGATTTGTCCCCGACAATGGCGCCAAAAATGTTGCCGCTGAGATGCACACCTAGGGGCGAAGCGCAACAAAAATATTTCGAAGCTGCTCGATGTGGCCTTGGGGGCAAGCAGAGAGTCAGGTGCTGTCACCTGATCTTGACTCCTCCGTTTAGGCAAACTCTTAACGAAGCCAAGGGGGATAGACCCTACTAAAATAAAATGTTTCTAAGGCTTTTAGTTGATGTTTGGGTGGTTGGAATGGATGTTGTTTTTAGGAGTTTTTTGAATTGATGCAAATTTAAACCAAGTTGTTCGCCAAATTAATCAAGACCAATCACAACATGATATAATATAATAACAACAATTTATAAGATAGATAAAAAGAAAAGACTTGCAAAATATTGTTGTTGATGAAAGACTAGTGCTAATGGAGTCATTGTCCGTTTTAAAGTGTTGAAAGGACTATTGTGCGAATGCTCTTGGTTTATTTTATTATGTATTTTATGTGATGAGTTGATTAATTGTGGGATGAGGGGATCGCCGACATACCTTGCGATACAAAGAATATGTCCGGAATGTGATCCCAGCCCTTAGATTAAAAGGGTTAGTTAGGTTTTCACTTACGGTTTTTGAAGGGAAAGAATACAAATACATGCTTAGAGAAAGAGAAAAACACACAGCGAGAAAAACAAAGAGTGAGCGAGACATTTTATTAAGAGCATTTGTGTTATCAAACTGAAAGGAACAGTTTCCAAGGCAGTAGCACAAAGTCCATATATTGTTTTCTAGAATCCGTATAGCACGAGGTACACGCAGAAATTTGCAGCAGCTTCAGGCACGAATCCCGAGGTATTTCCTTGCAACAAATCCGAACAGAAATCTGCTATCCAGATTGCAGGCCGTACTGTACTATCCAGGCACGAATTGAAATGTATTTTTGTTCTGGGTTTCTGCTATTGTATTTCTGTCTGTTGCATGTGGGCTGAAATGGAGTCTCGAGAGCGGTGTTCAACACTACACCAACAAGGGTGTGGCCTAACTGTGCTCTGAGGTGACCTCCTAGTTGT
Source organism: Larix kaempferi (assembly GCA_027924585.1). NCBI lineage: Eukaryota > Viridiplantae > Streptophyta > Pinopsida > Pinales > Pinaceae > Larix > Larix kaempferi. The sequence continues at coordinate 4,753,328 of BSBM01000298.1, forward strand.
TTCCACTTCCTTAGTCAAAATTTCCCCACTTTCGATCACTTTGAGGCAACACTGGATTTTCGTTGGTTAAAGGGGAATTTCTTTTATTTGTGTGAATGGATTAGCTTAATGTGAAAATTTTGATAATTTCGACACTACCGCTTTTGATATTCGAAAGCCCAGACTAGCCTACGATGGGTAGAGCATACACGGAGTGGGCGGAATGTTTGTTCCAATTTGGACTCTCCGATAGAGAGCACTCTTGATCCGCAAATGGCAAGATTCAAGAGATTTTTAAATTTAAGTTAGAATCTTTGATAGAGAGCACTCTTGATCCGCTAAGAGCGAGATTCAAGAGATTTCAAGGCAACAGAAAAGACTCTCCGACAGAGAGCACTCTTGATCCACAAAAATTGCAAGATTCAAGAGATTTTGATGAGCAATATTTTAACCAATAGAAAAATAGATATAAAGCACTAAAAACAAAAAATCAATTTTTTTTCTAATTATTACCCAAGAGTCTCTTTCAGGTCAAAGACCGTACTCGGGAAAGCAAGGGGATTAGTAGTTCATTTAACATGCAAATATAAAGTAAAGTAAAACTTGGAAGAAAAGTCTAGATCTAGTTGCAATAATTGAAAGAACTAATCTAACAACCAAAACTATTCTAAAGCAGGAAGTAAAGGGGACAAGTACAAGCTTTCCTGAAATGGGGGAAGGGGGTGTGTGAGCCTTAAATCCAACCTGCTCTTTATTAATATTTATTACAAATTAATTAACAACTCTTCAATAGAGTGCTCTTGATATGCAAAAGTTGCGATATTCAAGAGACTTTAGACCTTCCCAAAAGGCGAAGGGAGAGCAAGGGGTTAAAGAAAAGTGAATTTTTTATAAGGTTATGGTCCAAAAAGGTTCCTTTCCTCACTTTCCTTTAAAATAAACATAAAAACCATCAAACTATGATTTATTTGGATTAGTGGATTAGCCTAAAAAATACAATAAAATTTACAAGAAGTCAATACTTGTGAAATAATGAAAATTTTAAAATTCAAGTATTAACCAACTAGGACTAGATCTAAACTTGAAATGTGATAAATATGAGACTCTTTAGATCTTCCTAAACATATAAAAATAGATGATTAGATAAAATTTAAAAAACTCAGATCTACTGTTTATGAAATAAAAGTAACCAAGAAAGGGATTTGTTTTAATTTTGAGAAGATGGAAAGGAGAAACCCAAGCCCAAGCTTGAACAATGAGATGACTTCGGAAGTGCCTGTAGAACAAAACTCATTAGTTTTTATGAAAAGAGGCGAAGAGAATAAGGAAGCAACCGACTTCCAAGTTCTCCTTCACCTTCGATGATCTACAAAACTTATCCAACCTTCAACAAACAAGATCAAATCTAGTGTGATAAACTAAATAAAATTGAAAGAGCATTAGTATAAACGACTACAATTTGCTACTTTCGAATCTTAGATAACTTAGCACAAGTAAACAAGTTGAAAATCTCAAATGTCTACTCTATGGACTACAAAGAGCCTTCTAAGCTAGAAATCTTGCATATGAAAGACAAATAAAATTAAGCTAATATCACCTCGATTCAAGCATTCACCATGAGATCTTGCACCATTTAGACCTCCAAAGTCTTCACTTTATTCATAAACCACTTGCAAAATAGCAAAGCATTACACACAATTACAACAGAGGTTCCTTGCAATCCATCCATGAACAATGGAGCAAGTCTCACTCTTATAAGCAAATACAAGAGGAGAGGGGTGCATGAGATGGAGGGGCGCATCCACAAATGGGGGAGTGATTTGGGCGTTGAACCAACACTTTAACGAGTGCTTGGTTGTTGGGATTTGATATGAGGTGGCTTCCACATGGGAGAGGCGCCCGTTTCAAACTTTGGAAAGTGGCCACATGTGAAGTGTGACACCCATGTGAGGCTTATGCGCCACCCTAACTTGATTTCACTTACCACTTTAATAGTTGACTTTTAAACCATGCTCTAACAATTTGATATGATTGCACATCATAAGAAATTAATTAGCCACCTTTTCCTATATTTTTTTTAATCATTTTTTGGATTTTCCAACTTTGTCCTTTTGTGCATTTTGTAGCACACTTAGCATTTAAATGTCGTTTTGTTGCGTCTTTAAGCAAAAATGCCACAAATGACAATTTAATTGCCTGAAACCTAGGAAAAGTGGGTCCTAGGTTAAAGATGACACTCTGAGCGTGAAAACGAGCATCCCCACACCAAATTCTGCCTCCAGACCATGCTTTTATTACACTTTGAATTTTTTCAATTAAACCATTAAAAATGGTCTAATTTTACGGAAAAAATTATTTTATCGGAATTGACTCAAACTCCTAGGGGACCTAGTGCATGTCCATACGACTTATTATTGATGGTCAGCATGTGAAAAATACAGACACATAGACTTTAATAACCTCCATTGGTTCAACCACCATGGTAAATAGTCCAACTTTGGAGGTGTAAGTAAAAAACTCATGAATTATATGCCACCGAAGCGCAACACATAATTTGTAAGGAAAAAACACTCTAGAGCATCCTCCTGATAGCCAAACCTAAGGTAGGCCAAGTATTTTAAAAAATGACCATGCTTAGACCAACTTATTACAATTCCCCCAAGGGGTTCTGGACATGAAAAATTTACAAAGGGGCAAAAATTTGGCCTGGTGAACCTTTGAACATTGACGATGAACATTTAACATGTTCACAACTCTGGCGGCTCACAATAAATCCACCTAATGTACAAATTAGGAGGTAACACGAGGCACGGTAAAAATTTATATATGTAGAATTCAATCCCTGAATTCACCTGCAATTACATTGTCTTTACAGTGCACCCAAGTTTTTCCAGAGTGCTAAGATGTTCACATGCCTCATCTCTTTAATATTTATTATTTGCAAAATTTTCCCATGGAATGTATGCTATAATAGAATTAGGTTTGTTAATAAATTGTGGTAACAGAGTAAATGATTGGTATTTATATCATAAAATAAAATGTCTTAACATTAAACATGCTCCATTTATTGCATGTCCATAAATAGGTGTAAGGAATTTGTTTATGTTGCTAGTAGAAAATCTACATTGTCTAATTTAATAGTTGATGAAAATTGAAGTTGGAATGTTTGCCTTCTTAAGAGTCTAACAAACTAAATAAGGTGTGTAAACTTTGAATTAAGAAAATAGAAAACTTAATATCTTAAGATTAAAGACTCTGTGTAGCAGGGTTGAAATTTGATGTCCTACCTTGCATGTCAAGAAACTTCTATATGGTGTTTTAATTTGAACATTGATTTTCATTTGACATTTAAAACTAAATTTTATCCTTCATAATAATAGTTGATTTTTTTTGAAATAAAATTTATAATATCTATGTGAAACATTGAATTCTCATATCTTGCCTCATATAAAACAAAATAAAGAGTTTCAAAAGTTTACAAAAATATAGTTCAACTTATCTTAACACAAGTTCGTCTTTTGAAACAGAACGATGCTTTAAAGAACAAGCTCACAAAAATATAGTTCAATATATGATAATATAACTTTATATCTTAACACAAGTAAGAATTTTGAAACACAACAATGCTTTAATACAATGCATGTAAAAGACTTGGTGTGTCTTGCATCATATGTGACACCACTTATAAAAATACTGCAAATATAATTTATTTTTTTCTTTGTTTGAAATCTTGAGTTCAAACAGTCTATAATATTTTGAATATATTCCATCATGAGTTTCTTACAACTCTCTAGTGAACCATTAATGTGAGTTTTTTGTGTATTAGCATGATTAGGGTGAGTCTTTGGAAATACGTAGTCAAGCAAATCATGTTTATGAACAATTCTCTCTTTGTTCTTGGTTTCTAGATAACCCAATGTAGATGTCTCTAAGAAATTGGATAAGTAGAAAGCACCATTTGGAAATGTACTATGTCTCAAGAATAACCTCCTCGAAGTGTTGACAATGACTTCAATAGCTGTCCCAAGAGAAGTGATACCAATGTGCTCTTTCTTAATTTTTTTTGCATAAGTTGTTTAATTCACACATTACATCAACAAGCATATGTAAGCAAAATTGCACCAAAAAATATTCTTGCTTTATCATACCAGGAGTCATTCTTTTCTCTTTTCCATAAACTTAATATAGTAGGCATCAATCTTATTAGTCTTGCAATAACTTGCCCCTTAGATAACCATCTAACTTGATGAATTTGACAACAATGGAAAGTTTCAAGCTCCATCATTTCTTGTAGTGCCACTAATTCATTGTTTATTTTAGTCGAATGTTGCACTCAAGAATATCTTTATTTGCAAATTTATCAACAAAAATTAACTCGAGGAATCTTTTTGAAGCATTTGATGTTTCTCAATCGATCCATTAGTCTTCAAAAACTTGAAAATCACACGAATTCCATGAACACCTTCCGAATTTTCTATTCAAATTTAGAGCCAGACACTTCCACTGCGATCCTCTCGAAATTTTGAGAAAAATGAGTATAAACTCGCCTATATTCCACGCAGGTGCATAGGGATCCCCTTGGCACACAAAATAGTACAAGAAAATTGCTCCGAAAAAATGGGTTTTTCGGCAATGATTTCAATTGGCTTTGCTCTCGCCTCCTTTTGCAAAAGGTATGTACAACCATCTCGAGATGTGTGCTGTAGAATGGTATGCAAACTCCGAGTCTTGTACCTGAACTCCAAAACTGTATTGCATATCCGAACTACACTGAACTCCATCGTGGGCCAAATCGTGGTTTAAAATAGTGTTAAATCATAACATGTGGGCGTGAGCCCCTTTTGGAATTTACAATCCAAATTCAAACTTAAAAACATATTTTATGAATCTCCATCCAACCGTTAATCGGTAGTGTGGTGGTAAAGCATTGCATTGGAGGGAGGAAGACTTGAGGTCAAATCCCATGGGGTCCGCGTTCTTTTGTAATTAAAAAATATTACATGCCATATATAATATGTAATGTATCAAACTTTCGATATGGTGAATATGTATCGCCTACGGTCCTTGGGATATGGTTAATGTGGCATATAATAATACGAACTATGGGGTTGGGTTTTAGCCTCAATCTCACTTTTTCACCAATGAAACCAACCATTAACTTTAAATAGAAGATTCAACACATGGTTTACAAGGAACATGTGCGGGTACAAAGGTAAGTCGTTGGGGTGTTATTCGTGCAGTCTAGGGTTCGATCGGATAGACTCTACCATTTTTTTGGTCAAGAAAACTGTTAAAGGGCCAACTGAGTCTAACATGTGGCAACCTTCAGCTGGCCCACCTATCTCCAATCATACAATCCAATGCCACATATTAGCACCTGATAAGTCCACGCATGTTCTAGCTGCCAACTCAGCAATGCCACATCACCTAACAATTCATCACACAGATTTCCACATAGCAGCCTGGGGGCGGTGCTACATCAATTTATAGGCCATGCGTCACCCTTCTAATGGTGCCATGTGGCACCCCTTTTCCCCTTTTTTCCCTGTTGGAGCCAAACTTTAGAAGGTAATATCTCGGGCATACAATGTCTGTTTGAGAAGAAACATGCGCCGTAAAAATATCTCAACGAGCTCTACGTGATGGTACTTTTTTGCTCAACATTTGAAGACTTCATTTTGGATAGATCAAAAAGATCCTCCTGGATCAGTTCAATACATGTGTGAAACCATCCTTGCCAACATTAAAAAAAGACTACCAATGATGCGCTTTACCTTGTAATTTGAAGGACTATTATGTCAACATGCTTCATTGGAGAATTGGTGTCACTAAAGGCAATTGTAGGAATATTATCAAGAGTTTCTTCTCTTATAGGCTACAAGGAATCAAAACAATAGTTGTAGCAAGAAAATCTTAAAATAGTTTTATTATGAAGCAATTGCATGTGAATTCACTTCCAACAATTAACTTAAAAAATATTTAATAAACAAGCTTAAAAAGAGTTTAAATAACTGAAGTGCAACAAAATAAGAGAATCAAACCATAAATCTAAGACAAAAATTTGATAACGGAGTTCACCCTGAATGGGCTACATCTCTGGGTTCACTTCTAATGCGAGGGAGATCCATTAGTCTTCAAAAACTTGAAAAGTACATGAATTTGGTGAACACCTTGAGAATCTACTGTTCAAATGTAGAAATAGACAATGCCATTGCGACCCTCTTGAAATTTCGAGAAAAAACGAGTATAAACTCGCTTATATTCAACGTAGGTGCATATGGACCCCCCTGGCTGTTAAAATTTAATGAGAAATGTCCTCCACCCATGTTTTGTGTTTGTCATGGGGGGGGCATAAAGTGTCTTTTTCCTAGCATGTTATAACTTGAAAGTGACTTTTATAAAGTTACTTAAGTGAATGTATTTTTGTCTCCTTAAGTTATTTATCCTATTTAAAAAGGATGCATTAAATAACAACCCTCAGATTAAAGTGATCTCAGCCCTTAGATTAAAAGGGTCAGTTAGGTTTTCACTTAGGGTTTTTGAAGGGGAATAATACAAATACATGCTTAGAGAAAGAGAAAAACACACAGCGAGAGAAATAAAGAGTGAGAGAGACATTTTATTAAGAGCATTTGTGTTATCAAACTGAAAGGAACAGTTTCCAAGGCAGTAGCACAAAGTCCGTACAGTGTTTTCTAGCATCCGTACAGCATGAGGTACACGCAGAAATTTGCAACAGCTTCAGGCATGAATCCCAAGGTATTTCCTTGCAGCAAATCCGTACAGAAATCTGCTATCCAGATTGTAGGCCGTACTGTACTATCCAGGCACGGATTGAAAGGTATTTTTGTTCTGGGTTTCTGCTATTGTATTTTTGTCTGTTACTGGTATATCACTGTCAGTTTGGCACGAGTTCCCAGGCTGCTGAGTTGTGCTACACTTGTGGATAGTTTGTTTTTTATTTCTGTTCTTACAGTTGTGAGGAAAAGACAGAAGTAAAAGTGTTTTTACCTTCAAAGTTTGCAGAGTTAAGACACTAAAATTCTTTGTAGAAGAATTTTGATTTTGCTCCAGAATAATAAAAGAAGATCTCTCTGGGTTTTTTCCCCTCCTTGGGGTTTTGCCCTAAACTTCCCGTGTTCATTTATTGCAGAGATAGTGTTTTAAATGCTTCATTGGGTACTTACATTTAAAGTTATTTCAGTTTTAATAACTCAGAAAATATAATCTAAGTCATTTTGTGAAGCAAGGATTGAGGAAATATTTTAGTGCATATTTCCTCTAAGTTTAACATGGTATCAGAGCTAGGCTCTGTAAATTTTTGAACCTTGAAGGTTCTTGAAGAGGTCAAGAACAGTTGGGCAGTTTATTTTTGCTGGTGGGGTTTCAAGACAGTAAGGGGAAATCTGATTGCTTTCTTTTTCTAGAACAAGTGACTATTTAAATGGCTGCTTCAATTAGGTATGAGGACCAATTGGACGGTGTTTGCAACTTTCTTCAATGGAAGGTGAGGTTGACTGCTGTTCTCAAAGAGAACAAGATTTAGTCATTTGTCAGCACTGCTTCAGTACCACCAGTAGATCCCATTTCTTTGGATGTATACGAGGTGAAGGAAGCCAGAGCTCAAAGAATCATTTTAGAAGGTGTGAGGGATGCTCTCATTTCTCATTTTGCAGAGAAAAAGACTGCTCATGAGATGTGGGAGACACTTAAAAATCTATATGATACAAAGAACGAGAATCGGAAGATGGCTCTCAAAGACAAACTTCATGTCATAAAGATGAGTAAAGGTGAGAATGTTGTTTCTTATCTCACTCGGTTATCTAAGGTTAAAGATGAGTTGTCTGCTATAGGAGAGGTTGTATCAGATCCGGAACTTGTCAGGATTTCCTTGAAGGGCTTCTCCAAATAATGGTCAGTATTTGTGAAATGCATTGTGGGACGAGAAAAGCTCCCTGATTGGAGCAGATTGTGGGATGACTTCACTCAAGAAGAAATCCGAATGGGAGAGATGGGAGAAGAAGCAGAAGGAACCAGTGAAGAGAATGTTGCCCTTATTGCAAAGTGTTGATGTATATGTCACTTTGGAATGTATTTCACTGATGTATATTGTACTCCTATAGAGATGTTATTATTCCTCTATACGGAAGTGTCGTCATTTGTATTGACAAGTGTCGCAAGTGTCGTGACTTGCTGTGATGGGTTATTAGACCACCTAGTGAGGGGTTGGCCCACATTAATGTAACCATGGGTTATTAGACTGAGTTAGACAAGTCAACCCTGCTAGTTTATTAGGAAGTTCAGGTCATGTATAAATAGAGTGCGGGAGGCACTCTATTTGATCATCTCATTATTCACTTCTACATCACTCGGAAAGTGGCGCACTAGTTGAGGAGGAGGAGTAGATGCTAGTAGAAGACTATCTCTTGTACTTTGGTTGTATCATTGCTCTTTCTATCTCTGAGGAAGTTGTGGGGTTTTTCACCTTTATGGTTTTCCCCAGTGAAACTTTGTGTGTCTATTGTCTCATGTGATTTCTTGGTGTGATTGATATGCATTGTTATACTTGATATGCTTTACATGTTATTCTCTCAGTAAAGATCTTAGAGTATATTGAATTAATGCTAAAAAATTAACACAAAGGGGCATAAGAAGAAGAAGAATACCAAGGTTGACATCAGTAAAGTTCGTTGCTTTGCATGCAATGAATATGGTCACTATGCAGCACAATGTCCTCATAAGAAGAAGAAGACTACTGAGACTGAGAAGCAAGTTGCAGCGACTGTTGATGTGCCAAATTTTGATTTTGAAAAGGAATTTGCTCTAGTTTCTATTGTTTCTTGTGGCATTAGAAATAGCTATGAATTTGATAGAACCTGGATAGTGGATAGTGGAGCCACTAATCATATGATTGGAATGCTGGATTCATTTCAATATCTGAAAGAAATTAGTTATGGATGTATTGTGAATGGGACTCATGAAGTGAAAGGAGTTGGAACAGTTAAATTCCAACTTGATCTGGGTAAGAATCTTGAAGTAAATGGAGTCTTGTACACTCCAAGTCTAAGAGTTAATGTACTCTCAGTAGCATATTTGGAAGATGATGGATACACCGTAATGTTCCGGAAGGGACATGTGTTCATTGATAGGAAGGCTAAAGATGAGGCAGTACTTCTGGGAGATAGGAGAGAAAACCTATACATAGTATGTGGCCTTACTATTGTAGGTAAGTCTGATTGGTTATCAGAATCAGAGGGAGAGCAACATGCTCAAAGGATTGAAGGTGCACCCTGTAAACAATCCTCAGATCAGAAATCTAGTGCTAGCAGAAAGTTAACCTGGTATGAGATCTGCCAGTCAGAAGATGCTTCAAGCATCGGATCCATCAGTCCCGATCAGATTCCAGACAAAGAAGGAGCAACTAGTCAAGCAGCATGGAATCCGAGAATGATCTTGGTAATTGTAGTAGGACATTCCTCATTAAGACAGAGTGTTAAAATTTAATGAGAAATGTCCTCCACCCATGTTTTGTGTTTGTCATGGGGGGGGCATAAAGCGTCTTTTTCCTAGCATGTTATAACTTGAAAGCGACTTTTATAAAAGCACTTTTATAAAGTTACTTAAGTGAATGTATTTTTGTCTCCTTAAGTTATTTATCCTATTTAAAAAGGATGCATTAAATAACAACACTCAGATTAAAGTGATCTCAGCCCTTAGATTAAAAGGGTCAGTTAGGTTTTCACTTAGGGTTTTTGAAGGGAAAGAATACAAATACATGCTTAGAGAAAGAGAAAAACACACAGCAAGAGAAACAAAGAGTGAGCGAGACATTTTATTAAGAGCATTTGTGTTATCAAACTGAAAGGCACAGTTTCCAAGGCAGTAGCACAAAGTCCATACAGTGTTTTCTAGCATCCGTACAGCACTAGGTACACACAGAAATTTGCAGCAGCTTCAGGCACGAATCCTAAGGTATTTCCTTGCAGCAAATCCGTACAGAAATCTACTATCCAGATTGCAGGCCGTACTGTACTATCCAGGCATAGATTGAAAGGTATTTTTGTTCTGGGTTTCTACTATTGTATTTCTGTCTGTTGCTAGTATATCACTGTCAGTTTGGCATGAGTTCCCAGGCTGCCGAGTTGTGCTACACTTGTGGATAGTTTGGTTTTTATTTCTGTTCTTACAGTTGTGAGGAAAAGACAGAAGTAAAAGTGTTTTTACCTTCAGAGTTTGCAGAGTTAAGACACTAAGATTCTTTGTAGAAGAATTCTGATTTTGCTCCAGAATAATAAAAGAAGATCTCTCTGGGTTTTTTCCCCTCCTTGGGGTTTTTCCCTGGGCATTTGCCCTAAACTTCCTGTGTTCATTTATTGCAGAGATAGTGTTTTAAATGCTTCATTGCGTACTTACATTTAAAGTTATTTCAGTTTTAATAACTCAGAAAATATAATCTAAGTCATTTTGTGAAGCAAGGATTGAGGAAATATTTTAGTGCATATTTCCTCTAAGTTTAACATTGGCATGCAAAAAAATACAATGTCACTGCAAAAGGTATGTACAACCATCTCGGGATGTGTGATGTATAATGGTTTGCAAACTCCGAGTCTCATACTTGAACTCCAAAACTATATTGCATATCCGAACTGTATTGAACTCCATCATGGGCCAAATTGTTGTTTAAAATAGTGTTAAACCATAACACGTGGGCGTGGGCCCCTTTTGTGATTTACACTCCCAATTCAAACTTAAAAAAATATTTTATGAACCTCCATCCAACCATTAACCGGTGCCATGGTCATAAAGCATTGCATTGTAGGGCGAAAGGCCAGGTGTCAAATCCCACGGGTCCACGTTCTTTTATAATTAACAAATATTACATGCCATATATAATATGTAATGTATCGAACTTTGGATATGGTGAATATATATTGTCTGTGTTCCTTGGGATATGGTTAATGTGGCATATAATAATACAAACTACAGGGTCAGGATTTATCCCCGACCCCACTTTTCCGCCAATGAAACCAACAATTAAATTTAAATAGGAGATTCACACATGGTTTACAAGGGACATGTGCGGGTACAATGGTAAGTTGTTGGGGTGCTATCCGTGTGGTCTGGGGTTCGATTCGCCAGACTCGCCATTTTTTTGGTAGAGAAAACTGTTAAAGGGCCAACTAAGTCTACCATGTGGCAACCTCCGGTTGGTCCACCTATCCTCTAATCGTACAGTCCAATGCCACATCTCAGCAATTGATAAGTCCACGTATATGCCAACTGTTAGACACAATGGCTCACTGAGAGGGGGGGGGTGAATAGTGACGTATATGCCAACTGTTAGACACAATGGCTCACTGAGAGGGGGGGGGGTGAATAGTGAGCCAACAATTCAATATAATTTACTTCTTCTTCTTACTACTTCACATTTACATCAAAATCATATTCAACAGTAAACTAAGCACATTTCATTCACATCACACAAAGCACAAGAGACACAAGATATAGTTGTAATCTTTTTATTTATTTTCAAATGGCTTCAACCGTAAGGCAATTCAGCACCAACTGAAACAAAAGAGCACCAACTCTTCATCTAGGACCCAGCCTAGGTTTTCTTAGATCCTACTAAGAAAATGATACAAGACCCTGCTTGTATTCACAAGTACATTTCATAGCAAGACCCAGCTTGAATTAAATGTACATCACACATTATATCAATTGCACATTATCATTGTCCAGCACATTACACTTCTGACCATCATCAAGCTTTTCATCAAACTGTCCAGTATCACTTTGTCTCAGCATCACATCATTACCTCCAGATCATCCTCATCAATCTTTCTGCAAGCACATATATCATTTAACAAATAACCTGCTGCAAATATCTTCAGTCAATTTACCAGCATCATTCCACTGTCCACATGCACACAATATAATCATTACAATCAGCTTGTCAACTGTCCTGGTGGCATTCAGTCACATCTCAACATTTGCATTTCTGACTGTTCAGGCATCAACCCTATTAAACTTTGTCCATCACCTTCAGCGTTACTGTGTTTATCATCAATTCTGCAAATCAGTAATCATGTCTTCAGCAACTGTCTCTCTGACCTTTCCATCCTCATATGAAATCTAACACAACCTATCTAGCATCAATTATGTCCAAGCTTTATAACCTCATCACTATCATACAAATATCATCATTTAAACATAACATTAGCTCTCAGCTGCCCAATATCATAATCTTATCAATTTATGTCTTGAACAAACTCAGAAATAAAGATAGAAGATAAAAGATCAATTATGTTGGTTTCCCTATCTTCATCTCATCAATTTTATGTCTTGGACAAACCCAGAAATAAGAGATAAAAGTCATTTGCTGTTGCTCCTCTTACTGTTGCACTGTCATTGTACTGTCTTGTCCAAGATTAACCAAACATAAATCTGCTACTTCCAAAAACAAACCTAAAAAAATGTGAGTTTGCTACTGCTGAAAATGCCCAGAAATATAAAAAAGTTTCCTGTGTTCTGTAACTGCTACAGTGCCAAATTATTTTGCAGAGCACCCACGAATAATGCCCACACAAGAATGAAGGCGTTGGCTCTATTTATACTAGTTATCCATAAATATTTTTTATGGAGCTGACTTGTATATATAATTTTATTTTATATTTTTATTTGATAATATAGAACATGTCTTTTCCTTTAGCTGGCCGACTTTTGTCATAATATTTTTTTTTGTATTAAGAGTTTCAATTCATAATTTAATCAACAGCCCACGTGCTAGCATTCTTTTTGTTTGGGATGTCCTTCATCTACATCAATCTTAAAAAAGATTTCTTCAATTGCTGCACTATCACTGCTACATCAAGAAGAAGGGGCAGCAAGCATCCATAATGTAGTGATTTGTCCTTTTATATTCATATCAATGTTGCCATGTCTCACTTAAATGATCCAAGCTGTAATCGTAGAGTATGAAGAGCTTCAACATGTTCATTAAATCATCAACAAGTTTCCAAGTATTTGGGTTTAAAACCCAAAGACACCACATGGAAGGGCTCTTTCAAGATGTCATTTTGTTTTTCATGGACTTCAAGCCCATCATCAAATGGTAGCATGGACCATCACTAAGGGTTCCATTGCCCCATCAAACCACAAATGACCACGTCATCTTCATCAAGTGTACAAAGGACCGTTAACCCGTCAAGTGTGGGTCCAAGGGCTTCTTCAAGGCGTCTTCATCAAGCAAGAGGCTTCATGACCCCATTAAGACACAAATGACCACAGAATGGGTCATTTGGCCCATCTGTCCATACTATCATGTCCTTCGTGCCATGTCATCAACCTTAATTACTCCTTTGTCCCCTTATCACTCCTTTGTCATTAATGGATGTCATCAATGACAACCAGTGCTGAACAAACTCCCCCTTTGTCATTGATGGCAACACCTCCTCAATTTCTCTCCCCCTTTGACATTAATGACAAAGGGCCATACGTTTATGCAACAAATACTTCACAGTGCTCACCCTTTCATGTATGTTACTGTCGGTTAAGCATTGCATACTCCCCCTGAGATATTGCTCATTGTTGTTACCAAGGCTTCCTCAATATCAGTCTTATCTTTATCCTAAGAGACAACAGACTTCAAGCTTCCTAGTTTTCAAGGGTCTGCTTAATCACTTTTCAATCTTGTCCAGATTATTGCTCATGCAAATGTCACACTATTTCATTACTGCTCTCTATGTGAAGATGCTTTTGGATTTCCTCAGAGATCTTGTCTTGCTTCAAGAATTTTAAATAGCATGTTCTTCTTAGTCATTCTTGCTTCAACAGATGTCTTACTAGAAAGACAATGTCAATGAGATGAAGCTTTTCTCCACGATATAGATTAGTCCTCCCAATATGTTCTTCAAATCTACCGGCACAACATGTAGATATGCAACTGTACATTAGGTAATGCTGCACCCATAATCACTAAGAACTCAGTAAAGGAAAAATGAGCGTTTGTCTTCAGTTTTGGGGAATTTTGCTCCAAATGTTTCACACAAAAACTACTCTAGAAGATGTTTCCACAATGTGTTCAAAACATTTCCACAAGAGGTGTTACTGTCCACAACTATACTCAACAGAATGTGCTCAACATGAGTGCTTTTAAAACTGCATTTAAACAGTTCTCAAATGCATTCACAAATTCTTGAAACTTGTGCCAAAAACAATGCTTCAGACAGTTCTTCAAATCTGCTCTTAGGTTTGTAGAGTTCCTATAGAGATCATCCTCCTTTCTGTTGATAGAGTTCTCATTGCTATAGCTCATTGTTTATTCTCAATTCTCCCTTAAGTTATTATTCTACCTCTCATATACTCAAGAAGCTGAGTGATCTTAAACTTGGCATGCCATGTGGCAGTCTTCTTTGAATGATATCCACAGTCATTAACTTCAGTTGATTGTGCATTGTTACCTTGTTCATCCTCCTGTTCACATAATCAGCTGTAGGTTGTTCTTTCCTTTTCCAACAGCAGGTGTTTTTGTCAAACATATCCAAGGCTAGAGAAAGTCATCATTCATAAAAGGTAAGCATAAAGACACAACATATTGCTTCACTTATGTTGCTTCAATTAGAGAGGGTTCATTAGATCACATGAGATTATTTTTGCTCCCCCTATCACCATGCCAGCTGTGACCACAATCCTTTTTCTATTTCACTGCCTCAGTTGTCCACTGTAATCATCCTTCAAAGATCAGCAATCAAGTTTGGAACCGGATTAAGTATGTAATAAAAGCTCTTCACACTCAACTAATGAATTTGCAATTAGCTCCTTAGCTTAGAAATACATTCCAATCCTTTGGGAGAATTACTCTTTGTCACATCATATTACTTGGTCAAGATGACTTATTCTGCCTAGTGAACTCAGGGTTTATTTTGCTATATCTTTAGCAAGTGCAAGATGAATGGCAGCCTTTTGCTACCTTTTGACAACTGTCAGGAACTTCATTTGTGCTTGATTTTGAAGTACTCATTACCTATTTTTGTGAGTGTCTTTTCCTTTTTATATTCATTATAGACATGCTTAGAAAATGTGTAGCTCCCCCATGTTGCTTAATCATATGCTACTTATTTCAATTACCAAAGGATTGTTGAAGACGTCAAGAAACTGATCCAATCATTGCATATCCTGTTCAATGTCCAAACAATCTTTCAAAAGAACTTCAAATCTGTGGATCGAATGATGCTTCATAAGTCAGCTTTTAAGGTTTGTTCTTGACTGTCACACCAAGCCTTAGAAGGTGTGCCAAGATTGTTCTCAATCTGCAAACTCATGCTTTGGAGTATGTGCCACAGTTTGTAATGCCCTAGGATTGTAATCTTGTAATTAGCTCCACGGTTTGTCTAATATCTTCATCCTGTGGGTATTTTTGTTAGCCTTAGTATGTCATACTGCCTCAGCATACTGCCATGGTGCATGTTTCTTGCATTATCAAAGTTCATTGGATACTCTACTGTATGGGTCAACCAAACATTTAGTAAATTCATAAAAGGTAAGCATGCATCACTATTTCATATTCATCCTATCACACCAATTGTCAATGTCAACAATTCGATCCTAGGACCTGTTTGTTCTTGGAGAACCCACCATTTTCCTTTGAGTTTGACCTCCAACATCATGAACTCAAGGTCTGTCCAAGATCTTTAGAAGATCTCAAATTTGGCTTGCCCTATGGTAGCCATTTTCATTTTTCTTCACCCACACTTTCTTCTTGATCTCAGTCTTTTCATAACTTGTTCCATCTTCTTCATTTGCTTTGCTTGGTGAGTTGTATGTTAATCTCCTCATGAATGGTGTTCTTGGACTTGCACAAACTTGGGCTTTATGCCTAACACCTCCAAAGCATTTTAATGTGTGACAGTTGGCTGCTATGTGTCCGATTTGATCGCACGTCCAACATCTTATCTTGACATTTTGACTTTCAACATTCCTTCTTCCATATGCACAATCCATTGCTTTGTGACCAAAGTTTGAACAAGAAAAGCAATAACCATTAAAATCGTTTTCATACCTTGATGTTTGGCTCCATCTTGGAGTTGTCCTTCTTCTTCCAAATGAAAAGCTTTGATGAGTGGGAGCAGCTTCATGAGTCATTTGAGATCTTCCAACTTCTTCTTTGTCATGAGTAGGTACATGGGATGTATCCTTGGTCATTGATGGACCAGCTTCTGGAGTCTTTGGAGACCACTTGTCTTTTTCTAGATTGTCTTCTACCTTTTTATACCCAAGGCCAATTTTGTCATGGGGAGACCTTTGGCAATCCAATAATTTATCCGACATGATGGAGCTGCTGTTGAACTTCTCATGATAGTTTGATTTTTCAATTTTCTTTTTGAGTCCAACAACTTCCATCTCAAGCTCTTCATTTTTCTTCTCCTTTTCATCTAACTGATTTTTCAAGACTTCTTCAATTCTCTTGTACTCATCCAACTGAACCTTCAAGTCAAGATTAGCCCATCTTGTCTCTTCAAGTTCTCTAGGATCCACATTAGTCTTTTCTTGTTCATTTCCTAGTTCATCCTTCAACCTTTTGACCTCAAGTTCTTTGTCTTCCAACTCACTTTGCAAGTCTTTTTTCTTGACCTTCAAGCTCATGAATAGAGATTTTGTCTCCTCTTGGTATTTTTCAAATGCTCCCATAATTTTCTTCTTAAGCCTTATATTGGATTTGACATCCTTATCCAATAGAGTTTTTGCAAATGCCTCCTTGAGTTTTGACAACTCATCTTCTTCAACCTTCACTAGAGCAACTTCAATGATTTCAGAATTGTTGCAAAATAGAAGAGTTCTTACCTTTACTAGTGCTTGATGCTTGATCCTTCTTCTCTTCTTGATTTTCATCTTCAAATGTCTTGACTCCCTTTTCTAGGTCAAGGTTTTGAACCTTTCTCTTGTGCTCTCTTTCAAGTGTGATCCAGAGTTCATTGGCTGAGGTGTACTTTCCAACATCTAGTATTTCCTTCTCTGCTTGAGACAAGGCCATCAAGATTATGCTTAGTCCCTTTTCATTGCTTTCAAGTGGCTTCTTAATTGCTCCCCCTTCAATTGATTTCCAGATGTCATAGCCTTTTGCCACTGCGTGATGCTTCATTCTGATGATCCAAGACTCATAATTTGATTCATTGAGTAATGGAACTCCATCTTCTGAATAATCGTTCATTTCTTCTTGCTCTATTGATCCTTCCATATTGTGCCTACTGATTTCCTTCAAGCTTGTTAGGCTTATGTTGAAGACCTGCTCTGATACCAATTGTTAGACACAATGGCTCACTAAGAGGGGGGGGGTGAACAGTGAGCCAGCAATTCAATATAATTTCAACTTCTTCTTCTTACTACTTCACATTTACATCAAAATCATATTCAACAGTAAACTAAGCACATTTCATTCACATCACAAAAAGTACAAGAGACACAAGATATAGTTGTAATTTATTTATTTATTTTCAAACGGCTGCAACCATAAGGCAATTCAACACCAATTGAAACAAAAGAGCACCAACTCTTCATCTAGGCCCCAGCCTAGGTTTTCTTAGATCCTACTAAGAAAATGATACAAGACCCTGCTTGCATTCACAAGTACATTTCATAGCAAGACTCAACTTGAATTAAATGTACATCATACATTATATCAATTGCACATTATCATTGTCTAGCACATTACACTTCTGACCATCATCAAGCTTTTCATCAAACTGTCCAGTATCACTTTGTCTCAGCATCACATCATTACCTCCAGATCATCCTCATCAATCTTTCTGCAAGCACATATATCGTTTAATAAATAACCTGCTGCAAATATCTTCAGTCAATTTACCAGCATCATTCCACTGTCCACATGCACACAATATAATCATTACAATCAGCTTGTCAATTGTCCTGGTGGCATTCAGTCACATCTCAACATTTGCATTTCTGACTGTTCAGGTATCAACCCTATTAAACTTTGTCCATCACCTTCAGCATTACTGTGTTTATCAGCAATTCTGCAAATCAGTAATCATGTCTTTAGCAACTGTCTCTTTGACCTTTCCATCCTCATATGAAATCTAACACAACCTATCCACCATCAATTTTGTCCAAGCTTTATAACCTCATCACTATCATACAAATATCATCATTTAAACATATCATCAGCTCTCAGCTGCTCAGTATCATCATCTTATCAATTTATGTCTTGAACAAACCCAGAAATAAAGATAGAAGATAAAAGATCAATTATGTTGGTTGCCCTATCTTCATCTCATCAATTTTATGTCTTGGACAAACCCAGAAATAAGAGATAAAAGTCATTTGCTGTTGCTCCTCTTGCTGTTGCATTGTCACTGTACTGTCTTGTCCAAGATTAACCAAACAGAAATCTGCTACTTCCAAAAACAGACCTAAAAAAAATGTGAGTTTGCTGCTGCTGAAAATGCCCAGAAATATAAAAAAGTTTCCTGTGTTCTGTAGCTGCTACAGTGCCGAATTATTTTGCAGAGCACCCACGAATAATGCCCACACAAGAATAAAGGCGTTGGCTCTATTTATACTAGTTATCCATAAATATTTTTTATGGAGCCGACTTGTATATATAATTTTATTTTATATTTTTATTTGATAATATAGAACATGTCTTTTCCTTTAGCTGGTCGACTTTTGTCATAGTATTTTTTTTTTGTATTAAGAGTTTCAATTCATAATTTAATCAACAACCCACGTGCTAGCATTCTTTTTGTTTGGGCTGTCCTTCATCTACATCAATCTTAAAAAAAGATTTCTTCAATTGCTGCACTATCACTGCTACATCAAGAAGAAGGGGCAACAAGCATCCATAATGTAGTGATTTGTCCTTTTATATTCATATCAATGTTTCCATGTCTCACTTAAATGATCCAAGCTGTAATCATGGAGTATCAAGAGCTTCAACATGTTCATTAAATCATCAACAAGTTGCCAAGTGTGTGGGTTTAAGACCCAAAGACACCACATGGAAGGGCTCTTTCAAGATGTCATTTTGTTTTTCATGGACTTCAAGTCCATCATCAAATGGTAGCATGGACCATCACTAAGGGTTCCATTACCCCATCAAACCACAAATGACCACATCATCTTCATCAAGTGTACAAAGGACCGTTAACCCGTCAAGTGTGGGTCCAAGGGCTTCTTCAAGGCGTCTTCATCAAGCAAGAGGCTTCATGACCCCATTAAGACACAAATGACCACAGAATTGGTCATTTGGCCCATCTGGCCAAACTATCATGTCCTTCGTGCCATGTCATCAACCTTAATTACTCCTTTGTCCCCTTATCACTCCTTTGTCATTAATGGATGTCATCAATGACAACCAGTGCTCAACACCAACTACCAACTCAGCAATGCCACATCACCTGCCAGCTCATCACACATCCTGGCACGTAGCATCTTGGGGGCGGTGTCACGTCATTGTATAGGTCATGTGTCACCTTTCCAGTGGTGCCACATGACACCCCTTTTCCCCTTTTTTCCTATTGGAGCCAAACTTCAGAACACGATATCTCATGCATACGGTATCTGTTTGAGATGAAACATGCATTGTAAAAAATCTCTTGAAGATCTCTACACGATGGTACTCTTCTGTTAAGCATTTGAATACTTCATTATGGATCGATCAAGAAGATTCTCCTGGATCAGTTTAATACATCTGTTGAACCATCCTTGCCAACATTCAAAAGAGACTACCAATTATGTGCTCGCACTTGTTATTTGAAGGAATATTATGTCAACATGCTTCATTGGAGAATTGGTGTCACAACAGGAAATTATAGGAATATTCAAGAGCCGCTTCTCTTATAGGCTACACGGCATCAAAACAATAGTTGTAACAAGAAAATCTTAAAATAGTTTTATTTTGAAGCAAAGTTTTATTAGGAAGCAATTTGTGATATAAATAAAACAATGAAATCAATAATCATTTAACCTAGTACTTGTAACAAGAAAATCTTAAAATAGTTTTATTATGAAGCAAAGCTTTATTAGGAATCAACTTGTGATATACATAAAATAATGAAATCAATGATCATTTGAACAAGTACTTGATGGCCCATCCTTGTATCAATAAGAATTAGAAAATCGGTGAAATCAATAATCAATTAACCAAGTACTTGATGGCCCGTCCTTGTATAAATGAGAATTAGAAGATGAGGCTTGGAAAATGATGTTTGAAGTTGATTTGTAAATATTCCAAGTGTGTGCCTACCAATGATTGCATGAGCTCTAGTAACTTGAGCAAGTTTAACACAGATTGCATATTAGATCTTAGGGTTTTTTATTGCAACAATTACAACAAGGTGTGTTTTTTTCCAAGTCCTACCCAACTTGATAAATATGCTTGAAATCAAAACTACAATTTTAAACATTTTATTACTATCTGATATGGAAAAAATCCCAAGTGAATGGATACCCTAGGGATTCAACCATTATATAAACAAGCCTCTCATATACCATGCCAATATTATTAGTGTTGAGGGGAAAGGCCGGGGACGTAAATCCCATATGACTAAAGCTAAAGAACGGGCTAAAGTGGATTTAGTGATGGGAACACAATCATCTATTGAGTGGGCACTTAGAGCAGTGAAAGCCCAGGATGGGGGTTTTTTATGAAAATTGTGTCCTTCAATTGTCGTGGGTTGGCGAGCCCCATTAAAAAATCATCGCTTCGGAGGCTGGTTGACTTAAATCAACCGGATGTATTAATGCTGCAAGAAACTTTGGGTGGCTGTGAGGATGTAGTTCGTGCATTAGAATCTTTTCTCCCTGGTTGGAAGTTTGTAGGAGTGGATGCCCGGGGGCGCTCTGGAGGGTTGGCATCGGGGTGGAAGGTCAAGAGCTGCAGATGTGATTGTTCTTGGGGGATATCCTCTGGTCTTGGTTTGGAAGTTTGGGATGCTGAGATAGGTCGGATGATCAAGGTACTCAATATTTACGGGCCCTACTTAAATAGGGTGGGCTACTGGGACTCCTTGTTAGGTATGGATATATTTGATGGCAGGGATGTGATTTTGGGTGGGGATTTCAATCTTACTCTGGGGTCTTCTGAAGTCTGGGGGCCTCGGGCAGTTCCGGATTCATTAGCAAACCATTTCATTAATGCCTTTGTCAGGAAGGATCTTCTCGACATTATACCATCCCAGCTATCTCCTACTTGGAGGAATATGAGAGCTGGGGTTCATAGAGTGGCTAAACGACTGGATAGGTTTCTGGTGGCCGAAGGATTGGCACATGGGGTTGATGTTGTCAGACAGTGGGTAGGTTCAGGTGGGATATCTGACCATTGCCCCATATTCCTGGAGTTACGAGGTAGCAGGAAAAAACCACCCAGCCCCTTCAAATTCAATCCTAGCTGGCTGAAGGAGGAGACTTTCATTAATCTGGTTCAGGAGCAATGGGTTCATCGACCACATGACTCTCAGATGCCTGCAGGTGCTCACTTTTATCACAATCTAAAACGAATTAAAGAGGCCACTAGCAATTGGGCTTATGACAAAAGGGTGTTTGATGATCTGAACTTACAAGCTGCTGAGCTTAACATTGCTAGGATACTTAATGGTCTGGGCATGGGATTCCTGGATGAAATGCAGAAAGGTGAGTTGTTGGAGTGGGAGAGACGCAGGAATGCGATTCTGTGTGAGAGAGAAGAGCTGTGGAGAATGAAAAGCCGGGTGGTCTGGCTTCAGTGCGGTGATGAGAATACTAAATTTTTTCAAGCATATGCTAAGGGGAGAAAATTCACAAACTCTATCCGGGAACTATCTTCTGATACTGGGGAACAGGTTTCTAGCTTTGATGGATTAGCAGAGTTGGGAGTTCGACATTTTGGAGATTTATTCACGGCTCCACCTGGAGTATCCATTGCTGAGGTTATTCGGGTGACACAGCTTTTTCCCAGTTTTGTGGGGGAGGAAGAAAACAGAATGTTGATGGAGGAGGTGACGCAGAATGAGCTCTCGATGGTTATGAAATCCTTTAATAAAGATAGCAGCCCGGGGCCAGATGGCTGGCCTATAGAATTCTTCTTAGGATTCTATGATTTCTTCGGGGAGGAGATTTTGAATGTGGTGGAAGAATCACGCAAGGCTGGGTTTGTCCATGGCCCCTTCAACTCCACCTTTTTAGCTCTTATACCGAAGACGGACAAGCCTGTCAACTTTGCTGAATTCAGACCAATTTCTCTCTGTAATTGCATATATAAGATCATCTCTAAGGTTATGGCGCGAAGACTCAAGAATATATTGTCTAAGCATATTTCTTGTGAGCAATTTGGCTTCTTGGAAGGACGCCAAATTCATGAGGCCATTGGAGTTGCACAGGAAGGATTACACACTCTCAAGGTGCAGAAGCAGAAGGGTGCTGTGATTAAGATTGATCTCTCCAAAGCATTTGACAGGGTTAGCTGGCTTTATATCCGGATGCTTCTTACCCATCTGGGGTTTTGCTATGAATTTATCAGATGGATTATGGCCTGCCTCACAACGGTGAACTTTGCTGTTCTGATTAATGGTTCTGCTAGCCCTTTCTTCTAGGCTGGGAGGGGGCTACGACAGGGATGTCCCCTATCTCCGCTGTTGTTTCTCCTTGTTGCAGAAGGACTTAGCCGATTTATTCTGAATGCAAAAGCTGATGGTTCTTTTAGAGGCATATCTATCTCTCAGGTACTGTTCATTACACATCTCCTTTTTGTTGATGACATCCTAATATTCTGTGATGGCACGAGACAGGATATTGACAAGGTGGTTGAAGGCCTCCATTTAATGCAAGTTGCAGCGGGTATGTTAGTAAATATTGACAAATATACTATCACATGCTCGAATTTAACCGAGCAGGAGATTCTTAGTATGGTTAACAAACTACCATATAGGACTTTGGATATAGATGATGGCTTAAAGTACCTTGGCTTTCACTTGAAACCGAATGCTTATTTGAAGACAGATTGGTGCTGGTTAATAGCTAAATTAGAACAGCGTCTTCATGGTTGGAGTCATAAATGGCTCTCTCGGGCTGGGAGGCTGGTTTTGATAAAATCAGTCTTGGAAGCAATTCCGGTGTATTGGATGTCTCTTGCTTGGATACCCATTGGAGTTCTGGAGCAGATCCGGCGACTGTGTTTTGCCTTTCTTTGGAAGGGTATGAGTGAGCATCGGGCATTGGTGTGGGTCAGATGGGAGAAAATTGCTGTTCCTAAGGCATTGGGAGGGTGGGGTTTAAAGAATATTTTCATGTTTGCAAAAGCCTTGGGGGCCAAAGTGTCGTGGCGATTAATTCATACACAGAGTCTCTGGACTAGAGTGGTATATCATAAATATATTGCCCCTTTAACTCTTCTCGAATGGATCAGGCTGAGAAATAAGTCGAGGGCAAACTGCTCTGTGGTCTGGAAAGCGGTGGTGCAGCATTTCTCTTTAGTCGGTTCTGGATTAGTGTGGCGGATTGGCGATGGGCGTCTCCTTCGAATTGGGATGGACCCTTGGGTTGGATGCAGGGGTGGACATGTCCTTTCTGTGGAACTGAGGTCCTTTTTGGATACTAGAGGATGTTATTATCTGGCTGATTTAGCGGATCCGAGAGCTTCTACACTTTGGCAACAGGGGTGGATTTCTGCAAGACAACTTGGGATCTCGGCTGAACTGCAGGGGGACTGGGAGGATTATATATGGATGTTAAGACTTACCCATATTCGATTGACCAATAGGGCCGATGTACTTATCTGGGATCACCATCCCTCCGGAGTATATTCACCTAAACATGGATATATCCAGCTCAATGTGGAAATCCATAACAGGGAATTGGTGTGGTGGTGGAAATTTTTGTGGAAGTTAAGATGTCCGGGTAAAGCAAAGTTACTCTTCTGGGCGATCCTGGAAAATAAGGACCCTACTTGGGACATTCTGCAAAAACGTTTTCTCCAGGGTCCGGGGATTTGTCCTCTTTGTAGGGATGTCGAAGAGAACTTGGCTCATCTTTTTATTCATTGTCGATTTTCACAGGCTGTTTGGAATGATATCAGCATTATATTGGATATTAAGGTGAGGTGGAGGGGAGCGAGTGTGCTGGAAGCATTCCAATTGTGGTGGTCTGTTCAATTTTCCTCCACTTTCTGGGCTCTCCCGTGTATATACACTTGGGGCATATGGCTTGCCCGCAATAAGGTGATATTCCAGGACTGCAGAGTTCCATTGGAATCTGTCGTGGCACAAATGGTGGCGGTTATTCTACATTATGTGGCCCCTGTACAAGTGAGCAGAACTCGACCTGTGCAGGTAGAACATATTGATATCTCCATGCCGTGGGCATTTTTTGATGGTGCCTCCTTAAACCAACAATCGGTTTGTGGAGGGGGGGGAGTCCTTTACAAATCAGAGGCGCATTATTTCCATCTGGTGGCTGGTTTGGGAAGAGGAACAAATAACTATGCAGAACTCATGTCTCTAAAATTGCTGATGTTATTTGCTCTTGAACAAGGATGCTTATCTCTTCAGATTTTTGGTGACTCCTTGTTAGTCATCAACTGGGCAAAGGAGATTACACTGTGTCATGTGATGGATCTATTACCTATCCTGGAAGAGGTGAACTGGATAAAATTGTCTTTTAACCACATCACATTTACACATGTTTACAGGGAGCGGAATGGGATGGCAGACCAGCTATCCAAGGAGGCAACGCAGCAGGCTTTAGCTCATGGAACATGGAGGATAACTATTCATTCTCCGGCAGGCACATTCAGCTATTATCACAGACCATTTTATGAGGAAAATGAGGCACTGCATTGATCTACCACGCATTTGTTGATTGGTGAGATATGGGATGGCTGCTCGCTGAATTTGCTCAACGGGAGGCATTCCACAGGTTTATTTTTATGACTTTGAGGACCGGCTGGAACAATAGCACTGGAAGCTAACATCATGAGCGGGCTTTAGCATAATCTGTTTACTGTATATGGCGGGCTGTATGAACAGCAGTATTTTTGTTGATCAGAGATGGTCACGACCTTCATCATTTGAGACATTGTACATGTAGTCGAGATGCAGGCTGGAGGACAGCCATATCATCATTTTTGAATTTGTATGGGTTTTTTATGCGGGATGTATGGACAACAGTTGATCAGCGATGATCAAGACTTCCATTTCTGAGACAGTAGTCGGAGATGCAGGCTGGAGGACAGCCATATCATCAATTTTTGATTGGATTTTTGATGTAATCAATATGGGATGTAATATGTGACAATGTAGGGATCTTAGTGATTCTATTACATGTGCAGAATGTAATTTTGTTCCTCTTTTTGAAATAAAATTACGAATTTTTCCAAGGAAAAAAAACCATGCCAATATTTGCACATTTTCACCAGTAAAATATTTATCCCTATCAAGCTTATCAAGCACATATACAAGTACAAACAAGCATTTAGAGGTAGGGATTGAAACTCCAAAAATTTTCGCATCACCCCAAATTATTATCAGATTGAGGACATATACTATTACCCATTCTCTTTAATGCTAGAGGTATCATAGTTTTTATTCCTAAGTAGCGTACAACATTGTGGCATATCAACAATATTAAGCTATAAAACCATATTCCATTGTGATTGGATATAATGCAGTGCGCTAGTATGAACCAATTAGCTTCACAAGAATACTAACCATGACACCAAAAGCTGCTCAACATGTAGAAGCTTTAGCAACGTTAGTCCCATAGAGAAGAAGCTTGTTAATCACCTATTGATCGAAAACCTCCATAACATATGATGCTATCAAATATCCGCTTTGCATATGATAAAGATACTTGTAAACACTAAGAATTCTCGAATCCCTATAGTTTTGAGGTAAGATGAATACGTTTATGCAAATATCCATATCTTATAGTATTAACAAAGAAGGTCTTGTGCATTAGAAACCCTCTACAATGCATAAAAAAGTGATTTTTTTTCTATGTTAGAGCTTACCATGTGATTGCTCCTATATATGTTGCTCCATTTGAATATCACCATTTTAAGTGCCAAAGTGGACATTTGTTGCAAACATCCTTTGAATGTTCAATAGTGATTAGAGGCCATTGGAAATGAAACATCCACACGAGTGCGAAATGAACATATAAGAAAGTGCAAATTACCACCATAATACCTACTTAGGTTCAAAACCCTAAATGTGCACCACCATAAAAAATAACAATTGGTGCAAAGGCCAAGGAGAGGAGATGGGTACTAGAAACATAACATCCATAATAAGAGTTCCAAATGAATTGAGACCAAATGAATAAACGCCAAAGTGAAAATTACCACAAGAATTTTGAAATTAGTTTGAAATCCCCAAATGTATATTTGAAGGAAGAGTAGTTGGCACAATATGAAGAAAATAAAGGAATTAACACAAAGACCGATAAGAAGAGGTAAGATAGGAAACCATGCAAGAATGGTGGACACATTAGAACTATGAACCCCATAACAATCAAAATGTCCATAGCTTGAAGACGAACAGGGACATTTTGAAGACCGAGAACCAAAGTTGTTTTCCTAGATGCCTTGACGCAGGAAAATTCTCCTAGCCCCTTACCCTAATCACCAAAATATATTCAAACACTTGAGAGTTAGTCAAGATCAACTTGGTCTATTGTGGCTTTAGGTAAAGTGTGTTTCTTTAGTATGCATTTGTACTTATGTAATCTAACGTCACAATATGTTATAGACATAGAGTGATTCGATGGTTCATCTTCACCTCAATCTTAAGGGCTATATATCCATGGAGTAACACTTAGTTGGTCCATGATCTCTATTTAAAGTGCATGAGGTTCATCTCCTTGAAGATTCATTCATGTGAGAAATTCACATGTAAATACCTATTCATTTTACATTAACACATTTCCTTAAGTAGTTATTTAACTAGGGTTGTGGAATATTTCCATCTTTGAGGGTCTTAACCATGTAAAACATTGATGTGTTGATCCGTGAATTGTTTGTGTGAGCGGTTTCTTAAGGTGTTCAACCTATGTGGAAATACCTTGTTTTAGTCGAACATGATATTATATCACTAATGAAGACTTGCTTCCATTGTTGATTGAAATCTTGAATAAGTGTAACAATATGCATAGAATGATTTCTGGATTCTACTATTTATGTGCATTTTTGGATTGAGAGAGGAGTTGTTCCATTGCTTCCAAAGCACTAATCTCAGTTGGAAACACTTTTCATTTACTTGAAAAGGTTTTAATTTTCCCAAGATACGACCATTTTACCAGATTAAGAGTTATATTGTTTACATTTACGTTTTTTTTTGTCTTTTCAATTTCTCTTATTGTTCATATTTTAGCTTGGTTTTCTATTTTATTCCCATTTTGTTACCCTTTTGTGCTATGAAATTTTTTTATTGCGCATTATGTGGGAACTCAACAAATCGAGAACAAAGCGGACAAGGTTTTCTTGATTGTGTATGTTCTTTGTGCAAACTAAAAAAGTAAAAAACATTGAGAAAACTTGCATTTTTCGGGTAAGCTAACCATGGTCTAACCTCAAATTCGAAAATTTTTTGGTTTTAGAATTTTATTTTTTTGGTTTTGTGTGGTGGTTTAAAAGTGTACTGCAAACTAAAAGCAATATTTTTTAAGTAGGCATGCTTTCCAAAAACAACATTATCACTTCCATTCTCATTTACGATACTGATAAATTTTTTGTTTAACTTACTTTGTTGAAAAATAATTTAATAAGAGGTCTTGGGTTCAAGTCTTTTTTTGGTACTTTTTGAAAAAGTTAAAGTCTGTGCAAGATTCTTGGATCTTTGAACAACCAACATTCCACCCTGAAAAAATGCCATACAATTTTTGAAAAGACAATGTCAAATTCTTTGAGCTAGAACAAGACATGAGACAAAAGAACAAAATTTTCATATCTATTCTCAATATAATTAGGAATTGATCTCAAATAAAATAGGATATTAATTGCTTGAACAAACATTGCTACCAGCCACCATATCTTTTCTACAGGAACAAAGATGTCGAAGAACATAATAAAAACATGCTAGCACTTTTCCAATTAATAGAGTATACATTGAAATTACATGATTACAAAACAAGCCATGTTGAAGCAATTGGATTTGATAACAAAAAATGGAGCTACCTTTGACAATTGTCCTAAAGAAAAATATGTTGGTTGCTTTAATTGGAGGAAACTATGCAATCACAGATGGGTTAGTCAATGGCGCATAATGTATCTTTAGGAACTACATATACAACAAAATTGATATTGTTTGAATTGAATTCACAGACACTGCACTTGGTGTAATGCAACAAAAAACAATGTGCAATTTGTTTACAATTGGAATTTCCCATAATTGGATATCAATCACAAGAGTCTTTATACAAATGACTTCTAAGAACAAAATGAAAAATTTTCAACAACAATTTCTTGTCCAATTACCATGTGCACAAACAATATTTAATATCCCTGATATGATATCAGATGATATTATCTCAAATATAACTTTAAAATAATAAATTTTCCAAGCAATAACTAGTTCTCAAAACTAGTGAAGGAACTAGAACTGGTCATTGGTTAACCCACGCAGAGCTTCACTATTGGACACTTTTGGATATGAAAAATGTATTGGGGAGTGTGCAGAAGCAAGGAAAACAACATAAAGGACAAATTCTTATTTCCAAGTGCAATGTACTGGGGCCATTTATGTTTCGAACATCAGCCAGGATGAAGTCTACTCCAAGGCTTCCTGGGCACACCGGCATATGCCTACTAAACTCTTCTAATTACACTTAAAATAATCCAAAAGTGGATGACAGGTCATTAACCCCCTAATATGATGATGGACAATATTTACTGATGGTTTGGGAGGATCTGGCAGTGTTTGGAGGCAAAGGGAGAAATAACGCTATGTATCCAGGATCTTCCAAACAGACTGAGATGGTCACGAATTCTCAATATGATGGTGGTATGATATTTATATATGTATCAGGGACCCATCACAACTGACAGAACCAAAATTGAGTATACAAAGACCTTTTAATTAATCAAACTACAAAACTAGTCAAAATTGGGTGCCCAATGAGCTAGTCTTGATAATTATGGACTCAAACAACCAGAGAAGTTCATGAATCTCTAATTTTTGGATTGGGATGGATTATACAGGAATTTACCAGACTATATCAACCTTCATAAAGGAAAATAGTTACTGCGAGCTTTATATATTGCAAGTACTGGAAAACTAGTTAATAAAAATGCACAAAGAGCTAATCTTGTGAAAGGTGTGCACAATCAGCCTCTATAGCTCTCGAATTCTCCTTCTGAAGACAAATATGGATCAAATATATATTAAAGAACAACATCATACTATATTATAGAAGATTGAGTAACAAATGAAGATAGTTTGATCTCAAACTTTACAGAGAATCTCTAACCATGGAATTATTACAATACTGAGTGTAGAAGGAGTCTGAGAAGACAAGAAGAAGTATGATCATCTTTGGATCTGCAATAGATGAATAAAGAGCATATGTATTCTCATGGAAGGCACACCATATCTCAGTGACTGCTCATATGTGTTAGTTTTTCATCATTTAATTCAATATGATCTAGGATCTTATCTGAGATAACAACATGTACAACATATCAAACACAAGAGACAAGAGACACAAAGCATTTCACTGGGGAAACCATAAAGGAGAAAACCCCGAAACTTCCTCAAAGATAGAATGAACAATAATACAAAACCCCAAAACAAAGAGATGGTATCCAACAGCTTCCTCCTTCTCCACTTGTGCGAACTCCTCCTCTCTCTCACTAATGCGAAGTGAGTGAGTAAGTGAATAAATAGAGATCCTAGCTCTCTATTTATACTTTACCTTTCACTTTACCTTTACCACTTGACAAGTCGGCCTCAACTAAAGTTGACTGGGCCGACTTCAATGAATTTACATGACCCAAGTACAATAATGACTTCTCCGACTGGAGGAATAAACATCTCCGTCGGAGGTACAATAATAAAATACAAATACAATATAAAATATACAAGTGAATACATTCCGAAGTTACAAATACATCAACAATAGGGGGCGCATTCAGCAACTGAAAATTCTCCAATTCGCACAGGTGGGATCCTCAACATTGAAACCTTGGCTTCGATGAGAATGGTTGTATCTTGGTCATCCGGACACCTTTTTCAACAAGACAAAATGTGTTTCTTACTGGAAATGACCCTTCAAACGCAATGGAATAGGTATCAAAACCCAAAAATTATTAGAAAATTCAAACCCATAACCTCCATTTCGGCCCTTCAATGTTGTTTCCAACGAATGAGAAGAAGGTTTCAGAAGATAGAAAGAAGAGAGGATGTAATCATAGAGCTGGATCAGACATTCAATTTGACATCAATGGCTGCACCGGATCATGCGTAGAAAACTGGAACATAAACTATGGGGCACATATTCCACATGTGGCTAAGGGTGCATCACCAAAGCCTAGAGAAGCTTGAGCTTACTCACATACAAACAATAAACTGTTAAAAGACGTGGAATGGAGTTCTCCTCCTTCTTTTATAGAATTTTCTCCTCATGGTTGAGCTTATCATCTTAGAAATTCGAATTTGAGGAGGCATGGATGTTTCCTTGATTAGTTGGATTGGATTTGGACCCACTTAGCCTCATGGATGCGTCCTCACTAGCTAAACTTGGACCCTATAGATTTTCTGGATGTTTCTAATCCTTCTTGAGTTGCACAAATCAAGAAAATTCTTTCTTTTTTGCTTTTGATGACTTTCCTGCTTTTCAAGACGAGCTGCTTTTCCGCACTTGCCTTCTTTTTGCACTTTCCTGCTTTATGCACTGCTTTTGTCAGTTTCCTTCTTTTTTCTGACACCTTGCTTTGTGCATGCTTTCTTCCAGTATCCATTTTGCTTTGCTCTTCTTTTCTTTCACTTTCCTCTTTGGTGTGACAACTCATAAGGATAACCTTATCTCCTTATGTGCTCTTGTCATCATCTAACTCATCATCACAAGTACTTAATAATTAAATACAAAAATAATAATTACACCTCCTTCAATTTACTTAATTAAAACAACTATAAGATAAATTATTCCTAGCTAATAATTTAATTGCCTAAGTAATGTCACCCCCTTATTAATTAATTAATTGACTTTCACTAGGATCCATGGGGTTTTGATGTGACATTGGCTGCTACTTGGTGGTGGAAAAATGGGAACATAACAATCCCCCCCTACCAAGCTTTCTTGTCCTCAAGTAAGAAACCAACTCCAACTCCAACCAAAGGTCCACCATGTTTCTACTGCACCACTCTAATTATAGTCACTCTCCCAATGACTAATTCTTCTTCAACGGAATTTTCAACCCAGCTAAGAAAGGTGAGAAGAATGCCCGGATCCCACTGCCTGTGTTGCATGTATCCCAATGGCATTGGAAAACTGTCATTCCAAATAATTACAGGGTCCCACTGTCTCAGCTGCATCCTTCCAAACATCAGGATCAACATGAAGAATATATCATAATTGAGGATGTCTAGATCACTCTACCCTACCAGAAGTTCATCACTTCCAATGCAAAACCAAACTTCTATGAGTCCCTCCAACCAAGTATGAAACTCCTTATGTTCCATGTGCAAACCAACACAAAAACTCACATCACTGCTAGCCAATTGACATAGGTGACAATTCCATGTCTTCAAGGCATCACATAGAATCCATAGATTCCCATACAACTACTCACAAAACATGTATGATGTGTCCAAAAAATTTCCACTGATGCAAACAACAAACTCACCCTCAAGAGTGCTTAGCTCCAATATGTATACATTCAATGGATCAATGGATGAATAAACACTCCAATTGAATGCACTACTATGCATGATGGAGACATCAGTTAGATGCCTCTGTTGCTGCTCATCAAGCTGGTCAAGGACTAGTGTGCTTGTCGAACCCCATGGTCTAACCATCAAGTCATCAAATAAGAGTGTGTGAGACTCCTGCTCCTCATGTGGCAACAAAAGAAAAAATCCCTTTACCCAGTTATCCCTATGTGTGCTGGCTGCCATATGTATGTGGGGTGAAGGAAAGTGAACCAACTCTTGGAAACAATTATCCATCAATCTTGTGGTTGGCTCAACCAAAATGAAATCACGTGCCTCCCCAAAAACCGTCCAACTTATAATTTTTCTGGCAATGAATAGGTGCTTGGCCTTCATCTTGCTTAACTCCAAACTCTCCAAGCACATGCAAATCAGAATGTACTTCATGTGCCCAATGCACACAAGTACCAAGGGTCAAAACAAATATGCTCCAATGACATAGGTGAGGATCCCATGTCCCACAATGCTTCTCCAAAAGAATGTAAAAGGCTTCAAAATAATCGTCCATGTGTTCTTCCATCCAAGAGGTGAATGAAGAAACTCCTCCAAAATCTGAACCAAGTGAGGAGCAAAGAAGACAATGAGCCTTCAAGGGGCTCAAAGGAGTACTATATATGCATCCATGAATATGTGTATCATCATAGGATAACCAAGGATGCTGCTGCAAATGCAAGGAAGAAGGTGATATAGACATGCCATCATCAAAAGGAGAAATAGGAGTTTCATACTCCTCAAGTGGCACCATAAAAAAAAAACCTTTGACCTAAACTTCCTCCTCAAGTGACATGGAATCAATAGAAGGAAATAATGTATGATCATGGACCAAAATTTTATCACTACAAACCTCATCCATCAAGCTAATGGATGCATCAACTCTATCATAAGCTGGTCCATCAAACTTGAGCTCTTCTGATTCCTCAAAGGAGGAATGATTCACTCCGGGAAGAAGCCCAGTTTCACTCTGGGGAACTATATGTGCTTGAAACTCTTCATTTGCATCTAAAAAATAATGAAGCACATGCATGTTATCATGCACCTCATGAACCACCATCTCATGAGATTCCTCCATAAAATTCTAAGTACAACCAATCATAAGAGACTGGCTGATTGGTATGTGTGATCTTTGCAACTTTTGGTGAAATTGCTCTATCTCCATCTTGGACTCTTGGAGGGCACTTTGAGTTTTCTCAAAGAACACTGGGTGGCCATCAATTCATCATTGAAATTGTTGATCTCTTCATCATCCTTCAAGGATGCTCCATGCAACATATGAACAAGCTCATGCAAATGATCTTTGTCAGAAAGAATATCTGAAAATTTACCTTGGATTGTAGACATGGCTTTCTGAATTTTCTCCATGGCTCCAAGGAAAGATGAATCTTCCAATGAAGCAACTCTCCAACATGACTGTGACACTGAAACATGTGTGTTATGGATAATTTGCAAGTCCTCCTTTCTCTTCCTCTCACTCATATTCAAGGTCCATGCAAGGAAATGAGGTTATTGAGGATGAACCTCTTCTTATTCTTCGGTGAGGTCAACTTCACAATGTGCTTCAAGTGATGGCTGAAAAGTTGACTCTGGAATAACTTCTACTACTACAAGCTCTTCATATTCATGCTCAAGGGAAATTGTGCTTGCAACAACCTCATCAAGTGGAATTTCTATGTCACCAACATAGAGAAATGGACATCCATCAGTAGATTTCTCCTCAAAACTTATGCACCCATCAGTAGGTACCTCATCACAGCATCTATCAGTAGATGCTTCTTTAGTACTTGAGAAACCATTAGTAGATGCCTCTTCTTGGCACCCATTAGTAGATACTCTCTGATCCATAATTTGTTGATCCTTAGCAGAATTGGAGGTGGCTTCTTCATGCTTACAACCTTTGGAATATCTGCTTGAAGAAAACCCAAACAATCTCATGATGCTAGAAGATGTCGTTGGCTGATTTTTCCTTCCTTCTTCTTTACTCACAGAGACAGAGAAAATTTTTTCCTCCATGGGTGGTTTGATGCTCTCTATTGAATCCAAATATTCATCCTAGATATCAAATCCAAATATGCAATAAAATTAATATTTGAAAGAAATGGCCTTACCAATCTCTTCTCCCAAAGCTAGATACTCTTGGTAGTGGTAGGGAAATTTTTTACTTGCAGATATCCTCTTTGCTAAATCCTTCTTAGGATTAGCCATCAGTGGTTCAACACATTGATCTATGTACATCTAGTCACAAATGTAACCATACTCATCTCTTGGTAATCCTCCATCAATGTAAATTATCTCTTCTTCCTCATACAACTCAAAGCCTTCATCTTCCATGTATGCCACTAGTTCCACAATTGCAACTTGAAAACAATTTTGAGATATCTTCCACTGAAAGTTACTTTCCACAGGATGAGCCAAGGAAAGAGATATGATACCACTGTAATATACATGATCTGATATCAGATTATATTATCTCAAATATAAATTTAAAATGATAAATTTTCCAAGCAGTAACTAGTTCTCAAAACTAGTGAAGAAGGAACTATAACTGGTCATTGGTTAACCCACCCAGAGCTTGAGTGTTGGAAACTTTTGGATCTAAAAAATGTAGTGGGGAGTGTGCAGTAGAAAGGACAAAAACATCAAGGCCAAATTCTGAGTTGTAATCACAATGTACTAGGGCCATTTATGTTTCGAACATCAGCCAGGCTGAAGTCTACTCCAAGGCTTCCTGGGCACACCAACATATGCCTACTAAAATATTCCACTTACACTTGACATCAACAAAAGGCGGATTACAGGTCATTAACCTCCTAATATGATGATGGAAAATATTGACTGATGATTTGGGAGGATTTGGTAGTGTTTGGAGGTAAAGGGAGAAAGAGCACTATGTAGGATTGCTCCAATAACTTGTTTCCAGGATCTTCCAAACATATTGATATGGTCATGAATTCTCAATATGATGGTGGGATGATCTTTATAGATGTATCAGAGACCCATCACAACTGACATAACTGAAATTTAGTATACAGAGACCCATCACAACTGACATAACTGAAATTGAGTATACAGAGACCTTTTAATTAATCAAACTGCAAAACTAGTCAAATTTGGGTGCCTAATGAGCTAGTCTTGATAATTATGGACTCAAACAGCCAGAGAAGGTCACGAATCTATGATTTTTGGATTGAGGTGGATTATACAGGAAGTTACCAGACTACAAAAACATTCATAAAGAAAAATAGTTACTGCGAGCTTTATATATTGCAAATCCTAGAAAACTAGTTAATAAAAATGCATAGAGAGCTAATCTTGTGAAAGGTGTGCACAATCAGCCTATAAGGATATCGAATTATCCTTTTGATAAAAAATATGGATCAGATACATATAAAAGAACAACATCATACTATATTATAGAAGACGAAGCGACAAAGGAAGACAGTTTGATCTCAGACTTTACAGAGAATCTCTAACCATGGAATTCTTACAATACTGAGTGTAGGAGTCTGAGAAGACAAGAAGAAGCAAGATGTTCTCTGGATATGCAATAGATGAATACAAGTCAGATGTATTCTCATGTAAGGAGCACCATATCTCAGTGACTGCTCATAGGGGACGCATTCATCAATTAAAACTTCTCCAATTTGCACACATGCGCTCCTCAACATTGAAACCTTGGCTCTTATGAGAATGGTTGTATCTTGCTCATACAGACACCTTTTTAAACAAGAAAAAAGACGTTTCTTACTAGAAACTTCCCTCCAGACGCAATGGAATAGGTCTCACAACCCATAAATGCTTATAAAAATAGAACCCATAATCTCCATTTCAGCCCTTCAACGTTGTTTCCATCGCATGAGAAGAATGCTTCAAAAGATAGAAAGAAGAGAGGATGTAATCATATAGTTGGATCATATATGAAATTTGACATCAAGGGATGCACCGAATCATGTGCAAAATAATGGAACATAAACTATGGGGCACATCTCTCACAGGTGGCTAAGGGTGCATCACTAAATCCTAGAGAAGCTTGAGCTTACTCACATACAAACAATAAACTGTCAAAAGATGTGAAATGGAGTTCTCCTCCTTCTCTTATAGACTTTTCAACTCATGGTTGATCTTATCATCTTAGAAATTCGAATTTGAGGAGGCATGGATGTTTCCTTGATTAGTTGGATTGGGTTTGGACCCACTTAGCCTCATGGATGCGTCCTCACTAGCTGGCAAAATGGGAACATGACACAATACATAGATCACAAGGTCTAATAATGGATGGTGTGATATTTGTCCCTTTTGGGATTAAGAAACATGGACTTGTCTACACAATGTTTTTATGTTAGAAGCATTGAATCATCATATATTTTAAGAAAATTACATAAAGCAAATTTCAAATTAACAAAGTTGCAAATGAAATTAAAAGACTTAAATCATATGGATTTCAAGACTTTGAATATGGTATGTATTCAATGATGGGAGAAATATTTTCTCATTTGCTATGAATTGAACACATGAATATTGGAACTGCATGTTGAAAACATTCTTGTTGACTATGAACTAATGGAAGCCAACATTTTATGTTTCCAAGAAACACATAAACTTTGTTGAAGGGAATAGTTTTATTGCCAATGAGTACAATTGTCTATCAATATTTTAGCTTGATGGTGTTCTAACATGTTTTGAAAAGGACATTGCAATTGAAAAAATATGTAAATTATTCCATTCAACATATTGAATCAATTGTTAATACATTTCATATTGATAACACCGTTCCACATGCACCAATTGAAGCTCTCTTTTGATTTCTC
The DNA here is from genome assembly GCA_027924585.1 of Larix kaempferi. Classification (NCBI taxonomy): domain Eukaryota; kingdom Viridiplantae; phylum Streptophyta; class Pinopsida; order Pinales; family Pinaceae; genus Larix; species Larix kaempferi. Next base: position 4,790,019 of record BSBM01000298.1, read on the forward strand.
AACAATTGCGACAACAAATACACATAAAACTGAGCTCATTATAATCACCGATGATTTGAAATTCAACATGTTCCAAAAAAATAATGCATAATAAAAAATTATTTCATTTATGGAAACCCATAACTTAATATTGCATTCGAGAAAAGTAACAACTAACACTGGTTCGCTAATAGACCATTTTTGGACAACATTACTAAAATGTCGTTGCATTTTTAACGTCTTTGATACTTACTGGAGTGACCATCGTGCTATTTTCCTTTTAATTCCTTCTCTTAGCATTTGTTCATCTTAGCACCTTCAAACTCTGATTGCTTTGCATTACTAAAACAATACACATTTATTTGTTTTACAACAACAATATTGCAATAAATCTGGTCACACAAATCTTGACTATTGTTACGCTTTGTTTTGACAGTTCCTCATGTTTTCTTTTGAGCATCAATGCATGCATTTGCTAAATAGATGCTTTGGACTAGCATTCAAGATCAACAAACAACTGTTTCAACCAGTAATATTATTCATGTTCCTTTATGAAATCATTTATATATTTTCTTATGTTTTCTTTATATTTTGCTTGACAACTTTCGCAAAAAAACATTGTTAAACTGCTTTATACTTGAAAGCTACAATATCAATAAGAAATGGATTCTCCTACATAATAGCTCTTTCCTTCCACTAGTTATTAGTTTCTAGGAAATCTATATAATTGTTGTTTCGTCCATTGCTTTTGCATATTTTTTCTGTTAATTCTTGCATATTTTGTTAATTTTGAGAGTCAATTACTAAATAAAATATAGATTTCTAAAATTAGTTTTTCCTTTGTTTCCTTAGTTTTACCTCGAGTTTCTTCAAACATTTTTACTACTCTTTAGCTCCAATGTTACTTTTGTTCATTATTTTCACATCATCATTAGGTCCAGACAACTAGTTTTTATTACCATTTGATTTGTTTTGACTTCAGTTTATTACAATGTGAAGATATCATAAACTATTGTTCTTTGCAAGCCTTCATGATGACATTGTCAAACATAGGGCACATTAGCATTTTCCCACAAAAAGCAAGAAAGGACAACATGCAAATTTTTTATGCTCAATAGAACATATTTTCTCTATCACCTAGTATGCTTTATTGTCTCCCTATCTACTCTGCTATTTTCATAAACTTTGATACTATGAACAAATACTTCAATTGCTTTGATAATTACATTATTACTTACAAACTTATAATCATTTTCTTATAGGAACATAATGCTTTGTGATTATTGAAGTACTCATGCCATATGTCCTAGCAAAGCACTGTACATAATTATTTACTCCAAGCTTCACTGTACTATCAAATTATGCGATGCATTTATTGATCTTAGATTTAGTCAAACCATAGTGTTGTCACTTCGATTTTATATACCCTTCTCGTCAAACTTCACTTTTACCAACCATACATAACCTTAGTTGGGTTTTGTTTGATATTGAACATTTATTTTTAAATGTCCCATAAATGTTCAAGTTCTAAAATTTCCAAACTATCTTAGCAAAGCGGGTTCTATTTCTTGTAGAACTTTCCATCTTCTAACATTAACATTCAATGAGATAGATCAAATATGCTCAATATTATGTTAAATGACTTGCTAACTTGATGTCTAAGTTGAATGAAACCTGAACAATAAGAAAGACTATTGTAATTTTGAGTTCCTGTAAATAGACATAAGATATTTTGAAAACAATGTTTGAGTTCCATGAGATAGATCAAATATGCTCAATATTATTTTAAATGACTTGCTAACTTGATGTCTAAGTTGAATGAAACCTGAACAATAAGAAAGACTATTGTAATTTTGAGTTCCTGTAAATAGACATAAAATATTTTGAAAACAATGTTTGAGTTCCATAAAAATAATAGTAGTTATCAATCTAATGCATAATACAATCAACATTTAGCGACTTTCTTCCTATTTCACTTATGGTAATTGTAGTCTTTGTTTTAAGTTTTTATATTGCACTTCCCAAAAACATCTCCAAGCAGAAAGGGTGAAAGGGTGTACTATAGGATGATTAATTAGCATCTCTATGGATAAAAAAGAATGTTGGACCGGATTCAACAACATTTCTTAATGACATAAGCTACCTAGCTTAGGTACTTGTAACTTAAATTATAAATCTAGTCTTAAATTTTCACAATATTTCCTAAAATATAGTCATATATTTTCTGTTTTAATTGTCATATTTGTTGTTTGAATTTATTTTAAAAGAACTTCTATCATTTTAGAATTATATCTTTTGTCACTTTAATTCAGAATTAAAGTTGAACGTATTTTATTGGCACATACTCTACCAACTCCCAAATCAAGAACTACCTCCGTTTACTCTAAATATGCGGATTGTCCTCTTATTGTCCTTTACCCTTTTATACTAATATGTCCCAAAAATGTTAATGTTCTAATACTTCCAAACTCAATTAGCAAATTGACTTATGTTCATATATTTTTGGCGATATTTCTCACACTCTAGTCATATTTTTTTATTGTTTTCATTGTCATTTTTGCAATTTAAATCATTTAAAAAACAAAAATTTTACTTCAGGGTTGTTGTACTTTAGAGCTTTGAATTCCAAGTTTATGATTGATTTATATGTATATGGATCAATTTCTTGTTGTTGTTTAAGCTCCAAATGCATGGATACAGTCTTGTCGATTGTGCAACTTTGCATGCACAAGCTAGGCAATACATTTGAAGGTGATGTACTCATTAGATATGGACATGCTTTCAACAAAAATACAAATTATCCTACAAAAAGAGATATTGTCCATGTTTAACTTGTTGATAAACATGGACAACTCACAATAACAATGAATATAAGCAATAATCTTATACCATAGTTTGCCTCTTCATTCACAACTGGTATGCGTGTTCGAATTAAAAACTTTGGGCTTTGATAGAAGAATTCATTTGAAAGGGGTGATGCTAAATATTGTATTACTCTTAACACCAATAGTATAGTAGAACAAATTGGCAAGGTCTACACAAACCTTCGTTTTAGGCTACCCATCACTATAGTTGATTTATTGGTCATCAAGCACCCTATCCAATTGAATCTATTGGTGAAATTGTCACTTTTTGCCATAAAAAAACAATCAATACAAGTTATTCCTTAAATATGGAAAAACAAAAGATACAAATGCAATAGTAAGTACCTCACGCCTTGAATGTCATTTAATAACTGCACATTTACCCATATTTTATGATTATATTTTTTGTCATATGATTATATATTGTTTTTTTGGTTTTAGCAACCATAATTTGGTCTTTTTGTCTCAACTGCAACTTAATCCCACATACAATGATATTTACTATCAATTACAAGAACAATTAGCTTGTAGATCAACACTCCAATCTACTTGTTCAAAAAATGTGTGCAATGGTCCTAAATGGACAAAAAAATTCCGCGCTAGACAATCAACTTTCGTTGAACCACTAAATGATAATGCTAGAAAAAAGAAACTACAATATTTTATTGCCAACATTGTTCAGGTTAAATTTAATTCCTCGACATTGTTGTTTATGGATATTGCACATTAATTTGTACAACTACTCTCTACAACTTATGTCATGCACACAACTAACACAAATTATATGTATATACAAAATAACAAGATATTAAAAGAAAAAAAAATATTTTTAGGCCACCATTTGAACCTTTATGTAGTGCTTTCAAGCACCTATTGCTAGGATCATTTTTGTTGTCGGATCAACTAGCTTGATGTGCTCATTCTCAAACACACAATCCATACTTCTATGACAATAGTCTACAATGCAAAATTCAAAAGGAGAACAACAAGATCACCAACACATTGTGTTATTCAATGCTACTAGAAGTTTTTCAAAAGCTACCAAGACTTCTTATGAGCAATATCAAGATGACATGAATTAAGTATTCTCTAAGCTTCAAAAATTTGTTTTGGAAGGATCCTTTACCCTTTGAGTGGACAATGTTTTGCTTACCTACAAAGAGAATTAAGATTCTCTATTTGGTTTCTCTAAAATGACAATAGTAACATGAAAAATGCTTTAGTTGCATTTATGGGTGTTCCCATGAAGATGGGTAACACTTTTTGGCAAGTGGAGGGCGTGAGTATGGAAAAAAATGAGCTCGAATTAGCTTTTGTTAAGCCCTCATTGAGCTTTTAAAAGCTTGATCAAGGGCTTAACCAAGCGCTTGATTGAGTTATTAAAAAAAACTAGATAGAGGGTTAAGAAAACCATCAATCAATCTCTATAGCTCGATCGAGGGTTTTCTTAACCCTCGATTGAGTTTTTTTAAATAGCTCGATTGAGCTATTGTCATTAGTAAAAAATAAATAAAATTCTGTGAGCAGACGGTAGAAAGTAGCTCGATTGAGCTTTTGGTTTAATCGCAGCTAAACCATCGATCGAGGTATTTAAAATGTGCGTGCAAAACCTCGATCAAGCTCATAACTCAATCGAGGGATTTAAAACATGCTTTTATCCCTTTTTTTTCAAATTTAATTTTACTGGCCTCTTTGCTAGGCCTAAACCTTGTCCTAGGATGCACCTTAGGTGGCAGACTTCATACCGATGTATTCGTCAACGAATTGTCTATCCATTGGCATATAATTTACGGGTTTTTGAATTCATATGATATTTGTTTTAAATTTTCTTTTCAGACTTACACTTACAAAACCATGTACACAACTTTGAATTAGCGCGAAGAAAAATAAACAACATAAAAAGTACACGACCAAAAAATTTCAAAAAATATGTACGCTCTAGATCAACCTGTCCTCTTAAAAATGGTATTTTTTGTTTTTTGATTTTTGTAACCAGTAAAAAAAAGTTACATGCACACACACGTCTACGAAATGCAATAAAAATTTTCAACGGTCAATTTTGAAAATTAATAAAAAATACATTTTTTCAACATAAATTAAAAACAATATGTGCGCCCTAGTGCATTTTGTGTATATTATGTTTATATATATATATTCCGAAGAAAAAAATCTTTTATTCATAGAGAATAACGTAGACTATCCAAGAAGGACTTACATCAATGCTCCCAAGAGATTACATTACATTCCATCACTATCTCAAACATCGCATACATGATCCTACAATATACACATAAAGATGTTTCGTATTCATCACAAAAAATATTTTCCATACAAAACTGTTACATCAAAATCTGTCATTTTGTCTCACAACAGACCCTCTCATACTATCAAAACCGCGTCTGCAAAAACAATATGATTTGCATCTGAATCACACAAAGCCTATACATCTTTAAGCTATTAATAAGAGCGCTGACTCCTTTTCACCTCTTCAACCAACGTTTCCAGAGCCAATAGTAGCGCACTTTTTGAGAGCACATCCTCTTCTTCATTCAATTTGCGGTACATGTGGTTAAAATAAATGAAGGAAAACATTCCAATCTGTCTCCTGAGTAAAATCAACAAATGTTGTAAATGTGGAGCCTTGATTTGAATCCTGTTGTTTTCCCATTCAATTACCATTTTAGAGTCACCAAAGACCTATAATTTGTTAACATTTCGAGCTAAAGCTGTGTGGAGCACTGACCAAAGGGCTGACAACTCATCCTTGCTGTTGGAACAATGACCTGGACCATAACGAATTTTAACCTTCACTTCCTTTGAAATTTATAAAATTCCTCCGGATCCTCCCAAAGGTGGATTTCCTTGGCTTGATCCATCAAAATAGGCCCAAGGGATCGTCTTATTAATGCTTGGGTGTACCAAAAGTAGGTTTTTTTTTGCTTCTCTTCTTTTTTGTATTCCGTTGTCCACTGCACAATTAAAGACGAAGTAACTTCCATGGGAACTCTTTGATCTTGAAAAATAGTAGAATTCCTCTCCCACCAAAGACCATAAATGAAAAAGGGATGGAAATGCATCATAACAACATATCATTGTGTGTTTCCACCATCTTTGACAACATTGTACCAGGGATGATTCCATCCGGGTTTCCGCATTGATCAATTCCTTAGAGGAAGCACTCTAAATAACCTTTGCATAAGCACACGATACAAACAAGTGAGAGGCAGTTTCACTTCTTGAATGACATAACACACACCAACTTGGCCTAGACCATCCGCATTTTATCAGATTTTCCGAGGTGAGCATCTTGTTACTTAATGCTAACCATAGAACTATTTTAGCTTTGAGAGGACCTTCAATTTTCCATATTACAGGCCACCGCCATTCCTTTTCACCAGAAAATGAGTCTATGGCATAATCCTCATAGCCAAATTTGGATGACAAAACTCCAGTTGATCTATTCTTGGTCCATACTAATTTATAAGGTTCGTTTTCATCTAAAGATACAAAGTTGGTTTCTAGTTTGTTAATAAAACCTACCCATTCCCTTGCTTCGTCTCCTTCTAAACCCAACTCCTGAGCATTTTTCCACCCATCTCTTTTATTTACTTGAAAAGACTCACTCTTTGCATCAACTAACGTAAAAATGTGATAATTTTTTTTAATCTTAGATATAGTGTTAGCAGAGAGCGTATAATCATCCTTTGCTTCGACCCACGGGTCTTCCCCAATACGAGCACTCTTGCCATTTCCAATTCTCCAAGCCGTCCAATTACCAATTAGAGGATATGAGAGTACTAATGCTTTCCATCCAATAAATCCTCCCTTATGAGTCTTGTCTCCACTCCTGAACCAGTCGACAATATAGGAGTTTGGGAAGTATTTAGACGTCAATGCTTTTCCCCACAGAGTGTTGGCATTTTGATCCAACCTCCATAATGATTTTGTAGCTAGGGATTGATAGAACAAAATCAGGTTCTTAATCCCCCAACCACCCAACTCTTTTAGATTTTCAACTGTAGACCATTTCACCAACGAGATTCTGTTAGGATATTTAGACACTTAGGAGTTAGTTAAGATCAACTTGTGTAATATATCCGTTAGGGATAGTGTGTTTCTTTAGTATGCATTAGTATGCATTTGTAAATACTTAATCCGACGGTCACGATATGTTTCCGACATAGAGTGATCCGACGGCTCAACTTCTCTTAGATCAAACCTAACCTTGATCCGTGGCTTAACACCCGATTGGTCCATGATCTCTATTTAAAGAGCATGGAGGGTCATTGTTTAGTTGATCGATTATGAGAAGCTCATTTGTAACTTTCTTTCTTTGCATAATAAATTGTCCCGTAGAAGCTATTTGGCCGGGGCCGTGGAGTGTTTCCCTCAAGGGGGTTTAAACCACGTCAAAACATCGGTGTGTTGATCTGTGATCTGTTTGTGTGAAGTGGTTTCTCTTGGTGTTCGGTCCTTTGGTAGTACCCTGTGTACCCGAACAGATTCCTTCTTTTTGTTTGCTAGCTATCCACAGGAAAGAGAAACACTTCTTACAAATCTTGGTCAAAATACCTTTCGGGATGTATGCTATAGAGGCCAAATACACATGGATGCTCTGTAGAACAACTTTCAGGAGAATCAAATGACCTCCTCTTGACAGGAAAAATATTATCCTAGCAATAAATACGTGTTTCCACATTCTTAAATAATAACAACCAATCCTTGAAGGATTAATCATTTGGCTTAAGGTAAAAACAAAAATATTTAAAACCTTCACCCATCGTACTTAGTGGGTAAGCAATCTCATTTCCAGTTCTTTGCTGCAAATCCTATGATATCCCGCTGAATGCTAAGTTGGATTTTCTACATTTATTTCCATCGCTGTAGCTTTTTTATATAGATTTAAAATATGAGAGATCGTTTGCAAGTTATCCATTGATCCCTCTCCCATTAGAAAAACATTATCCACAAACAAAATATGAGTCAATTCCACAGACTCAGAAACCCATACTCCTTTCAAAGACCTAGACCTCTTATCATGCTGCACCAATTTGCTCAATGCTTCAACCACTGGTAAAAAAAGGATGGGTGAAAGAGGACACCCTTTCCTCAATCCTCTTGACTGTCTAAAGAAGGTGGACAAAGACCCATTAATTAGGACTGCAAAGGAAGTTGAATTGATACAACCCATAATCCAGTTCACTAGATCCATTGAAAATCCAACTTGGATAAGCAAGAGGCGTAAAAAGGTCCAACTCACCCTATCATAGGATTTAGACAAGTCTAATTTCAAAGCAAAGGCACAAACTTTGTTCTTGTTGATCGAATCAATTGCCTCCTGAGATAGAGATACAACATCATGAATCATTAATTTGTCGATTAAACAAGAACCCAAATTGCTCCTATGAGATGTTGTGGATCAAGACCGGCTTCAATCTCTGATATATATATATACATTTCAAAAATCATGCATTTATTACTTTTTACGTGCACACAAGCCACTTATTAACTTTTTCTAAAATTTACAAGAACAAACCTATCATTAAATGCAATTTTGACGTATTAAATAATAATAATATTATTTTTTAAAATATAGGTGGAAAGACATCATAATTTCCTACAATTTTTTTTTTGTTGCATGTCGGAATTCACAAGGCATATATGAGTTTTGATAGCCTTGATTTAATAAAAGAGTAAAAAATCAAATTTTCACTGTTACTTTTGGCCCAAAAATGTTACCCATCTTCATGGATTCACCTTGATTTTTAAATAGATAGTTGTAACATAAAACTTTAAATCTGCTTACAGATTAGCAATAATACCACAAATGATTTTTTCATTACAATCAATATCATTTTGACTTTAGAAATATTTGAATGAGATTTTCACTTGGATCATTTAGTGAGATCTAAATTTCTAGCTAAGATGTCACAACAAACATTTTAAACCTGTCAAGTCTTTTGGACTTACAATTATATTCATTTCCGATAGAATTTTGAGACAATAATGGTTTAGCATTTATGTTCTCTTGTGTTCACTAACTAGCATAAATGAAGATTGCGAATATTTCTTATTTTTTCTTCATTCACGCTGTAGTTCCTTACAATTAAATAGAATGTATTAGATACATGCACATTCTTTCCCTAGTTATATGTGTTTTTCACTTGCTCATATTAAATCTAATTGTTAACAATATATTAACTCTCTAAGTACTATGCTTTTCCCTTTGATTTCTAATTCTTTTCCATTCAATTGCTTTTTTACCTTACAACTCATTAGCTTTCTTCCCCTTCCTTCTTTAGAGCAAAAGGTCATTGTCGCTATGATAATAAATTCAAAATAGTGAACATCTATTTTTGCTTCCCCCTAGATTATAAAACGCTTCGCTTTTGTATAAGAAAATTAACTTATACACTTTACTCTAGGAGAACACTCTCTTTCCTAGATTAGAGAAATGTTGTTTAAATATCTTTCCTAGATTAGAGAGATGTCGTTTAAATCTCTCTCCTATCTTAGGTAAATGTTATTTGAAATTAAAAGTAATCAAGCTAAGTATTAGATTCAATGAGCTTTAGAATCAACGCTGGTACAAATTCATTAACAATGTGTGGTCAATTGTTTAAGGGATCTCACTCATCCATCCACCATCTTCCATTATCCATGTTATGACTTATGTTGTCCCCAATGTCCACTTTGTAGGTTTAGCATAGCAACAAACTCCCTATACTCATATGTATATGTTTTGTCACTTAATTAACATCTTTCCATTATACATATAATTCAAATATAGATTCAATTTACATGTTATTGATTTATTATGCTTTTGGATTGGGATAGCCTTTCCCACATTGTTCCAACCTCGAGTGGATTTTGATGTCTTTCATTGTGATAATTTTGGTTCCACTAGAAGTGGGTTCCATTTTCATACTAGTACATGGGTCCACTTTCTAATTCCCATTGTCTAAAGTGACCCAAGTTCAAATTTTGGATAAATTTACAAGCACATTCACTAACAAAATTTTTGTGTATCTGGATGCATATAAAAAACTTTTGTACACTAGCTATTAATCCACTCCCGGTTTTCATCAAGGGTTGAACTCTCCATCAAATTTTCATTAATGTGAATATTAGGATCATACATGAAAGTAATTGCTTCAACCAATGACCATTTTGTGTAGACCATATCAATACCCTTTCTAGATATGGCCTAAATCCTCAATTCTAGGCCATGCCGAAGTTTCACAATAGGTATGCCTTGTTGATGCCTCAATATCAACATGATTCTGAAGCAAAAACATGATGATATAGACAAACATTTTAAACTTCGTCTCTTTGCTATTTTGTCTTTACCATCAGGTCCAAAGAGATGTCCCCTTCCTGTTTTTACTTATCTTTTCCATAAGTGTAATCATTTTCTCTTCACCTCTAATGTGGCAAGGTTCATCACGCACGTCTTGCCATTAAGATTGTGTCAAGTTTTGAAATTAAAAATTTCTCTCCATGTGTGTTGCCATGATATTATTTTTGAACCATTGCGTCCAGTGCGAAATGCTCGTCACGTCCATATTTTGTTTCATCAAAATCATCACTGTTTAACCCCCATACCAATCTTGGGAAATTTTGTTGATCCTGGTCATGTGCATCTTGTAAGTTGCATCTCGTCAAATATTTGGTCTTAAGTATTTTGAGTTACATTCATGAAGTATTTTGTCCCCTAATGTCATCATATCGCATATGTCTAGAAAGTTAAAAAATCCCCCCGGCCCCGTCTCCCCAATGTCTACTATTATCAAAAAAAAAACAGAGAGAAAAAAACCCCTCCATAAAGCTACCGCACCAATTCTCCCACCATTGATGAAAAACAATAATTTTCCTACCCTCTTTTAGAGTACACTTGCCATTTATTTTATTATGTCCCGCGTAGCAGGAAATAAATGGATCGCTCGGACCCTATTATTATCTACCTAGTCTACCTAGTCTAGCTCGTACTCGAGTTTAATTTTTTTTTACCTATATGGTTTTACATAGTTGCAATGTTTTTTTATTAAACTAAATTTTATAAAAATTGATTTATTTCAAAGCTCATTCGCTCTGAAATGGTGATGTCAGTCTTGAAATGGGCACCCCCAGAGCCGGCGGTGCGATGCCGTCAGCGTCTGCTCATTTGTTTTATGCATGATAGGATGTTGAAGCCACGTTGAACAGGATGTTGAAGCCACGTTGAATTTGGCTCTGAAGTGGTGACGTAAGTCTTGAAATGGGGGCGGTGCGGGTCTGCTCATTTGTTTAATGCATCACAGGTTGACATGACAGGGAACAGGACACGTTGAAGCCAACATTCAAGCCATCAAATCTTGAGCAGCTATGAAAGACACCTGCTAACTCATAGCGTATTTTATTTTGAGAGTGTTCAAACGAATTGATAAGGTTTGGCTTCTGCCAGGGTGACGGTGCTCCCATGGTTTGATCTTGGTTGGGCGAAGAACACAAAACAAAACACACAGACACAGAGAGAGGAGCAGCAGCAGCAGCAGAAGGAGAAGTCCAAGGTCGCGGATCGCCTATTCCTCTGCGTTTGTTGCCTTAGTTCAGGTAGATTCAGGGTTTATTTATCTACGAACCTGTGTATATATGCTCATTCTCTGTGTGTATACGTTTATGCTTTGTTTACATGTTTTTAGTTTCGTATTCTGTCTGAAAAGGCTTTGTCCCTGTGCATACATAGTTTTTTTTTATCTGTCTGAAAAGGTGACGTAAGTCTTGAAATGGGGGCGGTGCGGGTTTGCTCATTTGTTTAATGCATCACAGGTTGACATGATAGGGAACAGGACACGTTGAAGCCAACATTCGAGCCATAAAATCTTGAGTGGCTATGAAAGACACCTGCTACCTCATAGCGTATTTTATTTTGTGAGTGTTCAAACGAATTGATAAGGTTTGGCTTCTGCCAGGGTGACGGTGCTCCCATGGTTTGATCTTGGTTGGGAGAAGAACACAAAACAAAACATACAGACACAGAGAGAGGATCAGCAGCAGCAGCAGAAGGAGAAGTCCAAGGTCGTGGATCGCCTATTCCTCTGCGTTTGTTGCCTTAGTTCAGGTAGATTCAGGGTTTATTTATCTACGAACCTGTGTATATATGCTCATTCTTTGTGTGTATACGTCTATGCTTTGTTTACATGTTTTTAGTTTCGTATTCTATCTGAAAAGGCTTTGTCCCTGTGCATACATAGTTTTTTTTCGTATGGCTATTTATGTAATAACTTTGTTGTGGATAAATTCTCTGCTAAGGTCTCGGGGCCGAAGAAAAGGCTTACGTCTATGCTCATTCTTTATGAACCTGTGTATATATGCTCATTCTCTGTGTGTATACGTCTATGCTTTGTTTACATGTTTTTAGTTTCGTATTCTGTCTGAAAAGGCTTTGTCCCTGTGCATACATAGGTTTTTTTCGTATGGCTATTTATGTAATAACTTTGTTGTGGATAAATTCTTTGCTAAGGTCTCGGGGCCGAAGAAAAGGCTTACGTCTATGCTCATTCTCTACGAACCTGTGTATATATGCTCATTCTCTGTGTGTATACGTCTATGCTTTGTTTACAGGTTTTTAGTTTCGTATTCTGTCTGACAAGGCTTTGTCCTTGTGCATACATAGTTTGTTTTTTCGTATGGCTATTTATGTAATAACTTTGTTGTGGATAAATTCTCTGCTAAGGTCTCGGGGCCGAAGAAAATAGCAGAAATGGAGTTGCAAACCCTTGAGCTCAGTGCGCAGTTTACTTAAGACCGAGAAGGATGTCAGCATAAAGGAATGCCGCCAGTTTTGTAGCTTCCATGGACCGTTTTTAGGGGAAATTTAAGAAGAATGATTTCTCGGTTTTGATTTTGAGCGTTTTCGTTCGGATTTGGGTTTGGGGTTTTGATTTCAGCTTGCTGTGGCGTGTTTTCGTGCGGGTCAGGGGTTGATTCGTGTGTCGGCAATTTCTTTGGAGGGTTACGTAGTTCGAGTGTAGTTGTGGAGCCTGGAATATAATGGAGAGTTATACACTGTGCCTTTGAGCTTGTTTATTATGCCACGTTGGGTGGCTTGCTTAGCATTAAGCTAAAGCATGTTAAATTTTTTTGCAGGTATTCAATGATTACATGAGTTATGGATTCGAACCTGGATATCTTAGCATGATCTCGCTTAACCATAAGTTATGCTTCCACGTCACATTGTAACTACGTGTATCATTGATATTGTCCATCGTGGAGCTTATGTTTACGATGATCATTAATATAGCCAACTACCTGGTTGATAGCTCAATGCGTATGAAAAAGTTGGTAGTTCATGGGTCTTAATATCCATTTAAATACATTGTACTTCAACCTCGGTAGATGCAATGAGGGTTTTCTCCTTGGAGAAGCCTCTCAAGACTCATCATTTTGGTTTTGTTCCCTGAAGGTTTCGCTTTGCAACCCTTGGAGTTTGTGAGCAGGCCTGGAATTTCAAATTTATTTTGCGTGTCAAACGAAAATTTGACGACGGTCTTGTATTTTTCTGCGCCTTTCAGTTTACGTTTTATACAAATTTAAAGAGTGTCAAATTAATATACGATAAAATTAATAAAAAATATCCTAAAACCCTAGCGGCCATTGGAATTTTATCCCATGTTCTCTGTCCAAGCTTTATGTATACATAGCCAAACCTAAAAAGCATGCAAATATTATGTAAACTTCCATTGATCTGAGTGTAAACTTTTCATATTTTTAAAGCCGGAGTATGGTTGATTTCCACAGATATATCATTTTAGGGATTTTGTCATACGTAATTCACTAATGATCGAATTGATGAACATTCACCAATGAACCCAGAGAGGACAAACCAACAAAACCCAGTAATTTTATAAAAAATAAATTAAATGAAAGCCTTGAGGAGATGAGAGGTACCTCGACAACTGTTGTCTTGGATTTTCACCATTCTTTTAACAATTGTTCTTTTAGAGTTCATTATTGTCCTCCACTGTTCTATTACTTTGCCTCATCTATCTTGCAATGTATCCATAGTTCCAATATATACATAATTCAATATTGTTTTTTGTTCTATTTTAAGGTTTTGAAATTTGACTATATCTCATAAATTTACCAAAATATTCTTAGCAAACAACAATGTTGTTTGCTTTGGACCTCTCAAAGGAATTTCTAGTTTGGAGATGCCCTCTATAGATTTAACAAACAGGGAGAGCAAGATTTAAATATTGACCCTCTTTGTTGAGGCAAGAGCAACATTGCTCTAAATTGCAAACACTAACTTGAAGGAAGAAGAGGCATCTTCATTGCACCAGGCAGCCATTGATATGCACCAAAATGCTTCTTTCACAAGTCTAGGATTTTTTCTTGATTCATCCATAAGATTACTATTAGTAGCATTTTTAACTTTTGTGTGTCTGCTGGTTCTATGCATTATGCATGTTGTGTATGTTAGTATCATTATTTTGTGGCTCGAATAGAACTATGTTTGTGTGTTAATTTCATAGCAGTATCTGATTTAGTTTTTTTTTTACAAGGCCTCCCTAAGTGGAAGGAAAAACAGCCCATCGTGCTGCTCTATGTTTGTCTATATGCTAGGGTTTTTTGTGCTTACTGTTCTTCCCTGCTATGTTGTTGCTACATGTTTGCATGCCAATGCACCTGCCAAATCCAGGTGCATGTCAATTATTGTTGTGCATTCACCTTTGTAGCTGCTATCGTGTTGGTGCATGGAATGGGTCACTGCAAGTCTACTTGCTTGAATTGTCTTTTCAAATGGTGATCGCCACTTATTAAAATTTAGGGCGTGAGCCTTAACCCTGTAAACGTCAAATCTACAGTTTGAAATTGTTAATGGACGTAGCTGTTGACGTGCCAACATTTTTTTATTATTTTCAAATACGTTTAAGAACTGGGAAAACGTTCTCTAGGCCGTCAGATTCCAGGCCTGGTTACGAGCAATGATAGAGCATGTTTCAGGTTGTTTCTAACAATGAGGTTTTAATTAGCGTGTCATTACCAAGTTGCAATCATACTCATGCTATTATTATTATTATTATGTCCTGCGTGGCAGGAAATATATGGATCGCTCCTAGCCTATTAATTAATCTACTTAATTTAGCTCGTACTCGAGTTTAATTTTTTTTATCTATATGGTTTTACATAGTTACAATCTGTTTTTTATTAAACTAAATTTTATAAAAAATGATTTATCTCAAACCTCATTCGCTGTGGAATGATGACGTAAGTCTTGAAATGGGCACCCCAAGAGCCGGTGGTGCGATGCTGTCAGGGTCTGCTCATTTGTTTAATGCATCATAGAGCTTGCAGCAATTGACATGACAGTGAACAGGGCGTTGAAGCCACATTGAATAGACACGTTGAAGCCAACATTCAAGTCATAAAATCTTGATCGGCTATGAAAGACACCTGCTGCGCCACTTGGTCAGTTAGTTTTATGGTTTCATAGCGTATTTTATTTTGTGAATCTTCAAACGAATTCATAAGGTTTGGCTTGTGCCAGGGTGACGGTGCTCGCATGGTTTCATCTTAGTTGGGCGAAGAACACAAAACAAAACACATAGACACAGAGAGAGGAGTAGCAACAGCAGTAGCAGAAGGAGAAGTCCAAGGTCGCGGATCGCCTATTCCTCTGCCTTTGTTGCCTTAGTTTACGTAGGTTCAAGGTTTATTTATCTACGAACTTGTGTATATATGCTCATTCTCTGTATGTATACGTCTATGCTTTTTTTACATGTTTTTAGTTTCGTATTCTGTCGGAAAAGGCTTTGTTCCTGTGCATACATGGTTTTTTTTCGTATGGCTATTTATGTAATAACTTTGTTGTGGATAAATTCTCTGCTAAGGTCTTGGGGCCGAAGAAAATAGCAGAAATGGAGTTGCAAACCCTTGAGCTCATTGCGCAGTTTACTTAAGACCGAGAAGGATGTCAACATAAAGGAATGCCACCAGTTTTGTAGCTTTTATGGACCGTTTTTAGCGGAAATTTACGAAGAACGATTTCTCGGTTTTGATTTTGAGTGCTTTCGTTCGGATTTGAGTTTGGGATTTTGATTTCAGCTTGCTGTGGCGTGTTTTCGTGCGGGTCAGGGTTTGATTCGTGTGTCATCAATTTCTTTGGATGGTTATGTAGTTCAAGTGTAGTTGTGGAGCCTGGAATGTAATTGAGAGTTATACAGTGTGCCTTTGAGCTTGTTATAAACTAAATTTTATAAAAAATGATTTATCCGAAACCTTATTCGCTCTGAAATGATGACGTAGGTCTTGAAATGGGTACCCCAAGAGCCGGCGGTGCGATGCCATCAGGGTCTTCTCATTAGTTTAATGAATCACAGAACTTACAGCAATTGACATGACAGTGAACAGGACGTTGCAGGTGTTCACAACAGGTTTTCTGTCGAAATACACCAACATCTTCGCTGGCTTAGTTAAGAGTTTAACTACTGTTAATGAATACGCCAATCCCTTACATTCTATCTCCATAGCCAATGCAAGCTTTGATAATAAATTTAAATCCATTCCTTTAGTGAATAGACAGGTTGAAGCCAACATTCAAGTCATAAAATCTTGAGCGGTTATGAAAGACAGTTGCTGCGCCACTTCCTCAGTCAGTTTTATGGTTTCATAGCATATTTTATTTTGTGAATCTTCAAACGAATCGATAAGGTTTGGCTTGTGCCAGGGTGACGATGCTCCCATGGTTTTATCTTAGTTTGAAACGACAAATCCTAAGGTGGGTTTCCTAGCTCGGCATGAGATAGGGCGAATGCACTATGGCCCGACGTGTGGTGGCATCTGCGCTATCGCTATCATATTGCATTTCGTCACGAACCTGTGACGTCGAGATTTATTGTTGCATTAGAGTGTAATGATAACCTAGCGCTCTGAGACTACTGAATGATGAATACTTGACATAAACTCGTCTTCTTTTTCGTATTTACACCATCAATGTTTTCTTTACGGTTGTTTAGCTGCTGCCTTTTTCTCATGATGCTCATTTGCCGCTGTCTCGATACCAGAAACCCACCGAGTTCTCACACCTTTATTATACTGTCGTCAAGTTGGCCAGAGGTTTGAAAAAGAATTTGTCTGGTGCTGTTCTGTACCTAAAACAGGTTTGTTCCATGGTTTCGCTACATTCCGCTCGCTGTTACATGCGAGTTACATTTCCCAGAGGTTTAAAAAGGAATTTGTCTGGTGCTAATCTGTATCTGGAACGGGTTTGTTCTTGGTTGCCCAGAGGTTTGAAAAGGAATTTGTCTGGTGCTGTTGTGTACCTGAAATGGGTTTGTTCCACGGTTTCGTTACATTCCACTCACTGTTAGAGGCGAGTTACATTGCTTTTATTGAATGCTTTGGGCATCTTGCTTTAGAATGGCTGCAAGCTTCAAACTTCTTTACACAGGTTAGTCTGGGCAAACCTCTGTCTGTTTTTTTAAACTTTTTTGTGAGGGCAAATAGATTTCTTAAAATTTCACGCACACTACAAAACTAGACATTATAAATTCAGGAAGCCGATAGCTATACAAATGACTTTCCATTTGTAAAGAATAGTATGTAGTTTCCTTTTAAACCCAGTTTTATCAAGATCACGATAATGGGAAAAATCGTGGTATTTAATACTATTCTCCAATATTTTACTCGGTAAAAAGACAGAATTGGAAAATGTTTTATTTACATCTTATAGTGAGGGAGATAAATGTAAGTACAGGTCTTTTACTGAACGACGATTTAAATTCTGGAAAATGCAACAGATTTAGCATTTCTGCATCGTTTTCAAATAAAATACAATTTATTTACATTTATTTATTTGTAAATGATTCTCATGTCTTTGAGTTGTTATTAATGATTTGTCACCTTGTGCTCAAGTGGTCTGCTATATAGACGAAAAATACAATGTATTTCAACCACCACTTACATTCCCATATTATGGGACATTTGTTAGTACATTCATTTGTTCCTACTTATCCCAAATCAAGGGTCAAGCCAAAAACTCCTACAAGCATACCTGCTTTATACATTATATAACCTGTTACATCCACTTGAGATAAGATTATAACGCAAATATCACAATAGAAGTTCTAGTATCAATTTCCCGATTTATTTGACATCTTATGTGCAAGTTGTCGGACGTCCAATTTTGGTTTTAAGGGCCATGTTGCTGCATGTTTTTATGCAGGATGGTGATCCCGAGGAGTATTGTTGATTTGACACATCATCTTCCTTGAGCTCCCTCTCTTGCCACACATGTGGAGGCATGGTTATATTAACTTGGCATAGTGGCACACATGTTGAGTCACTTTGGTAATCCTTTACTTTACATGGGGTTCTATTGCACATATGTTCATGCACTTTGCCACTTGGAGGAGATGTTAAGCATTGCTTGAGCTATTTTAGGAGGGGTTGTTTTTATTGCTTGTAGTTTAGTAATTGGTTGAAAGCATTGACTTCACTCAACTTTCCTAGTCTTATTGGGTTCAGATTGGCCGATGACTAACGAACAACATAATTTTACATAGTTACTATGTATCAAAGATAGCTTAGTCTATATAACTATATTGATAGAGATCTATGTGTTTGACTATAAACATAATAGGCAAGTGATGTTAGGTAAATCTACATGTATGTAATTCCATAACTTTAAATATGCATATAATCTTAATGAATAGTGAAACCAAAGGCTTATCCTAATATATGGAATTGAGATTAAGTTTATCTTCTTATCTACTTAAGATATCTGTACAAGGTTATGTAGAATGATTCATCCATATTAAGTAGGCAATGTAATGACTTGCCTTTGATTCCCTTTGTTATAGGTCAGTAGTGAATTGATATTGCAAGTGTAGTGTGTCAAAGGCAAGTTAGTCTATGTAACTATATTAATAGAGATCTGTGTGTTTGACTAGGATCTAGGGGATTTCCAGCAAGTTCACCAAGCTTGCATTAAGAAGAAGCTGAACTTATTGAGTTGCCTACTGGTGAACATATATCTAGCTTGTTGGGAGTCCCCATCAAGGAATATAATATGTATGTTGTGAATTGTCTCATAAATAACTGATATGTAACCAATGTAAGTTGTAAGTGATATATTTAACCTTATGTATTATGTGTAATTATTCATATAGGTAAGATTGTATTACATGACTTTCGCTGTAATTACCTAATGTTGGTACAACCATAAGATAGAGAAGAGTGTAATCTCCATAGCAATAACCATACCTAAGCTATCGTAATAAGCAATGCTTGTTACGATCATATTAAACGTATAGGTTGTTTATACTAGTAGATGTTAGTTGCTTGTATTGATTATTATGATTCCAAACTTAAGTATAGTATAAGCATTATTAATAACGTGTGCAATTGATTATGGATAAACACATAGGGTTACGCTGATGGGTTAAGCTCAGCACCACATATAAGCTTATCACATTGTTATTATATGGAAGCCGTGAAGGAAGACCATACCTTATAATAGGTGACTAGCATATGTGATATCACGTAAATCATGTAGATCTACATGTATGTAATTGCATAACCTTGGATATGTGTACAATGTTAATGAATAGTAGAACCAAATCCTTATGCTAATATATGAGATTGAGCTTACGTTTATCATCATATCTGCTTAAGATATATGTACAAGGTTATGTAGAATGATTCATCGACATTAAATAGGCAATGTAATGCATTGGATTTGATTCCCTTTGTTATAGGTCACCAATGAATCTAATATTGCATTGAATCTAATGATTCCCCCCAACTAGGATAGGAAATCAAGTGTGTAGTGATGTGTCATGAGAAACATTATATCCATATTTCTTCATAAAGTGACTTCGACCTTTTAAGTGCCAAAACCTTTTGCTCTAACCAGAACCGTACCTGCATAGTTTTCTACAAAAATCCATCTTAGTGGTTGTAAGATAACAAACTCAAATATAGCTTCAAAAAAAGAAAGACTAAACACATACACATAGAATTTTCTTGTTTGCTAATTGGCATTTTTTTTGCATTGATACCAAATCTTGGATATTTAATAATTTCAACTTAGCAATCAACATGCCATTTTTTTCTATTCTACTAGGAGGGCAAAATACATTTCATTTGAAATTTTTTTGTTGTGAATATGTTCTCTCCTTTGCTTTGCTTATTCGCAATGACAAGAACAATTTACAATGTTTACAACATCATGGTTTGAAAAAATTCCATGCCCTTCGCTTATTTTCTTTTCCTTAGGATCTGCTTCTCTTCACTTGCATGCAGGTTTTCCTATACAAACGACCAGAGACATAGAAAAAAGAACAACAAAAAAGGCAAGAAATATATGCTATTGCAAATGTCTTTGTAGGCAATATGGGAAAAGACAAAATTAAAAGCGACTATGTTTTAAGGGGAGATGGTCTTGGGATCAAAGATTCTAATTGGCAACAAATTGTTCACGCTTTGGCTACAAGCAATCTGTTTCGGCTAGACAATTTTCACTATGAGCTAGGAAATTGCCTGTTTGATGCACTTGAAGTATTATTGCATTTTCAATATACATCAATAGAGACAAGGGAAGGGATTGTGAATCATTTTTGTGTTTGTCTAGATCAGAAAGATCCCTCTGCATTGTTATCAATGCACACAGAATTGACAGTTGACTATTTGTTAGAATTGCATAACATAGGAAATGTCAACGAATATCTCAATCACATGTCGCAATCTGCTTCGCAGCCAGATGATCAAAGTGTATATGGACTATGGGGTGATATATTTTGCATCAAGTGGTTTTCAAAATGGTTGAACGTTCCAGTCGATGTTTGGTCATTAACAAAAGAAACAAAATACCTTCATTTCAATTATGGGAAATTTGAATATTGCTACAATATATTGTTCCATGACCACACACCAGCTTCTGGCCACTTAGAACCGTTGTTGTCATATAAAACAATGCAAGCCAATAGACAAGGTGATATGCTCTATCAAAGCACAAATGTAAATCAATGTCTATATAACCAAGTTGAAATGTCATTTCAACTTCGTGGCAATTGCCATGACTCCTTGTTTGAATCAATCTCCAAATTGACAGTCTTCGCTGATGGACAAAGTGTTAGAAAAGCAGTTGCGCAAAGCTTTTATAATTCTATTGCTTTAAACGATATTAGAGCAATACAATGCTTGGACATATATCTTGATAAAAACACATTAGCAGATACATCTCTTGTTTTTGGATGGGAAACCTATATTATCCATTTGGCAGAGCCATATATCATTGGTCATATAGAAGGAGATCGATTTGCTCTCCAATGGTTATGTGAGCTACTAGGCACTAACATACATCTATGGAGCAATAATTTGCAAGAAAATATTGCGATATTCCATGCAACAAATAGATCGTCGAAAGTTCTATGCCTAATGCAACATGTAATAGATAAAATGCATTCGCATTTCCAACCCTTGTTACAAGAACATTGTGGAAATAAAATTCCCTTTTCGCTCAATTGCAAGAGAAATACTTCTACTGCAATTGCAATGGATAATTCTGAAAAGAACAAACAGACAATAGCAAAAGAAAACATTGTAGAGAAGAACATTGACAAGGGATCCTTGAACGAACCAATATACATAGATGAAATTAAAGTAAAGAGGCAAAAACAAAACATAACAAACATAGGAAAAAAAACTCTTGCATTGCTGAGCAATCTTCAAAAACCAAAACCAACATGCAAACATGCATTGATGGCAATACACAAAAAAACTTGCGCTTGTTGAAACACAATATGCGTAGACAAGGAATGGACATTCGTCAAAAGCAAAAGGAATGTACAAAGGCAAAGAAAGCAGTTGTTACATACTTAAAAGTTATTCAAGACACACCTATTCATGCATGTTCTGTGTGTAAACAACTGCATTTTAAAAAAGACATTTGTTGTGTGAACAACTCAGTTAAATTAGCCTTTAAAACTCTAGCAAATACAGAAGATGTGACATGCCCAATGCTACTTGTTCAAATTTGTAGACCTTGAAAGAAAGCAATTGCTAATGGGAAATTGCCTATGTTTACGTCGCCTACACGAATCCGCCGCAATAACATATTGCCATCTGTAACTATACTGACTCCTTTGGAAGAACGATTGGTGTCACCAAGAATAGCCTTTGCACAAATAAGACAACTTGGTTATAAAAGAGCACAAATTGGGCTAACTGGCTCAATTATCAATGTCCCTGCAAACTTGGATAGAGTGCAAACAACATTTCCTAGAAGTCTCGATGACAATTTGACAGTTGCAGTTATGCTAAAGCGGAAATTGGAATACAAAAACACGTATCTATTTGGAAATATTCGGCCAAAGATCATTATGACTGCGCTGAGTGATTTATGCAAAACCGAACTTTATAAAATTGAAGGCATTGTAATCGATACTAGTTGGGAAAAAATATTTAGTGAAACAGCCAAACAAGAGTCAAATACTCAACAAACAACAGAACAAGCAGATGATGATGAAAATGAAATAAACATAGAACCAATATCAGAAACATTGATACATGGATATCGAGAAACACATCTAATAGATGATTTAGACAACAAAATCATAGAAATTGCACCTTCCAAGAACTTTCGACCATTGAGCATTTTCCAAGACAAATACTCTGAAGAGCTAAACTTTCCTACACTTTTCTACGGATTCTGTCAACCAAATGAAATTTCCGATCACTTTTCTTATCAACAAGTATCACAGTGGGAGCTACAACATGAAAGTACAGACTTTGAAACACATGGCATGATCATTTTCTTTAAAGCAATTAAAGTCATAATAAAACAAGTAAAAAACACTGCTTGGATATCAATTCGCATGGGAGAGTTAAAGGACAAAAAAATATTGGCAAAAGATGTCAAGTCAAAAGACAATCTTGTAAAAATAATCCAATCTCCGATCGGGTATCGTACATTGAAAGCAATCAGAACATCACCTGATTACTTTGAAAATATGAAAAAAGATCTATTTGCAATGATTCGACAGCTTGGTCCTCCTACGTTCTTTTTAACCTTTACAAGTGCTGAACACCTTTGGGCACCTTTATGCAATGCGTTGAAACAAATTGAGGAAAAACATTTGAGAAACTTACAAGACAATGCATTGGAAGAAAATATTGACACGTTAATAAGAAGACACCCAGTGCTTTGTACTCGCTACTGTAGACACAAAATAGCAGCACTAAAGTCTCTTATGTTAAAAAACAACACATTGTTTGGAAAAATACAAGATTTTTTCTTTACGACCGAATTTCAACAAAGAGGAAATGAGCATGAACATGGACTAATTTGGATTCAAAATGCACCTATTTATGGAAAAAATTCAAACGAGGAGATTACTACTTTTGTTGATCGCTATATATCCACAGACTCATTTTTACTTGATCAAAATCTTATTCAAATTCAAACACATCGTCACACAAAAACATGTAGAAAACATCGACATTCCACATGTAGATTCAATTTCCCATTGCCTCCTATGGATAGTACCATCATTCTAGAGCCACTAGAAAATGCTTCAGATGATCTCATTCAAAGAGCAAAAAAAATATTCGCTCTTATTGAACATAAGGAATATTCTAAAAACATGTCATTTGCACAATTACTCCTATAGCTAGAACTAACCAGAGATGAATACATTTTTCTACTACGGTCTTTGCTTTCTCATTCTACCTCAATACTAAAAAGAGATCCTGCTGACATTTGGATCAATTCATTTGCAAAAGCGATACCAGAGTTATGGCAGGAAAATACAGATGCACAATATATCTTAAATGCTTATGCTACAGCAACATATGTAAGCTCTTACATCACCAAATTTGATAGATCCATGACAAATTCTTTCAAAAAGATCAAAGAACAATGTCTTATTGAGAATGATGGAAAGATTGAAACGATACGTAAGCTTGGAAATGCGCTTCTGAACATGCAACAAATGTCTACTAGACAAGCAGTACATATCATATTGTCGTTATCTCTACATTCATCCTCCAGGAAGACTATTTTCATTAACACTGCTCCAGATGACAAAAAAATAGTTGTCTTGAAAAAACCATCACTTTTGGAAAAAGAACTAGATGACTCTGATGACATTATTTGCCCATCAATTTTGGACAAATACATTGCACGTCCTGTTGATCTTGAAAACATCTCGTTGGAAGAATATGCATCTTTCTATTCTTGTATCCACTCAATTACAAGAAAACGAAATAGACCATGTATCATACGATCTATTCGCTATAACAAACAAAAAGACCCTGAGAATTTCTTTAGAGAAAAGATCATCCTCTTTATGCCGCATAGAGACAACTGCAACCTACTAAAAAGCAATTTCGAAACATGGTCTGATGCATATGTTGCATTCAAAGAACAAATAGACATTGTTGAACAAAAGTTCATGACACCAACAACGACAAAGTGGGGTGACCTTGATAATGCCGTTGAAACAATTGAATTGCAAGACACAACTATGCCTCCTCTAACAACAGACAAAACAACAACTATTTCTGGATTTGAACAATATGACATTCAACATGATCTAATCCGCAAAACCATGTCCAATGCATCAAAACCTGGAATTGGGTGCAACTTGATAGAAAAGCCATTTATGTTGGACGTGCATGAATACCATGCAATTCGAAGAAACCTAAATACTCAACAACAATCAATCATGAAAGAAGTTATTGCAAGGAAAAAAAACAATCCCCTCACTCCAATTCGCTTGTTCCTGACAGGAGGGGCAGGAACATGTAAAACTTACACCGCAAAAGCAATCTATGATGGTCTTTTGCATTACTATGACAAGGAAATTGGTAGTGTTCCTTTCAAGAAAAAGGGTCTTATAGTTGCATTTACTGGAAAAGCAGCATATAATGCAGGTGGCATTACAGTCCACTCTGCTTTCAGACTGCCATTAAGTTCAAACATGCTTCCTCTAAATTCAAACACCCTAGATCTTTTGACAAAATATTATGAACAACTTCGAGTATTGTTGATTGATGAAGTCTCTTTAATAGGGTCTTGAATGCTATATAACATTGACAAACGACTACGTGAAATCATGCACACACCAACAAAAGCATTTGGAAACCTTGATGTCATATTCTGTGGTGATTTGTGTCAAGCACAACCTGTTCAGGATTCTTGGATTTTTGAACAACCAAGATTCCAACAACAAACATTTCCTTACACATTTTGGTTCGATGCCATAAAATGCTATGAACTTACAACAGTTGTACGTCAAAGAAATCAAAGATTCATAACAATTTTGAATAGAATTAGAACATGCTCTCAAACACTGGATGACATAGATTACTTAAACCAACATTGCTACAAACAACCACCAGTAGATGCAACGTTTCCTTATCTTTTCCATAGTAATAAGGATGTTCAACAACATAACTCAAAAATGTTATCAACTATGCAAACAGAAACATTCACACTAGTAGCACACGATAGCAAAATTGATTCAATTGAAAAAAATGACCATAGACAAAAGACATTGCGACTTCCCTCTATGATAGTAGTAAAAAAGGATATGCTTATTGAACTAGTTGGAGGCAACTACTCAATTGAGGATGGCTTGGTCAATGGTGCAGAAGGTGTGTTTAAACACTATACACAAACAAGCCATGATATTGTTTGGATTGAGTTTGCAGATCCAAAAGTTGGAGACAAGCAACGTGCTACTATGCAACATCTTTATACACCTGCCATAAAGTCCAATTGGACACCAATCAAAAGAATTGTGATACAAACAAAACTTGAAAATAAAATGAATGTTATGCGAACACAATTCCCAATTCAGTTGGCATGTGCAAGGACAATTCATAGAGCACAAGGATTGACAATGAACAAATTGGCATTTGACCCAAAAGGAATTAAGAGACATCGCCTTGTTTACACTGCGCTGTCACGTGTCAGAGATATTGATTGTCTTTATCTTTTAAACAAGTTAGAACAAAGAAATTTTATAACTTGTCCAAAAGTCACCACTGAAATAGATAGATTAAAAACACATGCGAGTTTGCAATTTGAATACGGGCTGCATTCAATGCCAAATGCTAGGCAATTACTCATTTCATCATTGAACACACGCAGCTTGCTTTTGCACTATGACGATGTTCTGAATGACCATGAACTTATGCAAGCAGACATTTTATGTTTGCAAGAAACTCACATGCACACACTTGCCAAAGAAACAACAATGATAGAAAAATACAATTTCTTTTCAGCATTTTCAATGCATGGAATCCTTACATTGATTAAAAAAGACATTGCCATCATCGATTCTAAAAACTATACAAAAAATTCCACTGAAGCAATTTGCGTAGATCTTGAATTAGGCTGCAATGTATTGAAAGTAGTGAACATTTACAATAGACCATGTGGTGTGCTTGATGATCTCTTTCATATACTGAGTTTCATTTTGTCAACTTGCACACCAACTACTCAAATCCTAGTAGCTGGTGACCTGAACATTGACATGTTGCAAGAAACAACATCGAAAAGAAAATTGCAAATGTTTATGCAAATGAAAGGCTTGACACTGAAAACAACAAAAGAAACAATAAACACCGGTTCGATGCTTGATCACTTCTGGACAAATTTGAAACACAGAGATATTGTTTTCAATATTTCAGATGCTTATTGGACTGATCACTATTCAACTTTCCTATCGATCCTTTGATAAAAAAGTGTAGTCTATTCAATTTTGCATTATCTAATTTTATTGTCTTGCTATCTATGGACGGATCCATGATAGCATATTTGCACAAAATCAAAAGAAGGTAATTTTTTTCCTCCTGCAACTTTCATGCATTTTAAACTACAGCAATTTGTTTTTTTCCTACTCACAGTAAGCTAGATTTATATCATCTTTGGGCATCTGCAACATTGATGTCACAGCTATGAGTTTAAATTCTGTTGAACTTTCTCATATTCTTGTAATCTATTTCGTGATGTCAACTTTTGGTTTTTTTATTGTTGAAAGTTGTTTACACTTTATTTTGTTCACAGTTCAGATGTAAAAAATAGCAATTATGCCACAACATATGTAGACACTCTTTACAAAAAGTATTCACGTGCTATCTCCATTTTATAATAATGCAGACCATATATAAGCTACATAAAATGTTTTAATAACAAATTCTTATGTTCAAGATAATTGTACATGAAAATTTGTTCAATATTTGGCTGTAAATAATATAGTTTTCAGCACTTGTTTAATTGAAATTCTTGACACTACATAGACTTTGTGCTATGCATATGTCAAAAATCCAGTCAAAGAATTATAGACATTTGTTTTTTTTTGCTTTTCTTGTTTTTATGCTATCTGTTTGTTGCCATGTTTTCCATCTGTTATAAATCTCTTCTACTCTTTACACTAATTAACAATCTCAGCTACATCTGATTTGCTTAATACTTCTCGCATGCGCAGCTTTTGAAACTCAAATCCAAAATTGCAAAATAATGGAAAATAGTTCCTTGCCTGTGCACAACACAACAAAAACAATATCAGCGCCAAACAGCCTGACAATGGGAGCAATGTCAACTGCTGAGAGTCCAAAAAGGTATGTAATTATTTTCGTCCTAATTGCTTTTTACATCATTTTTAACACATGAAACTTCCCCATTTTCTTTTACGATTTTCTAGCACAGAAAACAACAGAATATAACTATTGCATTGACAATATTTTCTCAAGCTTGATCTAAGTTTCAACATTTCTGCTATTGATTGCTGATAATTTCTTTCTTGGCCTTTTTCTCTAACTATAACAATAGCAGGTTTAGACAAACACCTCCAGAAGCAGCTACTATTATAGAGCTATGCACAACAACACCAAAAATTGTTTTCGAAGGAGACATCTTGGCCGTATATGGGCCCGCACAGAACAAAATACAAAGTTCTCCTGTAAAGGCACAAATACTGCATGCAGACTTTGTTGATAGAGATGGGCTAATGACAATCACTGCTGGAATAAGTGACAACTTGATCAAATGTTTTGGTAGCTATTTCTCAACCAGCAAAAGTCTAAGAATCACTCGATTTGGGCTAAAATAAAAAGGCCAGTATGCCAGAGGCGATGCTAAGTATTCAATAGTCATATTCCCACACACAATAATTGAGACAATTGATCGAGTTTGCAAAATCAGAAAGCTAGCTCCAGATATGACAATCGGTGATTTGTTGTCATCGAACGACTCCTACTCTGTTGGCTCTGTCGCAGCAATCGTTGTTGCATGTGAATACAACAACAAGCAGTTTGACTTGTATATCAAAGACGGTGGAACGGAAAACGACCATGCAACAGTAAATATGCTATTTGCATAGCTAATGTTCTTTTGGAATTGCTGTTTTTTAAACCCAAATAAAATTTTCACTCTTTTATATAAACAAGAAAGTAGAAAAAAAACAAACACAAATAGCTTTAACGATTTCTAATTGCAACCTATGCTTATTGACTGTTGTCTTCTACTATTGCAGTTACAGATCAGTGAAGGCTACAAAGAACTGTTCTTGCAAATTCAAGAACAACTTGCATCTGATAATCCTCCATTCTATCTGTTTAAAAAAATTGTCCGAAATGACACTAAAACAAGCCACATGCTCCGGACCTGTGCAGCTACCTTTTTTGACCCTCTTAATGATGATTATGCAATTCAAAATTTACTGCCAATTATCGACTCAAAGACACAGGTCCGTTGAAAAATTGCTTCTTTCTCACTTCAAGAACAAGGAAAAACAAAAACACAATCTACTTTGCTGCAAACTAGTTTGATTGCTTAACACCTTTTCCTGTTTTTTTGTCTCTTGTTCATTGTCTAATACCATTGACTTTGTTATCTATAATAGACTTTGTGATGACCAAGAATATTTAAACATCTCACATGCAGGCCGCAGAAAACCAAATTGCTAAAAATAAGTTGATAAGAGTTTCTCAAAATCTGGTCAAACTGATTCTCAAACAAGCTTTAATCACTGTAAAAGTCTGAATGTGCTTGTATTGAGACCAACATAGGGTAATCTACCTAAATATTAACCCTTCATTTGTGCAAAGAAATATGGGGTTAATATTTCGCAACTAGACCTTCCCAATTGGTAAACCCTCTCACATCTCCTTGAGTTCTCATGGTTTCTCTCTTGTATTGGTGTTTCTGATTTTGAGTACACATTTTTCCTATAATCAAGAATCTTGTCTCTTTGTAATTCTATCCTCAAGGCTAACAAGCACATGCTTGCCTAAGTCATTGCTTTTAGTTTGTTTTAACCATTTGAAAAAGGGCCACTTTGAAAACTCTGTTTTAAAAACAAAACTGCAGATCTGGTTCCTGCAATCAGAAATCTCCTTTTCCTCTTCTATATCTCCTGAGCACATATTGCTTAAAGCTATGGATTTTAAGCTCTTTTAGCCATTCAGACACAAGTATTTGGTTTTCCATAAAATCAATTCAGTTGTTAGATTTATTTGAGCACATCATAACTAATTTTAAGTCTTCTTTGAGTCTCATTTGGAATCATATGTTTAAGCCTATCCAATTGGTATTCCCAATAAGACATCTCATTTTTGCCATAGACAAGCACCCCAAATACTTTTAAAGATAAAGGCAATCCATCACAAGCTTCTAAGAATTTATGGAAAGATTCAAATACTACGATTGGAAAAGACTAGTTGAAGGCATCAGAGCACAAGAGCTCTCGGGAGTATTGTGTATTGAGGCCAGTTGTTTTATAAATTGATGACGTTTCCACTCCCCAACTTCTGAGAACATCTTTATCTTGAGATGTAATCAATATCAAGCTCTCTTTGCAAAGAAGGCTTTTAAGTACCAAAAGTGCATCCAACTAATTCATGTTATCTACATCATCTAAAATTATTAATGCTAGATAAGATGACAGTGGCACAATTAGATTTTGTGATCGGAAGATACATGCAGAAGACTTAGAGTGCCACGAGATAGGTTTTATATTTGTTTAACTCATCAAAATTGCATTTGCAATGGCGTTGCAGATTGGATATTCTGCTTTTTGCAAAAGTGCATTGTGTGTCTGTACTCTCAATGTGAGAAGGAAAATTTTATGAGAATACAACCTTGCATTTCCATTAAATGGCAATCCTCTTCGCACATACAATATTTATTGCATGGTGGCAAAGTACAATTTATTCTCTTCCTATGGGTGGTTCAAAACATTGTTTGCATTGCAACAAATTTTATATTCAAGGCTATAACTCTGTTCTCAACACTCTTATTCATCAGTTTCCAACGATTGCTTTTTGCAATGTCTCTTTGCTTTTACCCTTTGGCTAACAACAGTTAGCCAATGGCTACGTTGCCCATTAGCATTGTAATTAGTCGTAGTGCTTTGAATCTAAGTTTAATTATTATTCAAATAAAAAGAAATACTCGCATAATTCTATTTAAAAATATGCTGATATTATATGCATTTTCTATGGTCATTTGTTGTGTGACTTTGACAGATACACGGAATACTGAGAGCAAGAAATTCATTTGCACCTCCGTATCGATGCATCTGCGCTGAATGTAAACAACCACTGATTCAGAGCTGTGTGGTCTGTGCATTTTGCAAAAATGAAATGGAAATTATATATGAGCATAATCTGGAATGCAATTTGGACACAAATGATGGATTGATAGAATGCACACTGCGCAACCCACAGCTAAAAGAGTATTGTCCAGAAGTAGCAAATAATTCATTTGATGAATACTCAAAAAACATATCATCAACAGTTTTCAATTTGCGAAGGTTTTCCCAGCAAGGGCTATTTACATTGGCCCTGGACACAGAATCATCAACTTGAAAAGAAATTGACTTTCAGGTACACAAATCTATTTTCTGTTCTAAAGAGTTCAAGTTTCTTATTCAATATTACCGACCTCTGCAAACTGTGTTTTGAAAATTGTACTCGATTCCATTAGCTACAAATAGAAACACTTTGCCATTTCTTCAGTTTACATTAATAGTTTGCAGGTTCAAAACATTTGGTGTATATCTAGTTTAACATATGATCATTTTTCAATTTATAAACTTTTCCTAGTTAGTTTTTGCTTAAACAATTTTCACAAAGTTTTGATTCACATTTGATTTTGAGTATGTGTTGCAAAGTTCGAAACTCTGATGATAGAATGGCATGATTTAAATAGCTACGATTTAAATACTAACATTTGGTGAAATGCTAATTTCAGTAGCTTAATACCCTAATAGTTGATAAAAGCTGTATCACAAAATAATTTGCTATAATTTATTACACAACCTAATAGAATAATTTGTTACTCTTCGTAAGATTTTCTCTCTTGCTAAATTGTTGCTAAAGATTTATTGCTTTGAAATTATGCGAATTGAAATAAACTATGAGTAATTCCAATATTATAGTTGAAATAGTATCTAGTCTTTACAAATACTTGCATTCTTGCTACTTTTTTCCAATTATTCTGACTACAGTTTGAATGCTATTGGCAGGTGCAACAACAGTCAAAACTACCACAATGGCACTGGGTCTACAACGAATACAAAAGTTGATATTACATAACATTTTTGCAACAAAAAAAGTGCAAAGATCCATTTGCTCATGCAAAAGCACAATTGCAGTATGTTGGACTTATTGCCTTTTTTGGTCCTCTGCTTTATTAACAGAACTCAGTCTGTTGGACTTATTCCTTTTTTGTCCTCTGCTTTATTAACAGAACTATAAAAGAACTGTTTTTTTTGTTCATGTAATGCCTTTAGACAATATAAAAAATACAGTAAGACTTTTGCTGCTTAACATTTCCATAGTTTTTGTCATCTGCTAAGCAGACAAATATACTTACCACAGATTTACATATATAGTATAATATTTCCTACATAGCAATATGTTCCTACATTGTCAAACTCAGTTTAAGAATTGTTCCATGATGTTCATCAAGTAGGGTTTTATGCAGCTGACACCCAATATAGACATCGATGATTAGAATGAGTGTCGCCTTTGTGACATTTTAGTGTTATTTTTATCTACTCCAAAGTTATTGACTTTGGAGTATATTGATTTTTGTTTGTTTGCTCAGAAGTACGTCTTATACAATCTCTTTGGCTATGCTGCTGCACCGGTATATCTATGTTGTCAAAGTCATCCAGGGCTTGCACCCGGTCTCATCCGCACCCACTCAGGGGGTTTTGAAGCTGGTTCTCTGCATTAATACAAACCAGATAACCTCGCTGTTTGCCTCTAGACCACAGTCCCAGAGTATACGCAGAAAGAATTATCCATGTTGCATGGTGATTATCTAAATACATGCTTGGATCACACCTAAGCTAGCTATCCAGCAATCGCTGTTCTGAGGCAATTACAGGTTGCCTTTGAACTGTCACGTTTAATACAATAACCGTGGTTTGACAGCATGCATTTGCAAAAGCTATTACCAATAGAATGGCCTTTGTTAGCCTCAGGGCCCATAATTAGTAAACAGTTGACACTAATCTATCTTTGAAACTACACTTTAGTTGCTCATTGAAAACATTTTTATTTAAAATATTGAGGAAGAGAATTAAAAGTAAATATGCAGGGACAAGAAGGAAAAAATCCTGTTACCTGAAAATAAAATAGGAAGATGGAATAGTACAATAAAGCACTGATAGAGGTTCATCCAATGGATACATATAAAATATTAAAATGTTTAATGCCACTTAGAGAATTTGAGCTTGAGCAGTACTTTTGAGAAAAATAGAGGAGCTTAAGCAGTTCTGCATATCTTCTAAGCCACGCTACAACATGGGCACCTAGGAAAGTACAGGGCATGTTTGATCCTGAATCTTACCAACTCAAAATTGGAAGCAATAGCACCTGTGTGAGAAGACAGCTTGCAAAATATGCAATATACAGTAAGAAGAAAACAAACACCATTCCTTAGAGTTCAAACTGTCACAACTACAAAAATTGAAGATATATCCATGACATTCTACTGAAGATACGAAACTTAAATTATTTCTAGCAAAATGATATGAAAAAAATGGTTAGGAACGAAGGGACCAATGAACCTTAATATGGACTTGCAAATTTTTTGTTTGAACAAATGGCAAAAAACTTTAACTGTAAGAAGTTTTGAATTTTATTTTAAGATTTTTAGTTTTAGTCAAATGGAAAGAGCTACTAACTCAGAAATGATATATCATTCAAGAATGGATCTGTAATTGTGAATATTTATTATTTTTCAAGATATTAAAATTTATTAGTTTTTTGGAGTTTTAAAATTTCTAACCATTTCTATCTGAAATACTTTTACATTATCTCTACCTGAACTCACACATTTCTCCTCTTCTTCCTTATTTTGGGAAGCATAGTCTTATTCCATGCATTTAGAGAATTATAGTGCATCGTTCTCTGTATTTTTCTACTTAAATGGTTCTAGGATTTGGAAGCTTTAAGACTATGTCACCACAGGGCATCAAGATATTTGATCCTGGATAATATTTTAGCGATCCATAAGATGACATTTGATGGATATTAAGCCCTTGCAATTTTTGATTCCATATTTGAAATTTGAATGGATTCAAATATATATAGTGCGAGAAAAAAATATTTGTTACAAAACTATATAAATTGAAAGAATAATTGCACCAGAAAATTGAGATCTGGTTTTTTATTGCAATATTTGGTTCTTTTATTAATGTACTTTATGCATATCTGGAATGAGCTTATATATTGATTCCGGTATCCTCTTCTTTTGAAAATAGCTGTACACTGAGAAGGTTGCCAGATACTTTCTGCAGTTTTTGAATTTATGTCACCGAAATTTATTGTTTGAGTCCATTAAAAAAGGGGCCAATAATGCTTGAAAGCGCTGATAGGCTAGTAGCCACTAATGGCTACTCCCGGTTTATGTTATACTACTTTTGATTCTTACATTCTGGTTAAAGTTTTTAATAATTTAAGAATCAAGTTAGAGGGAGATAAGGACTCAATTAAAGCTTTCATGAATTTGTATAAGGCATAAATATGGTGTCATCTATTAACTGGTATGTAGAAACTGAATCAGAAAATATGAAATGGCAAATTGAAATTTGATTTTATGTGATATTACTGAAGTCAGACCTTTTGCTAATAGGGCTTATATTGATGCGTTGATAAATATCTTAGTGGATTAAATATTTTTGTCTTATTGCTGATACTTCACCAGGGTTATTTATTATGAATATTAGGTTAATATCCTTGGTGTGTTTATCTGCCACAACACGTTTGCATTCTGTGCAAGATGCAAATTTTATCGTTTATCTGTCCTCATTATGATTCACAAATAACTTGGTTTGGTTATCTTCTGCTGTTGCGTTAAAGGACTTTTATGATGGCATTTATCTCAGAGGTAGGATAGTTTTACTTATAAGGAGTGCAAATTGTTGGACATAACTTGGTATCAGCACACAGACTGCCATATGTAGATATCGAATCATGCATTAAATCAAATTGCATGGATAGCATGCCAGTGAATAATGATCAGAACTGAAAACCTTCACAAAATTAACAGGTCTATATTATCTAAACTCTTTAACAGGTCAGTGTAGGTTCATTTCAGTGGTGTCTAGAAAACATACAAATAGTCACGTTGTATGAAACATTTTCAGCTTCTCCATATGAGTTTTCCATCTTAGCATGTATGCCTAAGTCGAGGCCTTGTTAGCCCTGGATTATTAGTTAATGAGTGGTTTACCTATAATTTTATATGGAAAGAGCAAATAGGCATCTATAACTGTCCTATGTACATTTGGGAAGATGGTCTTCGATAAATAGCTTTGATCAATGCAGCTTTAATCTTTTAATCTTGTTGACCTTTGAATTCTTCAATATGGTGCAGCAATTTGTGGCCAATTATTCATATAGTTTTTGATGGTAATTTTATGCATAATTGGTGTAACTAATTCAATGATTTTTCCTTTGGCATCGAATGCTTTAGCAACGTGGCAGTTTGATCCTTGTACTAGCAACATGGAGGCTAAATATTAATAACTTGATTTCCCTTGATCTCAGCCTGCAATTTGATGGCATTTGATCGACTCACTAATCTACTAGCAACTGAACTCCGGTATTCGTGGAAACTATGAAACTGCGATTTGGTTTCTTTTATTCCCAAATGTGGAAATGCTTTAGTGATTTGGTGGAACCATAGCCCAGGCACTGCGATCTCTGGACAGATGGTTCAATTTGACGTTGGCGTACAGTTTATTTGATACCAACTAACCAATTTCTCTTTGCAATCTTTTCCATAACTGAATCACATTACCAACTAACCATAGTCCAATTAATTCATGGCTCTTGCAATAACGCAGGACATTGCCACCTCGTGGCTCTTGTTAAAGTTTTAAAGAAAAATATTTTTAAAACCCATTATGTCAGAGGCCTAGACATTCCCTAGTTTCCATTGTTGTCCCAAAAAATTTTAGATTAAAAAAAAAACTCCATATTGCCATTCATAAAATGAATTAACCCCTAAATCCTAACATGGCTTTCTTCATTGTCGTTATCACTCCCTGCCGAATGCCACGGTAATTATTGTATTCAATTTGAGTTGACTTCTTATTAGTTCATGTTTTGAGTTTTAATTTTTTGTTATAGAATAATGTCACTCAAAGGAAACTAAAAAATAAATTATTTTCATTATATAAAAATTTATTTATCCGACACCTTACTGGACCAAAAATTCTAGGCATTATTATTGGGATCTGATTCATAAGCAAAGTTTTTAACATTTGCAATGAGGAATCAATTAATCAATAAGAATCCTCATTTAATCAATAAGAAAATAAGAAATCGATTAATGATCCACATTTAATTATTTTTCACTATGTGTGGCCTCTGACAAAGAGGCGGAGCATAAGCATTTACTTATTGCATTTATTGCAATAAGACCCTTCACCACCACCACCTCCTTGATCGCCATCGTGACTGCCTCTTCGCACCTCTTCATGTGTCCATACCCATATCCATACTCAATATCTTTGGCACCTTCATTACTCAATATGCACTAATATGACAAGCTATCAATAATTTGCAATTGGCATAATTGCAAGAGAAATTGAACTTAGACGTACTCATTTCTTTGGATATCTATGTAGGACATAATGTTCCTCCTCACCAAGACTCACATTCACATATAATAGGAAGGGTTTG
This sequence comes from Larix kaempferi, assembly GCA_027924585.1. NCBI lineage: Eukaryota > Viridiplantae > Streptophyta > Pinopsida > Pinales > Pinaceae > Larix > Larix kaempferi. Next base: position 4,826,063 of record BSBM01000298.1, read on the forward strand.
TGTGCTCTTGTGCCAGATAAGAGACCTTCGACAATAGGTCAAATGTATTGAGCATCATATTTGAAGCACTACATTAAGTTGACCATGGTATGGTCCAATACGCACTTTGGGAGAAGGACTTTTTGTTGGAAGCACATGAGTGGGAAATCCCATTGCATTCGACCCTTGGCCATGGTAGATAAATTTAGCTAGCAATATTATGCATGAACTAGGTGTTGGTAGATACAAGAGTTAGTGAGAGGATGGATTTTAGACATACCTAGGAACTATGTTGTTGGGAAGATTAATTATCTAATTAAATAAACAGATGAAACTCCCATAACATAAATTGTCAACCCGAGGAGGTCTTTTATTTCAAAGCTATCGTGAAATATCTATGCAAACACAATTTCTACCTGACATTGTAGATCTATCGATATGAAATCGAAACTCGTTGTAGGCTAAATCACACTTTCTTGCAAAATAAAATCAATTCACTCTAGCTTAAATTGGCATTCAAATTAAATTCACACTTGCACTCATTGTAGCAAATTAGAGCTCCTACTTCGGGATATAAATCCACTCACTATCTCAGTTATAGAACACAAATTCAATCATTCTCATAAATTCTTAAATGACTGCAAATGAATATGAATAAAAAATGAGTTTTGAGTTTTCAAATTTATATGAATGTTGGCCAGTTCAATCTACTAATACAAATGATAGTGAATAAAGATCTGATCAGTAAATAAAATCAAGAATGAAACACACATGCACAACTAAAATTATACTTACAATCAACGCTACCAGCATCTGCTCAGGGAAGAGGGCCCTTCCTCCACTAAGCAGAGCTGGATCTCCACAATGAAAGTCTACAACTCCAGAATTAAGAAACTGCTAGCATGTATTATCAAAATGAAATTATTACAATAGAGTTCAAATAAGATTCTATATCATATGATTTCTTTCTCTCCTTCCCTCCCCTCTACATGAGATTGATTACATATTTATACATAAAAATCCTTCATGAGGATGAGGAACCGAATTCCCAACTTGGAATTTGTTTTAACAAATTTGTTAAATTGAAACACCGACCGCAATAGTAAATCTGGAAAAATCCCCTTTAAAGAACCACTCGTATCTCTCAAACCGTGGCTACTTTTGGAGATTTCCTGATGATTCAAGTAATTGAGGTCGTTCTGCACAAAACCCATGTCCCGGATTTTAGATATTCTTCTTCATATTCCCACAAATTGTAACACAAATCAATGTGTTCTTATCTGACACACGTTTTTGGTTGGGACTGTTTGATCATGAGCTAGAAGCTACCATGTTAGACCTGGGTACGAATTCAATATCACAAATCCATGTTATCAAACCTAAGAACACAAACATGTTGTATATTTCCATGTGGACGTGTGCTAGCATGCCAACTTTGGAGGCTTGAACCATGAGTGCTGCTATAAGAGATTTCTTCGCAAACCATCATCAGTAAAATCATGCATAATAGTCTTCAATTCATAAAAAATAAAGGACAATAATCATTATTAACCACTAAAGCATCAATGCCAGTAATATGGTATTTTACAAGCAGTTACAACAAATGGATGAAAAATAGAATGATAAATGAGTAATAATAGGAAGATGAGAGATCAAATAGGTGTCGATAAGTGATGAAAATAGGGACAAATCCACGACCCAACATATGTTGGGTTAGAGAGCACTTCCAAAAATTGGACTTAAATTCATGTATTTAACGTGCCAATGCCATTTGCAATCGTACTTGGCCTGCTTTGCATGGGATGGGTTATTCATCCCATCATCCAGTTACCTCAACTCTAACTTGCACATTATCTAGTTTGTACATGGCGAACTCAGATGAAGCAGCCCTTAGGCTCAATTCCTACGACAACCCTTGACATATACCGAACTATATCTTTCCTACTTCATTTGTCCATGATTTCTTCTTGCTGCTAGTGTTTTTCCTTCTTCTTTGGATTTTGTTGCTTTGATCTACATGGGATTCCATGTTACGTGCCTTCGACCTGTATTACAATGGGGACTTCATAGATGAAATTCGTGAAACCATAAATTTGAGGGGTTGTTCCAATCTGACTGCTCTCAGGGAAAAAACAATAGTTCCCACAAAGAGATCAGTTCCTATCTCGGTGGAAAAGAGGTTCCCAACTTAGGATTCGTTGCGTGCTCCAAGATGCAATGGAGAGGAAACATCGACCTGAAAATCCAATTTTATCATATTGCTATTGAGGTATATCACAATCACCAACCTTTTTAAATTTCTCATAAGTCTCTGAAAGTGCAGGCCTACACAAGAAATGTTACAGACGTCTGGTTGCACATTAAAAAAGAATTTGATATTTGGATAAGTGTGAAGCAATGGACATCTTACCTCCTTAGTGCAACCAGGGGACTCATTTGTAGGATAAAAGTAGAGCACCACTAGTTTCCCCTTGAATTTTGACAGATTCACCATTCGACCATCCTAGTCTTTTAAGCTGAAGGATGGTGGCACCGATCCCCTTCTCCCATAAAAAACAAAAAAATTAAGAACAGGGGTACTATGTAGTAGTGGTCAACCTTGAAAATTGTTCCCACTGTCTTACAACGTTGATTATACAAAATTTTGACAAGGATGGGAATACTTGTGGTCTGTTGTTGGATGAATCTGGAAATGGTTGAATCCTAGCAATTTAGAAAACACACATCCATGAAAATTAATTTTTAGATAGTTGTACTCAACAATAATTAGATCACATATGGTCCAACTTCCAACCATTACTAGGATCTGGTAACACTGAAACAATTTACATGTGAACGTTTATTAGATAATGTTTCAAAACTGGTTATTACAAATAACATTCAACTTACTTTCATTGTGTTTTTATACCCCAATAAGAACAACACTTTTCTAGGAAGTTTTATGACATTGAAAAATCTTGCGTGCTTCATATTTGTCCCTTCTCCAAAGCAGGACTTGGTTGTGCTATTTGCCAAATTCTAGCAGAGAAACATGTGCTCAAAATAGAAACAAAATACAATTGAATTGGAACTTGACAGAAAAGGAAAATACAATGATAGTGGTTAGGTTGTTGCATAATAGATATTCATCGCCTGATGAGGATGGAATTATGAGTGATCTCAGCTTGACCACTTCCGAGGTATTGTTCTATATCCTTAAAGCATTACCTAGGTCTTCATTTGAAGTTATATTTTGAGACAAATCTATAGTTTTTGACAACCCGAATGGTAAAATTTGACACAGTTCTCTTTGTTTGGATCACTATCCAATGTTAGTGCAATGAATGAAGTGTTAGTCGGTGGGGTAATGGTATACTATATTGGAAGAAAAGGGTATGCCCTTACGATCTCATGCCTATTTGTATACCAGTTATCTTTACAAACCATCATATGTCGTTGCATTTTAATCAATTCATTTGTTTAAGCATTTTAGCTACTCCACTTTGAAGTTTAGCATTGATATTATTTTCAAAGTTTTCACTTACCTTCACATGCTCCTCTAGTAGCCTTAGTTCCCAAAATTCTAGGGTGATTCACGATCCCTTTTACTAAGGTAACCTATTCTTCTCTTAATGAAATTGTTTATATTTTTAGCATGGTTAGGATGATAAACCATCGTGGAATTACGACAATCATTTTGTTGCTTATTGTTGATGTCTTATTGCATAATTATTTATTCTTGTACATAGGGAGATTATTGATAAGCTTTGGGGTGGGAGTTATCTCATTCATTTTAAGTTCTTTAATAGCTTTGAGGTGGGAGTTATCTCATTCACTGTAAGTTCTTTAATGGGACACATGCCTTTACAATTTATACAAGGCTTAAGTTTTCTAATTGTAAAGTGTTTTTCAATGACATAAATTTAACCTCGACAATGACTTATTTACAACGTCGTTCAAATATGCTAGGATCTCTAGTGCACATGAAAGCAAAGGTAGCGGAAGCGGACGAGCTTAAGAATTATCCCACAACCCTGGTCCCATCCCAATTAGTATTCAATATGTGATCTGGCATTCCCTCTTAACAAATACAATGATGGTGTGGCAACGCTATCCATCAAAATACACAATGGATACATAGGAATTGAGTAATAACAGTTTTAAATTGCTAGATTAATATTTTCTATATATGTTTAAAACTTGAGATCTTACTTAGCAAGAATAGACTCATGCTTCATTGGCAAGGACTATGCTACCACGTAGCACTTATTATAAATGGAAACGAAAGATCTCATAAATTCTATTTTTTTCAATAAATCCCCCAGCAAAGTTTGATTGTCAAATTTTTTAGGGGCACATCTCGTCTTTTTATTATATCTAAATTTTTGAAACTAGAAAAAAGCCTCTATGGCTCGATTTCCTATCGTCCCAAAAAATAATATAAAATTAAAGGGATTCACTTTTTCAAGCCTTTTTTTTTCTAATGAAAAAAAACCTTTAACTTGATATTCCAGCCATAATCAAAGTTAAAATGTTTATACATAAATTCAAAAGGCAATGCTTTTGAGTCGTGACAGTTCCAAAAACTAAGCTGCTACAAAAATATAGGGAAACGAGAGGACAACCCATTGGAAAGGACTAAATCTAGAGAGACTAAACCAAAACTAAACTAATCAAACTGCAGTATTGAGCCATACCTGATCAAGGACAGGTCTTTTAGTTCACCTTTTCAAGCCTATTCTCACATGGACAAGTTTAAAAGGCTTCAATGCCCAAGAATGAATGACATGCACACATCATTAAAAGGGTGAAATTAGAGTTAGAGTTTATTCCTTGTACCCCTGTACACCCAATTTCGAAGTCTAAGTTGGGGGTAAAAAATTGAGATAGCTTGAGTCAACAAAGTTGTCCTTCATTTCATAATGGTCCCTTGAAAATAATGGTTTATTCATGCAACTTGGATGCTTTAGTAACCATAAATTGTTCAATGAATCAAACCAATATGTAGCAGGTGTTAGAAAAACAGGATCGCGGAGCAATAACAATAAACAAGATGCAAATACAAATTACACAAACACATTACAAGAGAGACACCAATATATCGTGGTTCACCCAAGATGGGCTACGTCCACACTGAAATTGCCAGTCCTTATTATTATACCGTCCAACAAAGTGAAGGGATACAACCTGCAGCACAGCCGCTGCACTTCCTCTTCACACTCTCTCACAGTCTCTCTTCACGATCTCAGAGATATTTACAATGCATAATACCTAATACATAAACCCTAGCCGTGTTACAATGTCTTTCTTTTATAAGGAAAATACAATGGGAAAATACCATGGGTTACCCAAAACCACGGGCCCGTAAACTGTTGGCGAAAACACCCCCAAAATTTTTTCTCGGGGGAGTTGCCCCTGAACTCCCGTAACTCAGTGGCGTTGCCCCCAAACCCCAATGTTGGGGAACGAGTGTACAGTAAGCCTGGGGTACAAACACGACTGAATAACATCTCTGAATCTGGAAGATTGTTGATCTTTTATTTCTCTTTGACAGACCCGGGCGTGCGGTAATCTTTTAGACCAACAGAACCCTTAGCTCACTGGCCCTTTCGGCAACAGGTCGCAGAAGCGACCTGAGGTCTCACCCGAAGTGATTCTAATGGGAGGCAGAAGACTCAAGTGTCCTCAGCCAAGTTCCGAGGCATCCAGGGTGCTCAAACCCACCTTAACCCCTTTCACCGAAGCTGTCTATCTCATTCCATTACTCCGGCTACGCCTCTGTCTTATCGCAGTACGCAGGAAATGCGATAAGTCTTTCCCTATGTGAACCCGTCTAGCGATACCCAGGATATCGTAGGTGCGATGTCTTGCCCTTCTAGTTCCTGCGGCAAGCGAACTTTGGCCGCTTCCTGGGCTAACAGGTGGTCTTAGCTATCCTTATCCTGGTACTGCAGTCAGCAACAGCATTCAGCCTACAAGCCTAACCCTCACTACTGAAGTCGACCCTTGATATCTCGCAACACGTAACTAGGTAGAACATTACTTTGCGCAATGTCTAAATAAACCATTCATACCTCATATTCAGTTCTTACTCGCACATTAACCTCTGTTTAACAATTATATAGTTCGCAAAGAGGTTAGCTACGATTATCGCACTTGTTATACATCATTCAGAAGTTAACTGACGACCATGTACATTACTTATAACAGATTGAAGCATTCATATATAGCACAACCACATGAATGAGAATAATGGCTACACAATTACAATAGTGCTACTTAGATAAGCACATTGATACTCCCAGGGCAAAGGCTACGCCCAGGGGAACTGCGGTTCTTGTTTACAACTCTGGGGAATAAACACAGCTCCGTTCCACTCTTTACAATAGGGGTCTTCTGGGAAACTCCACCTCAGTGGGAGCCCTTCTCTATAGACCTCTTTTCTCTTCTTGCTTTTACAGTGCACTCTCTCCCTCTCGCAATCCCAGCGGATTGCACTATCTCTCAACAGGTCGGCCCTTGTATTCTCAGGGATGTTCAGACTTGCAACAACAAAAGACTTGACTAGCATCTACCTGATGTCTCTATCGCTATGTGGCCAACCCCTTATCCTATAAAAAGACTACTATATATAGATGGCCCGAAGGTCTCATCGCAGTTACAAAACTGTGGGCCTTATCCCAACAGTGACTCAACCCTAACCACTTACAGTAAACTGGCTGTACTTCCATGGCCGCCTTCTGTCTTGTCGCCGCTTCCTGCAGTCCTTAGTCTTTAATGCATCGACCCGTTGCTTCTTCTTGGTTCACGCAACGCTGACTGTAGTCCTTCGTCTTTATGAGGGTAGCTGAACCCTCTCTTCATCTTCGGCGCCTTTATTGCAGTGGTTGAGCTCTCCCTTCGGCCTCTTCTTTGTACCACATGCTTGACTTTTCTGTACCTATCGCCGTGATTCCCGCCGGAATTTGCGCTACGGCGATATCTTTGTCTTACCGCCAAAATTGGTACTTTCCCTCCAAAATTGGTTATCCTTCCCCAAAATTAGCAGCTTCCTAACTGCTGCGGAAGTTCTCTCCAACAAAGATCAGGCTCCACAACCAACAATAGGCACGGGCAAGCTAGCAAGGCAACCTACTGTGCAACATTGTAGTAAATTTAGGAGGTGTGGCAAACTTTCCAATAGATGCATAGGGCATACACAAAAACCGAGTGCAGGAAGGTGAAACACATGAGACTACGAATCAAACAACTAAAACACAACGTTGGAGTGACACGATGGAAGCTGAGATCGACGCATGATAGGTATATTTTGGGAACAACTTACACAATATTCATGAGGTTCCATGGCAATACAAAATACGCACAACAACATGGGCATGAAACAACAATCGATAGAGATCCGTTACCATGTAGCGATAGGTCCTTACTCTCTGTCAACTATGCAATGAATGACAAAATGGTGCAGACAGGGGCGTGAGGCCCCTTTGTAGGTACTTCTATCACACACAACCACTAACAAAATACAAAAGGAACACAACAAGATTTGGAATTTTATAATCCTTTGCTCATTAACACACTAGCACCCACAAATTGGAGCCGGGACACAACAGGTACTAAATCAACACCAACATAACAACCTCAAAGTTGTTCAATGCTGTAGTCGGACATTTTGAACCCTCAATGCGATACAATAGGGCCCAAAAAATTCTAACAACCAAAAGCAACCATTTAAATATGAAATTTAAACGCCACACTCAATGATACAATCTTCAACCAAACTATTCTCAATAGGCTATTACACAACAATTTAAAACACCAGCATTGACATAGAAATATTAAATTTAAATGATAGGCTCAACGACCTTCTCTTGCAATCATATGAAAGTTACAAATTTATTGATACAAGCCTAAAAAGATTCCTTCATCATTAGTTATTACAACTGGGTGCTAAGACCCTTCATTTGTGTCATCACTAAAACTTCAATCCTATTGGTTTGAGGCTCAACCATGCGTGTTTATCCATTTTACCCATCAAATTCAAAAATCAATCTTTTACCTAAGGTTTCTTTTGAATTCCTTTGCTTCATATTCTTCTAGGCTATCCTTCAATTACCCTATGGCTACTTCTTTCCTTCGATACAAATTCCACAATTGATAATCATGCTCCTCTTCATGGCTCCTCCTCATGCACAACTTCTCTTTTTTCTCCTAGCTCAAAGTCCCTACAACTTCTTCTTTCCCTACGGAGTCTTTTTCTGCTTATCCCCTCTATTCTTCTATGCCTCTAATTTCCCCTAAGCATCCAATGGGATTATTTATCCACTGTCAACATTCTACGCTCCTTTATTCTTCTATGCCTCTATTTCCCCCTAAGCTTCCACTAGGCATTCTTCCTCCACCATCGACCTTCTCTGCAATATTCCCTTTATTTTTTTAGTATCTTCTCCTCCTCTCTCTTATGCTCTCCTCTTATAGGCTCTCTCGAAATTTCTTCAACTAATGAAATTAATTGCTCCCCATCCATAATATTAATTGTTGAATCCCATAAAATCTATGGTCCTCATCGAAATGAGGCTATGAATGCACAAAAATGTCCATTTGTGTCCATGGTGCGTACATTGTACCATACCAATAAATCATTTATTTATTCCGACCTAGTAGGAACACCCACATCCTTTTCATTGTCATAAATCTAAATGAGAATTAATCCCATCCACTTGCGCTAACATTTATGGTGGCAAAATACTCGCAAGATGTAGACCATCTACATTGTCACGACCGTTGCACCAAATGGGACAAAATACCATATGAGGAGACCACTACAAAAGATTAATGCACGCTATGCACATGCAAGATGATACTTACAAGCTATTACACACAAGAGAACGATCGAAGAAATCCTCAACCGTTGACAAATAAAGATAAGAGCTAATGGGAGATAAAAAATACCATCTAACTCATGGCAGCTGCATAGAAGGAGTGTCACGACCTTGAGTAGACGGATTGTTGGGAGATAAAAAATACCATCTAACTCATGGCAGATGCGTAGAAGGAGTGTCACGACCTTGAGTAGACGGATTGTTGGGGTTCCCGATGACACTTAGAGTATCGTTCGTCGGTTGGTGGCATGATAAAAAACGAACAAAGTATTGTTAGAATATGTAATGATGATTTATGTGATATATTGGTAAAATATCATTTAAAGGCATAAAGAAATCTAATATTATAAAATAGAGTTATCCCACATGCATCATTGTAATTATATCCTTTGTAACCATTCTCTATATAAAGAGGAGGAAATTCATTTATCCCACATGTGTTATGGGATGTATTGTAATCCAAATCTCTTGGTATATAAGAGAGGTGAAGGAGACCCTTTTGGGTATGTGTTGATTGTAGTTCATCACACATCACATGTTGTGTATGCCATTTGTATGCACATGATTAAGTGATGGATCTTGATGTGATGAATATGTGAGGATGTCATGTAATCTTGGAGATCTATTTGTAGAATAATGAAATATGCAACCCTTCTCGTGGATGTAGCCCATATTGGGTGAACCACGTATATCGATGTTCTCTTGTTGTTCTCTTTTCTCCAATTTTATCTCAAGTTTTATGTTGCTTAGTAGATAGAATGATAGACTAGTAATGTTTTCCATAGTTTATATTGTGTTATGATATTATTTCATATGTTCACAATATTCTAACATGGTATCAGAGCAAGTTATTATGCTCTACCTTCTTCGGTAATTTATTTTTATTTTTAAGCAATATATGTTCATGCTTTTACTTGAGATCTGCATATTTTGTGGTTTTGTGACCCGATCTATAATACCCATGTGGTCGTTTTTCAGATCTGGGCTTTATTCTACATATTTGAATTTTTTTCTTTCAAACCCTAACCCTTGTGGAGAAGTGTTTAATGTAAAATTGGGCGGCGACTTTCAGATATTTTTTAAACACTTTATGTGAATATTGTTAAGAAATAAATTACATATATGAGTTCCTCTCGCAAAAATACTCAATTTAAAAAAAAATCGTCTCGTTTGGAGTCCGGATGGTGGAGATATCGCTATTTTAAATTTAGCTTTTGTCTAGTTTTTTTTAGGACGAATGCACAGACTGCAGAGCGAATGTCTTTTGATTGAGTGCCCAGATATATGTTCTGTTTACGTTGGGTGGATGCAAAAAGACTTCTCCAGTTCCGAAAACAGGCTACAATAAAAATGTCGGAAAATATTGACCGAATTATGGTCATTTTAAATTTTCCGTTTTTTCTGCTTTCAGTTTTCTACTGTAGAGTGACAGATCCGTCTTTTAGCAGCCGTTGGGCTTCGGTTTTGGTGAGAAAAAATATTATTTTTATTCATCTTTTATCTTGAAATTCTTGTCATGAGCTTCTTGATCTCTTTGCATTATGGTTTCTGTTCTTATTCATCATGTTTATAGAGGTTGTGTTATTCTTGTTTATCTCTCTAACCTTCTTTGTGTGGAAGATGTTTTGACATTTTCAGGGGAACGTATCTCTAGTATGGTAATGGTGACATCAATAAATGAATTGCTTCATGACTATATTTTCATATCTTTAAGTGATATCATTGTTTTATTTGATCAATTTTTTTTGCTCAATATTCTAAAATGGTCTCACTCTTCTAATAATGATAATGGTGTTTCTATATGTGTTATCTTGTGATCATTATTTGCTTTATTTAATGTTATTGCTAACATTTGTGTAAAAACAATTTCATTGTTTTTATAAGTAATATATTTATGATCATTATATGCTCTTGCAAATTAATTTCTTGAGTAAAATCAATTTTTTGAATCTATGTGGTATCATTTTTTGGCTTGTCATAAGCTCCTTAATTAGGGTATAGTTTCTTTTTCATGTATTGTAGAGACTGTATCTAGTTCGTGTGTGTTTTGTATCTAACATTCCTATATGGAAGCATTGACATGTGTTTCTTGTCTCTAACATTCCTGTATGGGAGCATTGACATTTACAGGGCATTTCATCTCTTGCATATTTACATGATGTTAATAAGAAATGAACCGATGATTATGACCATTAGTGACTAGCCATTTCATAATTTTTTATAAGTGATATCATGGGTTGATCATAATTTTCTATATGTTGATCATATTAAGCATTTTCATTTATTTTCATATATATCATGTCATGTTTATTTCGATAATCTTTTACTCAATATTTATATGGCTTTGAGCAATCTTGTAATCTTGAAATCTTTGTCATGAGCACATTGTTCTTGTTGCAATGGGATTTCTATTCTTATGATTGCAAAGGTTGTCTTGTTCCTACTTGTCTCTAACGTTCCTATATGGAAGCATTGACATGTCTTTCTTGTCTCTAATGTTCCTATGTGGAAGCATTGACATTTTCGGGGCATTCATCTCTTGCATATTAACATGCTTTTAATAAGAAATGAACCTATGCTAAAGATTAGTTGCTTGATGACTACATTTTTCATATATTTAAGTGATATCTTGGCTCATTATTCTATCTTGGTATCTATTATGCTCACTCATGTTTATGCTCCTTTATCTTTTAATTCATGTCATATCTTTTTTGATAATCTTGTGCTCAAAATTTATATGGTCTTGCATAGAAGCGATATCATCGAAGCAATTCTTATTATTTATATGTTCTTGAGCAATGTCATTTTATCATATCTTATGTTTTTTGGGCTTGTCATGTTTATTATATGCTTTACTCTTGGAAGTTCTTTTGTGCAGATTAGTTATCTATGTTGTGGGATAACTTGCTTTTGCTATTCCTTCCTTGTTTAATTAAGCATATGATGGTTGTTGATCTCTGGTTTTCAACATTGTTCCTCTTTTCAGCTTATCCTTGACTGCAACAAAGATGATTAATGTTAAGAAGGGATGTAATGTTGAATTTTATCATATTATATCACCATATTCCAGTAATGTTGTATGATGGACATCCATCTTCTACTGTTCATGCATCTTTCAGCTGGGTTGTGAACACTGTCTAATAGGCTCATGTTTTGATGGATAAACCATTCGGGTCTTGTATTCATAATGTAATCTTCAGTAAGCTATCTCTGAAGACTTTTTTGATGTATGGATCTGGGGTTCTTGTATTCGTCATGTGGTCTATTGCAGAGTTCTTTCAACTATCAGTTGATTTACAGGTTGTGATGAGTTTGCAACCACATGTTTTGTTGTATTGGACATAGACTGTTGTGTTGTGCAAACGTTCATCATATAACTTGGTTTGAATGCAGTTTCATAAGAAGCGAATGTTGTCTTCATCAAGTCCATGAGGCGAAGTGTGTTTTTATTCGCATTTTATGGAGCATTTTGGAAGTTGTCATCAAGGGGGATGTTGGTGTGTTTCCACCTTCCTTCCATTTGTACTCTTTCTCCCAAACATCATTAAAGGGGAGCGTTAGAATATGTAATGGTAACTTATGTGATATATTGGTAAAATATCATTTAAATGCATAAATAACTCTAATATTATAAAATAGAGTTATCCCACATGCATCATTCTAATTATATCATTTGTAACCATTCTCTATATAAAGAGGAGGAAATTCATTTATCCCACATGTGTTATGGGATGTATTGTAATCCAAATCTCTTAGTGTATAAGAGAGGTGAATGAGACCCTTTTGGGTATGTGTTGATTGTAGTTCATCACACATCACATGTTGTGTATGTCATTTGTACACACATGATTAAGTGATGGAGCCCTATGTGATGCATATGTGAGGATCCCATGTAATCTTGGAGATGTATTTGTAGAATAATGGAAGATGCAACCCTTCCCGTGGATGTATCCCATATTGGGTGAACCACGTATATCGATGTTCTCTTGTTGTTCTCTTTTCTCCAATTTTATTTCATGCTTTATGTTTCTTGGTAGATAGAAGGATAGACTAGTAATTCTTTCCATAGTTTATATTGTGTTATGATATTATTTCATATGTTCACAATATTCTAACAAGTATTGGTGCAGACACTTAGCTTTATACTTGCGATCGGTTGGCTTGAAGTGCAGGAAGATGGTAACTTGCGTGAGAAGTATGACATGCCCAAGCCTATGGAAAGGCACTTCGAAACGATGCTTAGTTGAGTAGGTGTCACAGTGGGATGTGGGCACATGCAAACATCTAGTATGTGGGCACACAGGCACAAGAAGCGCCCAAGTGTGGGCAAGGGGCGTTTGCAAGTGGGGTGCCCAGGATGACTTAGACTCCACACTAAGTCTTGTGGATGAGTCGGCTCGAGTGAGGTAGTGGGCGCCAAGGACACTCCTGTGAGGACGTTTGGGTATAAATAAGACATGTAGATGGAGTCAAAAGAAAGGTTTCAAGTAGTAACACGTTTGGAGTTGGTCCGATTCCTATGAAGGGTGCACTCCCTTTGGGAATGAGCTCCCAAGTCATGTAGTAGTAGGGATCCCAAAACGAGTTAGCGGATGATAGTTCAAACTATGTGTGCGTGAGCTCTCCCATAGATGGCTGGCTTCCGCAGATGGAAGATGACATACTTTAGCTTGGGTGGGAAAGTGTCTAGAACGTGTAGTGAGCTTCCAAGTAACATGTTTTTTTGATGTATTTGTCATTTTTCGTGGAGTGTGGTACCTCAAAAGTATGCAGTGTGAGTACTCGTTGGATGTGGAATTGAATTCTACATCTAACAAGTGATCCCGCTCGAAATTTGAGTAAAACGCTAGGGAGATATGATGAAAATACACAAAAATGTAGTTTTTTCTATTTTCCTCCAAAATTCATAAATATTATTTTGTTATTTTAACTATAATTTTATTATTTTCCTTAGGAGACCCATTTTGAGGCAAAAATATTTTCAAAGATTGATTTCATGTTTGGTTATCTTCAAGTTAGAATCATGGAAGAAGACATCCACGAATCTTATTTTAGAACAAGGTACATACATGATGCTTTTATGGTGGTGCGATTTGGTCTCAGTAATGCACTAGCTATATATTCACTTTTCTCATGAACTTTGTTTTCAACAAATACTTGGATAAATTCATGTCTGGTTTTTTGGATGATATTCTTATCTATTGTAAGAAATGAAGAGGAGCATAATGAACATTTGATAATGGTTTTGCAAGTGTCAAGGTAGCATAAATCATATGTAAAGCTAAGGAAATGTGATTTCTATCAAAATTCAAATTCATTATTTAGGTCACATTACTTAAAAATAAGAGATATCGATGGATCCAAAAAAGATTGAAGCCATTATGAATTGACCAACTCCCAAGAATGTGACATATGTAAGTTCTTTTATGGGTCTTGCTAGTTATTTCGAAGATTCATAGAAAGAGTTTCTAAGGTTGCACACTTATACTTTGCAAAAGAATGGAATAAAATTTGAATGGACACAAGAATGTAATGAAAGCTTCTAGTTGTTAAAGAAACTTCTCACTAGTGTCCCAATTCTGTAAATTGTGGATCCAGAAAAGGATTTTTTGGTGTATACATATGCATGTAAGTAATGAATAGGTGGAGTTCTTATGTAAGATAATCATGTGGTATGTTATGAGTAAATAAAGCTAAAAGAACATGAAAAAAATTATGTTACCCATGATTTATGGATTGTTGCAATTATGCATGTTTTAAAAATGTGGAGGAACTATTTGGCGGGAAGAAAATTATAGTTTAAAATGAATGTTGTGGTCTAAAATAATTGTTTGAAAAACCAACATTGAATGCAATACAAACTAGACAGATGGAATTTTTATGTGAGTTTGATTTTGAAATCAAACACATAAAAGGAAAAGATAATAAAGTGGTTTATGCACTTAGCAAAAAAATGTATATAATGCATGTGGCACCTAATAGCATTTTCCAAACAATTTAAGACAAGGGATTGTTAATTCCTTTGTTTAAGATGAACACTATGTTCAAGTGAAGGTTATATTACAACAAGAGGATTTACAAAGAAGGTATGAAGGTTATCGTTTGGAGGATGAATAACTTCTTATCTACAAAAATCGAATGTATGTTCCCAATTTTGAAGATTTGAGAAGAAGTATTATGGATGAAATCCATAAAATGCCATATTTTGGACATCCAAGTTACTAGAAAATAATTGCTAGAGCACAGAAGCAATATTTTTGGCCTAGGATGAAGAAAGATGTTGCTGAGTATATTTCTAGATGTATAAAATGCCAACAAGTAAATGTTGAACATCAACAACCAAAATGTTTATTGCAACCTTTGTTAATTCCAGAATGGAAATGGAAAGTGATAACGATGAATTTTATTATTGGTTTACCAATTACTTCAAGGAAACATGATTCTATCATGGTTGTGGTGAATAAATTATTTAAAGTAGCACATTGTATTCCTATTAAATCCACTCACAAGACTGATAAGATAGCAAGGATATTTATGAATGAAATCTTCAAATTGTATGGGTTTCGCAAAGATATTGTATCTGATAGAGATACTAAGTTTACATCTAACTTTTCAAAAATTCCTTTTTGCTTTTGGGTACACAACTAAATTTTAGCACTGCCTACCATCCACAAATAGATGGAAACATATAAAGAGTAAATAAAGTGAATGAGGACATGCTTCACATTTATGTGATGGATAAACCATTCAAGTGGGAGGATTATCTACACTTGGTAGAGTTTGCATATAATAATGGGCATCAAACAGTATTGAAAATGAGTCCATTTGAAGCTCTATATGAGAGAAGATGCATGACACTAGTGAGTTGGGATAATCTAGTGAACAAAATTGTGCTTGGGCCATAAATTCTTAAGGAAATGGAGCAAGTGGTTGCAAAGGTTAGGAAAAATTTGAAGGAAGTCCAATATAGATAGAGAAACTATGTATATAAGAATATAAGGCATAAGGAATTTCAAGTTGGGGATCATTTTTACATCCAAGTGAAGTGAAGAAAAAGTTCATAGAATATTGGAAGTTGTGCCAAGTTGTTGTCGAGATATTTTGGGCCATTTGAAGTGCTTGAGAGGGTAGGTCCAGTTGCATATAGAATTGCAATTTCCGCTAACACTAAATCTCATAATATTTTCCATGGTTTGCTTAAGAAACATGTACATGATCCTAATTATGTGATTGATTGGGATGGGATTCGGGTGGAACAACATGGAGGGTCCCAAGCAAAGCCACTATTCATCCTTTATGAGAAAGTAATCCTACTCCAGAACCAAGCCTTCATAAAGGAAAATTTTCAATGGAAGCACTATGGTCCTGTTGAGGTTACATGGTATCTAGAGGATGCCATGAGGGAGGCATATTCATTTTTGAGAACGCAACATATTTAATGTTATTCCAAGGGGGAGGAGAATGTAATATCTCAGTTTTGACCCTTGGAGTGTATTAAATCAGATTATGAAATGATGTAAAAATGCTAGTAAATATTTATAGTGCAAAGCTCAAGGCCAAAGTCCAACTAAGTAGGCATGTATTGTGTAAATATCCATATCTAGGACAATTGGTTTGCTTGTCATGATGACTTTAAAGATATGTAAATATTAACTTGGAAAATAATAAAATGGTCGAAGATGGCGTTGTAAAGAGAAATATAGGGGGTATGATTCCCTTAGAGGGGAAGATGAGAGATGGCCTATAGAATATTAAATCCTCTTTTTCCAAGTGTCATACTTATAAATGATCCATTTTTTCCATGTGCCTTAAATAATCCATTTACTTCCTTTGACTCATCAAATCTAATCGTTGAATGCGTGTGTGAGGTTGGTAGGAAAGTCTTTTCATGAAGTTATGGAAGTATATGATTAATATACTTTTATGATAATTATAAGAGTCCTTCATTCTATGGCCATAACTAATTTTAGTTTTCTTTTCGCCAATCCTCTAATCTCCATTAGAGTTTATCACTCATTTTCCATGTAAAATTCATATAATATGTAATTTTTATGTTGTTCTCCCCATACTACCAAAAATAACCAAACTGTGAAATTCACTATATATTAACATTATGAAAGGGAAATTGTAGACATAGAGAGGAGAAGGATGGTAGTAGGTGAGCATAGAGGTTGGGAAATATATGAATCCTTTACCCCCTATTATTTGTTGCTCCTAGATGCTTGAGTATACATGAATTGATTCTATGAGAGGTTTTCTAAAAGCATACAACAAGTTGGAAGTTTTCTGCACACATTAAAGAACACTGTAAGGGTTGAGAACTTAAAAGGACTATTGAATGGATAAATAATAGTCCTTTTAGGTGTTGTGTGGGGAAATGGAAGGGATTTCTATGCATGGGATGGCTAAATGAGATGCCTATAGTGCTTTGTGGTGTGCATATTAGATAAGCATGACAAAAAATGGGTTGGGATGAGACAAAGTGAAGCTTGTAGGTGTTTCCTTTGCCTCGATGGCCTCATAGGCCATCTTGGGGGTGGTATCTACAACTAATACCTATGGTTGGGTGGAAGATCACTTTTACACAACCAATTGCTTGGATCCTCTTTAGTTTAAAGATAAGTATTCATTGTTATCTATGCATATGCGAATTATAATTACTTCCTATTATGAAAATGGTTGTTATACATGTTGTGTGTATAGATATGGTTTTAATTCCACTTCCATGCATTTCTTAAACTCTTGTTACTATTGGAAGGTTAAATTAGTTCACAACTTGAATAATGGACTCTATGAGGTGAAATATGTATGAGGAAGTTCATAACTACCCATCATGGGTGGGGATGCTACAATATCGCTTGGCTTTAAGTTGGTGTGAATAAAATATGGACTTATAAACATCTTCTTTACTAGAACCCATCTCAATCGTTGGGATTATTTGGGTTATTACCAGCATAGATCCATCTTAAACCTAGATCTATCGAGCACTTAGAGGGATCCAATTTCTTAAGGTGCAATTTTTTATATCTTAAACTCAAAAAATTTGATCCCTCTCTTCCTTGATAAATCTAGGTTTAAGTTTAAGTTTTTTATTTTATAGGCCGACATGGATTTTTTAATTACTTTTCATAATTTTTATTTTTTATTTTATGAGCCGACATGAAATTTTTTAATTACATTTTATTTTTGGTAAGGTTACATTCCATTACACTACCTTACGTGATGACATCTCCCCCTAATGGGATGTAGAGAACCTCGCTCCTCAGGGTGCAATTAGTTGTATAAATAACTTGTTAATTAATACATGATTCTAGGGCATAGGCCTGCAGTCATTTATCTTTATGTATTTTACTTGTTTCACATCTTTTCTTGTCTCAACTTTCCATCACCATTTAACTTTTGTTTCTTTTTGTAATTGTTGTGTATAAGCATCTTGTATTAGATGTGTAATGATCTTCTATTCCACATTCACAAATTGGTGGTGCTCATGATTAATGATCCTATTTCATTTTTTTTTCAAATTTTAAATAAAAAGTTTTTTTTGCATTTAGAAGTTATTTCTTATGGTTCATAGCCCTAGAAGATGGAGGGCTCGCTACATACATAGTAATAATTCGTAGGGTGCCCACCCAAAGGGGTCTCACCTTGTCGATTCTAGGTTCAGGAGCCTAACTCCGAAGGACCTAGAGATTTGAACCTGCAACATCGATTACTTTGGTCTTGGACTTGGAAGCTCCAACCAACTGAGCTACCCCTCATGGCTTCATTTAGAAGTTGTTATGTATTATACATTTACAATTTGATTTTTCAATTTTTAGCAACATCATAGTTCGAATTTTTAATATTGTAGCAAATTTATTGATATTGAATTTTTAATTTTTGTGCATAATCATTAGTGGATTCTCTACGTTATAATCTAGTTTAAAATAATAGTTTAGAACTAACCTTTCATTCTAAGTAATAAATTAAGGACACTAACATTAGCCTAAGGAACATATTCAAATTTACCCACATATAATTAGATGACTAGTACTCTTGAGGGGAAAGACTCCATGAACTTATTGACTAATCATGTACTTTAGCAAGTTTAGGGCTTAAAGAAGGTATTGGGTTTCCATCCCCTCTTTTTTCCTTGAGATCCCTATAAGGGTTTTTTTGAGTGTTGTTCTTAGATTCCATTTCAAACATCCACTTACGGATCATGCCACATTCGTTTAAATTTCCATACCCCCATTTTATTGTTATCTTGGTCATAAACAAGAACCAAGACCCCTTTCTAAAATTTGAGCATGGGAATTATTATCATACTACTTATTTCTTATGAGCCCCATTCAGTGTAGTCACAGCTTGATGATATTCACTTAGGAATTCTAGATAAATAAGGTGCTCTTCCTTGATCAAAGTGTTAAGAAAGAGATCAATGGATAGCTTTAATGAAAGAATTTAACACTCAATTGAAAGAACAACATCAATTCCATGTAAACGCTAGGAATGAGTAAAACCCATTGAAATTTTGGCCAAGGTTTAGTATAGCCAAATAGTTGGAAAAAGATTTAGATGCCAGTAGGAATTATTCTTATTAACTCTCCTATGAAGTATGCTCTTCAATATTTTTTTAATAGTCTTTGCTTGAACATTGGCCTAAGGATAATAAGGCGATGAATGATCATGAATAAAGCCCAACATGATAACTTATTTTGCCATCACTTGATTCTAAAAATATGTATTGTGATCTATCCCTATCTCTCAAGGCATATCGAATCTAACAATAACATGATTGAATATGAAGAGCATCACTAAATTGCCATCATTTAGAAAATATAACATAACTTTTACCCATATGATGAAGTATTTAATGGCCAGAATGATGTACTTGTGACATCCACAAAACTAGGTTGACATGACATGAAATTCACTCCTCACTTTAGAAAGGGACATACATTAACTACAAGATTCAATAGAGCAAGGTAAGTATGCATTTTCTTTGTAAATATTCACAAGGATGACACTTCTTACAACTTGGATGCAATATTTGAAGATAGAAGGGCAAAAATATCCTACGCCAAATTTTTTTCCATCCCAGAAAGATGATTATTACATGCTTTGCTAAAAAAAGTATTAAATACTTACTTTTCCTCCTCATGCATTAAGTACCGACACTTCATGCATTAAGCATCGATGTAGTGTCAAATCAACACATCCATGATACAAAGTGTCACAGATAATGAGGTACCTTTGGTTGTGAATATGTTGGTGTTCATCATGACATATGTGAGAATTGAATCCAAGTTTGGAGATACATAAACATATCTCCATACCAAGGATCAATGGAGACAATGAAGGATAAATGTTCATATGGCAAGGGTTCATATTCAATGGACTTATCATCAGGAAGTAACTTCGATGTTGATTTAGCAAATGCCAAAGACTTTTTAAATCAACATGAAAGGAAGTAACTTCGATGTTGATTTAGCAAATGCCAAAGACTTTATAGGCTTGAATGATATAAATTCTAATTTAAAATCTTATGATATGATAATCCACTTAGAATGATTACCCTTGATTATGCATCTAGTAAAGATTTACTACATCGAGTTAGAATATGCAATAATAATAATTTGTTTGAGAAAAATGTAATGCCAAGATCCCTAAACAACATGCATCGTTGTTAGGTCTTGAGGCTCAGGAAGTGGGATTAACCCCTTTTTTAACATTCCTCAAAGAAATGATATTGTTTTTTTGGAAATACCATTCATCAAACATAGTACCCCAACCTAATAAAAAAAACAAATAATAAAAAGCATTGATGTCGAAGAACCCAAACTTTATTACATAAATCAATGACTCAATATCACCCCAATCATGAAAAACGTTGATGTTGAAAGAAACTAAACTTTATTAAATGAATCAACGACGAGCCCATCTTAGTGATATGGGCCTATCAAAACTTTAATGTTCACAAAAACATGAATCCAATTAAGTACAAATGGGACCATACAAAAATCATAGAAAACATTGATTTTGACATTTTCAATTAGGAATTGAGCGTTAAAGTATAACGACTTTAAGTAACATGTGGTTTATGGTTAAAATTTTATGGACAACTTTGTTGCCATCATGAAAAACATTAATTTTGATAGCATCAAAATGCACCAGGATTTATTTGTACATTGAGTTTGATAAAGGGCAAGATTTTGGTTACAACAAGTACACTAACATATGATTAAATTTTATGGTCAACTTTGTTGCAATTATATTGATTTTGATGGCATCAAAGTGCACCAAGATTTGAGTTTGATAAAGTGCAAGATTTTGGTTGTATCAAGTACATTAGAATTTATTAAATAAGATATATCGTACATTGAATATGATCTAAGTAAGATTTTTAGGGACAACTTTTGCACTTTGTTAATGGCCAACATTAATTGAATTTATTTGAGATAGTGGTGGTAATTTATTTCATGTTGATGTACACATTAAATAAAATATCCGCAAAATTTTATGGATAACTTTGATATATTGATTTGAATTTATTATGTATAATTTTGGCAATATTGATTTCAATTTATTTTAATTTATTGAACAATGGTGTATATTTATGTTTTAATTAAAATATTATAAATTTTGTTTATTTTTTATTTTATTAATTTATATTATAATATGTATATATATGAGTTAATATTTAGAGAGTTTTGAATTGATGATATAATACAAAAAGTATCTTAACAATACACTCATTCGAATTGATGACATAACACAAAAGTACCTTAACAATACACTCATTCACCATCTATTCTATATTTCATGGGCTAGAATTATATATATATGTGTGTGTGTATGTGTTAAATATTATCATGTTAAAGTTATAAGGTTGTACAATTGCATTTTCTTGTAACATCTTCTTACTTGAGAATACAGAAGGATTCCTACATAACGGATTTATAAATACATGAAGTTATGAGGGCCTTTTTGTAAGGAAACCATTTTTCTATACACATATATTAAATAAGATTTTAGTAGAAGCATAGTCACCACCTTTGACCTTGTAAATTGCCCAAAACTAGCAAATGCCAAGTTCAAAAGTCCACCATCCAATACATTTATTTAATTTATTTTTTTTTATTTTTTTTATGGAAACGATTGAAATTGTTGTATTAAAAAGCTAGAAATCAAACGAAGGAGCATTACATAGTCAAAATCCAACAAATATATACCAAAGGTATAAACCCATGCCATCGAGCAACCAAACACAACCTAGAACCTTGAACCAAAATGAAACTCCTAAAACATCTAGCCTATAACTGAAAAATTTGACAAATTGCTGAAGCAGAAAAGCACAAAAATATTGCATAAAGTGTTAGAAAAAC
Source organism: Larix kaempferi (assembly GCA_027924585.1). NCBI lineage: Eukaryota > Viridiplantae > Streptophyta > Pinopsida > Pinales > Pinaceae > Larix > Larix kaempferi. The sequence continues at coordinate 4,848,267 of BSBM01000298.1, forward strand.
AGAATCGCAGAACAATACCATAAAACAAGATGCAGAAATAAAACACATAAACGCAATACAAGAGAGACACCAATATACATGGTTCACCCAATATGGGCTACATCCACGGAGAAATTGCCAATCCTTTTATTATACCATCCAAAAAATGAAGGGATACAACCTGCATCACATCTGCTGTAACTTCCTCTTCACTCTTTCACAGTCTCTCTCAGGCACACTTGTCTTTTACAATACAATATTATTACCATACAATACACAATTGTATTACAATGCCTTCCTTTTAAAGAGGGATCACCATGGGAAAATACCACGGGCTACCCAATACCATGGGCCCGTAAACCATTGGCCAAAAAACAACCCAAATTTTTTCCTCTGGGGGCTTCTCCCCCGAACCCCCCTGTGGGCACACTAACCCCCGAACCCCCCTAGCTCGGGGGTATGGTCCCCACAGGACCCTCGCGATGGGGCTAAGCTCCCCCACACTCCCCTACTGGGATAAGTGTATAGTCCACCTGCACAACATATAAAACTGGGGTACAAACACGACTACTCTGAATTAGGAAGATTGGTCTCCACAACCAACATAAAGAGGTGTTAAACATTGAACCACAAAATAAGAGGAAAAGCATGTCATTCCTGCATCAGAGAGCTGATAGAATTAGAAACTTCAACCACAGGGCGCATGACCTGTTGAACCGAATCTTCAAGCATGCCATAGGAGCCAACTTGATCATATTGTCTAGATTGTCCACCTCCAATGATGGCATTGTGAGCTTTAAAGTTGGTAATAAGAATTTCTACCTACACGTTCAAGACCCAAACTTGCCCCTCCATTTCATTGATATGATAATCCATTTGTGTAGTGTTAGAGCTCCCTTTCTCAGCTCTAGAAATAACCCATTCCAATCTTGAATTCATGGACTACATGAGATTCTTCATTTCTTTGATGTACGAACAGACATCCCACAGCTCCCAACTCCAATAGAACCTATCCTTTTTGTTAATGGTGTCACCCATGAATTCCAGATTCCCTCGAATCCTACACAATGAGAGCATAGGTCGAGAACATGGGGAAAATTTTCGTAGTTTGAAACCAAAGAACACTATCCACACATTGAAAAATAGTTCTTCCCCATCCAACTCTCTTCCTTCATTCTCAAGGGACATCACCATGAAGAGCCACGGTGTGGTTACATAAAGACATTGAATTCACACATCCGGAACATCCTGACCAGAGTTGAGTAGAGCATAAGCCAAGTCCTTGCTTAACGGAAAACCACATTCTCCAAGTGATTTCATGGTGATTCCAATAAAGTACCTAACCGCCTCCACCTTGAATATGGATCAGGTTGAAGAGAGCTCTCCCATGCAGAGGGATAAATTGGAATAATTCCTTACGCATGAATAATTAAGATGGTGCCACTTTTTTACCATGCCCATTAGGTCCATAATCACTTTCCACTTGAAAATTGTTCCAAACTAAGGGAACCACCTTCGGTGAGTTTGGCTCCCTCTCTTTTTCAACCACCCCTTATCAAGATAACAACCTTGTTGGCTAGATCATCATCAATAATTTTATTTTGCCTTTGAATGTGGAAGATATTTGATTCTTGAATCTTTTTTAGATGGTTAATGATGCCATTTTGGAGGGTCCCTTCTTTGGTTTCCTGGTTAGAGATTCTTTTCTAAGCTTGTGAAATAATGAGCTGAGAGTCACCGAAAATTAGAACTTGTTGAATTTCGTTGGAAACAACAATTTATAAACCCATATATAGTGCATATCTTTCTTCTTGATTATTAGTCATGCTCCCCATACCGCATTCATATGATTCCATCTTTTACCCATTGGGATGAAGGAGGGTCCCTCCCGCTCCTACTACCCCTACCAACGTCCAATATAATTACAAAATGAAAATGTGCATAATTGTTGATTGTGGCTAAATTGATATAGGACTTAGGTCCAACACAAAAGGAAATGATGGTGTGAATGGAATAGCATACTAATATTGTATCCTCTACTTTAGATTTCAATAACATGTAAAATAAGTTCTAACACAAAACTAGGCAAACCAACCTACTGTCTAACAATCAATGAAAATCCTTCTTACATATAGTTTTAGAAAAGATTCTTCTCATAGTCCCAAAATACAGTTATATGCATACAGTCTTAGCTATTACCCACATTACAGTCTTTATAAGCAATATCTGTCTAACATATGAAATCCCTTTATTAATGCTTGTCAATAGTTCCCCTTTAAAATTCTCTAAGCTAGATTTGCCAAGCTAGAAACATCCTAAAAATAATATCCCTTTCAATTTGAAATGTTCAAAATAAATTTAAATACACCAATTCATGCATATAATTTCATTCTCATAATCGTTGAACTTTCTAGAATATCATGAGAATTACAATTTGAATACCAAAATTTGAATACCAACACATCCTAGTTTAAATTTGAATACCAACACATCCTAGTTTAATACCAACACATCCTAGTTTAAATTTGAATACCAACACATCTTAGTTTAAATTTTCAAGAAAACAATTCTAGTTCAATTACCTAATATCATGAGAATTACAATTTATATAAATACCAAAAACATATAAATAATAAAATTGGTATTCAAAATATTTTAATATTGTTTTCCTAAATGATTATCATAATCCCCTTATGCCAAAAAAACATGCTTTGCAACACTATCACCACCCTGCAAACCATTGGGGTGAGCATTGAGAAATTTAGCTTGGCAATGTTTTGGAATTTACAATTCAACAAATAAACCATTATCTATGTGATTATTAAGAATTATAAATATTACATGGAAGAAAATTGAGAAAATAAATACAAATAAACAAACAATGATGGATAGAATCACACATCCTATTCCAACTTTTGCTTAGGTTCACTATTAAGGAATATGAATTAGAGAAAATAACAAGATGAATTAGAGATTTTTGTATGATAAATCCAAGTATGTTAGGTTTAGCAAACCTTGAATCGCTTTATGGATGCTTCCAACTAAATGGTTCCTAAAGATGGTGAGATAATTGACAATATCCATCTTGATGATTTGCAACAAGATGGGTCCAATAAGATCATTTCTACTCAAATACATGAAGGCCATGAAATTACAATGACCTAGCAAAGGTTTGAGTACAATAAATATTTTGTTGAAATCCTTCTTGGACAACTACTTCAAACGATCAATCCAAGAAAAAATAGTATTGGTGAACTAATAAAATATTCATAATAAATATTTAGAGTATAAATAACCACCTCTAGGAAATGGTTTTTATTCCTTGTTCTTCCCACTTGAGAAATCACAGGTTGCTTTTCAAAAGAAGTTTCAACGAGGTAAAAGGTGGTAGCAATTTTGTGAGAGTCTAGAGAAAATGAATCTTGTGGAAGTAAATAAATAGGAATAATCTTTGTTGCATTATTAAGAAGCCTAATTAAAGAAAATAAAGGTCCATATGTGAGAGTCAACTCACGAATTTGTTGGTTTTTGTAATACCCTAGTTTTGAATTATGGGATAAAATTGATCATGTAAATACATAATACTATTGTTATTTATTTTCCTTCCGTTTCAAGCTCACATTGTTGAGATATTGTAACTTCAAAGAATATTATATTTGTACTTTATTATTCCGGAGATGATTCATTCCTTCGTGAAGATCTTATTGTATATCCGGAGATGTTTATTCCTCCGTCGGAATGTGATAACTCGGGTTATTAGACTTCCCTAGTGGGGGTCGGCCTTGTATGTGTTATGTGGGTCAAAGGGTTATTAGACCACCCTAGTGGGGTCGGCCCAGTCAGTGGTAGTGGGGTATTTAACCCATTGGTTAAATACGAGCCTACATGTTCCGTGTTAAAGTTAAGTCAGAGTTGTGTATAAATAGAGGAGGTGTATTCCTCATTCCACACACTCACTCACTTGAGGATAGCGCACTTGTGGAGGAGAGGTCTGCTATTGTGGAGGAGGAGATCATGTCTCAGGGTTTCACCTTTGTATATTGCTGGTCATCTATATTGAGGAAGCTTTGCTGGGTTTTCTACCCCATGAGGGTTTCCCAGGATAAATCTCTGTCTCTTCTGTTTATGCTATGCTTGTTGTTTCTTCAGTGATCTTGTATATGCTATTATTGTGAAATGGAATGTAATGCTGCTATTTTCTGTCTTAGCATATTGAATTTTAACATGGTATCAGAGCTAACCTGAAGGAAGGAAAGGTATGGCACTTACGACACTTGCTTTACTTACAACAATTTGAAGGTTAGGGTTTTATATAGCAAAAACCAGTCATCGTGGAACTTTAGCTATAAATCCATTTTGGAGAAGTTTCAGGATCTGAAACCTTTACAGGTCGTAGATAACATCTCCAGGTATATTGTGTCCAAAGGGAACCCTCAGATTCGTTGTACTTTATGAGTTATGATCAGTACGAGTTAGGGTTTCTGCCTCTTCCAGATCTCAGTCAAAATCAGGTGACCTTGGAAAAAAGGTCATAACTTGGGCTACGAAGCTCCAAATGAAATTTCGTAAAAAGTGACAGGTAGTACACAGACTATACTATCTCAGGAAACGTTTTCAGAGGCCGAAGATGAACCAGTGACACGTGGAACTCCGTACAAGTTCGCTCTCCTGTTTTATCCCATAAACAGGTCACGTTGCGACACTTGGCATAACTCTCAGAAAATCCAATTGAGGTCAGACCTATCAGGATGGAAAGATAACAGAGCGAGATATCTCAGGAAAAGTTTTAAGAGGCCGAAGTTCAAACAGTGACACGTGGCACACCGTACAAGTTCGCTTTCCTGTATTATGCAAAAACAGGTCACGTTGCGACATTTGGCATAAATCTCTCTTAGAAAATCCAATTGAGGTCAGACCTATCAGGATGGAAAGTTGACAGGTCAGGCTACTGCAGAAAAAAGTTTTCAGACCCTGTGGAGCGAAAATTTTGGAGTTATAGCAGAAACAATCAGGTACATATTTCTGTCAAAACAAAATTATTTTTGGAGCACCTTTACTCATGGCTTCCGGAATTTAGGATTTCAGAGAAAGTTAGAATTCTTGGAATCGGAATCCACGGCTGAATGCTACTCAGGAAAATCGAAATTTAGAGACCAAGGTCAAATTTTTGGTTGGGTAGAAGACCGGGCTTGATCAAACCCTAGCTCGGGATTTTGATCGGAAAGATGAAAAATTAGGGCTTTAGCAAAAGTTGGAATTTTTTAAGTCTGTAACCACGGCTGGAAGATCCTCAGAAAAATAAGAGTTTAGAGCCTTGGATCAAACCTTTTCATTAAGCAGAAGGGTGGGCTTCATCAAACCCTAGTTTGGGATCCTGTCCAGAAGATCCAGAAGTTTCAAAGGCAATTTTGAGGGGTCAAATTTTGGAGATTTCAAAATTGAAGTATGCCAGTTTGATCAGCCCAGCAAGACACATACTTCCATTCATTCGGAAGTGTGAAAGTCAAAGATTGAACTTTTAGGGTTTCTCCAGCAAACCATAATCAAGCTCCAGATCAAGTTTCAGGGGGAGTTGAGGCTAAGGCCTTACATAAGAAGACTACAAGAAGTCTCGACAGGTATGACTTAAGGAGGTTCAGGTATGTCTTGAAATCTGATTCTTGATTAAGTTCATAATGTGTTTTGTCTTCATGTTATTTATTAGTACAATCTTGATCAATGTTAGAATTGTCTTATCACCCTAGTAACAGTATGAATGCATGTGAATGATCGAAGACATTCATTGATTAGGGCTATATGATTGTACTAATGCATTATGGTATTGTGTGAGGTTGATGTTGTCTGCTAACAAGATACAGGTACATCACAAAAGAAAAATCAAGTTCCATGACCATGACATCATGAAGACAAAGACTCATCCATAATCTGTGTTCTACTTACGAGGTATGTATGACTTTGTTATATTATGCTTAACCTATGAGACATGCAAGGTCTAGCTCAGGATCTCTAAATCATTGAAGAGATTGTTTAGGTATGTTGTACATAACTAAGCAGGTATACTAATCCAGGTATGTTTTTCCTATGTCATGTTAGAATCTTACCTTGTATTGGGATCCCTTATATAAGTATACTTGGCATGATTAGATATGCTTATTCATAAAGTTAGTAATCAAGGGATTATGCATATTATATCTTGATTGATGATACGCATGAGTAAAAGAAGTCTTCCCTGAAATCTTGAATACTAATGTTTATTATTTATGATCGTGACTATACATATTCAAGACTATTTAGATGTTTTGATAATGGTTATAATATACTAATGAATGTATGTTTGTGTATGAGATCATAAGGATAACACTACTGCACACTTGAGCATGCACAATGGTATAGAATGAATAGAAGTTCAAAGGACATATAGAAGATCAAGCGGGAGGCAACCACACAAACATAAAAGATAAGTATTTGAGTTGTTATTTGAAATAGTAAATGATATTGCCTATAATAGGTTGTATGCATATTTGTATTCCTAGAATATATGATGATGAGTGTAAACAATCATAGAGCATTGAACAATATACTACTAATATGCATATGATTGGTAAGTTGGACAAACATTCCATTGTTGCTTGTCTAGAATGAAACCTCTTTGCTGACATGCTGAGAGCTGTGCACACTCTCGATAGTATGTTCTGGTAGAGATGGAAGGCATCTAGATAGCCACTGTATGCATACAGGATATGGGAAAGTGTTGTACCAAAGTATTGGTCAAAATAGTTGCATAACTATGTAAATGATATCTGTATGCATAATAGGTTATCATATCAATATGATTTGATGATTATGAAGTATTACTAATCATGTACTTAATTTTGATTTGTAGGAAAGATCATGATGAATGATGAACACTAAACAAGCGATGGATGTTCATCAAAAGGATTTACAAATCAAACATACTAAAGAAGGCTCGTGGCTAGAAGATTCTCTTAGAAAAGAGGAAGAGAATCATAATGAGATATTTGCTCCAAGTGGCTAGATAAGACCATTCTCTTAATGGTGTAATTAAATAAGAAGTGTGAATTAGGTTCTGTGTGGGTACCCAGGATCGATAGTTAATTGATGAGCTTAATGATCATCATGGGTGATGTGGATCACAACCTTTGCTGCAAGGTTGAATATGGTTTCTACACATAGATGAACTGGATACAAGAAGGAACTCACCACAGAGTTCGAATGATGTTGAGGCTTATATCAGTAGACCCATTTGACGAGATGGCTGCAGAAATGAAAATGAAAGATCTCATATTGATGCATTACTTCCTAGGTCTAGAAGTATGGCAAGGATCAGAAGGAATCTTTCTCAACTAGGGAAAGTATGCCGAGAAATATTAAAAGGACTTGAGATGTTGGAATGGCCACTCTTATGGATTCCAACTTGAAGTTGTTAGGGGATGACACATCAGAGTTAGTGGATATAACTCTGTACAGTCAAATTATTGGGTCATTGATGTATCTAACATATACTAGGTTAGATATATGCTTTGCTGTGAACACCTTGAGTCAATATCTAGTGGAAACTAGATGTGTTCATCTGATAAGTTGCAAATCATGTGATGAGGTACCTAAAGGATATGATAGACTTTGATCTATGTTATCTTAGAGATCATGACTTCAGATAGCTACACTGATGTTGATTGGGAAGAAATTGTATTAGACAGGAAGTGCACATCGAGAGGATGTTATTGTCTAGGATCAACCATGATCTTGTGGTTTAGCAGGAAGCAGTCTAGAGTGGCTCTTATCACAAGTAGAATATATGGCTGCTTGCTTTGCTAGTCGTGAAGGATTTTGGCTTCAGGATTGTTTGACTTAAAGATAGAACCAACTGTGATCCTATGTGACAAATAGAGTTGTATCAAGATGACATAGAATCTAGTGTTCCATGATAAGTCAAAGAACATAGGGATCTAACAAGATATGACGCAGAAAGGAACTATAAAGTTTGAATTTGTAACAGGTTACCGATGTACTAACCAAACCTTTGTCTCGAGTGAAATTTGAATACTTCCGAGACAAGCTTGGTGTAGTTCAAAAGGACCCTCCTCGAAAGGGGGAGTAGTATAGTCTTTGATGATGAGATTGTCTCATCAAACAACAAGGTCGATGATGAGGTAACCTGTTCTCTACACCTAGATACTCATAAATATTTAGATTTAGGACTCTTATACTTAGAATACTTAGTTTTACTTATACATGCTTTTGATGTTAGATGTATTAGTAAGAATACATGCTTTTGATGATAAGATGTATTGGTAAGAATACATACTTTTTGATGATACATGTATTGATTAATGTACTTGTATGGTTGAGGATACTTGTACTTGTATTGATCAGAATACATGTGAGGATTGTATCATCCTTGAACAATTGTTCTAAAGTGAGCCGTAGACAGGTGTCTCCGAGAAAGAATAGGGATTGTATCATCCCTGGACTTCGGTCCCTGAATTGATCCGTAGACGTATGGTCTCCGAAAATGAAGTCCTTAGTGGACAGGTAGGGATTGTATCATCCTTGGACTTCGGTCCCTGAATTGATCCGTAGACGTATGGTCTCCGAAAATGAAGTCCTTAGTGGACAGGTAGGGATTGTATCATCCTTGGACTTCGGTCCCTGAATTGAGCCGTAGACGTGAGGTCTTCGAGAATGAAGTCCTTAGTGGACAGTTGAGGGGATTGGATCATCCCTGGATTTTCAGTCCTAAAGAGAACCGTAGACGTGAGGTCTCCGAGAATGAAGTCCTTAGTGGACAGTTGAGGGGATTGGATCATCCCTGGACTTTCATTCCTAAAGAGAGCCGTAGACGTGAGGTCTCCGAGAATGAAGTCCTTAGTGGACAGTTGAGGGGATTGGATCATCCCTGGACTTTCAGTCCTAAAGAGAGCCGTAGACGTGAGGTCTCCGAAAATGAAGTCCTTAGTGGACAGTTGAGGGGATTGGATCATCCCTGGACTTTCAGTCCTAAAGAGAGCCGTAGACGTGTGGTCTCCGAGAAGTGGGGATTGTATCATCCCCGGACTTCGGTCCCTGAATTGATCCGTAGACGTGTGGTCTCCGAGAAGTGGGGATTGTATCATCCCCAGACTTCGGTCTTTGAATTGATCCGTAGACGTGTGGTCTCCGAGAAGTGGGGATTGTATCATCCCCGGACTTCGGTCCCTGAATTGATCCGTAGACGTGTGGTCTCCGAGAAGTGGGGATTGTATCATCCCCGGACTTCGGTCCCTGAATTGATCCGTAGACGTGTGGTCTCCGAGAAGTGGGGATTGTATCATCCCCGGACTTCGGTCCCTGAATTGATCCGTAGACGTGTGGTCTCCGAGAAGTGGGGATTGTATCATCCCCGGACTTCGGTCCCTGAATTGATCCGTAGACGTGTGGTCTCCGAGAAGTGGGGATTGTATCATCCCCGAACTTTGGTCCCTGAATTGATCCGTAGACGATTGGTCTCCGAGAAAGTGATTTTTTTTTTTTGATGATGTGGTTACTTGTATCGGTAGGATACTTGTATTGATGATGTGGTTACTTGTATCGGTAGGATACTTGTATTGATGATGTGGTTACTTGTATCGGTAGGATACTTGTATTGATGATGTGGTTACTTGTATCGGTATGGATACTTGTATTGATGATGTGGTTACTTGTATCGGTAGGATACTTGTATTGATGATGTGGTTACTTGTTTCGGTATGGATACTTGTATTGATGATATGGTTACTTGTATCAGTATGGATACTTGTATTGATGATATGTATACTTGTATTGGAATGAATACTTGTACTAATGATGAGGATACTTGTATTGTTATGGATACCTGTATTGATGACGATGCTGATGATCGTGTGATGACGATGCTTATGATCGTGTGATGACGATGCTGATGATCGTGTGATGACGATACTGATGATCGTGTGATGACGATGCTGATGATCGTAAGATGACGATGCTGATGATCGTGTGATGACGATGCTGATGATCGTGAGATGACGATGTTGATGATCGTGTGATGACGATGCTGATAATCATGTGATTGCGATGCTGACGATCGTGAGGATTCAGATATTGATGTTGCTGTAGCTGTTTGAGTGCTGCAGAAGATAGAGACTTAGTATTGAAGATGTTGTTGTTCCAGTATTGAAGATGTTCCAGTAACTGGTTGAGTTACTGATGATGTTGAGAAAGCTTCCAATGATTTATAGATGTATCATGTATGATGTTGATGACTCCTTGCTCGTGCAGATGCTGTTATAATATCCTTCTCGTTAAGGGGGAGTGTTGAGATATTGTAACTTCAAAGAATATTATATTTGTACTTTATTATTCCGGAGATGATTCATTCCTCCATGAAGATCTTATTGTATATCCGGAGATGTTTATTCCTCCGTCGGAATGTGATAACTCGGGTTATTAGACTTCCCTAGTGGGGGTCGGCCTTGTATGTGTTATGTGGGTCAAAGGGTTATTAGACCACCCTAGTGGGGTCGGCCCAGTCAGTTGTAGTGGAGTATTTAACCCATTGGTTAAATACGAGCCTACATGTTCCGTGTTAAAGTTAAGTCAGAGTTGTGTATAAATAGAGGAGGTGTATTCCTCATTCCACACACTCACTCACTTGAGGATAGCGCACTTGTGGAGGAGAGGTCTGCTATTGTGGAGGAGGAGATCATGTCTCAGGGTTTCACCTTTGTATATTGCTGGTCATCTATATTGAGGAAGCTTTGCTGGGTTTTCTACCCCATGAGGGTTTCCCAGGATAAATCTCTGTCTCTTCTGTTTATGCTATGCTTGTTGTTTATTCAGTGATCCTGTATATGCTATTATTGTGAAATGGAATGTAATGCTGCTATTTTCTGTCTTAGCATATTGAATTTTAACACGCATGGCTAGGACGGACTAAACCATGATGTATATATATTGTAAATATTCGTAGTACAAAGCCCAAATCCAAGACTTGGAATGAGTCTTATAGTTGTCTTGTGTTTTTAATCTATTTTCCTAGTAGGAAATGTTAATCCAACATGTCAAGATATTATATTGCAAAATTAGAACATAATATATAATATAATAAAATGTGCATATGGTAAATTCTATATGAAGCAAAGGGGCCTATAAAGAGGGGAAGATAGGGATGAAAAATTGAGACATTATATATTACGTGAATGGTATTTATGAATTTTTTTCCATGATTTTTAAATTAACAGAGCACTTCTATTATTCCTACATTTATATTCAAGTGAACATATGTGACAAAAATAATCCATGATTTTCCTCCCCATAGTTGTTGAATTAGTGGAGAATACTTAATATTTCTCCATTTGTCTTCAAAGTGGACATATGCAAAAAAAAAAACATCTATTTAAATTAAATTTAGTGGAACACACCACATATTACTCTATTTGCACCAATGATTATGCCTACTTGTTTCCATATTCTAACTTTACACCTAATTTATCGCCATATGCCTTGTGTTATTTATCTTGATTCTCATAGACTAATATGGTGCCATGAGTAACCTACTGCCTAATCATGCCCAACTATGAGAGAGACCAAGTCACTAGAATGGGCGATGGTTTGCTTTGTCTATTAGAATTTCAAGGAATTTCACCACTATCTAATATTGTTTCTAGCTCTTGCACTTTGTCTTATAACCTTATTTATTAGTCTGTTGGGTAAATGAAGGAATTTCCTAAGTTGTAGAAGAAAAAAAAAATTGCCATCCCCAAGATCAAGGGAGGATAAGAGGAAGGTGGACAAGTGGTAGATTGAGTGTTCGAATAGGTATTAGAGGATTCATAGAGGATGTATAGTTGTGATAGAGCTTTATAATGCTTTGGTAGGTTTAGGTTAAGGTGGATATTTGGTGGCAATATTCACCCTTGCTATTTTATATCCCAACTTAAGGGTAATATCTTCAATAGATACCTATGGTTGGGTGGTGAATACCTCCTTAACAATTAGTTTCCATTTGCACAACGCTTTCTACCTATAAGTTCCTTCTTCTTCTTCAACATCATGTATAAATGGTTTATTCTATTTTTTTAATGGATTTATAGAACTTTGTATTTGTAGTTAGAAAATAGTATTCATCATAGTAAATGTAAACCACTATTGTATATTGTTATATAAAACTCTATTTAAGATCGTAAAATAGAACAAAATAAGTTGTTGTCCAAACTTTGGTTGTATATGAATGTATTGTAGTCTTTCTTAGATTACCAACATAGGGTGCCTATGTTATGCACCAAATTCCTAAAATAACATAAAAATATAAATAAAGAGTAACTCATTGCCTTGAGAGTGAACTAAAAAGATAAACAAGGAGCCTCTTCAAGAGGGAAACATCCTTTTACAATGTATCAAATGCACAAAATGAGATGATATCTAAACTAAGTCTCTTGGTATATATGGGATACAAAGGGAACAATTGCAATCAAGGCCCTAGACGACCATAGTATTACAAGTACTGTCACAATATATAAGGATTAACATGCCCTCCCCCTCCCCTCAAACAAGTGTTTTCCTCAACAGTTGATTAATTGTGGATGTTTTCGCATGAATACCTAATTTTATCATGTCACCTCTTCTATTGGAAATTTCTTCCACTCGATGATGTACTCAATAATTACTTGATTTTCTAGTTGCTTGATTTGTGTTTCATGGATTGTTTTAGAATCTACTATGATTTTCCCTTTTATCTTTGGTGAAATAGTTTGAAATAGGATCTTGTTGCCAATTACCTTTCTTAAGAAAGAAACACGTAAGACTGGATGTACATGTGAATATGAAGGAAGATCTAATTTGTAAGCCATACTTCCAAATTTATGCAACACCTTATAGGGACCATAGTACTTGGGTGCCAATTTATTGTCCTTTATTGCTTGAGCGACATATGTTTGTATGGTTGTAGCCTCAAAAGTACCCAACTCCCAACTTCAATTTTCCTTTCACTATGATGTTGATTTGCACATTGTTTCATCCTATTTTGTGCTATAGCCAAGTTGTCTTTCAATAGTTGGAGAACCTTTTTTTAGTGCTCTATGTGATGTTTCACTGCTTGAAACTTAGATTTCTCTTTCAAGGATGATATGATGGATGAGGATGGTGTCCTTAAAGTACCATAAATGGTGACATTTTTGAAAAAGTATTGAAAAACATGTTGTACCACCATTTTTCCAAGGGAAACCACTTGACCCATTGTGTTTGTTTATCAGATGCAAATCAAAATAGATACCCTTCTATACATTTATTCACAATCTCATTTTCCCCATTGGATTGAGGATGGTAAGTAGATCCATGAGCCAATTGAGTGCCCAAACAAGAAGAAATAGGATCTCTATCACTTACAATAGTCTTGGGGATTCCATGTAGCTTCTAAACTATTTCCATGAATGTTGAAGCTACTATACTTACTTTAAAAGGATGGGAAAAATAGAAAAAATAAACATACTTTGTGAGTCAATCCACCACTAGGTTAGTTATAAGTCACTAGGTCGTTGTTATCCATATTGAGTATTTTGATCCCATATGAATTTATTTCTCCCTAGCTATAAATGAGGATAATTCGAAGCTGAAGACGATAATATCCCCAAAAGTGTTCCTTTTGTCTTCTATAATTTGCATCAAATCTTTAATGGAATCAGTAGGAAAGTACAATCTCCCAAACTATTTTCATCTTCTTGGGTATCCATCCCCTTCGTGGATTTAGGGATAGGGTTTAGAGAATATGAATGAAGGAATTATGATAGAAAAGTATACTTCATATTTGTAACTCAAACTATGCCAAGATTCTTATAAGTAGGATATTGGTATGTGATAGTTTCGATTCTACATGCATCCTCAAAGCCAATGCACTAATGGATACCTTTGCAAAGGTGTAGGGCTCTATGATCAAGCAAAATTTTCTTATATAAACAAATGTGACCAAATTATGTATCTTTTATGAGAATCTAACCAAAAACTTATCTAGAGAATGTAACATGGATGGGATTCTTTTAGTGACTAAGAAATAATTTAATACAATACAAGCAAAAATAGTAAGACCAATGGAAATATTGATATAAGACTTAATCACCTTAGATGTAAAACATATTTAAACCTACAAAACATTATAGACTCTTATTAGAACTAAGGATTATTGAAAACCTTCAATCCAAACCATCCAACCACCATGGAACTGATTTTTGCAAACGAAAAATGAAAAAGAAAACTTTTGGTGTGATGTTTGAGTTCCTCCACACATTTGAAATTACCAAAATATATTTTAAAAATCAAATATTGAGAAAATCCTTGATTTGTAGTAAGAATTGAAGAAGAACATTGAAATCCTAAACATAAAGTTCAAACCATGAAAATAAGTTTAAAGTACTTATAAATAAATTATATTAACAAAGACCCTAATTTCCTATAATAATTGAAGAGGAAGATTGAACTCCTTCATCATAAAGTTCAAATAGTGGAAATAACATTAAGATCCTTAGAAAGAAATAAAGTATATCGTTCTCCACAAACAAATGAATTAGGTTAAATGATGTCGATGTAAGGGTGCTTAAGACATCTCAAGAAGTCGCAAGAAACAATAAAAAGTTTAGGGCATGCAGAGCATGAACAGTGCCAACTTGAAGGAGCTTAGAAAAACTAAAGGCATGAGAACTTTGAATCCATTCCTAGTACTTAAAAAGAACGCCTTCGTAGAATTTCAATGTGCACTAAACGCATTATATCTAGTTTGAAATGTGTAAATCTAAATCGGCTTTCCTTTTTATCTTTAAAGTTTGCACAAATTTCAAAATGGAATTTGGAATATATAAAAGGAAAAGGAAAACCTTATTGAAATGTTTTCATTAGCTATTTCCTAAACCAAACAACCCATATATAACAATGGATAGCTAAGGCCTTCTCTATTTTCCTAGGTCAAATATACATAGCAATAAGTGTGTTACAAATTTTCACTAAAATAATCAAATGAACTAGTAATTTGATCACATGTTAAAGATTTAACTTGTCACCAACTTAGAAAACCACTTGTAAAACCATGTTGAATTTGCCCACTAGCTTTCCATCCCATGCTTGCATAAAACCAAGAAATATATATATGTTATAATATAATTCTCAAATAATCTTGATAATTATATATATATCTCTTAAATAGTTTTGATAATTAATTTTCGAAACATAGTTAATTAAACTTTCAATCTGGTTAAAATAATAATCCCACAAGATTCTTGATAGTAGCACTACTATACAACTTTGAAATTATATTAATGAATCTGTTACCATACATAGTCTTGGTAAATATGCAAAGGCTTCTCAATTTTCTCAAGGATTAAGCATTGAATGAGTTCTCCCCCAAGTTCATGTCTAGCCTATCCCTTTCCTTTAAAATATCTGTAAGCTACCTTCCAAATGATGAGTGAAGGTTCAACATAAGGCTAACCCTCTCTTCATAGAGATCCATTATCAAGACACCATGATTAAGCAAGTGGTTATGGTTCCGAGATATTCCTTTGCTTTGATTGCTCATTCTCTTGTACTCACCAAGCTTCAAGAGATAAGTTGGATCTATACAATATTTAACAAGTCAATGACTAAGCCTGTTGGGGAAGTAGCCATTACACTAACCCTCAAGTTAAAAATAGTTTCAACTCAATTTTCCATCCAGGATGCAGAGGTCAATTACAACATCCTTCTAGGATTCCCATGGTTAAATGAAATGTTGGAAGTTCCTTTTTCCTTCTTGGGATAGATCTTGTTCACCCATGAAGGGAATATGCATGTGGTTAAGTGTGACCCATTGCCATAATCCATGGAATGAAATTTTGTAGCACTAACACCACTCCTGGTCTCATTGGTTTACTCTTCCATTCGCACTTTCACCACAAAAGTTCCTCCCTAGAGATCAATCCTCCCTCTCCTCCCTTTGATCCTCCTTTTCCTCATCGTGTGGGTTTGTTCATTAATAAAATCTTTGATGATTTATATTTTGAGCTCCCTTACATTGGCTTCAGTCCCAAATCCCCTCTTGAATGGCCTCTATGATCATTTCTTCATCCACCCTTGCTTGCTTAGATCTAGTTGGGGAAAACCCCCTCTTTTTTATCTCTCCTTTTTGTTGCATCCCCTTCTCGGTGGCTTCATGGATGGATCATTTTCCTTTGGATCAACATCTCGAGTAGGGTATGAATTAAGATGATTTCATCCTAGTAGCAAAACCACTACATTTCCCGCATGAGGAATTGAGTGTGGTTGTCATATCTTATAGATTGTGACTATGGGATCACTTTCGCAATCACATTTATCACATAATTTTCCTCTTCTTTTCCTTTACCTCTACTAGTATAACATTATCATTTATTGCCTCTTGTGATTGCATCAAATCCTCCTTGATGTATATCACCTCCCATGCTTGCACTAAATCTAAGTTATCATTCATCACCTTCGTGCTTGTGATGACTCTAGATCAATCTATGTCTCCTCTTGTGCTCATGGTTTCTAAATTTTTGTATGCCACATCGGTATCACACTATGTCCTTGGCTAATGTATAGTACCACCATGACTATAATAATATTAGATCAATGCATACTACCTCCCATCATGGCACTAGATTTATGTTATCTTACGCCACTTTTGTGCTCATGATGACACTAGACAACTATATGTCACCTTTATTTATGTTGCCTCTCTTGTTCACCCTCACTCTTAGCCTCTATATGTCTCCTCATTCCTTTTCCAACACCATGCTCGTGTTTCCACCTTTCCTCTCTTTCCATTGTTATAATCACCCTAGCATCATTGCCTCTTTCCTTTTTATACTATACCTAGATACCTTCCTTGGCCATATAACACTACTAACAAAAATTCTTTACTTCAATCAAATATCTATAAAGCTAAATTTAACCTCTAAAACTAATATATTACATAATTCACATGCAAATACAAAAACTAATGGAGACACTAGTTCATATCTCAATTTATTAATTACCCATTTAATTAAACACATGATGAAAACAAAAGGGATTATACAAGGATACAATTATGATCAATTATCTGTAATTAAATCCATGTCCACCAAATTGGTTGTTGAGGTGCAATTTTCCAATTGACGATAGGAATAAGCTATGGATTCCACCCCTAGATTGGATGATGATATCACTAGGGTTGTAATATCCCAATTTTGACCCTATTGCATTAAAATTGTAAATGATGTAAATATTGTTATAAAATCATGGTGAGGAGCTCAAGGACAAGGCCCCACCATCGATTTAGTGTTTTATGTATCGGCAATTAAAAATCGATGCATATGGTTCTCGTGCTAGTCAGGCGCAATAGAAATTACAACATCATATAAATATGCATTTTATAAAATACCCACAACTAGCTATGCAATGCAACAAGAGTACGGGGGCATGATTTTTATAAGGAATAGGGAGCGAAAATAATCAAACCCTTGAGCCAATAGTGTCAACCCAAGTGTCAATGAGAGAACCCATAAACCATCAACTACCCATTTTGACTTATGCACCAAATCATTTAATTCTTCCAAGAGTTGGTTGAGGTAGTTAATGCTTTAGGGAATGGAGAGGTATGGCTGCCCAATTTCGTGCATAAGCAAGCCATCAATTTAAAAAATCATGTTTTGGCTTCTTGGGCAAGAAAACACCCATGAAATTGCTCCCCAAGCCATTCTTCACCCATTACTTTTTCTCTCCCACGAGTTCTGGGCTAGCTGGGTGATTTGTGTCGTGTCCAGGAAGCATGAGGAGGAAAGCAATTCGAATGAATGAGTCGGCTCTGTTATGGCGGAAGCTTAATAAACAAAATGAGCAAAAGCAGGATTACACTACACAGATAAACACAATATGTGCAGACAATATGTAGGAATGCGAACTGTTCTTCTATTACTTGAAACCAGATAGCTTCGATGTATGTTACAATAATATACATGCTTATATAGAATTCTGAGATGTTTGGGTGCCTGCCCGTTACGTTCAGTTACAAAGAAGAAGTTAAAATGGTTCAACAGTTCAACCGTTACAATCGACTAGAAGACAGAGAGACAGTTTTTCAAAGTTCGATAGTCGCTGGTCGGATGTTGACGCTGCATGTTGATGTCGTGAACTGTGAGGTTGTTGAACATGTCGAAGGTGCAGAGTGTGTTGTAGTATGTCGAATTCGAGACTTGTCAGAGTTGTGTCGTAATCAGAACCTGTCGAAGTTGCTGAGGTTGTCGAAGTCATGTCGAGTCGAAACTTATCGAAGCTGTATTGACATCGATGACTTGTCGCAGTCGAGGTTAGCATTCGATAACAATTCCAATTGTGATGTGGATCATACCTCCTTCCAAAAGAAATGATGGTCTCCATTGTTTGCTCGTGAAGGTGAGGAAACTTGTTGGTTATTTCAGTAATATAGTACCACTTTCCTTAAGATGGGAGCTGGCCAGCTTTGGCAACCTGAAACAAGGGAATTGTGTTCGTCCTTGTAAGGCGTACTCGTCGTCCCACAATGGTGTCGCAAGGAAAAGGCTCCTAAACATCTCGATGGATGTCTTCAGGTTCTGCTGTCGATAAGTCATTCTGTTCCAACAAGGGTGCATGGTATGGTCGAAGTAGATCCACATTAAAAACTGGATGCAGACCCATGCATGCAGGAATGTTGAGCTGGAAAGCGTTTACGCCAATCTGTTGAAGAATACTATATGAACCATATCGCAAAGGTTTTAACTTCTTGAAAGGACTTGTGAAGCACTCCTTCTTAAGATGTAGCAAGACCTTATCCCCAACTTGGAATGAATGAGGAATGCGATGCTTGTCGTGTCGGGCCTTAGATTTCTCATTTTCTCTGTGCAACATATCCTGTGCTTGTCGCTGGATGTCACAAAACTGTTCTCGAAACTTGACTGCTTTATCAACTTCTCGCTGGCTGTGGTCGGTGTCGGAGTTCGCCTGTGTCAAGGAGCTGATCAACTCGATAGGTGTTGTGGGTTGAAATCCGTAACAGATCTCAAATGGACTCTTGCCTATAGAGCTGTGTTGAGCATGATTGTAACTTTGCTAAATGTATGGAAGGATTTCACCCCATGTGCGTCGATGCTTGTGATTGTACATGCGAAGCAGTTGTACTACAAGGCGATTTACAACTTCCGTCTGTCCATCGGTCTGAGGATGGAAAGCTGTTGAAATGCGAGTCGTGTGTCCAGCTATTTCCAGAGGGTCTTCCAAAATATGCTGACGAATCTCGCATCTCGGTTGGAAATAATGGTTGTGGGTAAACCAAAGTGTTTCCAAACATGTGTAAATAAGAGCTGAGCGACCCGCTGTGCTGTCGTGGTCTTCTTACATGGTATGAGAATGGACATCTTGGAAAATCGGTTTACTACTACTAATATTGCGTCATGTTGATGTCTGGTAGTAGGATAACCCGTCAAGTAGTCCATAGAAATATATTCCCATGGTCGAATAGGAACTGACAGAGGTGTGTACAATCCCTGTTGTCGATTAGGCGGTTTAGCAATGGCACAAACCACGCATGATCGAATGTACTTGTTGACGTCAGATTGAAGTGTAGGAAAAAATAAATACTTCTACAGAATAGCAAGTGTCTTTGCTACTCCAAAGTGTCCTGTGGTCTTGTTGTAGTGCATGTCGCAAATGAGCTGCTGTCGGTGCTCACTGGTCGGTACACAAAGCTGTCCAAGATTGTATAGCAAGGTGTCTTTTAGGAAGTAGTCAGAGGTCGATGACTTGCTATTCTGTAACTGTTGATAGACTGCTGAGAAGTCGTTGTCATCCTCATACAATTGTGGCCAAGTGGTCGTGTTGTATCCCTACATACTCATCACTGTCAAAAGGAGAGTAATGGGTGGTTGACTAAGGAAATCGGCATCGGCGTTAGCTTTACCTTTCCGATACTTAATCACCAACTGGAATTGTTGTAGGTAATTAATCCACTTGAGTTGTTGGTTTGTCTGCAACTTTGATTGTGTCAGAGCGAACTGTAGAGGCTTGTGATGAGTGAGAATGACTGTTTCCTTTCCAAGGATGTAATGCCTCCATTTCTTGAGAGCTTGCACAATGGCGTACAATTATTTTTCGTATGTCGAGTATCTTCTAAGTGCGTGGTTAAAAGTCTCGGAATGAAAAGCGACTGGGTGACCAGACTAAGTGATCATTGCGCCCAAGGCATAGTCTGATGCGTCCGTCTCAATCTCAAAGGGATGATGTAAATCAGGTAACACAAGTACTGGTGTAGTGCAGAGCTTGTGTTTGAGCTATTCAAAAGCTATGTGATGTGTTGCTGTTCATTGGAAGACAATTTCCCCATTTCCCTTCATCAATTGATTCAAGGCCCAGGCTATGTGACTGAAGCCGAGTATGAATCGTCGATAGAAATTTTCCAAACCAAGAAAACTTCTCAGTTCTTGAATGCTACTAGGAATGGGCCAATCTTTGAGGATCTTTACTTTGTCTGGATCGACGTGAATTCCTGTAGAGTCAATTACATACCCCAAATATTTGATGTTGGTCATCACAAAAGAGCACTTGTCCATGTTCAGATAGAGTCGATGTTGCTGGAGAGTGTTGAGGACTTATCGAAGATGTCTGACATGTTCTTCCCATGACCGATTGAAAATCAATATGTCGTCAAGATATACAATGACCCATTTGCCGATGGAAGGTTGAAGAATGTTATCCATATGTCGCATGAAGGTTGAAGGTGCATTGGTTAAGCCGAAAGGCATGACTAACCATTCGAACAATCCTTCCTTGGTCTTGAAAGCAGTTTTCCACACATCTGAGGGCTTGATTGGAATCTGATAGTATCCCGACTTGAGGTCGAGCTTAGTAAATAATTTAGCACCTTTCAGACAGTCGATGAGCTCGTCTATCCGCGATAGAGGGTAGCGATTCTTTACCAAAATTTTGTTGAGAGCTCTGTAGTCGATGCACATGCGCCAAGTCTTATATGTCTTCGGAACTAGGACGACTAGACTTCCACAAGGAGAGGAGCTGGGGCGGATATGAACTTTGTCAATTAATTCTTGGATTTGTCTGTGAATCTCCTCATTTTCAAGAATGGATCTTCTGTAAATAGATGCGTTAGGAAAAGAAGAACCAGGAACAAGTTCAATGGAGTGTTTTACCTGACAATTGAGGTACTCCATCGGGAGCTTGAAAGAGGTTCTGGTACTCATCAAGAATATGATCGACTTGTTGCTTATGTCGGGAGCTGCATTGGTTGGTGACTCGACCCGTTGCTGCAGTATTCTTAGAATGTTGCGGCTTGATCATGATTAATGCAAACTTCTGTGCATGATTGATGAGATTCTTTGTCTGTTTGGAAGATATCAGTGCAACCGTTGGTGTAGTTTGGAGATCTAGTATGCTGAACCATCAATTTCGGATTATGACAATCACCTTCTTAGGCCATGACTGATAACTTCCATGTCTATCCCAGAGGTAAGGTTTCCCAAACAGGGCATCAGCTACGGAGATTGGTGCCATGTCACAGAGTACTTCATCTTCAAAAGGTTTTATGAAGTAGGCGAGCTTGCATTGTTGAGTGATCCGCAATTCTTGTTCATCCTTCATCCAACCGATGTTGTAAGGCTGAGGATGCAGAGTGGTAACAAGACCTAGTTTCTTTATGAGATCTTCAGAAACGAAGTTCTTCCGGATACCGTTGTCCACAATCATATGTAATGGGTTGCTCTGGACCCATATCTGTGTATGGAACATGCGTTCTCATTCCTCCTCGTCGATGATAGTCGAGGCTGCTGGAGTTTTCGATGTCAAAAGGGCCATTGCGCCCGGATCATATTCTTCCACCGTCTTGTCGAACGCGTCAGAGGTCGACACTTTTGTCAAAAATGTCTTCTGAGCTTAGCATTCAGACGTATCATGCCAAGATGAGTGGTGGTAATCGCACCATTTTCTAGTCGACAGTTGTTTGTTACGTTCCCTCTTATGAAAAGGATTCTTGCCATGATCTGGCTTCGGCGGTGTCGACTGAGAATATTTCGACTTGTTGAAGTCGGCTGGTGGCTTCTTGTCGGGTAGTCATCTTGATGTTGGATTTGTTGCGAAGCATGATTTCCCTTTTTGCTTGGTTTCTAGTTTGCTAGCGTAGTGGAATGCATACGCAAGCGCATTGACAGTCATAAATTCCATCTCCTGCTGGATGTATTGGGACAATCCGCCGGTGTACTTCAAAACAAGTAATTTCTCTTCTTCTTGGACGCCAAGTCTAGCCATGAGTCGATAGAACTCATCAGTGTAACTTTGTACTGATTGGTCTTTCCATTGCCTTAGTTGCTTCCACTTCTTATACTGTTGGTCGAGGTATTTGGGTGGGTAAAATTCCTTTCGGATGTGTTCGACGAATTTATCCCATGTGTCGATGGGGTCTCCGCTTTTCTCCATCTTTGTCGAGAGGTTCTCTCCACCAGCAGTGCACAGATGTTGACATCTTTAAGGATGCAATGGTGACTTTTTCAGCTTCGGTGAGTTGATTTACAGCATAATAGGATTCCAATTGTTGCACCTAATTGTCGATGGATTCCGCGTCAATCTTACCTTCAAGAGTCGGTATGTCCAAATTCATTTTCACTTTGAAGGGGCTGATTTTATTAGAGTGAGTTCTCGTCGAAGATCCTCCGGATATCGAAGCAAATCGCAAAATAATCTCATTGATCTGGGTGAACATTTCAGTCCATTGTCGAGCCAGAGCTTGCTCAATAAGTTGCACTGTCTCGTCAACTGCATGTCTATTGTCTGTTTCTTCTGTCATTTCTGGAGTTAGCGTCTGCTTGGATTGTTGAGATTGCGAGCAAGTTTGAACCGGCATAAGTTAGGTAACTTCGAGAGAAGTGTATACGCAGAACTTAAGCACGAACAAAACTAAGTGCTCTGATACCAATGATCTGTGTCGTGTCCAGGAAGCACAAGGAGGACAACAATTCAACTGAATGAGTTGGCTTTGTTATGGCGGAAGCTTAATAAACAAAATGAACAAAAGCATGATTACACTACACAGATAAACACAATATGCGCAGACAATATGTAGGAATGCGAACTGTTCTTCTATTACTTGTAAACATATAGCTTTGATGTATGTTACAATAGTATACATGCTTATATAGAATTTTGAGACGCTTGGGTGCCTTCCCGTTACGTTCAGTTACAAAAAAGAAGTTAGAATGGTTCAACAATTCAATCGTTACAGTTGACTGGAAGACAGAGAGACAATCTATCGAAGTTCGACAGTCGCTGGTCGCATGTCGATGTCGCGAACTATGAGGTTGTTGAACATGTTGAAGGTGCGGAGTGTGTCACAGTATGTCGAAGTCAAGACTTGTCGGAGTTGTGTCGAAATCAGAACCTGTCAAAGTTGTTGAGGTTGTCAAATTCATGTTGAGTCAAAACTTGTTGAAGTTGTATCGAAATCGATGACTTGTCGCAGTCGAGGTTAGCATTCGACAACAATGCCAACTGCGATGTGGATCACTGGGCATTTTGCCTCATGTTTTCCCCTCATTTTCCCTCATTTTCCACAACTGGGAAGTCGTTTTTGTGTTGCAAAGTGACTAGGAGGAAGGGAGTCACGATTTGGGGGTTTATAGAGGTCATTTTTTCCCCTTGAATTCCCATATACATGTTGTGAAATTGATTTTTTTTCTCCAAGGGTTGATTCCCCCTCTAATAGTTCGTTTTTGGGTGCCCACGATTTTAGAAACTCATGGAAACCACATTTTGGGCATCCCACAGTTAAATCATTTTTCTGCATTCCCAACACTTGTTTTTGCTTTTATGTGCATCCTTGTTTTGGTTTGAACTTAGGAGTAAGAAAATAGGAGTGGAAGTGGATTAAAATTGGCTTGATAAACCTAGTGAAGAGAGTAACCTCATAGAAAGATCAAAGGGCTTTGGCTACTTTTCTATGCACACCCTGAGAGCACTATAAGGGAAGGTATGGCCCGAGGGACTATGCAGTAGTGAAGGGAATGCTTCCTTGTGTTAGGTGTGTAGGTATTGTGGGTGCCAAGCTAGCTATATCTTGTAGAGCTGCCAATAGTTCTATGGATGAGCTCGCTATCTTAGGAATTCATTCCCTTCTATTTCCTTAGCAACCTGATAAACCCAACTGTGGATTGGCTTGGATGAATTGTGAATTATTACTTGGCTATGTGTTAGTGGTTGTTCCTTTTTTCCTTGTGAAAATCATGTGTAGCTCAGGGGTGGCAATTGTGTTGAGAGATTGATGAGCATAGTTGGCCTATGGCTGGGTGGAAAGTTGCAGTTGTATAGCCAGTTGCTCGGGACATCATCATTTCAAGATAAGTATTTAGTGAAACCTTTGTTGTGCTTTAAGTCATTAGAAATTCAAGTGCTGAATGGAATGAACATTTATATACGTGTCTATGAATGATGGATGTGATTATTATGCTTGTTTATGCATACTAGATGTGTGTGTGTAGCAAGAATTTTATTTCCGCCATCTTTCTTGCATTTATACACCTGCATATGTATTTTTACTTGCTATGAATGTTGTTAATGATCATGGGGCTAGAAGCCCAGACTTAGTGTCATGTTCCCTTCCCGAGGTGGGATTGATGGAAGGGGATGTGACAAGGGTGAGGAAAGCTTCTGCGAAGATATATTCTCAATCAATCCAACTCATTACTCTCATGACAAGCCGATCTCCTACCTATTAAGCACTCTAGCCCCTCATCCAAGCATCAAATAACCATATCATTATCTTACACTACCCTACACAACATAAAGAATATATGCTCTTTCATTTCTCAACATTCCCATAGAGATCTTCTTCTCTTCCAATGATTGTAGTTTATGTAGAAAGAGTCCTTCTAATGGTTTTCCTATGGAAATAAGCCATGATAAGAAATACTTGGCCTCAAACATTAAATGATTAAAAAATGTACATTAATATATATTTATAATTTAATTAAAATATAGTTTAATTAACTCGTCTTATCTTTATTTTATGATGATATAAGTTTTATTATTTTATATCATAAGTTAAATATAAAATATATAATTTCATTTTTTTTTTTAGGATTAATTTAAATTATAATATGTTAAAATTATGTTTATATATGGATTTTCATATTTACATCTTATTGTTTGTGTTTGTATTATAAATCTTATCACAGTATTAAAGTTATATAATTATGGCTTTTTGTTATTTGGGCACATGGATGGATTCGTAAAATTGGGTTAATGGATTTATATATAAATAGGAGTTTAGTCAACTTTAAGTGGTTAGTATTAGGGATCTTACAAGATTAATTGGTTAGCATTCAAGATCTTACAATATTGATTGGTTAGCATTTAGGATCTTAGAAGATTAAGCGGTTAGCTAACTTGGTCATGGATATGAGATTAATCTTGTAAGATCTCGAATGTTAATCGGTTAGTCAACTTTTTAATAAAATGTGAAGAAACCCTGAAATAATGGTGTTTGGTTCACTTTCCCATGAACTTGGGGTTACATTACCCATGGTGGATAAGGCTCTAAAGAGTCCTTAAAGTTGGTCTGAAGCAAGTTGGTGTGAAGCATGAAGTATCCCCAAAATAATGATGTTTGGTCCACATGACCTCAAAAGTTGTGGTACGTTGGCCTATTATATCACATGAAGTGGCAAGGATCCCCGCACGAAATAATGATGTATCCACCAAGCATGATGATGTGGAAAAGTTCTAAGGTCCCTTTTAGAATATATTGAGTGATATTGAAGTTTTGGCATGAAGTGTCACGATGGATCCTTGAAGCGGGGTACTAACCCTTGAGACCCCCTTAAAATATGGAGATCCATAAATTAAGGATGAGTTTAAGGAGACCCTTAAAGAAGCTACAAGGCATGATGAAGTGTACAGATAGAATGTCAAACTTTTCATTTGATCCATCCATCAAGTCTCTCTTTTGTATTGCGCACCTCTTGGAGAAAAGTGCAAAACTTTGGAATGGAGAAAATTTTGAGTATCTTTAAGGATTGAGGAGATTCACTAAAATTGGCATAACTTTCTCATATGATATCAAAATTAAGAAATTATTGGATCATTGGAAAGCTTGTTGCGAGGGATATGTGATGACATGATCTATAGTTTCTTTTGGTTTGTCTATTGATTTTCCATCTTGTGATCTTGGCAAAGGTATGGTTCATGCTTGTTAGTTTCTCTTATGATGGTACATGTTTCTCATGGATAGAGTTCGTCTTTGATCTTGGTATGGTATGTGAAGTCATTGAATATGTTATGGAGGCTACGATGATGGTTATATTGGCATAGATATTGGTAGTCATATTGGAATATTTTATGATGATCTTGGCATAGATCTTGGTGATTTGTTGACATAGATCTTGGTGATTTGTTGGTATAGATCTTGATGTTATATGGGGATAGATATTGATATTATATTGGCATAGATATTGATAATATATTGAAATATTGTATGGTGATATTGGCATATATATTGATGATTATCTAGAATATTAAAGGATGGTCTTGACATAGATAATAGTGGTTATCTAGGCATAGTCCATGGTTATGTTTTGGCATATGGCTCATCTATTGGAATGTTCAATGTCTTGAAAATGTCTATGATGTAAAAATTGAGGATGAAAATGAAGTCAATGGATGATTGTTTCTAGGTATAGATTTGAGGCATGCACATGTTGATATAGTGTATGTGACAGTGATTGTGGCATTGCGACATTAACAGTGGCATTGTGTGAGAGTCAGTGATTGTGGCATTGATATAGAGATACAATGATTGTGAAAGGGACAATGATACAGGTACAAAGACATAGATACAGGTTTCATAGATAGTGTTTGGGGAATTATTATAGAGATAGTGATTGTGACAGGTTGATAGAGGTAGTGATGCAGTGATACAGGTTGAAAGAGACAGTGGTACATGCACATGTTTAACGAGGAAGTGATACCGGTATAGTTTGATAGAGACACTGATATAGGTACAAGTTGTGACAATCATACAGTGACAGTGGTATATTGATATTCTTATTCATATCAGGGTGGTAGGAGTGGGAAAGTATAGGGAGTTGTATCTTCTTTCCAGTCGGTGCTGGTAAATTAAGGAGTTGGATCTTCCTTCAGGTTGGAGCCTCCTTCCAGTCGGTGCCGATAAATCAGGATTTAGAGCTTCCTTTAGGTTGGTTCCTCCTTCCAGTTGGTGCTGGAGAATCTTGTAAGTTGGTGCTTCCTATGAACGTAATCTTGTTATTATATAAGAAAATAATTCCGTGGTTTTCTCCCATTTGGGTTTCCATGTTAAATCTCTTGTTCACTGTGTATGGTTTATGTGATGATGAATGACATTGTTAATTGTTAATGTTTACATGATATAATTAATTTTTGAAATGGTAAAAAGTGCTCAATACTGATTCACCCCCCTCTCTCAGTATTTCCAACATTAACCTCACACATCATGGAGGATCTATTACCACCTCAATTTCTCTCACTTATAATATTTAAGTGATTTTAATTGGAACAATAACAAAGAATAATTGGCACAATTTAATAAACTTCAAAGGATTTACACTTATCGATATTTCAGTTTAACTTGAATACAAGTTCATGTGAAATATTCTCTTATTGAACTAACATGATGACATTGGTTATAATGGAATACTCGCATGACATTGCAATTTGTGAATTAGGGAATTCCATGGAAAATAAATGTTGCTGGTAGGATCAAAGGCATTGTTGGTAAATGAAATACCCATACTAATCCAAAATGGATCAATGTGTAATTTATCACTTATTTGGAGCTTTTAGGATTGAAAGATTGGATGAATTGGCTTGTAGGGCCTATTTTATGGATAGGTCTCATTTTGCAAATTTGGGATCCATAACCTTTAGGGGATTGTTTTAGGGTCCAAATGATTTTTTGGGGTCAAAATTTCATTTTTGTTTCCATTCCCCTTGACACGAATATACACTTGAAGAAATTTCCAATGGCCCAAAAATCGCCTCAAACAGAGTTCATATGCAAAAGTTATGTATCGTACAAGCTGACTTATCTAGTTGACCACCAGGGTGCCAAGTGGATTCTGTGTTAGCTCTAATGTCTCACACATGTGGAGCTAGTCACATATGGACTTTCAATATCATTCTAGAAGGTCAAAAAACCTAACCCTAATTGGAAGTTGAGGTATGTAGAAACCTTAAAATTAACCCTAGATCATGGCTATCGAGCTATGTTAAATACCAAGCCATTATGAGAAGAAGGGGTTCAATTCTTTTTATATATTGTATTGTTCCATAGTTTAGAAACAACATGTGAGTGGATATTAGAGTAGAACATAGGATATAAGAGATCATGTAGTATCCATTATGGTCATAGAGTCATGTGTAACTTCATAGAGAGGACAATTTCCTTTGTATTTTCATTTTGATATGAAGAGAAAGGAATAGTCCTCATTTGTGGCTAGGGTTTTTCTCCAAAGTGGGTTTTCCATGGGAATATATTTTGTTATTGTGTGGATTGTGTACTTATTTTCTCTAATTATTCTCGTTTTAGTTCCATTTATTTAGCATTCAATAAAAGTAAGCTAAAAAACTAAGTTTTAAGATCCATTGTAATGAACTATTCCATTGGAATATCCATGATAGTTTACGGATCACATACCATGCGTCCTTTCCTCATAATTGGAGGGGTAATTGGCCACTTTAGAGGTCAATTCATTCACATTGGTACTAATGAATAAAACTTAAGAATTCACATTGAAGCTAGCTCATTTCAAGTTTTAGGAATGACCTAAAAATAAGAAGCCATGGCATACATTTGATAGGAACTTTAAATGTAAGGTACACTTGAGGAATTAAACCAAAGAGTAGGAACAAAATTTCTTCTTCGCACTTGCTCTAGTGTTTGCTTACTTTCATGCTACCCATTTTGCCCTCCAAAGTGTCCGAACACAAGGGGAAGTGCTCCTTGTTCGTGGGAAAATATTGAGAGAGACCCATTTGATATTAAAAGGACTCTCCCATGGAAAATATTGAAGCCCACATGTTTCATGCTTCTTCCTAGGTGATATAATTCATGTTATTTTTCCTTTCAATTGGCTAATAAATAGCTTCTTTTCTTCCGCCCTAAAATTGATGTTTAAGTTCCATTTGAATTATTGAAATTCATTGTTTTAATGCTTTGATAATTGTTGTAATGCCAAGGGATAGGTAGGTTGTTCATGTTATTTTCCATTTATTCTTTTTGTTTACGTGTAGTTCTAATAATAAAATAGGATATGTCTTTTATACTTAGATGCACAAAAATCCCATAAGCATAGGGTAAGTTAAGGGAAATAGTGTCCATTCTCAGCCTCATTTGTATACAAAACTTTGCAAATTCACTCATCTCAAGGCGTTTGTAGGATAATCCAATGGCTAACTTCACTATGGAGGTAATGAGCATCAGTCTTGATTTTGATAACAATTATTTTTTTCTTTAATCTCATATTGCGGAAGAATAATTTTGAAAATCCAAACTAGATTTTTAAATTTATATTAGTGTTTCAAATTCCCCTTTTTAATGATTTCATCTTCTCTTTAAACTTCATAGAGATGTAAACTAGATATTGTCCATATGATGAATTTGTTTGTCTTCTTTTATGTTTAGATAGTTAATTCAAACCTGAAAATATCTAGTGCAATATATTTTAAGCTCATTGTGGCTAATGCAGAATCAAGAAGATGGAAGCTATCTTTGCTCAAATTCAACAATTTATTTTTATATTCTAAGTATCTAATGATGGATTAAATTGCACACAAGTACATCTAACTTCAATAAGAGAATATGGAAAGGAGTTTCACATTTAATTTTAAAATTATAGGTTATGAATTGTTTTTGGATTTGCTCAATTTTATTCCAAGTCTAATAAGGAATGATAAATACCCAAACTTATAGTTTTAATGATATGTTTCCAATTCAAATGGAAATTGAAATCTACTCGTAAGTACTTGTAAAGTTGCATCTCTTTCACTAAATGGGTTGGATCCATTTGTGAGGAGCAAGGAGTTTTCATTAGTTGACAATATTCAATTCCCATGAGGGATTTTCTTGGAGTCATGGGGTCACCTTGGAGTAGTGGTTGAATGTGTCATTGGACCTAGAGAAAATATATTATGGAATCTCATGTCCCATGCACATATAAGTTGATCAAATATGAACTCCATGTCCTTCGAATTTTAACCCAAGGGGTTGGAACCATTGACAAGGAGAAATGAGTTTTTCACTAGTGGGAAAGGTTTAATTCTCATAAGGGATATCTCTTAGAGCCATGGGGTCACCTTGAGGAAGTGGTTGCACCCAAAGAGACTATATTAAACAGTGTCATGACCCATGAACACATAAGTGGGTCAAGATCCGTTCCCATGTCCTTTAGTTTTAAAGCCTAAGGGGTTAGATCAATTGCTTGCCATCGATATTGTCAGGCATTTGGCTAGTTTTGAGTTAGTAGGTGCCTAGTTTGAATCCCCTTGAGCAAACCATACTAGTATACATTGATGAGTTTAATAAGGATGCCATCCATGAATATGGGGAAATAGTTCTTGGGTTTCCCTATGATATTTTATTAAGAGAAAGGAAATTAAAACATTGCACCTCTTTAAAAGTGTTATAACTTATCACTAGGAAAAATCATAGGAACAATTATTTTGTTAAATTTAATTATCATAATATTTGTTTCATTGATATTAATGGTAAGCTCATAATTTTTGTATAATTGATGGAGAAGTTTGAGTTTCTTATGAAGATATCTTAAATAGTATTCCAAGGAGAACACTATCATGTTGGACTATAAGAGAAGAATGATAATCAATTCAACCATATTAATACCAATTCATCCCTCCACTTCTAAACCTTTCTCAATTTTCCCTATATAGATTACAAAAATGGTTGGAGAAAGTGGACACACTT